>ML058501.1:0-1218199 GCA_003013855.2 Liriodendron chinense | reverse complement strand
GATGGTGGGAGTTTTGGAAAGTAGCTACATCCACACCCAAAAGATGGATGGCTGAGATCATCCTATCACCTCCACATGGGAAACATGGGAGATACTTTGTTTTAGGCTGAGAGGACACAACCAAGCCATCTGGCAGACATCCGGACGCGTATTAGCTACTAACAGCGTCACTAGCGATATCATTGCTGAAGTGACGTCACCAAGTTCTGTGGGCCCACCATGATGTATGCGTTGTATCAATACCGTCCATCCATTTGGAGAGATCATTTTAATGCATTAGCCAAAGAATGAGGAAGATCCAACGGTCAGGTAGATCCCACCACAGAAAACAGTGGGGATTGAACGCCTACCATTAAAAACTTCATGAAGGTTACATAAGTTTTCGATCAAGCTGATATTTGTTTTCCCTTCGTCCATATCTGTGTTAACTTATAAACAGATTGGATCTCAAATAAACAACATGGTGGGCTATAGGAAGGTTTCAACGGTGGGCATCACTGTCCCACGATTTTCTGTGGTGGGGTCCACTTGATCTTTGGATCACCTTAAAATAATCTCTCCAAATGGATGATCGGTATGGATACAACAAATACATTACGGTGGGGCCCACAGGACTTGGTGACGTCACTTCAGTAGCATAAATGGTAGTGGGTTGCGAATGGCCAGAATTCACAATGCTAGAGGAGTTTTCCATAAATGCTATAATTTTCCACTTTTGTCTTTCTAATCTCTCTTTTCTAATTTTAACGGTGCAGATATGAAGATGAATTGCCGGGGGTGGACATTTTCGTGTGCACCGCGGACCCCACGTTAGAACCACCCACTCTAGTGATCAACACCGTTCTTTCAGTCATGGCCTACGATTATCCACCGGAGAAGCTGAGCGTCTACCTCTCCGATGATGGTGGGTCAGATCTGACATTCTACGCTCTATTAGAGGCGTCCCACTTCGCAAAGCACTGGATCCCATTTTGCAGGAAATTCAAGGTGGACCCAAGATCACCGGTGGTCTGTTTTGCCACAACATCTGAGCCGCATGATAATGAACACGCCAACGAATGGTTGTCCACCAAGGTAAAATATCTTTAACATTATTTATCAACAGCAAACGGATGTTAATCCAGACATTTGGATACCACCAAATAAGTTACTTTTTTCTACTAAAAGCAGTAGATAACTAAGTAGGTCCTACTTGGTATCAATTTCCAAGTGGGGGTGGCTAATATTTCAATGTAACCAATAAGGGATGGGTGTACTAACAGTGGGGTGCATGCACAAATTACTGATAATAATAATATTAGGGTCACTACTCATGGCTCACTAGTAGACCTTATGCGTTTCAACACTAAAGTCATGGGTCAGATTATCCATGTAATGTATGTGGCTGTGAAGGTATGTATGTGTGTATTAAAGAAAAGAAAGTAGATAAATAACTTAATTGAGATAAGTTTGGGTTTATGATCAATTATAAATAGTTTTAATTTAAAGTTACTTACTCACTTTAGTATAATAAGTAGAAATTAAGATAAACTACTTAAGGCATAAGTAGCTTGTCTTAAGTAACTTATGATCCAAATGCCTGCTGGGTTACGATATAAAATATTAATTGGTTAAACCATCGCAATCTTTGATTCCCGACACTTGGCGTTTGAACTAAGAATCATTGGATTGTTTTCATTTATAACCATCTAAGCAAATGTCCAAAAATTTAACAGATGGATTTTTTTCATGATTGAGCTTTACATTTGCTGATGAGCAGTAAACTCTCGTTCCTCTTGAAACTATGCTGTATAAAAATTGCAAATTACATTTTGTTTGTTTTACATAGAAATTATATGAAGAAATGGCGAATCGGATCGACACTGCGGTTAAGTTGGGCCGTGTCCCAGGAGAAATCCGAGGCAAGCACAAAGCTTTTGCAGATTGGCATTCAGCGATAAATGCACGCAACCATCCGACCATTCTTCAGGTAAATCGTAATTACATTTTATTAAAATAGAGAAATGCCATTGCCTTCACAGTAAGCTTGAAAAAAAAAAGATCATTAGATAAATTACTTGTGCAATTAGAAGTAATGATACAACTATTTTTCCTGCTAATAGGTTTCATTGCATAGAATATCCAATCCATGCAAAAGATGGGCCCAACCATGATGATCAGTTGATTTGAAAATCAGGCCAATCCGCTCATTTTCTGGGCTGCATCAGTGCATTGAGTTATACAATCCATTCATTTTGATGATGTGTTCCAATGGAATGGCCTGATTTTCGCATCGCTGGATTGTCATAGTCTGGCCCACCCTTTCCCCAGATTGGATTGGATATTTTAACACATGTGACATGGTGACAGGCTGGCTGTAACCATTTCTCCTCTTAGTAATATTGGATCGGATATTTACAACCACTACTTTGATACATACATCCCTCTTCTATTTCTGGTAATCATTAGTAGAAAATGTGTACCATTTGAGTTATTATCATACCAAAAAGTAGAAAAAAAGAAAGGGTGTATTTATCAATATCTAACCGTGTAAGTACTAAGAAAATATCCCAGAGGTTTTTACTATATTTTCGTGGAAATTCAAACAACCATTGAACTTTAATATTAGTGTTGCGATTGGAATTTAATAATCTTGGACTGGTTCTTAATAGCAAGTGGACCTATTTTTAACAGGCTGGCTCAGTAACATATGTACCATATTATATATATCGGTGGATCATGAATCACCACCATCTAATTGTTTATTGATCTTTATAATAAAATATATATCCAGATATTAATTGATGGGAGGGACCCGAATGCTGTGGATAATGAAGGATGGGCATTGCCAACAGTGGTGTACATGGCACGTGAGAAGAGACCTCAACATCCCCACAACTTCAAAGCTGGTGCTTTGAATGCTTTGGTAATCTTTACATGCTTTTATTTCGAAACACGTGTAAACTAGGGGTGAAAACAGGCCGGACCCAATTAATATTTGGGCCAAAAGGTCAGGCATGGGCTCGGTTCATATAGTAATCGGCCCTTTGGTTATAGGCCCATGCTCATCAAACAACATAGTAAATGGGCTTTCACCGGAATGTGATGGATCGAACCAATGGACCCATGTCCCATCCGTTAATTAATTAGGCTTTATAGGCCTTTATCGAACCCATGGGCCCATCTACCGTACCAACCTCATTTGGACTGGGTCCAAAGCTGCCGGCGGACCCAGCCCGTTGCCACCCATAGTGCAGACAGACATTAGGCATTTTGGGCATACATACATGAGAGTTTTGCAGAATCCCCGGGCAATTTACTCGGCTGGACGACCTGTATCATACTCAGGACAATAGATCCATGACTAAGGGGGGTCCACCGTGTAAATTATTGGCCTAGAGACGAAGCTGCTTCTTTCATAAACAGACCAAACATTTTTTTTTTGTCAGTGTATAATTGGCAACAATTTCTTAAACCACCCATGGTGCCCACCTGATGATTTGATCAACCTAATTTTTTTTTTATGTTGTGATCATGATCGTCATGATCGAATTTGCAGATTCGGGTGTCGTCGGTCATCAGCAACGGGGCAATCATCCTAACTGTAGACTGCGACATGTACTCAAACAATGCAGAATCGGTGAGAGATGCATTGTGTTGTTTCATGGATGAAGAGAAGGGTCATGAAATTGGCTACGTACAATTCCCTCAGAACTTCGATAATCTCTCTAAGAATGATATCTATGCTAGTTCCTTCAAGGTAGTTCAAGGGGTAAGTATCACAGATTGCCCATTAAAGTTCTATGGTGGGCCACCATGTAGGTGTGCCACGCTCAAAAATCGAAGTGATCGGATATTTTCGGCCACCCAGTGTTCATTGTAGACCGTTGATCAAAAGTAACCTCACATTCTCCGCCATCCGGTTGTTCAATATAGACTATTGAGAAAACCATCCATTTGATGGACCAATGATCAGATGGCTACCATAATCAGATCATCTTGTATTTGGGTAATGGCCCAACCACTTGATAGCCACCAAATCAATGATCATGACCATCAAAACGATGCATCTTTTAATGGGCTTGGCTATGTAGGTGGAATTGCACGGTATGGATGGTTATGAAGGGCCACCGTACATTGGGACCGGATGCTTTTTTAGGAGGGAGAGTCTTTCTGGGAAGAAGTATGGTGAGGAATTCAAGGAGGAATGGAAAAAAGGAATGGAAGGGCGAGCGAAGGGAAGTGGAATGGAGTTGGAGGAGAGAGCAAAAGGTTTTGCAAGTTGCACCTATGAAGAGAATACTCAGTGGGGAAAAGAGGTCTCTCTCTCTCTCTCTCTCTCTCTCTCTCTCTCTCTCTCTCTCTCTCTCTCTCTCTCTCTTTCTCTCTCATATGAACTTCCACGTACCTGAAATATGCAGATGGGACTGAGTATGGTTGTCCAACGGAAGATGTGATAACAGGCTTGGCAATTCAATGTAGGGGGTGGAAATCCATGTATCTCAACCCAACTAGGAAAGCATTCTTGGGGCTTGCTCCTACTACCTTATTAGAATCGTTGGTGCAACACAAGCGATGGGCAGAAGGCCACCTTCAAATACTCACCAAGCATTGTTCCTTCGTAGAAGGACATGGCAAGATAAATCTAGGACTTCAAATGGGTTATGCTATTTATAATGCTTGGGCTCTCAATGCCTTCCCAACATTATGTTATGTTGTGGTCCCATCCCTTGCCCTTCTCAATGGTATTTCCTTGTTCCCAAAGGTATGGCTCTCTCTCTCTCTCTCTCTCTCTCTCTCTCTCAACTCCGTATATTTCAAAAGATAGTATAAAAAACTCGTTTTCTTTCCGTTATTTTTATATTTGATTGATATATAAAATGTTTATAAATATATTAATTTAATTATTAATATCGAGTCAAGTAAAGATTCAGTCCGAGTCTTCAATCAACCTGACCCAGTTAGACATCAAGTCGAGTTAAACTATGAATGAATATGATGTTCAAGTTGAAAATTTTCTTGCCCTTTCAGATCTCCAGTCCATGGTTCGTACCCTTTGCATATGTGACCGTCGCAAAGCACGCATACGGCCTAGTCGAGGCGCTATGGTTGGGAGAGACGGTCGAGTCATGGTGGAACCAACAACGGATGTGGCTCTACAAAAGGACAGCGTCATATTTCTATAGCACCATCGATGCGGCACTACAGTTATCAGGGATTGCCAAATCAGCATTCGTGATCACAGCCAAGGAAACTGACGATGAGGTGGCCAAGAGGTATGATCAGGAGATTATGGAGTTTGGGTCCACTTCTCCTATGTTCACTGTACTAGCCACATTGGCGATGGTGAACCTCTTGTGTCTAGTTGGTGCAATTAAGAGGGTAGCCATGGGTGATGAAGTCGAAGACATTGAAGCATTGGCATTGCAGTTTGTTCTATGTGGAGTGTTGGTCATCATCAACTGGCCCATCTATCAAGGGCTCTTCTTGCGCAAGGACATGGGTCGCCTGCCCAACTCAGTTGCATTTACATCTATTGGTTTGGCTATGCTGGCTTGTCTAATACCCATGCATTAGATCATGGGTGACATTATAACATTCACAGCAATATTTTGATGCAGACATCAAAACCATAGCTTTCAAGTAGGGCATCCATTCTTCAAATCTCTCATTTCAAGTCGCATATTTTCAATTATGCCAATCCAGGCCATTCGCATAACGAGTCCCGCTGCAGATGGACTACTCCCCAGTAATATCCTGGGGTAGATGATCTTATCTATCACTGCCAATGGTTTGGGTAAGACCGGCCGGAATCCTCTACGACACCTGTTTCATCTGCCTTGTGGGCCAAAAAAAAAGAAAGATCAACAACTCAAGTAAGCTACGCAGGGAACGAAGGGGATGGGATGCCAACCATAGATTTATGTGTGGAACCACCACGGATTGTGTCATTAATAAAATCCATTCATCAGGTGTGACTCACCAAGACTAAGGGAAGGTACATGGATCAGACTGATCTTACGTTACCCCCATTGGTATGGATCACTGGAGTTGGGCTGATCTTTTGTATGTATGGTGAATACAGACGCCATCACCAGATGGAAGGAGTAGGTTTAACATATAAAACATGCATGGTGGACCCTAAAGAGCTTAAGTGTTTTAGGCATGCTTCATTTTGTAGACCATTGAGGTCGGCTTTGGTCTAGGTCAGTCACGTGCTTGTGTACTCAAGCCCGGAGCAGGTACCCCATTAGGTCTAGTTTCAAGCCCAAATTAGAATTCAGCAAGGAATATGTGAGCCCGCATACATATTTAGGTGCTACTATATATGATGTACAATATCACTTTATTTATGACATGGTGGAAGATTAACATGCCCCCTTACAAAGCATTCACAATGTTTCAAATAAATTCGCTTCATATCCAGGTTCAACTCTTCTAAGGGGGCATTTAGTGTATGGGATTAGACATGATTAGATGGAATGGGATTAAAAAATATAATTATTGCATGTGACAGAAGATTATCCCCTGTTATCATGATGTGCCATGAGATAAACATAATATAACACCATGTTTGGATCATGGCGGCATTTCGTCCTTTGTTTTGCTTACTACTGAATAGTACTAATCAGCACTTGGAATACTTAAGAATAATATGTATGTATTATATATGCACCGTCTATTCATTTTGCATCATACTTTTATGGCATAGGCAAAAAAAAATGAGGCAAATTCAGAACTTATGTGGACTACAACATAGAAAGCAGTGAGGACAATGATGCCTGCTGTTGAAATCTTCCTAGGGCCGGCCATCGTGATGTTTATTTGCCATCAAATTTGTTCATAAGGGAAAACATAAATATCAACTTGACCCAAAACTTTCATGGCCCACAAGAAGTTTCAATGGCAGGCGTTCAATCTCCACTACTTTCTGTGGTGGGGTCCACTTGAACTTTGGATCTGTCTATTTTTTGTCCTATGCTCTAAATGATCTCAAAAAAATGGATGGACGGTGTGGATATAGTCATATATCATGGTGGGACCCACAGAAATTGCAAACGTTGACTCACCTTTTCAAAAAAATTCAAACTTTTGGAGTGAGAAGCAAGGCTACAACCGAGGGATTTCAAAAAAGTATACTCATACTTGTAGTTAACTAATATATATATATATATATATATATATATATATATATATATATATATATATATATATATATATATATATATATATATATATATATATATCATGCTCACAAAATGCACTACCCAATGAATGGCTAAAATCAATCACCAGTGCGCCATCCAATGGTGGGAAATAGGCCCTGAGTGGTAGACTCGGGATAATAGCTGAAAAAGCCTAGATTTATGACATCATTTGTGACATTGTCCTCCTTGTCAAACCTATTTTTTTATGTAGCCTGCAGGTACTGTTTGAATTTTCACCGAACGAAAATGCCCATCTGCCATACCGTGCCACACTTCCTCTCGTACGGCAGCAACTTTTTATAAAAGTCGAGAGGACCTTTTGAGAATTGGGTGTGGGCCCTATGAAATCAATTTTTGGGGCCACCCCTCGGCCAATCTGATCTGTTCATTTTAATTGAACATCCGTGAACCCACAGGTGGGTTATTTAAAAAATGGAGCTTTCAGTGGCCAACATTGACGCTAATGCTGTTAGTTAATTTTAAATCGTTTCCTTCAGTGTGGTCCATCGGTGATAAATTTTTCCATCAAACTTGGACACATAACATGAAATTAAAACCCCTTTCATGTGAATAGCTTGGACTTGCTCCAAGACTATCCAGTGGACCCCACACAAGATGTCGGATGGGTTCAATAGATGGGTCACTTGCACAGGAAAGTTCTTCTTCTTTTTTCTGGGAGTGGACCATTTCGCCGTTGAGGTCATTGCTACCTTCATGAGACCCACTCCAACGAGTTTCTGGCGTGTATCCGACATCATTCCCTTAATTCCAATGAGTTTTTGAGTGTTTTTTTTTAAAGTTAACTTTCATAACTCTATGCTGGTTGTAGATCCCACGAGAACGGGCCCACTTTTAGGCAATCAAATGTTATTCAAATGAGGTGATTCCAAAGCCTTCATCAAATTACCTTTCCAACAAATATAATATCATCCAAATTGGACATGTAACGATGGAGTTATGATCGTTTTCTTCGAATTTGCAAAAGACGGAGTTTTAATAAACGATAGTGACTTTGGGCCCACTTTTGAGCAATCAAGTAGGGTCCAAATGAAGTGATTCCAAAGTCATCTGAAAGTTCATCAAATTACCTATCCAACAAGTATAAGATCACAACGTTAACATATGTGTGGGCCACAGAAAGCTCCAACTTTATTTTTTATTTTAAAATGACCCTCCTAAGATACCACAAATGTCTAATTAAAGTGAAGGGATTAGATTGGAAGAGGGGTAGCCCCAATAACCAATTTTGTGAGGCCTATACCCAATTTTCAAAAAGCCCACTTGGCTTCCGCAAAAAGCTATTATAGAAAGTGTGGCAGGGTGTGGCAGAGGGGTAGTTTGGTCTCAAGAAAATTCACTTAATGCCCAATAAGCTACATAAATAAATAGGTATGATACGGGTTCCATGTCACAAATGACATCAGACATCTAGACTTTTTCAACTATTATCCCCTTGGTTTTATAGATAGTGGCTTCCATGCGATTGAGGTCAATTGCTTAAAATCTGCATTTATCGGTATTGATGCCCGAGTCCCATGCCCCCTCATCCCTTTCACTCATCACATGTATTGCACGTGACAGCTAGGAGAGTTTCAGGGGGCTATGGAATCTTAGCCGTTGCTTTCGTTCCATCGGATTAGGTGAGACCCCAGCCTCACCTAGGACGGTGCGGCCCTTACTGTGGGGTTACCGTGGGGCCCACCTTGATGTATCTATTATCTATCCACGCCGTCCATCCGTTTTTCCATATTATTTTAGGTTATAATCTAAAAATTGAAGAAGATCCAATTATCAGGTGGACCATACCATAAGAAACAGTGGTTATTGACCCTTAATGGGCCACAAAAGCTTTGGATCAATCTGATATTTGTTTTTTTTCCCTTTATCCATGCTTATGTGACATTATCAACAGATTTGATGGTAAATAAACACTATGAAAACATTAAAGTACGCCCTAAGAAGTTTTTAATGGTAGGATGATTAATCACCACTGTTTCTTATGGTATGATCCACCTGATTATTAGATCTGCTTCATTTTTGGTATAATACCATAAAATGATCTGGAAAAACGGATGGACAGTATAGATAGATAATAGATACATCAAGGTGGGCCCCACAGTAAACCCACGGTAAGGGCAGCACTGTCTTAGGTGAGGCCGGGGTCTCACCTAATCCGCTCTCCTCAATCATAGTGCCTCTCTCGTCATCCTATGCATCAGCGAATGGAGGATGATCCAGCGCAATCGGTATTATCTAAAGTAAGTGATCAAGAATTCAATGTCCGTACATATATTTCCCATGAACAAGATCTAAACCTTTCATCCACCGGGACCCTATGTTGGATGGACCGTGGCCTGAAATTGCATAAGGAAGATAATTTTAGCCACTGTTTTGAAGACCCTTGATAAATACAAATGAGTGGTCAGAAAAACAAATTCCAGTTTACGGCCATCTTTTATGTGATAATAGCGGATTGCGTCCGACCCCTGGTCGGGCCTTTAATCGTCCGACCAGATCTGTGTGGGGCCTACCGCCATTTATTTCTTTATCCATGCCGTCCATCCCTTTTCTAAGATCATTTTAGTGAATGGGCCCAAAAATGATGAATATCCAACCCTCCAATGTACCACATCAGAGAGGACGCGGATTAGCTACTGACGACTTCAGTAACGAGATTCGTTCCTCAAGTGACGTCAGCAAGTTCTGGTGATTATTTGGTGTGGATCACTTTAGCGTTGGATCTGCCTAAGTTTTAGTCCATGCTATAGAATGATATTGAAAAAAGGATGGATGCCTGTGGATAAACAGATACAGAACGGTGGTCACCCACACAGATCTGGTCGGACGCTTAAAGGTCCGACCAGTGGTCGGATGCAATCCGCGTCCGATAATAGCACAGGCTTTCTGACCAGAGCCATGTGCCCAGTGCGATTTTTCGTGTGTTTTGTGGACTTTTACTGAAATGGCCCTGTGATGTGGCTATTTTTACTAAAAGTCCAATTTAATCGTCCGGCTGATCCGTTTTAGCCTTTTGATGAGAAGTTTAAAATCTTACAGTCTAGAATCCATGTACCCAGTGGAATCGGTCGGAGGGGCATTGTCGACCAAAAATTTGTCGTCAAAAGGCTAAAAAAGATGAACTAGAGGGGAAATTGGACTTTTAGTAAAAATAGCCACACCAGGGCTATTGCAGTACAAAGCCCGTGAGCATTCGTCCTTTCTCAGGAGGTGGCCAACCTGATTATCTGTTTATCCACGCCGTTCATCCCTTTTTTAAGATCCTTTTAAGGCATGAGACTATGAATGAGGCAGATCCAACGCTCAAGTGGACCACACCAAATAGTAAGCTTCGGTTGCATTAAATGCACAAAGCATTAAATGCGAGAGTTGGTGCGGTCTATTTGAGCGTTGGATCTGCCTCATTCTTGGTCTCATCCCTTAAAATGATCTTAGAAAAGAGATGGACGGCATGGATGAACAGATACATCAGGATGAGCCCCTCCACAGGTGAGGAAGGACACAATCCGGATCCTTTCCCATGTATCCTATCTAGGTAGGGTGCAACAGGACGTTCTAGATACTTAACCTGTATGCCACGTGTACAGATAATGAATGTCTGATGACATGGACATCAGTGCTTACTTCTGGATGCTGTTCATTCCAGACACGCGCACCACTCTTTATTAGGGTGGGAAGACTTTGTGGGGCCCACTATGATGTGTTTATCATGATGGGAAGACTTTGCGAGGCCCACTGTGATCTGTTTTATCCACTATTCATCTAGATTGTTTCATGGCATGAGCCCAGAATTAAAAGCAAATCCAAAGCTTAGGTTGACCACACAAAAAAAAAAAAAAAAAAAAAAAAAGGAAAAAAAAAAGTAATAATAATAATAATAATAATAATAATAATAATAATAGAAATAATGACATCCACAGGGGATACCTTCCTTGTTGATAATGTCACACCGGTACGTTTGTTTGCCATACAACTTGTTGATAATGTCACACAGGCATCGATAATATGTTGTCTACCTAAGCTGTGATGGACACACATGTGATCTACTAATAAGCTTTAGATATGGATGTGGATTGCGTCCTGCCCCCACTCAAAAAGATTACCATCTGGGAAGACTTGTGTAGGGCCCACCGTGATGTATCCGTTTATCCATATCATCCATCCATTTTATAAGATCATTCTAACATATGAGCCTGAAAACGAGGCAGATCCAATGCTCAAGTGGGCCACACCAAATAGTGAGTGGAACCTGGTGACATCATCGCTAGATACTAACCTTGTGACGTCATCACTACAGTATCTAGCGATGACATCACCAAGTTCTGCTCGCAATTTGGTGTGGCCCACTTGATCGTTGGATCTTTCTCCTTTTTGGAGTCATACCTTAAAATGATCTTATAAAATGGATGGATGGATGGCAATCTAATGGAAGCGTAATGCATCCGACTCACATATCTCTTGCAAGGAATGGGCAGATCCCAAATGAGGTAGATCCAATGCTCAAGTGGACCACACCAAATAGTAAGCTCAGGCAGCATTAAATGCAAGAGTCATCTCTAGCGTGGTCTACTTGATCATTGGATTTGCTTATTTTTTAGCCCATACATTAAAATGATAAACAGGTACATCATGGTGGGCCTCTATACACATATCCCAATCTAACAATGATGGTCCCCTAACAGTTATCACGAATATCATGTTATTTGCTGAGGTTTGTTAGCCCTGTATGGGCGCTATATTACACATATATACCTACGGACTGAGCAAAGCTCCTAATTTAACACACCATGAGCAATGGCTCTAAGTGGTAGACCGAGTGAAAATAATCTCGTTTCAACACTTGAGGTCTTGGTATCAAATCTCTAGCGGGCCACCATGATGTGTGGGTTTTATCCACATCGTCCATCCATTTTTAAGTGTATGGTTTTAGGGTCTAAGCCAAAATAGGCAAGGCTTAAGTAAGCCATAGAACAGTAATCAGAAGTGATAATGACACCCACGGTTGAAACCTCCCTAAAAGCCCACTGTGATAGATAATGGCCATCCAAATGGTTTATAAGGTCACCTGGACTAGGATGAAGGGAAAACACAAATACCTGCTTCATTCAAAGCATACGTGGGCCCAAGTAGGGAAGCAAATTGCGTAAGTAATAAACTTTGTGAGGCCTAATGTGATTCTTTTATTTTATCCACTCCGTCCATCCATTTTAGCAGATAATTTTACGGGTTAAGACAAAAGAATGAAGCATATCCAAATCTCAAGTAGACCACACCATAGGAAATCCTCTACCATTGAAAATTTCTTAGAGGCCACGGAAGTTTTGGATGAAGCTGATATTTGTGCTTTCCCTTCCTCCATGTATTTGTGATCTTACAAAAAGGTGTGATGACAAATAAACATCACTGCCAGTCCTAAGAAGGTTTCTACGGTGAAAATCATTATTCCCACTGTTTCTGTGTTATGATCCACTTGAGCTTTGGATATGCTTCAATTTTCATCTCATCACCCAAATGAGCGGGAAGAAACAGATGAACGGTGTGGATAAACCACATACATTCACAGTGGCCCAACTCAGTTTACTCAGTACGATAAAAGCGTAGCAATCCGATTTCCCCATATATTTTCAATGGTAGGTGTTTAATCCTAATTGTTGGGTTTTTACCATAAAATGATACGGGAGAATGGATGGACGGTGTGGATAAAACCCAAATATGATGGTGGCTCATCAGAGACCCTGTCCGTCCGTTAGCTAGAAAATGACAAAATGGTCTAGAAAATGACAAAATGGTCATCTCAGGGAAGAATATTTGCTTTTGGCAAGCGGTCAGCATCTAACAATTGCACGGAACCATTTCATTGGACCGCATAGTTTGGCTGGCTGTCGGCATCTGTTGTCATCTCATTAACGCAATAACAAATTTAATAAGATAGCCAGTGGTCCAGTAGATGAGGGACTGAAGCGGTCCAGTACACCACATGCGCCAAACTAGAATGCATACCTACGATGTATACACTCACCAGGTGGGGCCAGGTGTATGAGAATTATGGTCATGAAAAAAGAAGAAGAAAATTCCGTACTGAGTGGCCCCACCTGATGAGTGGCCCGGAGAGCTCGGATTAGGTACTACCCCCATCAAGACGCAGCTGGAAACAGATAGGTACATGGCAGGTTGGTATTAGTGAAGAGCAGGGGCCACACCTCAGTATTGATGAAGTACTGACAATCCGTCACAACAGCAAATAAAAGTATGGCCCCATCTGCTATCCACCAATACCAACCTGCCACGTACCCATCCATCTTCCGAATAGTACCTAATCCAAGCTCTGTCCTGGAACTCCCACTTTGTACCTCAGTAGAGCATCCGCAATCTGATTTCCTTTTAGGTATGGCATCCACGGTAGGTTTCATAAAATTATCGGTCTGGATCACCTGACTGAGGGACCCACTTATACAGGCTAAGAAACAAGGACACTATAATCAGCGAGGAGGTTTGCTACTTTTGCATTTCCATGCATCTGGACTTTAGCCTTTGAATCTGGGTCATCTTCAATGATCCATAACATTTTTAGAGGAAGAGAGAGGAAGAGAGTTGCACTTTTCCGGCTGTAAAGACAATGAATAAAAGCCCTTAATTAGATTATTTACTGTTGTTTAATGATATATGGCGTTTTATGTCACTGTAGCCTATATGTAACTCTCTCTTTTTTTTCATGCACCCTCCATCTAAGTGGGCCTATCAAATAAATGGTTTGGGTCACCAGAAAAGACACAATGCCCAATGTATAATCTTGCATAATGTGGGGATGCATTCCACAAAGCTCATCTAATGAAGAAGATCCAACACTCAAGTGGACCGCACCAAATAGTAATCTTGGGTTAAATTAAATGCAAAAATCATCTCTTGTGTGGCCCACTTGAGCGTTGGATCTTCCTTATTTTTTGGCTCATATCTTAAAATAATATGAGAAATTAGATGGATGACATACATAAACAGATACATCATGGTGGGCCTCCCAAAAGTCTATATATGGATGGAATATATATCGTCTAGGTGGGGTCGTACACAAATTGAGGGCTGTTTGATTTTTTTAATTCGTGCAATAAACCAACGTCTGTTGGCCTCCAGGTAGGGGTCTTTTCATTCGTCAACACTTCACTGCATGGCGTTAGTGTGACCAGGTTGCACTGAAGTGTGTTCAGGTTGCACCGAAGATATGACATGATTGTAGACCAATGTTATTATATGGACCAGTAAAAAGGCAACCTGCTTGAGGATCCGGACTCTAATAATTATTATTTACTTTTGTAATTCCAGCTAGCTTCCAAAGGTGATGTTGACGAATACTTTTTTGTTTTTTTTTCCTTTGAGAGCGCTCCACCGTGTAATCTGGAGGGAATAATGTTAAAATTGCGGGGTCATTGTGATGTGTGTCTTATCCACCCGAGGAGAATAATTTCTCGGACTCATAAATGTCTGAGTCATGATAAGTTTCTCATTGATCCTAAAAAAACAAAAATGACTGTGAACCACCTTGTATGTGGACTTTCACATGGAGCCATTTGTATCTTTCCTGCGTATATGTCACATGTGTAGGATATTCAGTCCGTGTAAAAAGTGGGCCACAACATAATGAACAACTAATATTCAAATCAGAGCAATCCTACTCGTTGGGAGGATAAAACATCAAAATCATTGGACAATTGGTTGTATGATCATCCTGGCGATGTCTTACAGGCATCTTGATGTGTCCAGCCTTTTGTACAGAACCGATATTCTACACATGTGACATGTTGATGGAAAGATAATGAAAGTTTGATTCAACTGGTCTTAGTCAACTCAGACTCAATCAGATCCAATCGAGTTCAATACCAGCAGTCGACCCTGACTCCAGTGAGTCAGGCCAATTGAACTCAGTCTCCAAGTCACATGTGGACATGTTGATGGAAAGATTATGAAAGTGTGGATTTTCCTTTTTAATTAAAGCCAGCCGACATGATCATATCTTTTTCTAAATAATGGAGGGTTATTCGAGGAAAAGAAAATAAAGGTAGCTTTTTCAAACGGTTAATTTACAGCCATGCTGGGGCCCACTTGATATATCGAATCTTTCAACTTGGGGATCACAAGATGGATAGCCTGGTTACTAGGGCCGTTGTTTCATGTAGATAGGGGTGAAACACACTGTAATTAGCAGAAAAGAACCAGATCAGCAAGAACACATTTTTTAAGTAGCCTGCCCATGGATTTAAGCCCCGGGCAAGTTTGATTCAACTGGTCGGAGTCAACTCAGACTCAATCAGATCCAATCGAGTTCAATACCAGGAGTCACCCCTGACTCCAGTGAGTCAGTCCAATTCAACTCTGACTCGACTTAGAGCTGAGTGAGTCAGGTAAAGTCCCCAAGTCTTTTAACCCTGGGCCTTATCCCAAAAATGGTTTCCACTAAATGGATCGTTAGGATCATCCTAAAGGTGGCTCATTGTTGATGAAGCATATCCTAAACTTACGCTGATAAAACAATCCTTACCATCTAATGGTTTTCCCTGGAGTGTAAACTAAAAGTACCATGGTCCACATTCTATGGACTGGGACTGTGTAGTGTATCACACAATACCAGCATCGACGCTATGGCTACCGAAAATCTTTGTGGGTCCCACCATGACGTATATGTTTTATCCACACCATCCATTTTTCCAGCTCGTTTTAGGGTATGAGCTCAAAAATGAGGCAGATCTGAATCTCAGGCAGAACAAACCACTGGAAATGAAGATGATTGAACACCTGCCATTATACACTTCTAAGGAAACTAATCCGTAGACGGGAAGAGATCGAGCACCATCTCTCTCGTAAGATAACTAAGCCGAATCCACGGATCAATCGAACAACAGTTCGATCTTCTTTGATTGCTTAAGGGATAGCTTGAAGAACACAAGCCAAACAGAGATAAACTCAAAGATAATTGTATTAAAATTGTATAATGTGTCTAATAACAAAAATTAATACCATATTTATAATCTCTAAGTCCTAACCCTCGTAGCCTAGGTGTCCTAGCTGCATTAGGAAAAGGAAATAGCAAAGAAAAGCGAAAGAAATTTGAAATTAGAAAGTTCACGGATTTCGTGGGATACTGACCGACCGGCCGGCCAGGGGTCCGGCCGGTCGGACTTTAGTGTAAAAACAGTCCAGAGAGTTTTGACTCTCTCTGGAAGGGGACCGACCTGTTAGCCGACTGGTCGGGATAGGTCGGACTAAATGGTCCGGCTGGTCGGCCGGCCGGCCGGATTGGACAAAAACAGTCCAGAGAGTTCTGGGCTTTTGGGCTCCTGAGGTTTGGCCAGTCAGGCAGGGGTCCGGCCGGTCGACTGGAGGATCCAGCCGGTCGGATGGCCGGTTGATTGGAGCTAATTTGGCGCCTTCTTCGGGGTCTTGGGCCCGCATTTGGTGACCTTCCACTGATCCTTCGTGCGGTCCATCTTGAACATATAAAGGTCATCTTCACCCTCTACATCAGTCGAACTCGACCTCGAGTTCATATTATCGTCTGATTCATGATATTTGTATAAGTCGACGACGTTGAATGTACGAGAGATCTCGAACTCTTCAGGGAGATCAACTGCGTAAGCGTTGTTGTTGATCTTTCGAAGGATAGGAACCCGTCCAATCTTCTTATACTTGAGCTTGTTGTATGTACCAGAAGGAAAGCGCTCCTTGCGCAAGTGAACCATGACTTGATCACCAACTTCAAAGATCTTCTCACGGCGATGCTTGTCGGCGTCTTGCTTATACTTCTGATTTGAGATTGACAACTTGTCTTAGACTTCCGCATGCACTTCTTTGATTCTTTCGGCCATGTTGTCCACTGTTATGCTTCTTCCTTGAATGGTCAGCAATGGTACTAAGTCGAGCGTATAACGGGAGTTTCGTCCATACACCACTTGGAACGGTGACTTTTTGGTTGACCTATTCGTCATATTATTGAAGGCAAATTCAGCCTGAGGTAGGGCCAAGTCCCATTGCTTCGGTTTCTCCCCTAAAATGCTTCGAATGAGATTTCCCAACGTTCGATTCACCACTTCAGTCTGTCCATCTGTCTGTGGATGATACGCGCTACTAAACTGGAGTTGTGTGCCCAATTTACCCCACAAAGTACGCCAGAAATGACTAACAAACTTCGTGTCTCGATCTGATGTAATAGTCTTTGGAATCTCGTGCAATTGCACAACCTCCTTGAAGAACAAATTGGCTATGTTTGAAGTGTCAAATGTCTTCTTGCACGAAATAAAGTGGGCCATCTTTGAAAATTTGTCTACCACCACAAACACAGAATCGACACCTCTTTGTGTTCATGGGAGACCTAAGATGAAATCCATGGAGATACCCTCCCACGGGCACATGCAATGGAGTGTAAAGGCCTGTATTTTGGAATTGTCTTTTTACAGTTTGACAAATGTGACACCGCGCTACCATCTTCCCTACATCTCGGCCTAGATGAGGCCAATAATAACGCTCCTCTACCAAGAGTTTTGTCTTGTCGCGACCCAAATGACCCCTTAAGCCGCCACTGTGTAGTTCGAGTATTATTTTGTCGCGAAGGGAACATTGTGGAATGCATAATCGATTCCCATGAAATAAGAACTCGTCTTGAATATGAAAATCACCAGGGTGGCAGTTCTTACATCGTGCCCATGCTTTCTTGAAGTCTTCATCTTCGGCACATAATTCTTTGAGTCAATCAAACCCAGTCACCTCACTGGATAATGTAACAAGGAGGGAGGCTCGGTGGCTTAATGCATCGGCTACTTTATTTTGTTGCCCCGACTTGTGTTTTAACACAAAGGTGAATTCCTGCAAAAAGGCAACCCACCTAGCATGTACACGACTGATGTTAGCTTGACTATTGATAAACTTTAAAGCTTAATGGTCGGTGTTTAGGATAAACTCCCTCTGAATAAGGTAGTGTCGCCAATGCTGGAGAGCTTGTACTACGGCAAACAATTCTATCTCGTATGTGGACTACTTCTTCCTCGCATCACTAAGCTTTTCACTATAGAAGGCTACCGGCTTACCTTCCTATGATAACACTGCCCCAATCTCCACATAGGACGCATCGCAATCTACTTCAAAAACCTTGTCGAAGTTACGCAACACGAGGATTGGAGTTGAGGACAACTTGTACTTGATTTCAACGAAACTTCGATCGGCTTCTTCACCCCATTGGAATGATCCTTTCTTCATGCAATCCGTGATTGGTGCGACTATGATACTGAAGTTTTTGATAAAACGGCGGTAGAAGGTGGTTAACCCATGAAAGTTACGTACTTCATGTATGTTGATCGGAGTGGGCCACTCGCGTATGGCCTTTACCTTGTCGTCTACTCGAATGCCCGTCGATGAAACGATGAAACCCAGGAATAACAAGTGATCTGTCAGAAAATCACACGTCTTTAAATTCAAATAAAGTTTGTTGTCTTGAAACACTTGAAGTACCTTCCTGAGATGTGCCACATGAGATGCTTCATCTTGACTATAAATCAGAATATCATCGAAGTAGACCACCACAAACTTGCCAATAAACGGTTTTAACACTTGGTTCATAAGTCGCATGAAGGTGCTTGGTGCATTTGATAGCCCAAATGCCATGACAAGCCATTCGTAGAGACCCTCCTTGGTCTTAAATGCTATTTTTCACTCATCACCCTGACGAATCCGGATTTGATGATATCCACTTCTCAAATCGAGCTTAGAAAATATTTTGGAGCCTTCTAACATATCCAACATATCCAACATATCATCTAGTCGAGGAATGGGAAATCTGTATTTCACCATAATTTTATTAATAGCTCGACTGTCTATGCACATCCGCCAACTCCCTCTTTCTTAGGAGTTAATAGTGCAGGAATGGCGAAATGACTCATGCTCTCCCTCAACATTTCTTTCTTCAATAAATCATCCACCTGGCCTTGGAGAATTTCACTCTCATTGGGGCTCAATTGATAATGTGGCCGGTTAGGTAAACTTGATCCTGGGATGAAATCAATATGATGTTGTATATCTCGCATCGGGGGTAGTCCTTAGGGAAGCTCTTCGGGCCACGTGTCGCTGAACTCATTGAGCAAAGGACGCAGGCTCGGGGGTATAACATGTTCTTGGGAACCTTCTCCTTTTACCACCATTGCATAAATTCCACCCATCTCTTTGGCCTCTATCTCAAACTCTCTCATGGTAAGGAGAGAGCTCTCATCCACTACGAAAGTCTTGGGGTAACTCTTGTTTGGCATGGGAGCGAGGATACGCTTCCTCCCATCTTTTATAAAAATATAAACGTTGTCACGCCCACAATGGGTAACATCCCGATCTGATTGCCATGGACGACCAAGGAGAATATAACATGCCTCCATGTCAATAACATCACATAATACCTCATCTTTGTAGCCTCTACCAATGGAAAATGAAATCAAGCATTGTTCAATTACCTTGGTGTCGCTAACTTTCTTTATCTAGCCAATAAAGTACGAAGATGAATGTTTTGTTGTCGATAACTTGAGCTTGTCCACCACCATCTTGGATACTATGTTCTCGCTGCTCCCACCATCGATGATAACATCGCAAATTTTCCTATTCACAGTGCATCAGGTGCGGAAGATGTTATGGTGTTGGGGGTGGGATTCCACCCTTGGAGTGTAACAAAGATGTCTCACCACCAGGGATTCCCCATGCTCTTGCTCGATTACATCAGCCTCCTCTTCGTATTCTTCATCGGCTTGGTGATCATTGCCCTCTTCGAGCTCTTTTTCAGCAAACTCTCCTTCATTTATGGCCAAATTGGCCACCGTTCGATTCGGGCATGTATTGGATAATGTGACCAGGTTGGTCATATCTCCAGCAATGATTGAGTCGGGGTCGTGCATAAGGATTTGGGGCTTGACTTGACCCAACCGTGGGTGCTGCATTGCATTGCAGTCTTTGCAATCCGACTCCCGCTTCTCGAGTCGCGGTTGTAGGAGGCGGTTGGACTCGTTCTCCAATAGGTCATTTTCCTTTGGTTTGAGGAACCTCTTGTTCCACTATGATAGTAGTTGCTCGGGATGGAGGGTATGTTCGCGTAGGAACTCTGGTAAGCTGAGTTTCAGCGTGATTGGCGGCTTGTAGTGCATCCCCTATAGTCCATATCTGTTGCATATGTACTTGATCCCGTATATTGAGTCGTAAACCACTGATAAACCTGACAGTCCTCTGGGCCTCCGTCTCAGTCAAATCATTACGAGAGGCTAGCCGATGGAATTCAGCGGCATACTCTTCAATGGTACGGTTGCCCTAACGGCAATCCTGATACTTCTAGAATAGTATATGCTCATAATCACGAGGAAGGAAATGCTCTCGAATAAGTCTTCGCATTCGAGGCCATGATTGGATGGGTAATTTGTTTTGTCGGGTGCGGGAGAGTTGTAATTGCTCTCACCATGCCGAAGCACCCGATTTCAACTTGTATGTAACAAGTTTAACTTTTTGATCTTCCAGGACTTCCATGTGATAAATTTTTTTCTACTTCTGCTAACCAATTGAGGAATTCCTCAATTCTCAGCATACCATTAAAAGAAGGGAGTTCTCACTTACCTCTATATCGATAATCATCACGATCCTCACGGTCAAAACCACGTGCCTGAGACCGTGCAAGGATCTCTTCGATTTCATCATCGCTGCCACCCGGAGATGCATAACCATGCTGTCGAATAGCGGCCGGAAGGGCCGGACGATTCGCTAGATTACCCCCAACAGTCATAGCGGGTGGTTAAGTAACCACTGGAACTTGCTACGGTGTTAATGTAACCACGAGTTGATTAATGGACTCCAGCAACCCTTGCATTGAAGTCTCCATCAATCTTTGGAGAAGCTCTATCTTCTCTGCTAGAAACGCAACTCCCTGATCACCGTTAGCGGAGTTGTTGCCTCGATTGTCGCTAGAAGCCATCACCCAAGGGAAAGCCTCGCTCTGATACCAACTTGGCGTAGCCGTAGGAGGGACGAGATCAAGCACCGTCTCTCTCGTAGGATAACTACTCCGAATCCACGGATCAATCGAACAACAGTTCGATCTTCCTTGATTGCTAAAGGGGAAGCTTGAAGAACACAAGCCAACTCAAAGATAATTGTATTAAAATTACATAATCTGTCTAATAACGAAAATTAAAACCATATTTATAATCTCTAAGTCCTAACCCTCGTAGCCTAGGTGTCCTAGTTGCATTAGGAAAAGGAAATAAGCAAAGAAAAGTGAAAGAAATTCGAAATTAGAAAGTTCACGAATTTCGCAGGATGTTGACAAGCCGGTTGGCCAGGGGTCCGGCCGGTCGGACTTTAGTGTAAAACCAGTCCAGAGAGTTTTGACTCTCTCTGAAAGGGGACCGACTTGTCAACCAACCGGTCGGGATAGGTCAGACTAAATGGTCCAGCCGGTCAGCCGGTCGAGCAGGGGTCCGGACGGTCGGATGGCCGGTCGATTGGAGCAAATTTGGCGCCTTCTTTGGAGTCTTGGGTTCACATTTGGTGACCTGCCGCTGATCCTGTGTGCGGTCCATTTTGAACATATAGAAGTCAGCTTCACCCTCTACATCAACGAATCAGAAAGGTGACGAGCAGGATTTCTCTACTCGGTTTTAACAGAGGATCTGGATTTCCCTAAAATGATCTATATAAATGGATGAAAGGTGTGGATATACAAAATATAATCAATGTGGGCCCTACAGTTGGGGTAACACCCAACCCATTAAACTGTTACCCGGGTAACACCTAATTCGCACCCCGTGGAGGAGCCCGCAGAGCTTTTCCAGGGGCACACGACACCTAGCTACGTCGACCGGTGCTGTGCGCCATGCTGCTCGATCCGAGTCCAAATTTCTCTGGGCTGGGTCAGACGGTAAGATATTTTTTCTCCTTCCAACTGCATTGGCTTTAGGTGGAGGGCTACTTATTTTCTCCTCTGTGGTGTTCAGTCAAACATCTGATGTAGACCTTAGCGTTGTATCATTGACACGTGTCAGTTGGGCGATTAATCTACCATATTCCCTGTCCCCCACAACAGAGAGAGAGAGAGAGAGGTAGAACCCATAACAGAGTGGGAGAGGATGTGAAGAAAAGGGCAAAACACATAACAGAGAGAGAGAGAGAGAGAGAGAGAGAGAGAGAGAGGATGGGAAGAGAAGGGTATGCACCTCTCTTCGAAACTAAGGAAGCAAAGGGTAGGATTGCATTTAAGATGTATGCAATTTCTGTATTTGTGGGCGTTTGTATGATTTGGATGTACAGAGCAACTCATGTTCCAAAAGAAGGGTTGAGGTGGGCATGGTTTGGCATGTTTGGAGCTGAGATTTGGTTTGGAATCTATTGGATTTTCACTCAATCAGCACGTTGGAGGCCTGTCTATCGTTCTACCTTCA
The DNA here is from genome assembly GCA_003013855.2 of Liriodendron chinense. Taxonomy (NCBI): domain Eukaryota; kingdom Viridiplantae; phylum Streptophyta; class Magnoliopsida; order Magnoliales; family Magnoliaceae; genus Liriodendron; species Liriodendron chinense. The sequence continues at coordinate 1,195,557 of ML058501.1, read as the reverse complement.
AAGAAAGGCTCTCCTACAGGTATGTACCGTTCTACCCATGATCAACAAACAGTACCGTCTATCATGGATACATGCTAAATACATACATACACACTGTATATGTATACATATACATATCTGTTTATATATATTTATGTATAAATACATTCATGGGACACTAGCAACGGCCTTAAAACTTTTAAATGATGCCCAATTATCAACTTGAATAGCCCATTCTTTCGTACTTCTTGGGGCATGCCATGGTGCAAAAATTGCGCAAATTGCATGACTTTAATCATTTGCTCTTTGATCAAAAGCATGGAAAATGGATAGTCAAGAGCGAGGGGATAAATGAATTGGTCACAATCATCATCTGATTTTATCATAGAAATCAAGGACTGGTTTGATCATCCCAGCCATAGCTTCATAGAAATCAAAGATTGGTTTGATTATCCCAGCCATAGCCTCAAAAAGGTTGGCTATAGAAACTAACAACAAACCAAAGAGTGATTTGATCATCCTGATAAGTGCAGTTTTTATATAATGAAATGTGTTCTTGGACATTCTTTTTTTGGGGGTTAGTAGACATAATCGACCATTTCTCTCCCGCAAACAAGGAGGTGAATTGCCTAATGAAGCCTTTGGTAGATGGGAAGCAAGGTGGGGCCTACCTTGTTTTTTTTATGATAAATCCATAAAGCCATCCATTTTGCCAGCTCACTTTTTCACATGAAAACAAAAATGGGCCTTATTTGAGGTCGTCTGATCAATATGATTTTCTCCCTTTACTTCACCCAAAGTTGGGTCCACATTTGGACGGTCTTGATTGCTTTAGACTTACGCCACTTACATGGATCATGAGTCACATCCATCTAAGGAACACGATAGCCAACACCCCACCTTCACCTTTAATTGTCCATGTTTTGAATAACTTTATCAGCGAGAATGATGCCATACAAGGCCACTTCTTACAGTCGTCCGATCACAGCCGTGAATCTTGTGATCAGACGGCTCTAAGAGGCCTTTCTACGTAAATGGTATAAGATTCCATTTTCATCGTCTTAATTTATCTCTCTTTTCAAAAAAATTTAACGGTGCAGATACGAAGATGAATTGCCGGGGGTGGACATTTTCGTGTGCACCGCGGACCCCACAAAAGAACCACCCACCCTAGTGATCAACACCGTTCTTTCAGTCATGGCCTACGATTACCCACCGGAGAAGCTGAGCATCTATCTCTCTGATGATGGTGGGTCAGATCTGACATTCTACGCTCTATTAGAGGCGTCCCGCTTTGCGAAGCATTGGATCCCATTTTGCAGGAAATTCAAGGTGGACCCTAGATCACCGGGGGTGTATTTTGGCACTTCATCGGAGCCACATGATACTGAGCACACCAACGAATGGATACTCACCAAGGTAAAATATCAATCCAGACCGTCCAAATTATTTGTGGATGGAGCATAGCTGATAATTTTATTTGGATGGTTCAAATTAAATATTTGCAATAAGCAGGCCGTACATGTGGCTTTCGGACTGTGGGATGCTTTAATGATGTAGAAATGATCACATACATGCTGCTAGCTATATGCCCACTGCTTCCTGTGGTGGGTCCACTTGAGCCTTGGATCTGCCTCCATTTTGGGCTCATGCCCTAGTTTGACTAGTGATCCCAACCCCAGCCAGCTATCCAGTGCCAAAGCACTGTGACCCATCATGATGTATCCAAGCCGTCCGTGCATTTAGCCAGGTCATTTTAAGGCATGAGCCGAAAAATGAGGCAGGACCAAAATAATAGGAGGACAACAACGGAGAAAACAGTAGGGATTGAATGCCTACCATTGAAAACTTTTGGGGGTGGGGCCACAGAAGTTTTGGATCAAATTGATATTTTGCGTTTTTTCCTTCGTGGCCTGTGTGATCTTATCAAGAAGTTGGATGGCCAATAAGTACTACAGTGGACCATAGGAAGTTTTTAATGGTGGACATTCAATCAACACTATTTTTCTGTAGTGTGATCCACGTATGATTTTGAACCTGCCTTATTTTTAGGTCATAATAATTAAATAAATAAAATATGGCCATTGGATAGCTCTTATTTTTAACTGTTCAGTAATGCCCAGCAATCTATTAGATGGATTACCATATAACAGTAATATTTTTTCATGATAGTACGGGTTTCATCCACACCATCCATCCATCCATTCAAAGTGTCATTTTATGGAATAATACCAAAAGTAAGACAAATCAAAGGCTCAAGTGGACCACACCATAGGAAGCACTGGTAGTAATGATGCTCACCGTTGAAACTTTTCCAGTGCCCATCTTGTTGTTTACTTGCCATCCAACTTATTCATAAAGTTATAACATATACCTGGATGAAGGGAAAATACAAATACCAGCTCGATCCAGAACTTTTGTGGCCCCCAAGAAGTTTTCAATGGTGAAAGTTTAATTCCCATTGTGTGGTCCACCTTTATCTTGGATATGCTTCATTTTTGGGCCTATATCCTGAAATGATACGAAAAAATATGGATGGACGGTGTGGATAAAATCCATACATTATGGTGGTCACTCAGAGCTCCTGCCTGTTCTCTGCCTTAACTGCCAATGCATCATAACTGCCTATGCATCATTCATCACACTCTGCCATAGTATTAATTATTTCTCTTTGCAGTCAAGCAATCCCTTATTTGTATTTTAAATACATCTAAGAGATTTTTGGGCATCCCTTATTACAGTGGTGCCATCAATAGGACACTTTTGGATCAACGTATCATGGCCCCAAATGCACGGCCATGATCTGATGAGCATCAAACTCTAATTCCACTCAAAACTATGCTCTACAAAAAATTTCAAATTATGTTTGTATGTTTTTTCACAGAAATTGTATGAAGAAATGGCAAATCGGATCGACACCGCAGTTAAAATGGGCCTTATCCCAGGAGAAATCCGAGCCGATCACAAGGGTTTTGCCGAGTGGCAATCGGTAGTAAATTCGCGCAACCATCAGGCTATTATTCAGGTAAATATTTAGCTACGTTTTATTAAAATAGAGAAAATGCCATTGCCTTCACAGAAAGCTTGAAACAGAGATCAATAGATGCTGTACTTTTGCAAGAAGTAATGATGCAACTATTCTTCCTTGCCAATATGTTTCAAGTGTACAAAATCCAGTCCAGGCAAAAGATGGAACAGGACATGATGTTCACTTCTTAAGAAAATCATAGCTATTTCCACTCATTTGGTGGGCCACACCAGCTCACTGACCATACAATCCATTCATTTTGATGTTGTGTTCCACTGGATGAGTGCATTGGTCTGATTCATTTTAACTCTAGTATTTTCGTATTAACAAAAAACGACCTCACTGTATTAACCTGATGTTGGCTTGTTACCCCATCCGGAACCCTGTCATACTAAGAAGTGGGCCCAATCCAAAACTCAAAGTCTGCCACGTGGAAGGAAATAGTGAGTAGGGAAATGCCTACCGCTGAAACGTTTACAGGGTCCACTATTATATGCCATCCAAACCAGTTATAAGGTCATTCCTATTGAGATGAACAAAATACCTAAGTATAATAGTTTGATCCATAACTTATGTGCGCCCATGACAGCCCTGTGAATATTTCAACGGTGGACGTATAATACCAATTATTTCCTACTGTGTGGTCCACTTGAGTTTTGGGTATCTCTAGGTTTTGAGTTCACCCACTAAAACAATAAGGCTAAAATAATGAATAGTGTGGATTTCTCAAAAACATCACAGTGGGCCTGAGTGGATGAATAGTAGTTGTTCAATCTCCATTGTTTCTTGTCATGCGGTTCACCTGACTTTCAGATCTGTTTCATTTGTTGGGCCTACCCTATAATATGAGCTGAAAAAATGTATCGATGGCGTGGATTTGCCAAAAACCATCCCAGTAGGCCCCATCAGTTTTTCAACAGTGGGCATTCGATGGAGGGAAAGCACAGCTATTAGCTTGATCCAGAGCTTATGTGGCCCCTAACAGGTTGTGGCGTTCAATCCTCACTGTTTTGTGTGGTGTGATCCACTAATGATGCCTTTGTGACATCCACTCTATCTTATTGGAGAGTTGGTGAAAGAGTGGGAGCAAAAACTAGACCACCACAACACATGAAATTATTTTGAATGGCTTGCGTTCAATCCCATTATTTCCTATAGTGTGGCCCATTTAAGTTTTGGATATGGTTAATTTTTTGGCCCCAAATCCTTCCATGGGCTCTTGGAAAGGTTAGATAGAGTGTTTGTCACAAGTCTCCTCGATCAGTATGGTTTTCAGCGTATGCTCCATCTACAGTGGATCGTACAATTTGGACGGTCTGGATGTACGTAAATATGCACTATATTCTCAGTGGATGAGTCAACCACCATCTAATTGGTTATTGATCTTTGTAATAAAAAATCCAGATTTTAATTGATGGGAGGGACCCGAATGCTGTGGATACTGAAGGATATGCATTGCCAACACTCGTTTACATGGCACGTGAGAAGAGACCTCAGCATCCCCACAACTTCAAAGCTGGTGCTTTAAATGCATTGGTAATCTTTACATGCTTTTATGTGGAACACGTGCAGATTAATAGTACTTGGGCTAAGAAGCAGGCCTGGGCGGGGTCCATTTAGTACTTGGGCCTTTAGCACAGGCCCAAGCCCATCGAACGACATGGTAAAGGGCCCTTTTCTTTGGCATGGGTCAGATCTTATTAATTGAAAATATTGCAGACCAAGACCCAGGTCTAATACGCTATTTAATTGGGCTTTATAGGCCCATATCAAACTCTTGGGCTCATTTACAACCTTTATGGACTGGGCCCAAAGCTGCCCGCGACCCACAGTGTAGACAGACAATCGGCATTTTGGGCAAACAAACATAAGAGTTTTGCAGAATCTCTCGGCAATTGTACTCGGCTGGATGTCCTGGATCATATTCAGGACAACATATCCATGCATAAGGTGGGCCCACCGAGTAAATAAGGAGGCCTAGAGACCATGCTGGTTCATTCATCAAGCATGATTGAATTTGCAACAATTTCTTAAACTAGCCATTGATGAATTAATCAACGTAATCAACACATTACCACGATCCTCACCATTGATTGAATTTGCAGATACGGGTATCGTCAGTCATAAGCAATGGGCCAATCATCCTGACCATAGACTGCGACATGTACTCAAACAATGCAGTAACGGTGAGAGATGTATTGTGTTTTTTCATGGATGAAGAGAAGGGTCGTGAAATCGGTTATGTTCAATTCCCTCAGTGCTTTGATAATATCAGTAAGAATGATATTTATGGTAATTCCTACAAGACAATTTTCGGGGTAAGTATCACAAATTTCATCATTAATGTTCTCTGGTGGGCCACATCCAAAATCAAAGTGATTGGACAATCTCAGCCATCTGGTCATTCAACCATTGAGTAAATTCCATCCTTTTTGTGGACTAATGATCAGATGACTACCATAGTCTGATCATCTTGCATTTAGGCAATGGCCCATGAAACCAATGGTCGATCGTGATCATCAAAATGATGGATCTTTCAATGTGCTTGGATATGTAGGTGGATTTCTACGGTTTGGATGGATATGGAGGGCCAATGTACATTGGGACCGGATGTTTTTTTAGGAGGGAGAGTCTATGTGGCAAGAAGTATAGTGAGGAATACAGGGAGGACTGGAAAAAAGGAATGGGATGGCGAGCAAAGGGAAGTGCAATGGAGTTGGAGGAGAGAGCAAAAGGTCTTGCAAGTTGCACTTATGAAGAGAATACTCAGTGGGGAAATGAGGTCTCTCTCTCTCTCTCTCTCTCTCTCTCTCTCTCTCTCTCTCGCTCTCTCACGAGCATTCATGTACCTGAAATGTGCAGATGGGATTGAAGTACGGGACTCCAGTGGAGGATGTAACAACAGGTTTGGCAATTCAATGTAGGGGGTGGAAATCCATATATCTCAACCCAACTAAGAAAGCTTTCTTGGGTGTTGCACCTACAACCTTATTACAATCATTGGTGCAACATAAGAGATGGGGAGAAGGCCACCTTCAACTATTCCTGACCAAGCATTGTCCCTTCATACAAGGGCATGTCAAGATAAAGCTAGGACTTCAAATGGGCAATGCTATTATGAATGCATGGGCTCTCAATGCCTTCCCAACACTATGTTATGTTGTGGTCCCATCCCTCACCCTTCTCAGCGGCATTTCCTTATTCCCAAAGGTCTCTCTCTCTCTCTCTCTCTCTCTCTCTCTCTCTATACGTGAGTGCGTGTGCTTAAGCAAAACTCCGTTTTAAACTCTATATATATATGGGGGAAAACCCAGTTTAAAACTCTGTACATATATATTTCAAAAGATGGGGGAACATCCAGTTTAAAACTCTGTATATTTCAAAAGATGGAAACAAAAACTGATTTTATTGGTAAACTGAATTAAAACACTTCGTACTAAAAAAGAATAAAAAAAACTTTTGGATGCAATTTGAGTATATTTCAAAAGATTGAGAAGAAAAGAAAACTCATTTTTCGGGGAAGCTGAATTAAAACACATTCTAGTAAATAAACCAAAAAAAGACTTTTGGAGGCAATTTAAACAATTGAGGTTGGCGGTATGTACTGTCTATTATTTCTCTGGAAGCCATTCTTTGGATGTCAATCTAAGTATATATTGTCCTCGTTTGGTTTGATTTTTCTAAATAGGCCATGTTGTAAGTTACCCTTTGTGTCGAATTGATTAGGTCTTTATGATCTAGTTACTATGGTTGTGCCAGAAGGTGGCAGTCTTTAAGCCACTATATTCACAACCGTTGGGCTCGAGGCATCAGAGGTTGCCCCTCAAGTGGATCAATCCTTATATATTTTTATGGTATTATCAGTATCTTTAGAGGTTGCCCCATATGGTGCTCGACTCCAACATGGTATTCTTGCAGCGTCATTGGTATGGGTGGTTACCCTCAAGTTGATCAGTGCCTTCATGAAATTACCCCTAGGCATATGGATGTTTTGGGGGTCTCTATATTTTTATTAGCCATATGAACAATCATTTTGGCGGTAGTAATGATCGTTTCTTATCAAAACCAGCTGAGGTAGTGGAGGATGGCCTTGTGGTTCCACCTAGCTGACTCTTGTTAAAAGATTGGTTGTTTCTCTATTTTTAAGTCCATTGGAGAATTATTGCTAGACTGGAAATTCACCAGTACTAGCGAAAACCTTTTGAAAAAGGTGTTGATTAACCAGGCGATTTTCTATACATTGACCATGCTGCCTTTTGCGATTAGTCGCAAGTCTCCCCACATGTTGCGCAGGTGGTTTGCGACTTCACCCCACATGAAAATCGATCGAGAAGAGGATCCTACGTCCATGTTGACGGGCTCGAGTTGTTCATCATCTTGTGGCTCTTCGATGACCACGTGGGGATTACTAGCCTTTTTTGGTCTATCAATCATCTTGTTTTACTAAGAATGCTAAAACAGTACACCATAGTCTCACTAGGTAAGATAAAAGATAGTATTATTGTTCAATCAAACACGAGGCCATAAGTGTTAACAAATGGCTCATACTTGGTCAAACGTGTGCTATTAAGATAGTACTAGATATGTCAAAGTCGTAGTTGACTCGAATTGATTGAACACTTACATCCCCAAGCACCAAATCAGTTGTAGGATCAAACCTATGGAGGTTGATCTAATTGTCCAACCGCCAATGTTGTAGTGATCAGGTGATTTGGAAGGGAAGGGTTAGTCTTTCAATGAGATTTTTTTTTGCTTTAAGCGAAGGATTTTTCTTTCAACGGTGATTGTGGTTTTCAGGTTTTTAATTAGTATTGCAATGATGAGTGAATAAGATTAAAAACAAAGGTTGGATTACTAATTTGTAAAACATGACTGCTAGGGTTGAAAGTCGAGCTGGTTGGGTCGGGTTGGTGCTCAACCCCCTAACCCAACCCAAGGTTTTTATACCTCAACCCTAATCTAACCCAACCCAACCTTGAGTTGGGAATTCTCAACCCTAGCCCAACCCAAGCGAGCTCGGTCAAATTGATCGTGTTCGTCGGGTTGATATATACTAATATTTTTGTTATTGCATTAGTCTATTATGTTTCAATACATATCTTATTTTTTATACCTATGGCTTTATTTTATATATATATATATATATATATATATATATATATATATATATATATATATATATATATATATATATATATATATATATATATTATAAAGAATCACTTTTTCTAAACAAACAAGCTAAATTATAAGATAACTACTTCTTTAACACTCAACCACATCAAACTCCAAACATTATAAGTTTACTTAGTAAAGAAATATAAACTAATAAGTTAACTAAAATATAGTAAAATTATAAGTAACTTGTATATATATCAGTTTCGGGTTAGGTCGAGCAACCTAAGACCTCAACCTAAGCTTGACCCAAGCTTTATTGGGTTGGTATTTGCATAGCTCAAGCTTGAGATCGGATCGATACTTCCTGCCCAAGTCCAACCCAATGTCGGGTCGCTCACGGGTTGGTCGGGTTGAACCTACCCGACTTTCAACCCTAATGACTGGTGTATTTTCCACGTATGAACTCAGTTGATCAGGGATACAAAGACAGAGGTTGTAAATACAGATGTCGTAAATATTTACATTATTCCTAGGGCGTATTATAGTGATGGCGCTTCACAATAGTGCATCTAGAGTAAGCTAAAATCCGAACTTGCTACGGTAGGGGCTCGACAAAAGTGGAGGACCTAAGGCTAAAACTAAGATAAACAACATTATGTTGCAAGAGAGATTGTGTGTGTTTGTGAGAGTGTTGTCATTTTTTGAATATTTCTCTTATAGGCTTGGAGAGGCGATGGCCTTCAGTAAAATTCCACATCATGAGAGATTTGGATAGTTAGCCGGGCAAATCTCTTTGATTTTTCCACATAAGTGTATCATATCATGCAAGGCCATGTGTATAAGAAATCGCACACAACTCTTGCTATTTCACTCTTGCGCAGGAAGGTTTATGAAGTGGCACTCCTTTTTCAGTTGAATTACACTAAATCAGGCACCGCTGCCACATGACACCTTCTGGATCATTTGATCTGGCCATCATCAGCCAGTTGTGAACACAATCCACATGATGAATGGTCTAGATCATACACAAGGCATTTGTTTTTTAATTATGTTTTCTGGAACAGCTAACCCACTAGGTTTCATCATCTGATACTTATCCTGACTATTCCTACTATGGATGATCTTAATATCGAGTCTAATTAAGTAAACACTCATCTCAGTCTTCAAGGCAACCAACCTGGCTAGGCATCCAGTCGAGCTCTGTTTCAAGACTGAGACTAGGGATCGAGTGCCCATGTGGTGTGAGTGGGTGTGTGAGTGTGTGAGGTGTGGGTGTGTAAATAAAATGAAATAAGAGAAAAAGAAAGCAAAAAAATAAAAAAGTCTGAGTTAAACTACTATTGAATGTGATGCTCAAGTTGAAAATTTTCATGTCCCTTCAGATCTCAACCCCATGGTTTATACCCTTTGCCTATGTGACCGTCGCAAAGCACGCATACAGCCTAGGAGAGGGGCTATGGTTAGGAGAAACGATCAAGTCATGGTGGAACCAACAACGGATTTGGCACTACAGAAGGACATCGGCGTACTTCTTTGCCAACATCGATGGGGCACTCCAGTTATCAGGACTTGCCAAGTCAGCATTTGAGATCACAGCCAAGGCAACCGACGATGAGGTCGCCAAGAGGTATGAAGAGGAGATCATGGAGTTTGGGTCCACATCTCCCATGTTCACCATCCTAGCCACGCTGGCGATGTTGAACCTCTTCTGTCTAGTTGGTGCAATCAAGAGGGTGACCATGGTTGGTGACGTTGGAGACGTCGAGGCATTGGCATTGCAGTTTATTCTATGTGGAGCGTTGGTCAGCGTCAACTGGCCCATCTATCAAGGGCTCTTCTTGCGCAAGGACATGGGCCGCCTGCCCACCTCAGTTGCATTTAAATCTACTGGTTTAGCTGTGCTGGCTTGTCTAATACCTATGCGTTAGAGCATGGGTCACATATGTAACATTCAGGATTATTTTGATGCAGACACCAGATCCATAGTTTTCAAGTAGAACCCATTATTCAGATATCTGATTTTTGTGGACCGGTATAACTGATTAAGATGGAGTGAAGATACAAAAATTAGCATTAGCCAAACCTAATTTGGAGCCACATTGTGTGAACTTAGAGGTTTTATGAGCAATTTTACATTGTTCGAATTGGCGTATCCCATTAGAGTTTCTATCAGCCAATCTTTGTTGTATCACCTGATGGACAGTTTGGATTTGGGTGTTATACACTACATGGTGGCCCATTGAGTTTGGGTGTTATACACTACATGATTGGGGTCCCATTTTTGTGGTGGAAGGAACCTTATCTTTGCTTGGTAGATGCAAGTTTTCAATAATGATAAGTCCACCCATGCTTCAGCATTCTAGGCCATTGGTGGATAACTGAAAATGCATCAATCCAAGAAGAATGGAATCCCTTAAGCAAGAGATGGTGAAGTGCACCTTAGGGCCCGTTTAGAGGCACTTCGACAAAAGGGATTTTCAAGCTTGCTTTTTCAGTCGTTGGTTTTGGGCAAGTCGGCTTCTTAATGCTTGTTCGTCGAGTGTGGGATCAGATGAGATCTGCAAAGTGCTTCCAAAACGCATCGCACTGGTTTGGCACAAAACAGGTTTAGGCCTCAAACCGCTTTCCTGAAATGTTTAGCCCAACAGCCAAATGGGTCCTCTGCTAAATTGCACACAGCAAAATCAGCAACCCCAATTGTCTGGGCAAGAGAAATGTTTAACCCAATAGCCAGGGCCCTGATTTCCTGGAAAATAAATGAAATTACTAACATTTTATTTTTTCAAAATTTGTTTATTTTTTTCAACATATCTGTACCTACATTCAGGTGGACACAACAAAACCGTTCAGGCCTCATCTATCTTATAGCGCATACAAAGACAACCCTGTATAAAATATAAAAGAAATAGAGATAAATAAAACCACAAGGAAACTACAACCAGCCCCAAGCAGCTCTCTAGATACCAAAGAGAGTGGAATGAGTTTTAAAAGTCAATTTGAAAAATATTTTGTGATATATGTGGACTGTCACTTGCTACCTTGTCCATCCATTTTGTGGGATAATTTTAGGGCATGAACCCAAAATTGTGGTAGATCCAAAGTTTAAGTGGACCATGCCATACGAAATAGTGGGCTGAACACCTACCACTAAAAGCCTTTTATGACAACGATTTCATATAATGTGGGCCACTTGAGCTTTGTATCTGCCTTATTTTTGGGCTCATGCCGTGAAATGTTCATGTAAAATGGATGAACGGCATGGATATGTCACATACACCATGATGGACCCACAAATTTAAACCAGTCTTTTTTGAACTAAGTTTTGAGGAGAAAATATACGGGGTTTTCAAACAGATATAAATAACAATAATAAGTTATTTAAAGCTATTTCCTGAATTTTACCAAAGAATTAAAAAATCAATCATGCACGGCTTTGTATTCTAAAGGCATTAATGCATGTCTTTTATGTTGGAGGAGCCTTTAAACTGTGCTAAAGTTGGGTGCTCAGATCGGTCTGATTTCTGTCCAGGGAGCATAGTGAGGTCTCTGGACAGTTTCAGACTGGTTGGACGATTGATCTGAGGTGTGCTCCGACCAGTTGACTGTGATGCTGAACGTGACGAATTTGGAAGTTTTCTCTTTAGATTGTTTTGCGCCATGTGCGATTGGTCATGTGCAATGGTAGTATTGTGCATGGTTAAGCGGTTTTGTGTAACATTGTTTTTAATTTTGAGTTATTTGTTATATATATGTCATGAATTCGGGATTAGGGAGTATCCTAAGGTGTCCACGGTTTCTTAATTGTATTAGGGTAACGGGAGAGTGTTTTGAGAGAGAGAGAGAGAGAGAGAGAGAGAGAGAGAGAGCTTTTCTCTTGGGTTTTCTTGCTTATGGGCTGTTCATCTCTGTAATCTTCTGTTAATCATAGTGGATCGCTTTGTGTCGTGGTTTTTTACCCATTAAGAGATTTTTCCACGTAAAATCGGATTGTCTGTGTGTGATTGATTATGTGTGGGTGTGATTGCATTGTGTTGCTCGTTTGATTTCATATTCTGCTGTGGTGCTCGGCTTTGCTTCCGCTACCAGTTTTTCCCAACAAATGGTATCAGAGCTATCATTGGGGTAGTCTAGAATTTGGATCTGAGACAAGAGCATGGCATCGAGTATGAGGTTTGACATAGAGAAGTTCTCTGGCAAAAATAAGTATGGACTATGGAAAGTGAAGTTCGAAGCCCTCCTAGTTTAGCAAGGGCTTGAAGAAGCTCTTGGGATGCGACCGGAGGCTATGAAAGATGATGAGTGGACGAAGGTTGATAAGAAGGCCATGTTAGTGCACTTTTTTGTGGCATACTAGTGCACCTTGTTTGTCAATTACTTAAGTCAGTGAGTCTAATGTTGGTTGATCTTAATGAAGACGAAGACCGAATAATCAAGCGGACCTACTGCATCAAGGAGGAAGAAACAAATAAAAGAGATGCCTTGGTGAGCTTTGAACCTTGATCAAACCCAAAACCATAACCTCTTGATGACCTTGACCCTATTAGACATACAAATAGTCATCTTAGATTGGCCTTAATTAGGTGTCCCAAAAGATCACCAAAAGGTGGGCCAAATAGGTGCCCTTGCTACTGTTAAAAAAAAGTTAAAACAATGTGTAAGGGAGACTGCCCGACCAGTCGGACCTATGCCTGACCGATTGGTTAGTAGAATTTGTAGGGTGGCTAGTTGCTGGACCTCCTGGCCATTGAACCGATCGGTCATGACCGGTCGGCTAGTCTGAATCGACCGATCATGGCCTGTCGGACCAACCCCAGATCAAGACAGCAAGCACCCTGTCTTCCTAGGCCATAGGACTGACCGGCCATGACCGGTCGGCGACCCCTGACCGACCGATCTATACTAGCTATTTTATGATTGTTTGCATCCATTGTGCATTTCTTTATAAATGGGCTTGGCGCGATTTAAGGGGTAAGCAGATGGTTTTTTAGAGGATTGAAGCCACCATTGTTGGAGACCATTAGAGGCTCAATTCCTAATCTTTGCAAGGCATCTTCCTTATGGTTTTATACAAGAATGGAGCTTTTCAAGCTCATAAAGAAGATGACATTCATCTCCTCTTGATCTCTAGAGTTTGGATCTTTCTTGATAGTCAAAAACTTATCTTGTTGCGTAGCACACCAACAACGCCGGTGAACCGAGATCCAATCTCCGATCTCACCCACAAACGATAAATAGGAAGAAATATAATCTATAAGCAGAATCTAAGCAAATCAACAAACCACAAGACAGATTTTACGTGGAAAACCCCAAACAAGGGTAAAAAACTACGGTGCAAACTTCCATCATGAAGAAGACAAAGTTACAAGCAATACACTTACCTTCTCAGATGCTCCCATGCACAGAGATGGCCCTATTTGCTAACCTCTCGCCTTTTTCTCACCTTGGACGTATAAAAACCCTAATCCCATAGCCTAATCTTGAGTTAAAACCCTTTTTATAGGAAAACAAGTAAATAGAACCTAAAATAGGAAACCCCGCACTTAACTTTGTGTCCGGTCGGGCTCCTGGCCAATGCAACATATGTCCAGTGAGTTACGAAGAAAATCGGCTAAATATCGAGCGCCCGGTCACAAACCGTCCAAGTGCCCGACTGTTCTCAGAACAGTCCAGAGACATTCGTCTCAAAATACTGAATATCGGGCACCGGTCCATTGACCGTCCAGACGCCCGACCATCCTCAGATGTGATTTGGCTCAAAACCTCAAGAATCTCCCACTTGGAGACACATTACCATAAACTTTCGTCTTCTACATCCAGAGTGCACCATCTCCCCGTCTTCAAGCTTGAAGACTAATGAAAGCTGAACAAAGCTTTAGCTTCTCTCGTGTGACCACCTTGGTTAACATATCCACAGGGTTCTCACTTGTATGGATCTTCTCCAAAGCAATTGATCCATCTTTCAGTAACGAACGTATGAAGTGATATTTGAAGTCAATATGCTTGATCCTTAAGTGAAAGGCTGAATTCTTAACCAAGTGTATTGCACTCTGAGTGTCACTGTATAGCTTTCAATCTGCTTGCTTCATCTCCAACTCTTCCATAAAACCTTGCATCCACACCATCTCCTTGCACGCTTTTATAGCTGTAACATATTCTGCTTCTGTTGTATTAATAGATACTATCTTCTGTAACTGAGAGACCCAACTGACTGCAGCACTACCCAGGATAAAGGCATATCCTGTTGTGCTCATTTTGCTGTCAATATCTCCTGCCAAGTCTGAATCGACGTAGCCCTGTAACTCGATTTTCGATCCTCCATAATATAGCCCTACATCCACAGTACCTACCAGGTATCTAAGGATCCACTTCACAGCTTCCCAATATTCCTTCCCCGAGTTGTTCATGAACCTGCTAACAACTCCCACTGCTTGAGCAATATTTGGCCTCGTGCTAACTATAGCATACACGAGGCTCCCTATAGCTGACGCGTATGAGACTTTAGCCATGTAATCCCGTTCCTCCTGCGTCTTAGCTCCTTGCTCCTTAGACAGCTTGAAGTGGTTGGCTAATGGAGTGCTAACCGGCTTAGCACCTCCCATACTGAATCGATCGAGTACCTTGGCTATGTACTCTGCTTGTGAGAAAACTAGTTTCTTGTTTTTCTTGTCACGCTTTATCCTCATGCCTAGGATTTGTTTTGCAGCTCCTAAATCCTTCACCACAAATTCTCTAGACAATTGTCTTTTGAGATCTGAGATGTCCTTCATGCTTGATCCAGCCATAAGCATATCATCGACGTACAAAAGAAGGATGATGTATGATGTATCAAACTTCTTCAAGTAGCAACAGTGGTCTGCATGACATCTCCTGTACCCGTTTCCTGACATAAAATCGTCGAACTTCTTGTACCACTGCCTTGGGGCTTGTTTCAGGCCATATAGACTCTTTTTTAATCTACACACCTTGTTCTCATTTCCTGGTGCCACGTATCCTATCGGCTAATGCATGTATATCTCTTCTTCAAGGTCCCCATGAAGAAAGGTTGTCTTAACATCTAGCTGCTCTAGATGTAAGTCCTCTGTAAGTACTATACTCCATACCATGCAAATCGTAGACATCTTCATCACTGGTGAAAATATTTCAATGAAGTCGATACCTGCCTTTTGTTGGAAACCTTTCACAACCAGTCTGGCCTTCTATCGTTTCGAACCATCATGCTCCTCCTTCAATCTGTAAACCCACTTAATATAAAGAGCTTTCTTACCCTTAGGTAGATTGACTAGCTCCCACGTACGATTTGACTCAAGAGAGTCAATCTCATCATCCATGGCCTGTTCCCACTTAACCCGTATATCTAACTGTAGTGACTCTTCAAAACACTCCGGTTCACCATTATCTATCAGCAGTAGATAATGTAAGGAGGATGAGTATCGAACCTTGGGTTTTTTCTCTCGAGTAGACCTCCTCACAATCGGTATCTGTGTCTCTGCCTCATCATGCTCTTGTGCTTGCTCATCCTATGGCACTGAAACACCTGTGTCCGGTACTCTTTTAATTCTACGAATTCCTTCTCGTCGGCCCTATTATACTTTTGTTGTAAAATGTCTTTACGCATCACTTTTTCATTGAAGACTATGTCTTTGCTTCTGATGATTTTTCGGTTCTCCGTGTCCAAAAACCGATAGCCAAAATTATGCTGCCCGTAGCCTATAAACGTGCACCTCCAGGACTTCGCATCCAGCTTGTTTCTATGCTCTGCATCAATGTGAACATAAGAAGTGCAACCAAACACTCTGAGATGTGCAAGGTTCACCTCTTTTCCAGTCCACGTTTCTTCTGGTAGCTCACCATCCAATGGTGCTGAGGGACTTCTATTGATGAGATATAAGGCAGTATTCACAGCATCTGCTCAAAAGGTCTTGGGTAACCCTGTATGTAGCCTCATGCTCCTGGCGCGCTCAAGGATAGTCCTGTTAATACTCTCAGCCACACCGTTCTGCTGTGGTGTCCCTGGAATCGTTTTCTAATATTTAATTCCATTTGCTGCACAATACTCCTCAAACCTCTTATCACAGTACTCTCTCCCATTATCCGATCTAAGACACTTTACAATTTTATCTGTCTCATTTTCTACCATAATTTTTCACTTCTTAAATACATCAAATATATCAAACTTGTACTTTAAGAAATAAACCCACAGTTTTCTACTAACATCATCAATGAAAGAGACAAAATAACGTGATCCACCAAGAGATGATACCTGTGTCGGTCCCCACACATCAGTGTGTACAAGCTCCAATAGATGCGTCTTTGGAGCTCGTCCTGTCTTCTTGAAGCTTACTCTCTTCTGCTTGCCATACACGCAATCCTCACAGAATTTCAGATCAATAGACTTCAACCCTGGTAGCTTCCCCCTTGACAATAGCACTTTCATTCCCTTCTCACTCATATGTCCCAACCTCTGATGTCATAACTGCCCGTTCACTCCAGTTGATGCGACTGCGAGTGAATTATACGATCTGGAAGTCACGTATAAAGTACCTTCCTTCTTGCCTCGAGATATCACCAAGGCACCTTTTGTGACCTTCCAAGAATCACTAGTAAATGTCGTCACATATCCGGTATCAACCAACTGCCCCATTGAGATCAAATTTCGTCTCAAACTCGGTACATGTCTGACATCCTTCAACTTCAAGACCGTTCCGTCTTTCTGACTTAAGTGAACGTCTCCTTTGCCAACAATACTGCATGGCTCATCATCATCCAGGTAGACTCTTCCGAAGTCACCTAACACATAATTACGAAGAACTTCTTTTGACGAAATGACATGAGATGAAGCACCCGAGTCTGCAACCCAAGACTCATTCAGTGCCTCAAGAGACAAAATCAATGCCTCTGTGTCACTTTCCTCAGATAAATTCACTGAATCCTTCCCACCTTGTGAACTTCCTTCTTATTTCTTAAGCACCCTGCAATCACGCTTCATGTGCCCCTTCTTCCCGCAATGCCAACATCCGTCCTTGGTTCTACCTCATCATGCTCTTGTGTATGCTCATCCCGTGGCACTGTAACACCCGTGTCCAGTAACTCTTCCAATTCTATAAATTCATTCTCCTCGGCCTTATTCTACTTTTGCTGCAAAATGTCTTTATGCATAACTTTTTCATTGAAGACTGCGTCTTTGCTTCTGATGATTTTTCGGTTCTCCGTGTCCCAAAATCGGAAGCCAAAATCATGCTGCCCGTAGCCTATAAACATGCACCTCCTGGGCTTCGCATCTAGCTTGTTTCTATGCTCTGCATCAATGTGAACATAAGAAGTGCAACCAAACACTCTGAGATGTGCAAGGTTCACCTCTTTTCCAGTCCACGTTTCTTCTGGTAGCCCACTATCCAATGGTGCTGAGGGACTTTTATTGATGAGATATATGGCAATATTCACAGCATTTGCCCAAAAGGTCTTGGGCAACCCTGCATGTAGCCTCATGCTCCTAGCATGCTCAAGGATGGTCATGTTAATGCTCTCAGTCATACCGTTCTGCTGTGGTGTCTCTGGAATCGTTTTTTAATGTTTGATCCCATTTGCTACACAATACTCCTCAAACATCTTATCACAGTACTCTCCCCCATTATCCAATCTGAGACACTTTACATTTTTACTCGTCTCATTTTCTACCATAACTTTTCACTTCTTAAAACATCAAATACATCAGACTTGTGCTTTAAAAAATAAACCCACAGTTTTCTACTAGCATCATCAATGAAAGAGACATAATAACGCGATCCACCAATTGATGATACCTGTGTAGGTCCCCACACATCAGTGTGTAGATGCGTCTTTGGAGCGCGTCCTGTCTTCTTGAAGCTTACTCTCTTCTGCTTGCCATACACGCAATCCTCACAGAATTCTAGATCGATAGACTTTAACCCTAGTAGCTTCCCCCTTGACAATAGCACTTTCATCCACTTCTCACTTATAAGTCCCAACCTCTGATGTCATAACTGCCCGTTCACTCCAGTTGATGCAACTATGAGTGAACTATACGATCTGGAAGTCACATACAAAGTACCTTCCTTCTTGCCTCGAGATATCACCAAGGCACCTTTTGTAACCTTCCAGGAATCACTAGTGAATGTCTTCATATATCCGGTATCGACCAACTGCCCCATTGAAATCAAATTCCGTCTCAAACTCGGTACATGTCTGACATCCTTCAACTTCAAGACAATTCCATCTTTCTGACTTAAGTGAACGTCTCCCTTGCCAACAATACTACATGACTCATCATCACCCAGGTAGACTCTTCCGAAGTCACCTGACATATAATTACGAAGAACTTCTTTTGACGAAATGGCATGAAACGAAGCACTCGAGTCTACAACCCTAGACTCATTCAGCCCATCAAGAGGCAAAATCAATACCTTTGTGTTACTCTCCTCTGATAGATTCACTGAATCCTTCCCACCTTGTGAGCTTCCTTCTTATTTCTTAAGCACCTTGCAATCACGCTTCATGTGCCCCTTCTTCCAGCAATGCTAACACCCGTCCTTGTCTTTCAGTTCCTTGGACTTATTCCTTGACTTAGAACGCCCGTGTTTATTGCTTCATTTGTTCGAAGATCTTCTTCTTCCTTCAACATTTAGAGAATTCCCTGAATCCCCTAAAGCTCCCGATGCCTTCCTTCTAAATTCTTCTCTGAGAATTAGACCGGCCACGTTATTGAATTTCAGCTTCGTAGACCTTGAGGAATTGCTCACGGCAATCACCAAACCATCCCAACTTTCTGGCAAATTGGACAAGATCAATAGTGCCCTGACCTTATCATCAAAAGTGATGCCAACGGATTTCAATTGGCTCGTGATTGTATTGAACTCGTTTAGATGTTCAGCCATGCCCCCACCATCTGACATCTTCATGTTCAATAGCCGTTTCATGAGATGAACCTTGTTGGACATCGATGGTTTCTTATACATCATAACCAAAGCTTGCATTAATTCTTTTATGGTCTTTACTTTGGATATATTGAAGGCGATACTCTTAAACAAAGAGAGTCGGATCGTTCCTAAAGCCTTTCGATCTACTAAAGCCCATTCATCATCTGTCATCTTCTCTGCTTTCTTCTTTTTTCCTTCTAGAGGAATATAGAGGTCTTTCTGATACAGATAATCATCCATCTGCATCTTCTAGAAGGCAAAATTTGAACCATCAAATTTCTCAATTTTAGTTTTTCCTCCTTCCGTCATCGCTCCCACTTGAACTAAACTAATAACTCTGATATCATTTGTTGCGCAGTAAACCAACAACGCCGGCGAACCGAGATCCAATCTTTGGTCTCACCCACAAACAATAAACATGAAGAAATATAATATAGAAGTAGAATATAAGAAAACCAACAAACCACAAGGCAGATTTTACGTGGAAAAATCCCAAACAAGGGTAAAAAAACCACGGTGCAAACTTCCACTATAAAGAAGACGAAGTTACAAGCAATACACTTACCTTCTCAGATGCTCCTATGCACAGAAATGGCCCTTTTTGCTAACCTCTCGCCTTTTTCTCACCTTGGACATATAGAAACCCTAATCCCATGGCCTAATCTCGAGTTACAATCCTTTTTATAGTAAAACAAGGAAATAGAACCCAAAATAGGAAACCCTGCACTTAACTTTGCGACCGGTCGGGCGCCTAACCAATGCAATATATGTCCAGTGAGTTACAAAGAAAATTATCCAAATATCGCACGCACAGTCACAGACTGTCCGGGCGCCCGACTGTTCCCATAACAGTCCAGAGACATTCATATCAAAATATTGAATATCGGGCGCCCATTCCACTGACTGTCCGGGCACCCGACCATCACCAGATATGATTTGGCTCCACACCTCAACATATCCAAAGCTCTAAGATGAGATCGTTGTAGGTGAGCAACTCTAAGCAACCCATTCCTATTAGATGTAGAGTTCTCAAACCTACCCTCCTATTACCTTAGACATCTCAAAGGCATCACAAGCAAGGTGATTGATCAAGTGTAGTTGAGGCATTAACGACGCAACAACAACACGATTGGGGGAGCAAGGGAAGTTGATTGAAGAACAGGATAGCCGAGATCAAGCAACCCGAATCAACGTTAAACAAGGGGCTCTTCTGAAAAGTAAGGTTGTTTTTATTGAGAGTCATTCCACTCAATTCCCTATGGGAGTTGAGTGTAGAGTTTATTTGTCAAACTCGAACTAGGGTCATTTGTCGATCCTTAGCACATTTGTCGGGCCTAAACATCCAGAAACGTTTGTCGTTCCTTGTCACGCTTGTCGGGCCTAAATTAGTCTCTAAGGGGAGCCTCCGACACGGAAGTGAACGTGCGTCAAGTTGAGAGTGAGCCTGTGTCCAAAATTCCATTCGGATTGAGAGTTAGCCTATGTCCAAAACTTCGTTTCGGTTAAGAGTTAGCCCTTTGTCCAAAACTCTATTTATGGTTGAGAGGTGAACCGGTAAAACCTTCGTGTAAAGGTTGAGAGGTGAACCTCATTTAAAATTTTTGATAGTGAATGCCGGTGTGCTCAATGGGGTTGAGTACTTGAACCGAGAGTGGAGTAGACATAAAGTCGAACCACTATATATGCTTGTGTTTGTAATTGATTTGAGCACATTGTTATTTTAACTTTGCATGTTTAATTGTTTAATTATGAATGCTTGATACACTACCCCCCGCCTTTTTTTTTCCGACGGTCTAAAACCGTCGGCGAATGTCTATCGGCCGTTGGGAAAAACTACCCAAAAAAATACCTTCCCCGACGGTCCCGCCCAAAAGCCGTCGGAATCTCCAACGGTCTGAAACCGTAGGAAAACGGCCATATGCTTCTTTTCATAATTTAATGAAACGAACCCACCCTGTTATCCTTACATTGGGGCCCACCTACATGATTTAATGTATATCCATGCCGCCCATCAATTTTAAAAACTCATTTTAGAGTTTTACCCCAAAGAAGGAGGCAGGTCGAAAGCTCAAGTGAACCACAACATATGGAGCCATATCCAAGTCGTCAATTGTTGATTTTAGTGTTGCTCACTTGGACCTTCAATCTGCCTCATTTTTTGGATCATGCCCTAAAATGATATGTAAAAAGGGATGGACAGCATGGATGAATCACATACAACACCATGGACCCCATGATCCCCTGTTTGGATCGTCTGTTTCTAGCACCCCAATCATCACTCGAATTGGGGTGCGAATTAGCTTGGTGTTACCCATATATGCATGTAACAGATTAGTGGGTGTTACCCCTACCATGGGGCCCACATTGATTTTTTTTACATATCTACACCGTCCATCCGTTTTCTTTAGACCATTTTAAGATGTGATGGCCAAAATTTATAGAGAGATTAATCTCAAGTGGATCAGTACCACATGAAATGTTGATTTGAGTGCCTCACCATTAAAATTTCCAAAGGCCGGCCTATTATAACGTTTCCTTGATGTTTATTTGTAGTCCAACCTAAATAAATGTCAAGAAGATCTGTATATATGAAGGAAAATTAGAAAGATAATATTGATCCAAAGCTTTTGTGGCCCGCAACAATGTTTTTAATGGTGATTCATCACTCTTTCTAGTGGTATGGTCCACCTGAGATTTGGATCTTCTTATAATTTTGGATTGATTCCTAAAATAAGATGAAAAAATAGATGGATGGAATGGATATACAGAAAAAAAAAAAAATCAAGGTAGGCCGCACACGGTAAAGGTAACA
Organism: Liriodendron chinense; assembly: GCA_003013855.2. Lineage (NCBI taxonomy): Eukaryota > Viridiplantae > Streptophyta > Magnoliopsida > Magnoliales > Magnoliaceae > Liriodendron > Liriodendron chinense. The sequence goes on along the minus strand of ML058501.1, from coordinate 1,173,686 downwards.
CCTACTAAGTTGTTATCTTCTAATTCAACTACAACAAATTGTAGGTGTTAACGGCATGCGGTAAAAGAACACCATCAATTACCTATTTTTATGGCGTGCACAATCTAGCATTGTTAAAGATCCACTTTATAATGGCATTTACTAATTGAACGCCGTTAAAACACATTGTTGAATATCTTATACGAAGATTAATTTGCATATCGTCTTCGATCGACCTTGCCACTACTGTAGCAGGTACTGATCGATGCTTGTGGGGCCCACTGTGATTTATGAGTTTTATCCATTAAACATGCCTTAAACATTACAGGGCCCTAGGACGTTTTTAATGGACAGTGGACATTCAATCACTATTGTTTTCTTGTGTTGTGGTCCACTTGAGATTTAGATATGGCTCATTTATAGGATCAAGTCTTGCTATAATTAATCTTGAGAAATGAATGAACAACATGGATAAATTAAACACAATAATCGTGGGGTCCATAGAGCCCGACCACTAGCACCTGATCACTAATGTCAATAGCCAAATTGTTGGGAACCGAGGGGCCTATTGTGATGTTTGTGAAAATCCACCATGTCCATCCGTTTTGTGAGCCCATTTTAGGACATGCATGAGACAAAAAAATGAGCTGGGATCCAAAAGTCGTGTGGGCTGAAAACATAAGGATTGAATGACCATGGTTTAAATATTTGTGGGATCATAAAAGTTTTTAATCAGGCTAATATAAATTAATATAATTTGTTTTTTCATGTTCATCCCAGGAGGACTGAGATGTTGGGAACGGTATGGAATATTGTAATGGTAGATCTAAATGTCAACTGGACCAGCACAAGAAAGCTGGTGTCATAGCTTGTGGGTCCCACGGGCGCGGGTTGGCTGGTGACGCGAACACCAGCCAGTAAGCTGGTGTCATAGCTTGTGGGTCCCATCATGATGTATTTGTTTTATCCACTCCGTCCATACATTTGTACAGCTCATTTTAAGGCATGAAGCAGAAAATGAAGCAGGTAAAAAGCTCAAATGGACCACACCATAGGAAACGGTGGTGATTAAACATTCATCGTAGGAATATTTTCGGGGGCCACATAAATTTTGGATCAAGCTGATATTTGGGTTTTCCATTCATCTATCTCTTTGTGATCTTATGAACACGTTGGATGACAAATAAACATCACCGTGGGCCCTAGGATGGTTTCAACGGTGGACATCATTCTCCTCACTGCGCCCAAAAAAGCCCGCGCCCAATTTGCTCCCTCCCCCAATTTGCTAGTGTGAAAAAACCCTATTTTTTTCTATTCCCTCTCTCGACCCCTCCCGCTCTCGCCCCCTCTCGCTCTCGATATCTCTTCCTCCTTCGACCACCATTGGCATCATCTTGCAGCCCATGTTAGCAGCCCCCATTTCTCGCAGCCCACCGAAAAACCGTCATTGCTTGCAGCCCCCATATCCTGCAGTTGGTTTCTCTCTCTGAAACGTACGTAAGAACGGATGCCAGGAAGCATAGAAGATAACAGAGGTATATGTACGGATCTGGTGCGGGTGATGAGTGGGTGTTTTGCGATTAGTGGTGGGTTTGGAGATGGCGGCTAGACAAGGATGAGTTTGGGTTTTGTGGCTTAAGAAAACATGTTTACTCTCTGAAGCAGATGTTAGCTGGCCTTTTCTAGGTGGGACAAAGTACCTATTAATAATTGATAAATTCAGTAAATCATCATCATAATCATCTAAGCCTTATCCCAACTAATAAGTTTGGTAAATTATGATTAACAAAATCTGTTGATTATCTAAAAAAAGTAAAGAGAAATTGTGTTTATTTGGCCATCTGTGGAAATCAAGGTCAAAAATCACTCGGTGGGAAGTGAGATTAGTGGGATTATTGTTTGCATTTTCTGCACATCATGTGCAGATTTTCATATATGGATTATTGTTTTCTCTGGTAATGTAAGTATCTGAATTATTCTTCTTAGCATTCAAGTTATTTGATTCGTATGGTGGCAGGTTAAAATCAAGCTCAAGGGTCACCAGAAGAGAATCACAGGTCTTGCATTTTCCCAGGCCATGAATGTGCTGGTCTCTTCAGGAGCTGATGCACATGTAAGTAGTTAACAAAATGAATGCATTCGTAACTTTATTTTCTCGTAGACATGGGGGGAAAATCTGAAATAACTGGTAGTATGATAAAAGGACCACAAGGGTTCCTTCCAGCTTTGGAAGACTATGCTGCTTCTTTATAATGTTATTATTAGCATTACCCTCCATTTAAACTGTAAAATCAATTGCAGTGGAGTGAAAAAAAAAGATGAAATATTTGGCAAACAGAAAATTGGGTTTCTCTTCATACTGACAGGACTCACTAAGATTTAATATTGATATTTTCTTCGCCTTGTCTACTTACTACCAATTTTGTGATTTCTTGTCTGCGCCTAACTTCTTTTTTTTTTTATATCAGCAATGTGCCTAACTTCTATATTTCTCAATGGTCTACATTGCAGCTATGCGTATGGAGTATTGATGGGTGGGAGAAGAAGAAATCAAGGGTCATACAAGCACCACCTGGTCGCTCAGCTCCACTAGTTGGGGAAACTAAAGTTCAGTTCCACAATGATCAAGCACATCTGTTAGTGGTCCATGAAAGCCAAATTGCTGTCTATGATAGCAAGCTCGAATGCTTATGCTCGGTAATCCCTCTTACAACATTAAAGCAGTGAAATTCTTTCATATTGGAACCAACTGTCTGGACTCTAGTCAATGGAATTTTTGGGTTTCGGAAACTCCAGGAAAATGTGCCACCTCCGATCAAAGACTAGGATCCTGACCCTCATATTATATTTTGGTTTAGCATTGTTGCATGATTTTAGCTGTCTTGTTGAAGTTACAAATGCTGCTTCAGCTTTGTGCATTTGGTCATACAAAATAGCAAGTGCAAACAAGTGCAAGTAAAACAAAGCATGGAAAAATAAGGGGTTGATACAATAGCTGTGGGGAAAATTTGATTTGATTGGATTGTGGAACCATGCTGTTCACTCATACCTTTAAACAATGCTATTGCCACTTGGGTCTCTGCGAAATCTGGTTCATACCGGAATTGGTGTTTTTTGATAAACGATAAAATGTTCATTTAGACTTGTTTTTTCCAGTCTAACTAGATAGGAGTACTCAGATCTTCCAGAGACCATGTCTATTAAAATTGTTTTGCTCGAGGTTTTAATACTGTATATGTTTTGGATATGAAGGTGTAAAGAGGAAAGCTTTGTTTGTGGCAGACGAGGTTTGGCTAGTGACCCCAACACCAGCCAGCTAGTGAGTGTCAAAAGTGCTGTGGTCCCCACCATGATGCATGTGTTTTATCCATGCTGTCTATCCATTTTGCCAGCTCATTTTAGGGCATGAACCCAAAAATGAGCTAAGATACATATCTCAGGTGGACCACACCACAGGAAACAGTGGGGATTGAATGCTTACAATCGAAAACCTTTTGGGGGCCACAGAAGTTTGGATCAAACCAATATTTGTGTTTTCCCTTCATTCAGGTCTTTGTGATCTTATCAAAAGGTTGGATGCCAAATAAACATTACAATGGGCCCTAGGAAGTTTTTAATGGTGGGCATTCGGTTAACATTGTTTTTCTGTGGTGTGGTCTACCCAAGATTTGGATCTGCCTCTTTTTGGGCTCATGTCCCCTAAAGTGAGCTGGCAAAATGGATGGACAGTGTGGATAAAGCACATATGGCATGGTGGGGCCCACAGCACTTTGATACCAGCTAGCGGGCTAGTGTTGGGGTCACTAGCCAAATCATGTCTGTTTGTGGCAAAGTTTAAAAGATGTCATGACACCTGTTGTAACAGGAATTGTCACTCTCCGTCGTGTTTATGTAACGTAAAATTCCTGTTAAATAATGGCCCTTATTTTTAGAATAAGGGCTAATTATGTATGAAGGCTGTCTTTTTAATCATAACATCATTACATTCCATTATAATGCCGTTTCTCAGTGAAAAGGAAAATAGAAAATCTCATATTCTCCTCAGGCAGGACGTTTTCCATTTTTTTCTTTCTGTTATCATGTTTTGGAGTGGCCCTTACCAAATGAAAACATCAGTTGGCCTTTTTGGGGGGTCATAACACAGTTTTTAAAACCCTTATCTGTGGGTTCTTCACATCCATTGTCTTCTTGATGGATAATTTTCCATAGTTCTATTTTTTTACCCTTTTTCATTGCAATAGAATTTTTGTTCTTGCCAATTAAAAAAAGAAGAAGAGGGCCTTTACCATTTTGTTTTGGATATGAGCTCAGCTTCCTTATGACAGAAAAGAGAGAAGAAAATAGATATCAGTAGGCATTTTGTGATGCTGTAGCCAGGGGCCAATGACTCTATGCTCATGTGTTGGGAGTTGGGAAAGTCACCTGATAGGTACTTTAGTCATCTGCCAAGCCTGATGAACATTTTTTAAAAGATCTCTAACATGTAAATTCCCATTAACTATAAAACAAGATGAACTCATTTTTAGGGATCTAGCAAACAGGGCCTTAGTGTTTATCATAGCAACTGGTTGCCTTTTCGTGATCGGAGAGTATGATATTCTAATGCTCTTATTATTTCAGCCTTCTTTTCGTTTCTCTTATAGTTCTTTCACCCTGTCATGCAGTGGTCTCCAAGAGAATTGCTATCAGCTCCAATATCAAGCGCAATCTATTCATGTGATGGTTTGCTGGTATACACTGGGTTCTGTGATGGTGCAGTTGGAGTCTATGATGCAGACAGCTTGAGGCTCCGATGTCGTATAGCACCCACCTCTTACATACCGCCTTCTGTGTCAAGGTATGCTAGTGTAATATTCTTCCCTTTTTTATTTATATTTATTTTGGTTGTTCAAACAAATGAAACCGTTGATGTGGACCTGTCTTTTCAAAATTTTCCAACAAGTGGAGATTGCATGCTCTACTCCCTAATCCCTATATGAATTTTTCGTGATTAATTAATAAGAACCAGGTGCTTCCTGTAAAGAGAGCAGCATTCTTTGACCATTTAATTTATAATGTTTTCTGTAAAAATTCACTGCAAATGAATCTCATAAACTCTTTTGTGAGCTTCTTCTGACTAAAGTAGTTGGAACATCTCTTTCTATAATCCCCGCTATGTAGGTATATATGTTGAGGCATTAATCCCAAACCATCTTTTATTATTTTGCAATTTAACTTAAAAGAGGAATTTTTATAATTTGTAGGTTTTGGATAAGTAGTTAAGCTTATTCTTCTTTCCTGTTTGGAAAATATAAAGGATAATGATCCCTATACTGCAATTGTCTATTGGAGCTGATGATCCTTTCGTATCATGTTGGATTTTGCAGTAATAACTCTGTCTATCCTTTGGTGATTGCGGCTCATCCATCTGAACCCAACCAGATTGCTCTAGGCATGAGTGATGGTGCAGTTCATGTGATGGAGCCCCCAGATGCAGAGCCAAAATGGGGTGCCCCGCCCCCTCAAGACAGTGGGACTCTCCCTTCTCTCCCCTCGAATGCAGTTTTGAATAGCCAGGCATCAGAACCTCCTACAAGGTGACTGTTGCAGGAAACCATGACTCTGAAAAGAAGCCAAACAGATGGGCCCTCTCGGGCATATGCAGAGGCGGTCTTTGTTATTATTATTATTATTATTTGTTCTCATCTGACGCCATCCAATAGAGGGACATCATATAATCTTTCTCATTGTAAAGTTTTTTTTTTTTTTTTTTTTTTTTGTTGTTTAATTTTCAGGGGCCAAAAGATTAAAAATCTAATGTGTACATCATCATCATCAGATATGAAACAGATGGTTGGGGGCGTATGAGGCCATTTGCCTTTGCCTCTCACGTCCATCCGTTTTAGGGTTTTTCCCTCAACAGATATTTGGTTTTTATAGGAGAGAGAGAGAGAGAGAGAGAGAGAGAGAGAGAGAGAGAGAGAGCCACATTTCCTTACTATGCTATCTCCTCTCCTCTCTGTGTTAGTTTGGTGATGTCTCTTACTGCTATTTATTTGTAGGTATGTCTATCACTTGTATTAGTTGCCAGAGCTACTAACTTTTGTGTAATTCATATGGCTGGCTGCAGTAGGTGGTTTTGGCTCTCTCTCACTGTTTACAGGGGATTGAAAAGGAAATAACAAAAACTGATATTTAAGGACTGAATTTTCCGTGGCAATACGTGGCTGGCCATGGTATGTGCTGCAGTCAGATGGTGAGAATTTTATTATATATTTAGAATGATTTTCTCATGGTAGCCCATGAGACTGACAAATGTTCCAGAACGGCTGTAGCGAACTTGGTTGCTGAAAGGGGTAAATTGCTCGTCCACATATGAATCATTGCATTTACATGCTGAAAGGGGTAAATTGCTGAAAGACGCTTGGTTCATTTTTCTTTAACATAGATTTGAGAATGATGTCTTTGAAATTCTCCTTAATATGGTTTTTTTTATTCAAATTAAGATTTGTTAATTATGATAGTTTGTGTCAATTGTCAAGCAATGATGAAATCAAATATTCTCAATAGCAAAAGCATACAATTGTAAAATTCTAGAACTGATACCATTTGTTTGAAGGATTTCATTTGGAATTCTCATGGATGTAATATTAAGATTTGAAATTTTTATGCTTTTTATCAAATGCCTCGCAAGAAAAACATCTAACAACAGCATTAGTTTTGTTTTAGAGAGAGAGAGAGAGAGAGAGAGAGAGAGAGAGAGAGGTTGCTCGTCTTTGATATTCTAGTGGATTTTGATGTTTCAAAATATTAATTGCTGTTTTTTTTCTTCAACTGATGAGCAGAAAAACATGGCATACATCTGTAAGCTAGAGGCATACATGTACTCAATCAAATAAGACTGAAGTGATCATTACTAGAGATAATATGTGTTATACAAACTAGTTAAAACAAATAAAATTCCCATCACCCTTTGCAAAAGAGAGACGAAGATTTTGCTTTGTAATAATCATGTTCTTACTATGGCATATGAATTGCTTTACACCAAATGCTTGTGTACCATTTCAGTAATTGTAAGATATGGTTTGACTGCAGTTATTTATACTGATGTGATGAGTCATTCTCATTCATGTAGACCTCTATAGCATTTACTAGCCTGGCGATTGCAGCTGTATCAACTCTTATTGTAAGTTGATCTTATCTCACTCGTTGTCTTTTTACAACACTTTTGAGTTGTCACAAATAAGGCACTCTGCAATCTGCATACAGATGTGTAACATATTTAAAATATTAATTGCTTAAATGCTAATGGTTGGCCATGCTTAAATGCTGTATCAACTCTTATGAATTGCTTTAAGGAACTTTTCTAGGTGCACGTGTAGCCATGCTTAAATGCTAACGGTTTTTTTTTCATATTCTAAAGCAACGCCGACGGTCATAAATCGTCGGAAATTCCGACGGCTAATCACCGTCGGAAATTCCGACGGCCGACCGACGACTTATAGCCGTCGGAAATTTCCGACGGTCCATAACCGTCGGAAAGCAATTGTGACGCCCCCTTTCCCGACGGCCCATTCGACGGCCGAAAGCCGTCGGGAAACCCATTTGCCGACGGCTTTCAGCCGTCGGGAAAAGTCATTTTTCTGGTAGTGATATGAATGTATGCTAGACACTGGATAGGAACATCCACACACAAGATGTACTTTCACTAAGTAGTGTAGACTTGAGCTCATTGATCCATTCTCATAAGTCTACATAGGGTGCATAGATTAGGAGCTTCACTTGTTTCATTATTTGATTATCTATGCATGCTTAGACTAGGTTGCTTATTGCTTAAACAATATGTTAGTCTTGTGATTTGACCCAAGTGTTCTTGCTTACTTAGTTTAATTTTTAAAACTGTTAAGTATGCAAAAAAGAATTTTAAAAAAGTAACTAATCCCCCCCCCCCCCCCCCCCCCCCCCCCCCCCTCTTCGGACTTAGCCATAATTCCAGTTTCTTTAAGCTTCCATACTCAAACACCTATATAAGTGTGTTAATAAAAAGGGCATAATTTCAGGCCGAAACCTCAATCTAGTTGTGCTTGACAGATGATGTCCTCTATAATGTAATGAAGGAGAAAATTGCGGCTGATACGATGGTGAAGTTAGAGAAAGTCTATGCCAAGAAATCTTTAGAGAACCACCTCTATCTAATACTTCAGTTGTTTAACCTGAGGATGGCAGAGGGGGCAGATGTGGAAGACTTAGCATGTTTAATAGGCTTATTTGTAAGTTGGCGGAGATAGATGAACCGATGAAGGATGAATATCAAGCATGCATCCTGCTGAATTCTCTTAGTCATTCAAAGACTCTTTGTACGTAAGGAGTGAGACCATCAAAGTTGAAACCATTATCTCAGCCCTCCAATCGAGGGCGATGAGAAAGAAAAGCTGTAATGTGAGTTCTTATTCTTCCTCAGAGGCATTGATTATGAGAGAAAGAAATTCTAAGCATGGTGGGGAATATTTTAAATCAAGATCTAAAGCCAAAAGCAAAGGGAAGGCTAAAGTATGGTGTCGGAATTGTGGTCAAGAAGGCCACATAAATGGCGATTTTTAGAATTTTAAACTGAAGTAAGAGAAGTCTGAAAATTCTTTTGGAGAAGGAGCCAATAAGAGGATGGTGGTGATTTTTTTAAAGTATTAATTGTATCTAGCAAGGGATCTCTCGGTAGAGAGTGGATCCTGAATTCAGGTGCTTCATATAACGTTTATCCTAATCGGAGTTCATTTATGACATACGAGGAATATGATGGTAGATCAGTGTTTGCAGGCATGGCTACGCTCACAAGGTGGTAGGTATTGGTACGGTGTGTATCAAGATGTTCGATAGGATTGAACGAGTCTTAGAAGATGTGAAGCATATTCCCAAGATGAAGAAGAATTAGATCTCTCTTGGTGCAATCGAGGAGAAAGATTGCAGGTTCATCGACCGCGATTGGTATTGTAAAGTGATGAAAGTGGTACTTGTGTGGATGAAGGCACGGAGGTGTGACCATCTTTACAAGTTGATTGGGAGCACGTTTCACAGTGGAGCTGCGAGATCGGCAACGGAATCCATGATTGCTTGTATATGGCAAGTGCTTAGGGGCCACATGAGAAGAGCAGAAAGGGGCATGAAAGTGCAATGATAGGATTGATGGAGGCATGAGAAGCGGTGGAGCTATGTTGAAGTTGAGATGATGAAGAAAGCAAGAAATATTGGATTCGACGTTTGAAGCCTTGGTGGAGATTGTTGGAGGAGCCTTTAAATTATGCTAAAGTTGGGCGCTCAGACCGGTCTAATTTCTGCCTAAGGAGCACAGTGAGGTCTCTGGACAATTTCAGACCTGTCTGAGGTGTGCTCTGACAGGTCAGCTGTGAGGCTGAACGTGACGAATTTGGAAGTTTCTTCTTTGGGTTGTTTTGGCCATATGCGACCGGTCGTGTGCAATAGCGGTGTTATGCATGGTTATGCGATTTTACGTAACATGTTTTTAATTTTGGGTTATTTGCTATATATATGGCATGAATCCAAGATTAGGGAGTATCCTAAAGTGTCTAAAGTTTCCTAATTGTATTAGGGTAGGGGAGAGTGTTTTGAGAGAGAGAGAGAGAGAGAGAGAGCTTGTGTTTTCTCTTGAATTTCCTTGTTTATGGGTTGTTTATCTCTGTAATCTTTTATTAATCATAGTGGTTCGCTTTGTGCCGTAGTTTTTTATCCATGGAGAGGTTTTTCCACGTAAAATCAAATTATCTCTATGTAGTTGATTGTGTGTGGGTGTGATTGCATGTTGCTCGTTTAATTTCATATTCTACTCTATATTCAGCTTTGCTTCTGCTGCTGGTTTTTTCCAACATTTTATTCTTTCAAAGTACCGATTTTTTAGATTAGTTTTTTTTTTTTTCTTTTTCTTTTTTTTTTTTTTTTATCTGGTGCATGTCTTTTCAAGCAAAGACTAATGACTTGAATAGTCGATGGTGAGTAAAACTATGTGGTTCTTCGTTGTTTGTTTGGAGGGATGTCAGACTCTCTCTCCTCTATCTCTCTCATATGATAAGCCAGAAGTGCACGTTAGCCCCTCATTCGGTAGTCTACATGTGTACATCTAGTCAAAGTATCTCTTCTTCAATTATTCTGATTGTGAGGCCTGGATTTTTTTTCTAAGGAATCTACTGTGAACCCATCTTTTGGATCGAATTGGATCCCGCAAGATTGACTCGTTTTGGTGGAAAGACGGCTGGGTGTTTGGTCATGATTCTGACACATCAATCACACAAATCCTTACATGGTTTTAAAACTAGCTAACTCGACTCAAAAACTCTACCAAGTCAGCTCAACTTTGTAGTGAACCTCAGCACTTGAAATTACATGTGTGCCATCCAACGGTGGGAACGAGGTCTTGAGTGGTTGTTGAAATATGGGCCCCACATTCTATCAAGGCCCACATGATTTAATAGTTAGTGCATTCATGTAAGTCAGAGCGCGGATTAGGCACTACCCGTGCCTGTCGGGAGCTCAGGACAGGCTAGGATTTCCTGCGAAAGCCTTGCCCAGGAAGTACCTGCGTTGAGAACCAAGGTGGGGGCCACAATGATGTTTTTTGATAAATCCACCCCGTCCATCCGTTTTGGGAGCTCATTTTAGGACATGAGAACAAAAACGAACCGGATCCAAGACTAAAGTGGGCCGAACTAAAGGAAAAGGTGGGTAGGTAAATTACTATCGTTGAAACCTCCCTGGGGTCCACAGTGATGTTTATATGACATCCATACCGTTCATAACGCCACTACTACTGGGATGAACTGGAAAAACAAATATTATCCTGATTCGAAACTCCTATGGCTCCACAAATATTTCAACTGTGGACGTTCAATCCTCACGTTTTCGGCTCACTTGAGTTTTGGATCCGGTTCATTTTTGTTTTCGTGTACTAAAATGAGATCCCAAAACGGATGGACGGGGTGGATTTATCAATACACATCACTTTGGGCCCGTCGGGCCTATCCTGAGCTCGGGACAGTCTCGGGTAGTACCTAATCCGAGCTCCAGGTCTATTGCTCGGCACTGATACTCCAGTTCAGACCCCTCATCCCTTTCACTCATCACGTGCGTTGTTGCACGTGCCAGCTTGTAGAATTTTGGCCGGCTATGGAATCTTAGCCGTTGCTTTCGCTACACCGTCAGCCAATACTGCAGCAATCATAGTACCTCTCTCGTCATCCCATGCATCAGCCAATGTAAGATGATCCGGTACTATTGGTATTATCTAAAGTTAGTGATCAAGCATTCAATGTCCGTACATGTCTTTCCCATGAACAAGATCCAAGCCTTTCATCTACCAGGCCCTATGCTGGATCGACCGTAGCCTGAAAATCACATAAGATAGATCATTTTAGCCATTGATTTTAAGACCCCTGATCAATACAAATGAGCGGTTAAAAAAATTACTCCAGTCAAAGGTTAACCTTTTTATGTGATGATATCATTGGTTTCCTGCCTAGAGTCATATGCCCCGTCCGATTTTTCGCAATCTATCCTATCGACGTAGGGTGCAACAGATGCAGCAGATCCAAATCTTATGTGGACCACACATCAGGAAACAATGGTTAATGAACATTAAAAACTTTTTATGGACCACAAAAGTTTTGTATCAAGCTGATATTCGTGTGGTCCTTTCATCCAGGTCTTTGTCACCTTATCATCAGCTTCGATGGCAAATAGACATTCTAGGGCGCGGATTTCCTGCGAAAGCCTTGCGCTGCACCACTGGGAAACAAGGTGGGGCCTACAGTGATGTTTTTTAATAAATCCACCCCGTCCATCCGTTTTAGAAGCTCATTTTAGGACATGACAACAAAAATGAACCCGATCCAACCTCACTAAAGGAAAAGGTGGGTAGGTAAATTGCTACCGTTGAAACCTCCCTGGGGTCCACAGTGATGTTTATATGACATCCATACCGTTCAACGTCACTACTACTGGGATGAACTGGAAACACAAATATTATCCTGATTCGAAACTCCTGTGGCTCCACAAATATTTCAACTGTGGAAGTTTAATCATCATGTTTTCGGCCCACTTGAGTCTTGGATCCGGTTCATTTTTGTGTTCATGTCCTAAAATGAGCTCCCAAAACGGATGGACGGGGTGGATTTATCAAAAACATCACTGTGGACCCCACCTTGTTTCCCAGCGCAGGAATTTCCTGCGCAAGGCTTTCACAGGAAATCCGCTAGTGGCTTCAAAGAAGTTTTTAATGATGGGTGTTTAATTACCACTGTTTCCTATGGCGTGGTCCACTGAATATTTGGATCTGCTGCATTTTTGGGCTTTTGCCCCAGAATGAGCTGGTGAAAAGGATGGACGGCGTGGATGTATGACAAATATATCAAAGTAGGCTCCACAGTCAGAGATGAACAGTTACTACCACCTCTACATGCGGCTACACGTGCTACCTAGGAAAGTGAATCTATAATCCCAACCGTGTTTCAAGTTGGACCTACCTTGCAAATCGTCTTGCCAAGTGGTCACATCTATTTATAGTCAAGCACAAAACGCATGATTAAAAAAATTGAACGGTGTAAAACTCATTTCAAGATGGTCATCTCATGAAAATTCCACGTGTCATGTTAGAAGATGAATCTACCATATTACCTGGCCCCACCTGATCATTTCTCGTCTACTTCCTCTATATGCGATAGAATGACTATCTCCCCATACCGCCACAAGAAAGAGAGAGAGAGAGAGAGAGAGAGAGAGAGAGAGGGGATGGGAAAAGAAGGGTATGCACCTCTTTTTGAAACTAAGGAAGCAAAGGGTAGGATTGCATTTAAGATGTATGCAATTTCAGTATTTGTGGGCATTTGTATGATTTGGATGTACAGAGCAACTCATGTTCCAAAAGAAAGGTTGAGGTGGGCATGGTTTGGCATGTTTGGAGCTGAGATTTGGTTTGGAATCTATTGGGTTTTCACTCAATCAGCACGTTGGAGGCCCGTCTATCGTTCTACCTTCAAAGAAAGGCTCTCCCACAGGTATGTACCCTTCTACCCATGCTCAACAAAAACCATCTATCATGGAGACATGTATGTGTTCCTGTATTTGAAGGAGGAGCACTGTAAGTTATAGTGCTCCAAGAGCACTGGAACATTTCTCACACACACACACCGTTCGTCCTTAATTTACACATATTCCTGGAGGGTTGAATATTCGTGTATGTCCATCATTCAGTGATAGACGGGTGACTGGAACCATCCATCTCAGGGAAATTTTATTTTATACGGGCTATTTTTTTATTATATATTTTGATTGTCAGATGGTGGGAGTTTCTAAGATTGGCTACATACACACCCAAAAGATGGATGGCTGCGATCATCCTATCATCTCCACATGTGGGCCACATGGGAGTGTAGACACCTTACCTTCAAGAGCTGTGAACCACCTGTTGACTTTGACTTTGTGCGAAACAAAGCTCCTGTACAGCTGAAAGTGGGCCACCAAGGCAATGGATGTTGGGCTTGACATGCTGCTGTGATGGCATGTGTGGCGCATGCACATGAATTGCGGCTCAAACCACCAAAAAATCACAAAAGACAGAAAAAATAAAAAGAAGAAGGAGAAGGAGAAGATAAGAAAGGAAAGTCCTTTCCACGGCCACATGGTGACCGTCGTCCTAGTGGCGGTCTGCGGGTGTCCACCATCCATCTTTGAGTTACCTCGCCCACCTTTCATCGCCTCACTTGCCCACAGCGTTGCCGACACGCTGAAAGATGATCTTAGCCACGTGACTGCTCAGGTTGGGGAGTAATTGTGGAAATCGCCACGTGGCTGTTTCATACTTGCGCGGAATCAACAAAGCGCCGCGCTCATACTTACCGCCAGTCTATTTAAGCAGGGCGCGACTTGGGTGAGACCCCGAAACCAGCGCTGTGGGTGGGACCCTGAACCTAGGGTCCACCTCTATATATGAATTGTATATCCAATGCTGTTCATCTTCATTTTCGGCTTATTCTATGCTATGGTACCAAAAATAAAGCAGTTGCAAATTTCGGGTGGAGCACACCATAAGAAAAACTAGTTAATGACCATTAAAAACCTTTTGTGGTCCACAAAAGTCTTCTATCAACCTGATATTTATTTTTTCCTTTCATCCTTGCCCACGTGACCTAATCAACAGATTGGATGGTCAATAAACATTACGGAGGACTCCAGGAAGTTTTTAATGGTAGCATTTCAATGAGCACTGCGTCCTGTGGCGTGGTCCACCTAAAATTTTCATATGCTTCATTTTGGGGACTTAGGCCTAAAATAATATGAAGAAACAGATGGACGGCATGGATATACAACGAATACATCGAAGTGGGCCCTAGGTTTAGGGTCCCACCCACATCGCTGGTTCCGGGGTCTCACCCAAGTCGCGCCCATTTAAGCATGGGCTTAGCGACCAAAACAAGGATGAACGAGCAACGAGCGTGTGCAGAGAGAAAAAAATTGAGCAAATGAGAGATAGCGACAGAGGCTCCAGCGAAGCTTTGCCAAATTCCTGCCTCATAGGGATCGACGAATCTGAGGCGATCAAAACTCTACCCCACTAATCAACTATCTGACATCGGCAGAGCGAATCCCTTACTTCTGCAACCATACACTAGTAGTCGAATCTCTCTGTTTGTATCTCTCTGTCATCTCACAAACCAAAAGCAATATTGAGTAGGGTGGGAAATTGGGACAACCAACCATCTTCTATCTTTCCTATAAAGAAGGAGTGTCTGATTTTCCCTTTTTTCCTATTTATATCTCGAAGTGCTTACTCTCTGTCCAACATTCTCAAAGTCAAAGTCAATGCGTAGGGTAAAAATCTAGGACGTTCGATCATCCCTAGTCTTTTCCATGAGAAAGGGTGTCTGACTCCCATATTTCTCTCTCACGTCTCAAAATCAGACAGTATTTCATTCTGCACATTCCATACACACTCAATCCTTTTACCCACTCAAGATTTACTGTTGCTTTCATTTTTCCAACCCGGGCCCTAAAAAGCCTGTGAAATAGGCCTAACCTTACAGGTCCATAAGCTCTTTAGAATCCCCATAAAATGGTTAAGCCTCGCAAAGTAGAGACCGTATGTTGCACGAGCGATAAGGGGGTTCCTAACACCTTTCCCTTTCCCTTTCGTAACCGCGGCCCTTATCCAGAATCCACGGCCCAAACCAACTTATTCAGACGGAAGCCATTTAAAAGACCAGAGATTCTCTAAAATATCCTCGTCATTTTGGCATTTTCATGGGGTTTGGCCAACCGTGAATTTTGAGGCCACTTTTCGATTGATAACAGCTCCGTTAAATATACCAAGCCCAAGTTCGTCATTCAGTCATCTTTTAAAATGTTTTATACGACTAAGAAAAATCCAAGTCAAGTCAAAAAAACCATTACAACTAGGCACACATGCACGTGCGAGCGCATCCACGGTGGGCACACATCCACATGGAGATACTTTTATTTTTGGCAGAGAGGCCATATATCAAGTGTTACATCCACTCCGTCCATCGATCAACGTTAGATCACAAGGACAGAATTCAACCCGCTCTGCACCTCACAAGGGCCCGAGTACAAGGATAAACGGGGGACGAGGACACACACCTTAGGAACATTCCAGATGCTGTTTAGGGCAATCCAACTGTTCATCCGATGCAGCTCACAGGAATAAATGAACATTCTAAGCATGAGCCGTATCCAAAACTCCAATGGGCCACAACGCATCGATTTAAAGATTTTAGACGTGTTTTTTCATTCTTTCCCATTTTTTGGTCCACTTAAATTTTGGATTGGGCCATTGTTTGGTTTGTAAGGTAAACATGAGGGGATGCACCCGCTAGACAGAATGGATGCCATACATACAATACAGCGGGCCCCACAGACCTCCGGTACTGGCCGCTGGCTACTACAACATGAAGAACCCTTGAAAGTAAATGACCTAAATGACACCTCCACTTGGTTTGCTGTCCACCGGACTTTCCCGGACGAGATCCAGACCGCTCATCCCATAGCCTCCGACATTGATTGACTGCTAACCAAAAATTGGGCTATATTAATACAATCATAGCCATCTTATCAGGGAACCACCGTCGCAGAATGTGGGTCATATCTTTAAATTGATCCAGACAGTTCATTGGTCAAAATCATAATAGTTGGACGATCCTCACCGCCCAAGTCCAAGGACTATTGGCCTGAAGTCCCCATCCACCCCAGAACGTAGACCCATGGTTCAGTTATCCAGACCGTGTCACCAGTTGCCGCTAGGATCTTCCAATATAGGATATTTTGTAGGGTTGTACATCGAGCCGAGTCGAGTCAAGTCGAGGTGGGCCAAGCCAGGCTTTGACATATCTGTGATCTCCTCAAGCTCAAGCTCACCCTCAAACTTACCATTGGAGCTTGCCTTGTTTACTAAAACTTTCGAGGCCAGCTAGTGGATCGAGTTGAGTCAAGCTTGCTCCCACCTCAATTTGTTATTTTTTGCTACAAAAAACAAATTAAAAGTCAATAACATTAAGTTCAAGAAGTCACACATATATTTGGGGAAAATAGTATATTTCTACAAGTGGGACCCCACCATTTAAATGGCCTAACTCTGATTAATTTTTTCTTTGGCTAGGTCACACACACATTGAATGCAGACAACTAGTAATATTTTATGAACCATAGATTACACAGTACATGCATAACTCACCACGTGAATGGACTGCCTTGATTATTATGTGGATCATCTTCATAATGAGGCCCAATGTATGTGAGGGAAGAGAAGAGAGAAAACCAAGAAATAAGAAGATTATGGTTTTTTTTAACAAATATCTATATGAAACGAGTCGAATCGAATCGAGTTTCGAGTCAAGTAACCGAGTGGCCGAACTTGACTTGATTACTGACTCGAGCTCCTAAATGAAGCTTGGCTTGACTTGTTCTACTAAGTTAGGGCAAGTTTTTTCGAGCTAAGTCGATCGAGTTTCTCGAGCTTATTCGACTCAAGACCAGCCCTAATATTTTGTAATCATGGGCAATTAACAGTGGACCCCAAAATATCAGTGTTTTGGATTACCGAACGATATGGGCCTCAGTTGAGATCGTCTAATCGATATATTCTTCTTCCTGTATTTCATCCACAGTTGGGTCCACAATTTGGACGGTCTTGATTGCTTTAAACTTATTCCACGTACATAGATCATGAATCACATCCATCTAAGGAATACGATAGGCTACTTTAATTGCCCATGTTTTGAATGACTTTATCAGAGAGAATGATGCCATGCAAGGCCACCTCATACAGCCGTCCGATCAAAACCGTCATTCTTGTGATCAGACAGCTCTAAATTTTTACGTAAATGGTACAATATTCCAATTTTTCCTCTTAATTTATCTCCCTTTTTTCTCAAATTTTAACGGTGCAGATATGAAGATAAATTGCCGGGGGTGGACATTTTCGTGTGCACCGCGGACCCCACGTTAGAACCACCCACCCTAGTGATCAACACCGTTCTTTCAGTCATGGCCTACGATTACCCACCGGAGAAGCTGAGCGTCTACCTCTCCGATGATGGTGGGTCAGATCTGACATTCTATGCTCTATTAGAGGCGTCCCACTTCGCAAAGCACTGGATCCCATTTTGCAGGAAATTCAAGGTGGACCAAAGATCGCCGGTCGTCTATTTTGGCACAACATCTGAGCCACATGATACTAAGCACGCCAACGAATGGCTGTCAACCAAGGTACAATATCTTCCACATTGTTTATTAATCGCAAACGTGGATCGATCCAGACCATCCAAATTGTGCACACCACTGTGGATGAAGCATAGCCAAGAAATTTATATGGATCGGGCCATCGTTACCGTTCAATTGGTGGCCTCCAAATGGGTGGTTCAATTCAGGCCATACATGTGACTTTCGTACCGAGTCCCGCTTTAGTAATGGAGAAATGATCAAATACAGCGGCTATGTATATAGGAACTTCTCACATACATCCACTCCCCAAACATATCACATAGATCATGCAACCGCAAAAGGTTATAAGAATTGTCCAATGGGTGTTTTTATTTTTAATGGTAGGCAATGGATGTGTGATGGGCCTTATGGACGGTCTTGATGAGTTAATTGAACTGTCTGGTATGCTATTTAAGTCATGCAGAGTTAAGAATTGTGACACATGTGTTTGCACTCGGCCAAGATGCCGCCACATGTTAGACACACCCGTACGAAAGTAAAAAAAAGTAATTACAGATATATGAGAGAAGATCATAAGGATCTAAAGAACACATACTAAAAACATGTGCCACGCCAGTATATTACAACACCCAAAAATGTCCGCACAATGATTATTATTGCCATAGTAGTTGGAGGTAAAACCTTATAGTGGTCTTAGGCAATACTCCTACAGGTAGGGTTGTCAATGGGTCGGCGGACCTGATGGGAGTACCCAGACTCAACCCATTTAGACTTGACGTAGATTCAACCCATTTGTTAAATGGTATGGGTCTAGGTTAAAAAACAAACCTAATTGTTAAATGGGTCTGGGTCCTAGATTTAATTGGTCACGTACATCCACAAGTTGCTAAGCGATGCACTAAAATAACCCTCAGAAAATAGAAATATAAGCAAACATAACAAGATAATAATTAGTTGGCCCCATCTTAAAATAAAAGCATCTCCGGCCAAGGCTGCTAATCAATCGACCCATCGATCCCGAAAGTCAAGGGACCAGACGCAAGGGTACTACCTAACCCAGGTTTGTAAAAACAGTAAAAAAAATGAAGAGCTCTAAGCCCTTGTCAATCCAATCTAACAAATTTTTTATTTCACTTAACATTATCTATCAAATCTTTTGTCCAACATGGACATTTATTCTTACTTAGTTTAACCTAGTTTAGCTTCTCCACTTCTGTCCAACACCATGTTGTAGTAGGTCTATATTAGTTAATTAGTATATCTTAGATTAGCTTCTCCACTTTTATCCAATGCATCGTTGCACCAAGTCGAAATTAGTTTAGATCTATCTACGTTATTAGATCCTAAATCCCTAAGTCCTTGGTGACTCCTATGCCACAATCTGTTGACCGAACTTGTGTCGTGATTGTCCAAGTTAGACGACCATCTCACGATTGTTAAGTCCCGACGACTGTCAACCATTCACGACCGCTTCACCCACTCAAATTGTTGTTAATAATTTTTTCAGCTTTAATTTATTTATTTTTTACCGATTGTACTACACTCTTATTCAATTTAGTAAAATCAACACTTGGCCTTATATTTCCTACTTTTCTTTAATTATTTACTTTGTTGGTGAATGCTACTAAGCTACTATCGTTGTAATAAAAAGTCTTTGCTTCCAAGGTCAAATAACTCATCTGAAAGATTAACTCTCTTCTTCGCAAATCGTCTGATTTCTTGTTAATTGATGATGAAGTAGTCAAGCCAATTTTCACAAATCTAGCCTAATCAGGCTTTTTTACCCTTGGGGTCATAAGGCATTTGGTTCGACTCGAGTGGCATACGACTCTAGCATGTCCATCACACACCTACTCGCACAAGCGAGATCGAATACTGACCATACACTACACATGCGACTATGTGTCTGAATTGAAGCCCAACAATATACAACACATGTAGCGCATGCACACATTGATACATGTGACACATATTGGGTCCTTGATGATTGATGGTGATACATGTGGGGGTGTTTGAATGTAGAAGGTCAAACATTTAGAACATGTGAAGCATGTTTAGAAAATATTTTATTTCTTTACGTATTTTCTCCCTTTTGTAAAATGGAAGTAATTTAATACTCTGATGGTGTATAGAAATGGTATAAAGGCATATATTATAATTGAAATTAAAGCTACTAATTTATGGAACAATTTGTCCCTTACAATTTGAAAATCGTACAGGTTTAACCTCTGATTTATAGACACTTGATCCTTGAAATAAGATCATTGGATAGCTTTTATTTTTAACTGTCCAATAAATATCCAGCAATCTAATAAATGGATTACCATATAATAATAATATCTTTTTCATGATACATCTAAACAGTGCGCATAAGTTGGACGATTATTTTGAATTAATTCTATCGCATGTATGCAATTTCTCAACACTTTTGAACTGCCTATATATCATCCATCACACCTTACTAGAGCATTAAAGTATTTCTCCTTGTAAAGATAACCAATCCTTGCTAACGGTTTTGTATTTTAAGCACATTGATCTTTTCAATTTAGGAGATTTTTTGGGCATCTGTTACAGCGGTGATGCCATCAACAAGACACTTTTGAATCAACTTATCATCGTCCCAAATGCACGGCCACGATTTCTAATTCCTCTCAAAACTATGCTCTATAAAAATTTCAAACTATGCTCTATAAAAATTTCAAATTACATTATTTTGTTTTTTCATAGAAATTGTACGAAGAAATGGTGAATCGGATCGACACCGCAGTTAAGTTGAACCGTATCCCAGGAGAAATCCGAGCCGAACACAAAGGTTTCGCAGAGTGGCAATCGGTAGAAAATCGGCGCAACCATCAGGCCATTATTCAGGTAAATCTTTAGTTAAATGTTATTAAAATAGAAAAAATGCCATTGCCTTCACTCAAAGCTTGAAACAGGGATTATTAGATACTGTGCTTATTCAAGAAGTAATGATGCAACTATTCTTTCTTGCCAATATGTTTCATGTGTAGAACATCTTGTCAAAGAAAAAGATGGGGCAAAGCATGATGGTCACTTCATATGAAAATCAGGCAGAGCCACTCATTTGGTGGGCCACAATGCACAGACCATACAATCCATTCATTTTGATGTTGTGTTCCACTAGATGGGTAAATTTGCCTAATTTTCCCATCGATCGCCTGATCATCATGGTCTGGCCCACCTCCACAGATTGGATTGGATACTCTACACAGCGACATGTTGACCGGCTGTTCAACTCATCTAATTTTGGGACCTTCACTCAGCGACGTTGTGTTCCGCATCCAATTTCAGTTAGCTGATGCCATGCATACAATTTTGAACTGCCTGAGTATCAAGCACTATACTCTGGCAGAGTATCAACTACTCTTTTTAATGGAAAGTGATCTAATACCCGTAAAGTACCATAAGTTATACTGTTACAATATGAGTTTTCAGCGACAACTTGTGAATTATGTGATAGTCATGATGAACGGTCCAGATAGATCAATTGGGGAGTCCAAGTGTCCTGATACAACTAGGAGTACTATAACTTATAAGTACTGCTGAAAGCACTAGATCACTTCTCATTTTTTCATGCTTCTTTCCTTTTCAAGGGATTTTTTTTTTCAAATAGGGGCCTGCCTTTTGGGTTATGGATGAAAACTGCCTGCTTTGAAATTATTTCCATAGAATTGCCTGCCTTTTGCACCACTAATTTTACTCTCGTATTTCTGCATTACCAAAATGATCTCACGACACTAACCCAATGCTGGCTTCTTACCTTGTCCACCCGTGCCTCATCATACTGTGGGAAATTCAAAACTCAAGTGGGACAGAGCAGGAATCAGTGAGGAGGGTAATGCATACCACTGAAACCTTCCCAATGTCATGTGTTGTTTATATGCCATCCAAACCAGTTATAAGGTCATTCTCAGCCATTGAGGTGAGCTAAAACCCCAACTTTAATAGCTTGATCCAAAATTTCTATGAGCCAATAACTGCCTCACGAATATTTCAATCATGGACTGGTAGTACCAATTATTTTATTTCCTATTGCGTGAGTTTTGGATATGTCTAATTTTTGGGTTCACCCAATAAAATGATATGGCTAAAATAGTGAAAAGGGTGGATTTCTCAAAAACATCACGGTGGACCCCTGAGTGTTTGATCAATAATTATTCAATCTCCACTATTTCTTGTGGTATGGCTCACTTGAGCTTTGGATCTGCCTCATTTTTTGGCCTACCCCCAACATGAGTTAGAAACAAGGATGGACTGGTTGGATTGATCTCAAAACATCATGGTTGGCCCCCCAAGTGTTTCAACTATGGGCATTCAATACCCATTGTTTCCTGTTGTGTGGCCCACTTAAGTTTTGGATCTACCTCATTTTTGGAGTCATCACCTAAAGTAATCTTGCTAAAATTGTGAATGCTTGGTGTGGATTTCCTAAAAACATCACAGCAAGTCCCATGACGTTTTCAACGATCCTTGAATGAAAACTAGAGAGGCAGCGGGTGTTTTATAGGTTAGGTATTCAATACCAGTGTTTCCTACCGTGTAGCCCACTTGATTTATATCTACTTGATTTTTTATTCACTTCATAAGACGATCTACCTAAAATAGCGAACGAGGCTGATTTCTGAAAAATCACAGGGAGCCTTGAGTGGTTGAACAATGATAATTCAATCTCCACTATTTTTGGCCATGTGGCCCACTTGAGTTTTAAATTGCTTCATTTTGTGCCCACCCGTACCATGAGCAGAAAAAATGTATAGACAGGGTGGAGAAAACATCACGATGGGCCCCATGACTATTTTTATGGTGGGCATTGAGTTCCCACTATTTCCTACCATGTGGCCCACTTAAGTTTTAGGGTTTGTCTCATTTTTGGGGCTACCCCTAAAATGGACCCGGATTAGCTACTGACAGGTTGAGTAGCGATCTAGCTTCCGAAGTGACGTCACCAACTTCTGTGGGCCCCACCATGATGTATGTGTTGTATCCACACCGTCCATCCATTTGGAGAGTTTATTTTAGGGCATGAGATAAAGAATTAGACAGATCCAAAGTTCAAGTGGACCCCACCAAAGAAAACAGTGGGGCTTGATTTCCTACCATTAAAATCTTCTTGGGGACACAGAAGTTTTCGATCAAGCTGATATTTGTGTTTTCCCTTCTTCAATGTCTGTGTGAACTTTTGAACAGGTTGGATCTCAAATAAACATCATGGTGGGCCCTAGGAAGGTTTCAACGGTTGTGTCACTATCCCCACTGTTTTCTTTGGTGGGGTCCACTTAAGCTTTGGATCTGTCTCATTCTTTAGCTTATGCCCTAAAATGATCTCTCCAAATGAATGGACGGTGTGGATACAACACATACATCATGGTGAGCCCCACAGAAATTAGTGACGCCACTTCAGTATCCCGATAGCTACTCAACGTGTCAGTAGCGAATCCGTGTCCCCCTAAAATATAAGCAAACAAGCTTACATATCTGCTTTTGCGCATTAAATTTCCATAGTTGAGAATATTATTTCTAACCGTCACATTTTATAGCCACCTGTTGGATGATCAGGTCTTCTTGATCAGTATGATTTTCAGGGTATGCTCCATCTACCATGGGTACAATTTGAACAGTCTGGATGGACGTACATATGTACCATATTATCGGTGGATGAATCACCCCCATCTAATTGTTTATCAATCTTTCTAATTAAAAAATGCAGATATTAATTGATGGGAGGGACCCGAATGCTGTGGATACTGAAGGAACGGCGTTGCCAACAGTGGTGTACATGGCACGTGAGAAGAGACCTCAACATCCCCACAACTTCAAAGCTGGTGCTTTGAATGCTTTGGTAATCTTTACATGCTTCTATGTGGAAACACGTGCAAACTAAGGGTGCAAACAGGCCGGGTCAAAGGTCAGCTTGAGCCGGACCCGATTAATAGTTGGGCCACAAAACAGGCCTGGACCGGCCCATTTAATAATTGGGCCTTTTGTCACAGGTCCAAGCTCATAAAAAATAGTAAATTAATGGGCCTTTTCTCTGGCGTGGATCAAATCTTCATAGACAATATTTTAGACTTTAGGCCAAGGTTTCCTGAGTTAATTAATTGGGTCTTTTAGGCCCATTTTCAGGCCCATGCTAGAAATTTATTGTACTGGGCCCAAAGCTTCTGGCAGACCCAGCCCGTTGCCATCCATAGTGCAGACAGACATTAGGAATTTTGAGCATACATACATACATGAGAGTTTTGCAAAATTCCTGGGCCTGTATCATATTCAGGACAACAGATCCATGCATAAGGTGGGCCCACATCTAGTTCATTCATCAAGCAGGCCAAACATCTATCATTGGCAACAATTTCTTAAACCACCCATCATTATTTTACATGCGTGGCCCACCTGATGAAATCATCAACCTAATTTTGTTGGAGGCCATCTATGCAGTGGGGCCCACCTGGAGAAAAATTCATGTGTGTATGCAATTGCATGGAAAATCTCATGTCGCATGAGCGTCTGCATATAGAAACTCATGTACGGCACACATATTGCCACGATCGTCACCATTGTCGATGTCGTGATCATGGCCGTGATTGAATCTGCAGATACGGGTGTCATCGGTCATAAGCAATGGGCCAATCATCCTGACCATAGATTGCGACATGTATTCAAACAATGCAGAAACGGTGAGAGATGTATTGTGTTTTTTCATGGATGAAGAGAAGGGTCGTGAAATAGCTTATGTACAATTTCCTCAGAACTTCGATAATCTCAGTAAGAATGATATTTATGGTAATTCCTACAAGATTCTTTTCGAGGTAAGTACCATAAATTTTACCATTAAAGTTCTCTGGTGGGCCACATCCAAAATCAAAGTGATCAGACAATCTCGATCATCAACCATTGAGTAAACCATTCATTTTGTGGGCTAATGATCAGATGGCTACTATAGTCTGATCATCTTGCATTTGGGAAATGGCCCACCAAATCAATAGTCATGATCATCAAAATGATGGATCTTTCAATGTGCTTGGCTATGCAGGTGGAATACTACGGTTTGGACGCTTATGGAGGGCCATTGTACATTGGGACTGGATGCTTTTTTAGGAGGGAGTGTCTATGTGGGAAGAAGTATAGTGAGGAATACAAGGAGGAATGGAAAAAAGGAATGGAAGGGCGAGCAAAGGGAAGTGCAATGGAGTTGGAGGACAGAGCAAAAGGTCTTGCAGGTTGCACTTATGAAGAGAATACTCAGTGGGGAAAAGAGGTCTCTCTCTCTCTCTCTCTCTCTCTCTCTCTCTCTCTCTCTCTCTCTCTCTCTCTCTCTCTCTCTCTCTCTCTCTCTCTAATGAGCTTTCATGTACCTGAAATGTGCAGATGGGATTGAAGTATGGGACTCCAGTAGAGGATGTAACAACAGGTTTAGCAATTCAATGTAGGGGTTGGAAATCCATATATCTAAACCCAACTAGGAAAGCATTCTTGGGTGTTGCACCTACAACCTTATTACAATCATTGGTGCAAAACAAGAGATGGGGAGAAGGCCACCTTCAAATATTACTCACCAACCATTGTCCCTTCATACAAGGACATGGCAAGATAACGCTAGGACTTCAAATGGGCTATGCTATTTACAATGCATGGGCTTTCAATTTCTTCCCAACACTATGTTATGTTGTCGTCCCATCCCTTGCCCTTCTCAATGGCATTTCCTTTTTCCCAAAGGTATGGCTCTCTCTCTCTCTCTCTCTCTCTCTCTCTCTCTCTCTCTCTCTCTCTCAAGCAGATACTTTTGTGGTATAATCAATACAGCCCGCAGATAGTAAAGACCATTGACTGGATGGTATCATCTGATCAAAAGTGATTTTTTTAGAGATTGAAAGAATAAAGGTTCAATCAACATGATGAATGGTCGAGATCAGACAAAAAAGTCATGTTCTTTCTTCCAATTATATTTTTCTGGAAGAGCCCACTTGGTTTCATTATCTGATTATCCAAACTATCCATCTAGTAGGTCCTACCATGGACGATTTTAAGCCTGACTCGACCTTTGCTCGGTGTGATTCACTGAGTCAACATGCTAACTCAACTCTAAAGGAAGGGTTTCGAACCCAAGACCTCAAGGAGAGCAGCACCTCTAAACATGTATTTTCATGTCCTTCCATTATTTTTAGATTTGATTGATATATAACTATTTAGAAATGCTTATAAACAATATTAATTTAATTATTAATATAGAGTCGAATCAAGTAAAGACTTATCCGAGTCATCGAGGCAACCCTACTCAGCTACACATCAAGTCGAGTTAAATTACTATTGAATGTGATGTTCGAGTTAAAAATTTTCATGCCCCTTTAGATCTCAAGCCCATGGTTCATACCCTTTGCCTATGTGACCATCGCAAAGCACGCATACAGCCTAGGTGAGTGGCTATGCTTGGGAGATACGGTCGAGTCATGGTGGAACCAACAACGGATTTGGCTCTACAGAAGGACATCGGCATACTTCTTCGCCAACATCGATGTGGCACTCAAGTTATCTGGGCTTGCCAAGTCAGCATTCGTGATCACAGCCAAGTCAACCGACGACGAGGTGGCCGTGAGGTATGAACAGGAGATCATGGAGTTTGGGTCCACTTCCCCCATGTTCACCATCCTAGCCACGCTGGCGATGATGAACCTCTTGTGTCTAGTTGGTGCAATCAAGAGGGTAGCCATGGGTGGTGAAGTCGGCGATGTCGAGACATTGGCGCTGCAGTTTGTTCTATGTGGGGTGTTGGTCATCATCAACTGGCCCATCTATGAAGGGCTCTTCTTGCGCAAGGACATGGGCTGCCTGCCCACCTCAGTTGCATTTAAATCTACTGGTTTGGCTGTGCTGGCTTGTCTAATACCCATGCATTAGAGCATGGGTCACATATATAGATTATTTTGATGCAGACACCAGAACCGTAGTTTTCAAGTCGAACCCATTATTCAGATATCCTCATTTTTGTGGACCGAAATCATCTACAACACCTGTTTTATGTACTTGAAACATGGAGGGCCAGTTCGGAACGCGGGATTCATTGGTATTGAATTGCATTAGGTGGAATTGGCATTTTGATTGTCGAATCCCACATTTGGGATTAAATACTTTGAGAAAAACACTGCAGTAAGTGAAATCTGTGTTTGTCGGACCATAGAGTTGTAATGATCAGTAGATTAGATTTTACAACTGATGCCTTTCACCTGTATGCATATGCAACTCGACCGTCAGATGTAGAATACCTATGGATGGACAGTGTGGATAAAACACATGCATTAACATGGGGCCCACAGATATGTAGTGGATTTTGAAATCCATACAAAATCCCTCTATGTATATCTCTTGTTGGGACTGATATGACACCAATCCTTTCCATTGTTTCCAAACGCTAGATGGAATTTGATAGCAGCATCACTTTGGAGAATTCTCCTTTAAGTTTTTTGTCCATTACCTTAGCCACCAAAAGGCATTTATAGAGATGTACATCCTATATTTAGACATGAGTTTCTCTATACATAGAATAATATAAAAGGGAAGATCTAAATATACATGGAAGGAGTGATGCTGCTATCAAAATTTATATGGAACCAAATGCAATTCCATATCACCTAATCACGTGTTCCAAATAGGCCTTGAAGCTCTATGAGGCCCACCATTTGTATTTATAAAATCTACTCTGGCCATTAGGTTCTGTACTTGATTCCAAGCATTGGGGGAAAAAAAATATCCAGCTCCACAGCCCGGGTGGTCCATGCCATAGGGAACAATGTGGATAGGATGCCAACCGTACCTTTGTGTCTGAGTGACCATGGTATGGATCTTTCATTAAACTCATTAATCAAG
This sequence comes from Liriodendron chinense, assembly GCA_003013855.2. NCBI lineage: Eukaryota > Viridiplantae > Streptophyta > Magnoliopsida > Magnoliales > Magnoliaceae > Liriodendron > Liriodendron chinense. The sequence goes on along the minus strand of ML058501.1, from coordinate 1,146,113 downwards.
TATAACTTATTACAATGAAGTGAGGATACAAAATTAGCATGAGCCAAAACTTAGGTAGGCCACACCATGTGAACTTAAAGGTTTTATGAGCAATTTTACTTTCTTCGAATTGGTGTATCCCTTTGGAGTTTCTATGGGGCCGATCTCTGGTGTATCACTTGATGGATAGGGTAGATTTACATATACAACTTGGTGGGTCCATGGGTCCCTATTCATGGCTCAGTGGCAAACCTATGTGGGTTGCAACACTGAGGTCATGGATTTGAGTACTCATGTCGTGGATGTCAGGGTGTGTGAAAAAAAAAAGACAAAAAAATGTTAACACTCCTACACAAGGATCGACAATAGTTTTTTAGGCTAATCAATAACCCCGATCCTAATTCAAGGATCTATAGTTACTTCCGCCAGAGGCTTCCTACGGAGACTAACATGTACACATCCATGTCCAGTGTCTCCCCTTGGAGACTTATTGATTTATACCATATACAAGAGTCAAGGTCCCACACAAGAACCTAATCAAGTTTGAGTTACAAACTCTATACTCAATTCCCTACCGTAAAAGAGCGGATAAACTCTATAAATTGACAACTTTACTTGTCGGATTTGAGCTCCTTTGTTATACCGTTCTTGAGATGTTTTTTCATGTTCTCCCGTGCTTGAATCTACAACTCAATTTCTCCCCCAAACTTTGATGTCGATCTTTTTCGACTTTAACAATCGGCTCTAATTGATTGTCATGCTCCGATGAGGTGACCAAGGCAATGAGAGGATGGTGGTTGAATCCCTACAACTAATGGATAATTTGTTCTAACTAAAAATTTAACTAGATGAGCATTTCTAGAAATGGTTTTAACAAAGAGTTTACCTATGAATTCAAGTTTAAACTCTAGAAATGTAAAAACGCATGTTTTTCCCCAAATAAAATTTGGAATGCTCATTAGTGTGAATGATCATTGGAAAGAGAGCATGATCCCTTTGGGTGAGATCCTAGAAGGTTTAGGAAGTATTGGAATACACTGAGGCTTCTAACTCACTCAAAACTATCAAACCGATTTGTCGATCGATCGATAGTAGTTTAACGAATTTATAACGGCTAGTTTTTTGCCACTATCAATCAATTGAACTGGCTATCGATTGATCGAAACTCAATTGAATTTAGGCCAGATATTACTAGACATTTTTGGACCGCTTTCGATCGGTGTAGTCGTTCGATCGACATCGATCGATAGTTCTATCGATGAATCAATGGATCGATCGACTGCACACCAAGCTTTGTTGTTTTAGGTGGTTTTGTTTACAATAGCTTGGGGCATCTAAAGCCTTATATTTTAGGGTTCTTTTAGGACTCCTAAGACTAATGAATGATCACCTAAAGTTTACTTATCAATGTCTGGTCATATAGAGGCTAAGATTGTTTTAGTTCTAAGGGTTAGGGGCACCAAGGCACCTCATTTACCTGTTCCTTCTCTCCTTGATGCTTCTTGTTTTTATGTCTTTTTGGTCTTCAACTTCTAAGGGCTCAATCGACTTACTGACACAGACTTACGTGATTGACAAACAAAGTGCACAGATCAGTGCACTAACAAATATAAATGACAGTAAATGTAAATAATAGAAAAAAGAAATTAGTATTTACTGGGGAGAGAATGTGTGGAATGAACCGCATTATGAGATTAATTGAGATGTAAAAAAGAGAAAAGGGAAATCAAACACCCTTTTCTGAGTTAGAAAAGGATAGTCAAACGTCCCTAGCTAATTCTGACCCTACTCTTGAAATGATTGGTTGACTTTGATTAGTTGAATTTAAGAGCTTTGACTAAGGTAGAATCCTGGGGAGAGAATATGATTGCTGCAGGGTATCTCAGGTGGCAGAGCCTCCTCGTAGCTGGGGAAAATCCAAGAAAAATTAAATGCAAAATTATAATCTCTTCTTCTGCATTTTTCTGCATCCGTCTAATGGGGAGAATATCGTTTATATAGACCTTTGAGACCTCCGACTGACTATCAGCCGACAGACACTTGTCAAAAATTTTACATACAAGATTTGTCAGAAATCCTGAAGAAATCTTGAGTAGATTCGAGACGTGATCTGTTCGTTGGTTGATCATTAGCCAACGGTCTCCTACCCCCAGGGTGCGGTGTCTACATGAATTTTTTTGTTTTTCTTTTACATGTAAGAATTTAGTGACGGCTACAAACCATCGTCTAACAACGGCCCTTACAATGGTCCCAAACCATCACAAATTTCACATGGAATTTTATGTACACCCTAGTTCATGTGGAGTAATATACATTTTGTCATGAGAGAGAGAGAGAAAGAGAGAGAACCATCATTATATTAAGAGCTGTATTGGATTGGTGTGAATCCGTGGATGTACCGAAAGGAAACCATGCAAATTTCTATGTTATGGTTTACCTTTTTTCCTACTTAATTTCCTTTTATTCAGATATTATTGTGTGTGGTCGAGAAAAAATCTTTCTGATCTCAACACTATGGTACCATCTTAGCACGTGTATAGCACATACAAGAGCTTACACATGCGTTTAGGGCCTATTTGATTTTGTAAATTATATGTAAATGCAATGGAAATGGGCTTTATTTCCTTTTACAGTCGTTTGTTTCTTTTAAGAAATTACTGCCCCAAAAATATAATAATTTTAATTGCATTTCATGCATTTGTACATGCATTAAAATGTGGAGCCTACCATGATAAATATGTTATATTTGTACCATTCATCTACTCCACATGGCCATTTTATGGCACGTCTCAAAAAATGTGGCAAATCTGCAACTCCGATGGACTATAACACATGAAACTGTGATTACAACAAACTTCAACCGTTGAAAGTTAATGCCTTTATAGGGCTCATAATAATGTTTATTTATCATCCAACCTCTTCATAAGATTATATGGACATGGATAAAAGGAAAACCAAAAAATCAGCTTGATCCAAAATTTATGTGGCCCTCAAGCAACTATTAACGGTAAGAATTCAATTCTTACTTTTTAGCTTGGCGTAGTTCACTTGAGCTTTAGATTTGCCTCGTTTTTTGGGATGATGCCCTAAAATCAGTTAGCAGAACGGATGGATGACATGGATATGATCTATACATTATGGTTGGCCACACAAATTTTGCACCCCAAAATTTTCACCACCGCTATTTTGTGCCATCATTGTTGGCCACACAAATTTTGCACCCCAAAATTTTCAGCACAAAAACTTTCAACCTGTCACGTGAACTTTGAGAGAAGAGATGGAAATAGCAATGTAAATAATCATTATCATTTATAACGTATTTACATTGTGAAACGAAAATCAAACAAGCCCTTAGGCTAAGGAAAGCTCATACTTCGAGCACATTCAGCACAGATTGCTTACTGACACTACCCATTTCAACTCATCAGTACCGGAGAGTGCTCAAGGAGCCCCATTGTGATGTATGTGCTTTATCCATGTTGTAGGAGCCCAAAACTAGGGCCCATCAAAATCTCAAGTGGACAACACCATATGCAACACAATTGAATGAATGCCCACCATTAAGAACTTCTTAGGAGCCAAAAAAGCTTTGGATCATGCTAATTTTTTTTATTTTCCTTTCGTTAAGGTTTTTGTGACCTAATCAACAGGTTAGTAGCAAAAGAACAGTGGGATATGATGTACTTTATTTTTGCACTCATCATGCTCTAAAATCATTATCTAAAATAGAAGGCGTGGAATATTTGCCACTTTTAACAGTGTCAGTGCGCTACCGTTCTCCCGGGGTATATTTAGTCTTGGTGCACGAGAAAATAATAACGCGTCTGCCAAAAGGTCATCCCACGTGGAAGAATCTTTACTTTTTAAGGAGTGGTTGGCATTCGATAAGGGCGGGAATTAGGTGTTACCCCGGGAGTAGCTTAGTGGTTGTTACCGCTACAGTATGGCACACATGAATGATATTTTGTATATCCAGTCCATCCGTTTCTACGGACCATTTTAGGACGAGGTTCCAAAAATTATAAAGATTCAAATCTCAAGTGAACCATACCACTAGAAGCAGCAGTGTGATTAAGTAACCCACCATTAAAAAGTCCAAAGAGCCCATTGTAAGGTTTTTGCAATTTTTATTTGCAATCCAAGCTCTTCATAATGTCAATAAGATCTTGATGAAGGGAAAATATAAATTTCAGATTGATCCAAAACTTTTGTGGCCCGCAACACATTTTTAATGGTTATTCATCACTGTTTCTAGTAGTATGGTCCACCTGATATTTGGATCTTCCTAGGGTTTTGGGTCACATCCTAAAATGATATGGAAAAAGAAAGATGGTGTAGATAAAAAATAAAATAAAAAAAAATACAACGATATAGGCGTCACACTGTTAGAGTTCCCGGGGTAACACCTAATTTGCGCCCATTTGATAATTGCACGGAACCTTTTTTTATTGGATCTCGCGAGTGATTGCCTGGCTGTCAGATCCGGTGTCATGTCATTAACCGGCGCGGTTTGGGTGGATCCCTGATCCACTGAGGTCGGTGGATCCCCAACTGTGGGGCCACTGTGATGTATGTACCTTACATGTACACCGTTCATGCATTTTGAAAGCTTATTTTAGGGCATTATCTCAAAAAATGAAGCAGATACAAATCTTAGGTGTACCATACCACATGAAATAGTACTGATTGAATCCACACCATTAAAAGCTTCATGAGGGCTGCTGGAACGTTTATTTTCCATCCAACCTGTTGAAAAGGCCACAAAGATATGGATGAAGATACCAAACAAATATCAGCTTGACCCAAAACTTTTGTGACCCACGAGAAGCTTTTAATGGTTGAGTATAATTGTTTACTGTATTTTTATCCACCTAAGATTTGGATTTACTTCATTTTTTAAATCATGCTTTAAAATGAGTTTTCAAAATGAATGCAGCATGATGTAATACACACACATCACACAGTGGATGGCACGGTAAGGGATCCACTCACCTCGAAGGATTTGGAAATCCAACGAAGCCGCACCCGTCATTGACGCAATAGACCGTGGCCTGTACATGTGAAACATTGGTGTATTTTATTTAAAGGTCAGGATTAGCTCATTGGTGATCAGACTTTTGGGTATGCACCATCCACAGTGGTTCCATGAGATTAACGGTCTGAATCACTCGACATAGGGCCCCACCTATACATTCCAAGACACAAGGACCCCATAATCGGTTAGGCGGTTTATTATAATACATCTCCTTAAGTTTTACAATTCTAGGCATCGAGTTTAGTCTTTGTATCTGGGCCATCTTCAGTGATCCATGTTATTTAGACAGGATGCATATTGTTGTCCGACCGGATCTGTGTGGGAGCCCACCGTGATGTATCTGTACACGTTGTCCATCCCATTTATAAGATCTTGTTAAGGTATAGCCCGGAAATGAGTCAGATCCAAAACTCTCGTGCAACACCCCAGACATGACTCTTGCATTTAATGTGAATTGCATTTAATCCTTTTCATATTTAATGTGCATTAATGCAACCCAAGTTTATTTTTTGGTGTGGTCCACTAGTGCATTGGATCTGCCTCACATTGTTTGGCCCATACATTAACATGATCATAGAAAAAGAATGGACGGCATGGATAAACAGATATATCAAAGTGGGCTCCCACACAAATTTAGTCGGTGTGGTCCACTAGTGCCTTGGATCTGCCTCATTTCTGGGCCTGTACATTAACATGATCATAGAAAAAGGATGGACGGCATGGATAAACAGATATCACGGTGGGCTCCCACACAAATATGGTCGGACATACTCAAAGGTTCGGCCGGGGTCGGATATAATCCGCGTCCATTTAGACCACCAGAGTCTCACTTTTGTACAGAGGAGAGACTAAGAATAAAAGCCTTTAATTAGATTAGTACAGCCGCCGTACGTGATCATTTATCTTTTGTAAATAATGGACGGTCATCCCATGGAAAAAGTAAAGGTAGCCTTTTCAAACTGTTAATTTACAGCCATGCTGGGGCCCACTCGATCCATCGAATATTTCAACTTGGACCCATCTGTGGTGGAGATCACTAGATGGACAGTTCGATTGCCGGTGCCCTTGGTTCATGCAGATAGCGTCTGAAACACAAATTGTAATCAGCAGAAAGACACCAGATCAGCGAAGAACACATTTTTAAAGTAGCCTACCCATGGTTTCAATACAAGGGTAAGCTTGACGCAACTCGTCCAAGTCAAGTCGAAGTCGAACTCAGTCGGACCCAAGCCAGGGCTCAATGAGTCATGTAAATGTTGAAACAGCTAGATATCTCTAGAAGGAGCAACACCAACTTACCTCAGCACCGACTTTACTCGTGGAAGGAGTTTGGTCTTCATGGACTTTTCCATCTTCACAGTGAATGTAACGCCCCGAAATTTCGACTCTAGTGGACAACACGATGGGTCGAGCTTCCGGATGTTAACTCATGTGTGTCAGGGTTACATTTCCACACACTCACCTGTAATTCCATCCATTCATGGCATACATAGCATTATGACGGAAATTTAAGTTCTTATTCGAAGTTTTCCTAATCTACGTTATCAAGATAATGTCATTAAATTATACAAATTACATAATTTTCTATTTTCTAGTCTCAGTAAGAGACTTATTACAAGTTACATGAAAATAAATATACTCTACAAAGATCATAAACATAATCCATCTTTAGGCCGCTTCAGTTTCATCGTCCGTCATTTGCTGCCACGAGCCTTCGAGCACCTCGTCGTAGTGTTCGATTCTCATACTGGATCTTCACCTGAATTATCTGAGATGTGGTTGGATAGCGTTAAACGCTATCATAGTGGAGAGTATCCCTTTAAGACAATCGTGATAATAATGGCACAGAGTAAATTAACGCAAGAAGGATATTATCATTTAATCAAATCAAAACAATTCAGTAAAAGATCTTGGTTAATGCAATACATGACATGCATGCTCTGGCAAAGGCACCCTGACCAAATGAGACGGGATCACTCCACTCTTCTCACCAGCCACTAGTCACCAGAGGTTCTAGCTAGGACGGGATCACTCCACTCTTCCCATGCATCAAAACCCAACTAGTGAAACGGGCCCATGCACACTTTCACTAGATAGCGAGAGAGAAACGGGCCCATGCACACTTTCTCTAACACCCGAGGGGCTGACCCACCAAGCCAGGTCTAGTGAATGCATGATTAGTTTCACCTTTAATTAAGTCAGTTTAGCATTCAGCCCATTAAATGATGTTCACGACTAATGATCACGCCTTACCCCCAATTAGTTCAAAAGTCTTCATATTTATCAATTTCATACTCTAATGAATCCATCACAGGTAACGAATCAATAAGGATCGCTTGGCACGTAAACAACAATGCGCACACAATAGTGCCACTTATCATCATGGCATATGCAGCCAACAGCACATACATGGTAATGCCAATACCTAATTCTCAATGTCGAGGCATATTCATTCAATAAGACACACAGTAATACCGACTTTCATAATAAGGCATATTCATTCAAAACATTCTCATGGTAATGCCAACGTAACAAGGCCTCGCACAGGCTTCATCTTTTTACATCAACGGTTACATCAGTATGGGGCCAAGGAGTTTTCATTAACGTAACATTCATATACAATATCTCATAGCAACAATACATCAATCATCATAAGCATGTGACAACGTAAATCGAACATGGTTTCCATACGAGCATGTACATCATAACAATTCCTTTTCTAACTACTTAAGCATAGTTCATACATCAAAATTCAACATACACAACAAGGAACATCATACAATTTATATTTACATGGAAACATTTCAACAAGCACGGTTTCAAGAAGTCACGTAACAAAATCTTAATTTCCAAGCATAAAATCAACATACAATTTAATATTATTGTAGATGGGCTTAAAGGAAATCCCCACCTCTAAGATTAGGTCGATTTGAAGTGTTGATAGGCTGTGCACTCCTCTTTAAATCCAAATCCTAACATGTTTAATGTAAACCATGAGATTAGAGCGTAGGTCGACACGATTTTCATTGCCATAATCAACTAGAGTTAAATTTTAACCTAGGGTTTATGTTTATGCTAGATTTAGAAATTTAGATCAGGGTTTACATCACTTACCTTTTACAACAGCGGTTCAACTTGAAAACTCAGCCGAGTCGACTCGGTTCGGCTCGGTTCTTCTTCCTTTCCTTCTCTTTATCTTTCCTTCTTCTTTTCTTCTCCTTTTCTCTCTTTTTTTTTCTTTGGCCTGAGCAGGGCTTCAACAGCAACGGAAGCAGCAATGGGTGTACCTCATCTCAGCGGCCACCCCATCTCTCTCTCTCTCTCTACAACGTTTTCTCTCTCCTTCCTTCCTCTCTTTCTCCCCCAAACAACTTTCAATCTCTCTCTCTCTCTCTCCCACGATCTCTCTCTCCCTGGCGTTGGGTTTCCTGGAGAGAGCAGGCGCGGACGAATGGTAGGGTTTTATAATGTGAAAGACTCGGGAGGTCGGCTGGTTGCGTGGTGCGGAAGGAATGGCTCGGGAGTTGGAGTTGGAAACGGATTGCAAAGAGGGTTTTACATGGCATGAGGACCGTTGAGATGCTAGGTGGGGTCCACACAAAGCTTTGGAAGAAATTTGAACCGCCCATGCAAAGCAATAACAAAGATCTTAGCAAATCTTGGTTTCAAACGGTGGGATGGAGCGGGCTACACGATCGTCGAATGGATGCAAGGTTTGAGCTAGACAAGTTTGGGTGGGGCGCGACCAAGATGGACGGATTGGATGGTGCATATGGGGTCCACCTAATGAATGGTGGAGACGTTCAGGTCGGCAGCAGGCGAGCGCTGTTACAGCGCCTGTTTCGGTCGAGGAAGAAGAAAAATATAAAACTCTTATTTATCGTGCGTCGCACATGCACACGCCTAACTTACGTTGCCCTCACAAGTGGGGTCCACTTCAGGTGGATCGGAATCATTTCCTCCATTCAATAAGTGGGAAACACAAAAATATCCGTTGACAAGAAAGATGAACCAGATTCGAGATAGGGTGGGCCACTTATGGTCCAATTTCTGATTAGGGCATTTGTAGGATGATCGGACGGCTGAAATTCGATGTGTACGGTTAAAATGTGTTAAAAAGGTAATATACGAAGTTTTGTGTGAAAGTGATCGTCAGAAATCATAATACTTAAAAATGTTAAGTTAACTTAAGTTTATCTACTGGTATTTTCGTAATTAACTAAAAAAAAGTGATATTTTCGAAATTCGGTCTTTCTATGATGTTTATGGGATCATTTTGAGCAACTTTTGTAAAGGATCCCCTATCAAATCTCCTACGGATGGTCCGTTGTTTTCAAAACAAGATAAACATATGATATTTAATTAAAATAAAATATTAAAAAAATGTTAAATAATTTCAAAAATTCTGGGGCGTTACAGTGAAAACCGACATTGGCTGGGGAAGCTATAAATAGAGGAGAGGATGTTGTCATGAGGTGTGCTAGAGTAGCTGTAGTCTCTTGTAATCCTGAAAAGTTAGTTTTGGGGTTTGTAATTGTGTAGTCTAGAGGAGTAGTCCTTGAGGTGTGTAGTTGTGAGCAACAAGTGATGAGTGCCAACAAGTGAAGTGGTGAGTGACCTTCAAGTGAAGTGGTCTTGAGTTGTGAGTGTATTGTAGTTGTGTCATTGGTGTAATTGTTCATTGTAAGTGTGAGTCTTGTAGGTGTCATATTTAAGTTGAAAGTAGTTGTGATTTGTAAAAGTTTTGTGTATCTTAAGTTTGTATACACTCGAGTATTTTGTACTTTGCTTCCCCCTGTTTTCCTACAAGTGGTATCAGAGCGAAGTCCTGTCTAGGGACCGTCCACTGTGAGTAGTACGACGCTGTGAAGCCAATTCTTGGTGGTGAAGATCGACAAGCGACTACACCAAGCACAATGGGGATCTTGCAAATACAACTGGAGGGCTCGAGAAGTTGAACAATCACAACTACGACTATTGGTGTTCATGCATGGAGTCATACCTACAAGGTCAAGATCTCTGGGAGGTCGGCGGCGGCAGTGAAACAATTGCACCTACAAAAGAAGATGCCAAAGCCCTACGTCTGTGGCGGATTAAAGCTGGGAAGGCTATGTACGTACTGAAGAAAACAGTTTAAAATGAACTGTACACGTTCGGGAAGCTGAGACACCAAAAGCGGCCTGGGATACACTGGCAACACTCTTTGCCAGGACAAATGATGCTCGACATCAGTTTTTGAAAAATAAGCCTGCGACGGTCACACAAGGGTCAATGACAATTGGCCAGTATTTCATGAAAGTAAAAACTCTCTGTAACGAGATCTCCCAACTTGACCCAGATTCACGGGTCGGCGAGGCCAGAATGAGGCGTATTATCGCTCATAGATTAAGGCCTGAGTACAAAGGGTTTATGACGGCCATCAGGGGTTGGCCAACTCAGCCATCTCTCGTAGAGCTTGAGAACTTGCTAGCAAATCAAGAAACTCTGGCCAAACAAATGGCCGGCATTTCAATAAAAGAAGAAAAAGAAGCACTCTTTTCACGGAAAGGAAGAGTACTATCCTCAAGACCAAAGAAAGGAGACAACACTAAGGCTAATCTGCAAAGAGGAAGTTCTCATCCAGGGGGAGCCTCGCAAAATAACATTGATGAGGATCGGCAACAAAGAAGCTCACAGCGAGACATTGAGTGCTACAATTGTGGTAAGAGGTCACTTTGCTCGTGACCGTAGATTGCCAAGAAAGAAGAAGACAAACGAAGGAAATTTAGTGACAACAACAAGTCACCAAAGTGAAAGTGAAGAAGAATGGGATAGCCAAGCATCCCTAACAATAGTCGAGGAGCTAGCACTTGCTACAGTTTCCATCCTCGAAGTCATCAACTATGACCAAGACTAGATCGTTGACTCCAGATGTTCGAATCACATGACTGGAGATAAATCGAAGTTTGTAACTATGACCAAGTATAATGGCGATAGAGTGGTCGTCATAGCAAACAACGCACGACTTCCAATCACTCATATCAGGGAGGCTACCTGATACCAAGATTCGGCAAAAATGAGGCGCAACTACAATGAGTATTCCACGTACCATGAATGAAAAAGAATCTACTATCTTTGTCTCAATTAACATCGTCTGGTTACTATATTGTATTCGACTCGATGATGCAAAAGTCTGTAAAAATATAAAGTTGTATGATGAGCCGATCATGACGGGACACAAATTGAACTATGTCTATGTCATGTCAGCTGAATCAGCCTATGCACAAAAGACTCGTCAAAGTGAGATGGTCGATTTGTGACATGCCCGACTAGGGCACGTAGGATACAATAGGCTAAAAGTCATGATGGATAAATCCATGGAAAATGGACTTCCGCAGTTAGAAGTCCAGAAAGATACTGTATGTGCCGGTTGTCAGTACGAGAAGGCTCATCGATAACCATATACAGAAGCCAAGTATCAGGCAAAGAAACTACTAGAGATCATCCACTCATATTTGTTCGGCCTAGTAAAATCGCCTTCAATTAGTGGCATGAGATACATGCTCACCTTCATTGACGACTACTCAAGGTACTTATGGGTGTACTTTCTAAAGGAGAAGACAGAGGTATTTCAGAAGTTCAAAGAATTTCAAAGCAAGATTGAACGTGAGCTCGACCAAAGGATCCCAATGCCTACGTACCGACAATGGAGGAGAATACACATAGACTGAGTTCTTGGAATATTTGAAGATGACTGGCATTCGTCATCAACTAACATGTCCATACACTCCACAACAAAATGGAGTAACCGAAAGGAAGAATCGACAATTGGCAGAAATTGCAAGAAGCATGATGCATGCAAAGAAGGTTCCAAACAAATTCTGGGCCGAGTCTCTGAAGACAGCAACCTATATAATTAACTGGCTGCCTCAAGCAAAACTGGGGTTCATCTCACCTTTTCAGAAGCTATGGAAGATCAAGCCCACAATAAGTCACTTTAGAGTCTTTGGTTGTGTATGTTATATACTTGTATCTGAGAAGCTTCGTAGTAAAATTGAGAAGAAAGCGCTTCAGTGCATATTCGTTGGATATGACACCGAATGTAAGGGATGGAGGTGTTGTGACCCTACCAGTACCAATCAATGTTACACATCTCAAGACGTACTATTCGATGAGGCGTCCTCATGGTGGCCACCAGAAACCATGGTGCTACCAAGTTTCAAAGACTCAGAAGATGACCTTCAACAAAAATCAAAGATAGAGGAACTAAAAACAAATGATGATGACCAAATAAATGAAGGAAAACCTAGTCAATGTCCTCAGTCAAATACACCAAGAATATCTACAAGCCCATGGAAAGATGATGTCTACCAGCAGACACTAGAGGAAGCTAGACCAAGACAACTTAAGGTAGATGATGAACCAAAGCAATTACGACAATCTAGTAGAGAGAGAAAACCGAATTCAAAGTACATAAATGCTGCTCTAGCCCAAATGGATGATGTCCATGAGCCAACATCATACGAAGAGGCTCGACAAAGCAAAGAATGGCAAAAAGCCATGGATGAAGAGATTTTAGCGCTCAAAGCAAACCAGACATGGGATTTGGTACCCAAGCCTAATGAGGTAAAACCCATTTCATACAAATGGGTATATAAAATCAAGACTCGAGCCGACAGATCGGTTGAAAGGTATAAGGCTAGACTTGTTGCCTGAGGATTCTTACAGCAATACGGGATTGACTATGATGAGACCTTTAGTCCCGTAGCAAAAATAAAAACAGTACGTGTACTACTAGCCTTGACTGCAACTAAGTTATGGAAGCTATGGCAAATGGATGTGAAAAATGCCTTTCTCTATGGAGAGGTGAATCAGGACATCTATATGGAGCAGCGAAAAGGTTATGAGAATAAAGACAAGCCAAATTATGTCTACAAACTGCGAAAGGCTCTCTACATATTGAAGCAAGCCCCAAGAGCATAGTACGGTAAGATTGATGAATTTTTGCTACAGAATGGATATTGGACACACCTGCAGATTCTAGCCTATTTATAAAGGCTAGAAATGAAATGTTATCTAGCATTCTCATATACATTGATGATCTAATCATCACTGGGGATGATTATGAAGAAATCATCCGAGTAAAACAAAATCTATCGTTACGATTCTAAATGAAGGAGCTCGGGGAGCTTAAGCATTTTCTAGGACTCGAAATTGATCGAATCAAGGAAGGTCTCTTCTTTTGCCAAAAGAAATATACAAGAGGCCTCTTACAAAAGTTTAGGATGGCCTACTGCAAGCCAATATCAACGCCAATGGAAATAAACATGAAACTAAGTGCGGATGAAGGAGATGCCCTGAAGGACTCAGCAATGTATAAGCGGCTGATCTACTTAACATTAACCAGACCCGACATTACACATGCAGTCGGAGTAGTTAGTTGGTTCGTGCAAGAACCAAGGAAACCGTATTTGGAGGCCATTCGAAGAATCTTACGATACATCAAAGGTACCGCTGACTACGGCCTTTTATACAAGAAGGGCAATTGTGAGCTAACCGGATATTCTGATGTTGACTTCGCCGGAGATCTCACAACTCACCGATCTACTACTAGATATATCTTTAGTCTTGGGTCAATGGCAGTCTCTTGGTGTAGTAAGAGACAACCAACGGTTTTATTGTCGACCACTGAAGTAGAATACAGATCTGCAACAATGGCCACTCAAGAATATACCTGGCTGATTTGTTGGAGAACCTACATCAACCAATAGAAAAGCCAGTGTCACTTCAATGTGACAACTTATCAGCTATCAAATTAGCCAAAAATCATGTTTTTTATGCAAAGACCAAGCACGTTGAAGTTCATTATCACTACATTCGAAAGGTCTTAGAAGATGATATAACACTATCACCAATTGGAACAAAAGACCAAGTTGCTGATATATTTACAAAAGGACTCAACTCTATATCATTCACAAAGCATCGTGAAGCATTTGGCATGATTAAAAGATCCACAATTAAAGAAAGTCAGTGTTGAGAGGGAGTATTATTGAAATAGTTAGATATCTCTAGAAGGAGCAACATCGACTTACCCCAGCACCGACTTTACTTGTGGAAGGAGATTGGTCTACGCGGACTTTTTCATCTCCACAGAGTCATGAAAACCGACATTGGCTGTGGAAGCTATAAAGAGAGGAGAGGATGTTGTCATGAGGTGTGCTAGAGCCGCTGTAGTCTCTTGTAATCCTGAAAAGTTAGTCTTGGGGGTTGTAATTGTGTAGTCTTGAGGAGTAGTCTTGAGGTGTGTAGTTGTGAGCAATGAGTGGTGAGTGCCAACAAGTGAAGTGGTGAGTGATCATCAAGTAGAGTGGTCTTGAGTTGTGAGTGCGTTGTAGTTGTGTCATTGGTGTAATTGTTCATTGTAAATGTGAGTCTTGTAGGTGTCATATTTAAGTTGAAAGCAGTTGTGATTTGTAATAGTTTTCCGTATCTTAAGTTTGTATACACTCCAAGTATTTTGTACTTTGCTTCCCCCTCTTTTCCTACAGTAAAGTCACCCACTTTTTAACTGTGGGCCTTCCCAAAATGGTCTCAATAAATGAACGGATAGGATCATCCTAAAGGTGGCTCATTGTGGATGAAGCATATCCTAAACATACGCTGAAAAAAAATCCTAACCATCCAATTGTTTTCCCTCAAGTGGACGGTTAAAACTAAAGGGAGCCGTTTAGGTGTTACCTGATAAAAAGTTAGTGGGTATTGGCCCACCTTGATCAATGTGTTGTATATGCACACTGTACATCCGATTTTCCATATTTACTTAATTAAGGTAGACTAGAGATCTATTTTGTTAATAAACCCTAATAGAATATAGGGATCCTCCTTAGGAAGAAAGTTACTTGTGCACAGGCATGTGATCCTACAAACTTCAACCCCATCATATGTTCCAACGTGGATTGTGTGCGTGGAACCCGCAACTACTCTACCCTAATCTGAACACTATATCGATAGCCCTTCAGGTGAACGGACAACTGTGTTCCCAAGAAAATGGGATTGCCAATGGTCTAAATTTTTTATACACGTACGTGATTCATAAAGTCAGCCTGATATTTAGGTCAGGACACCTGATGATGTACCCACCGATATGAACATTCATGATCTCCAACTTAGGCTGATTTGGCTTGTGTGGAGGTTCGTTTGGCAATTATAAATGTGTGCAATATAAAATTTACATTCCGATGCCTTTAAAAAAAAACCAAAAAAAAAAAAAGTTTTCAACAAGCTAGCTCATTAATTCTATCACATTTTGGGCTTTGGTTGGCTCCACCGTGTTAGTACACTTTATTTTGTCAATTGTCGTGTTGGTTGGTCGCGTCTTGTCGTGTGAGCCCCGGTCGAAGATTTGAAGCTCAAGACTTGAAGATTATGCTTCTTCCATTGCTCAAGCTCAAGCCAAAACAATATCTCAGGTAAGTTGCATATAGATCGACCTTAGGAAACCCAAAACATCAATGAATGGCGTAATTATCGACCTAACTCATCCCATTCCTTCTCGACCCTTTTGTTCAAGTTGATCAGACTTGACTTTCCATGACAGGTGCTAATCTTGATTGAAAACATGTCCAAACATTGGACTCCTTGCAACAAATCACTTCATACTTCATCATTGAAGTGATCCGCTGCTGTTTTGAAAAAACTCCAAGGCAGCTGATCGGTCATGACCGGTCGGACTGACCCTTCACCTTAGTCTAGCAAGCTTGCTGTAGTGAATGAGGCAAGACAGCCGACCGGTCTTGACCAGTCGGGCAGCTCATCAGACCTGTCCAGCAGCAACTCTGCATGAATACTGACCGGTCGGTCAGGCACATCAAAATTGGACAGCAACCTTGCTGTGGTAATATCAGCTAGACATCCGACCGGTCTTGACCGGTCGGCCAGTAGTTCAAATGTGTCCAGCAGCTTGCTGCATTGTACCAAATAGGCAGCCGACCGGTCTTGACCGGTCGGACTGCATGTTCAGTGAGTCCAGCAAGGTCAGCTGACCGATCTTGACCGGTCGGACAGACCCAAATGATGTCCAAAGTTTTTGAATTGCGACCGGTCTGTCCGACCAGTTGAGGCCTCTCTCTGACAGGTCGGACGTGACTTTTTTTTATCCGTTGGGACCATCATTTGGGGTTCTATATAGCCATATCTTGTGGTCTTTCTTGGTATGCATTCAACACCCATCAAGAGCTAAGAGAGAGAGTCTTTACTCACATCTTCCTACCCTCTTTGCTCTTAACTCCCTTGAGTTCATCATTCAAACCTAGCCATTAATGGCTTGTTATTGAGTATTCAAAGCTCGATTTGAAGTATGAACTCAAGATATGCATTCATGGCTGACCTACCCTCGAAATATCTTTATGATGTCATTTATAGCCATTGAATGCTGAAGTTTGATAGTTCCCTCATAACCATTGCATTGAATAGGCAAGAGGAACTTGACCATCTCTCTCCCAACTACTCGGCATAATCATACACACATCATTTGCATCGGTAGCTGATCTTGGGAGCACAAAGAGAAGCTGAAGCACGTGAAACTGAAGCTACTCATCAAAGGCATTGAATCGAGGCTCAATGGTCTAGGTATGTCTAGTATTTGAAAGTCCATTTATTGAATCACTATTCCCTGGATTGGTAAACTCCGGCGGAAGTGTACGTGGCCGTCCTTGGATTAGGATTGGTGAGAGTTTGAGATCCATACTCGTCAAGTCCCTGGATTGGGCTATCGGCGGATGATAAACGCGGTCCTAGATCAAAGGATGTTAAGGTTGATGGTTAACCTGATTTAAAACCACGATTATAGTGAAATCCGGTGGTCTCATATGTTGAGATCGTGAACCGGGAGTGGAGTAGGGAAACTGAACCACTATAAATCGTTGTGCATTGTGAGATTGAATGATTGTTATGTGTTGAATGGTTTAGTCAATCATGAAAGCTAATTGTTTGATGAAATGTCTATGATAGTCTTAACTTACAAATTAATCATATAATTGCCTTGAATGTTATTGTGATAATCTTGGTTGATAAGATTGACTTGATTTAGTTTTATATTGTAATTCAAAATTCAAAAAGTCATATTCACCCCCCTCTAGGACATTAGGCATATCTCCGAGTATCTTTACAAGCGATAAAATCGCAATTTCAATTGGTATAAGAGTGGGATCCTCCACTCAGGTTTAAAAACCCGGAGTAAGATCCTAAGAGAATTTGAAAATATGTCTAGAGAGGACTCTACATCCGTTACTAAACCTCCCTTCTTTGATGGGTCAAACAATCCATATTGGAAAGCCCGAATGCGCATCTTTTTAGAATCCATTGATTCGGACGTTAGGGACATAGTTGATATTGGATATAAACCCCAAATGGACATTATATGTAAGGAAGGTGAACCGGATGTTCTCAGGACAAGAGAGAAGGCTATGTGGATCGATTATGATAAAACTCAACGTGTTCATAATGCCAAAGGCCTGAATGCCATTTTTTGTTCAGTGTCTACAGATGAATTTGGTCGGATTCAAAATTGCACAACCAGTAAGCAGGCATGGGATATTCTTGAAGTTACACATGAAGGAACAAGCGTTGTCAAACGCTCAAAGCTTCAGCGCCTCACTACACAATTTGAAAACATAACTATGGAGGAGCATGAAACATTTACGGACTTCTATACCAGACTGAACAAGATCACAAATGACATGTGGGGCTTGAGGGAACCTGTTCCGGAGAATAGACTGTGTAGGAAAATTCTGAGATCCCTACCGGAACGGTTCTCTACCAAAGTTATTACTTTAGAAGAATGTCGGGACCTAGATACCATGAAAGTTGAAGAATTACTAGGGTCCCTTCAAACCCATGAGTTACATTTCAAAACTCCCTCCAAATCCAAAAGTACAGCCCTGAAATCTTCTCATAAAAAACAAGATTCTGAATATGAAAGTGAAGAAGATCCAGACATAGAAGAAATGACACTTATGGCCAAGAAATTTCAAAATTTCTTCAAAACTAGGGGAAATACTTCTAGAAGGAAACCCTACCAGAAGGGTAAACCTTTTGACTCTAAGAACAACAAAGGAAATTTTTTTAAGTCAAAAGATCCTCAATGTTACAAGTGTAGAGGATTTGGTCACATTGCATCCGAGTGCACCGATAAAAAGACCAAGAAAAAGGCAATGGCTGCTACATGGGATGATACTGAAGAATCAGAATCAGAATCAAACATATACCAAAGTGATGAGGAACAAGGCTCAATCAAAATTTTAATGGCTTCCATCACTGATATTGTGCCTCAAATTGAGCCCATTGCAAAGATCACCGGAGACATTGATGATCATCAATCCTCTAACACTGAAAATGATTCTTTAAGTGATGATGAGGATGAGGATGAAGGCCTTCAGGATGTATATAACCAACTGTACATTGAAAATATGAATACCATTAAAAGGTTGGGCCAAATGAAGGCTGAAAATGATAAATTGACAAAAAGTCTTGACAGATTGAAAATTGATAATCAAAAGATGGATCAAGATCTAGAAGAACTGAAAAGGAAGAATGATGAGCTTGAACAAGAAAAGAAAAAGTTCAAGAGTGGTGAATCTCTAGACAAGCATGCTAGACTTGAGAAAAAACTCAAAGAGGCGAACACTGAAATTGATCGTATTAAGTGTCAAGTTGTTGACTCCAGAAGACATTTCGCCCAAGGGGAAGAAAACCTTGAAAAACTCCTAGGTGTTATAAGATCACCAATGGACAGAAGACGTTTGGGCTATGACAGTCACACTTCAAAAACTACCTCAGTCCATCCGATGGTAAGAAAAAATCATGGTGCATCGAGGAGTAAAACCAAAGCATCTCCTGTTTGCCATGCTTGTGGTGACATTGGCCACCTAAAGTTTGAATGCATGGTGTTAAAAAATCCGGTCAGAAACTTGAAAGGTAAATTTGTACCAACTGGAAAAAATGTGCAAGCTAATTGGAATCCTCCTATGAATACTTCTCCAAAAAGAGGAAACATTCGAAAGAATTATCCTACACTTCCTAGGAAGGACAAGAGGATGGATGAACTGTTGGAGCAAGTTAAAATGCCGAATTTGAAAACTGCTCTTCTCTTGTATAAAAAAGGAAAATCTGATTCTCCCAAGAAAACTAGAGAATTTTACCATAAGAATACCCCTCATAAAAGGACAACAACTAAATGGGTAGTTAAGAACAAGTGTTTGGTCATTCATACTGCCCTAGAAGCTAGGAATACCCCTAGGTGGTACTTGGATAGTGGTTGCTCTAGACACATGACAGGTGATAGATCTCAATTTTGTGCATATGACGAATTTAATGGTGGGTCTGTCACATTTGGTGATGGGAGTATGGCTAAAATCATTGGTAAAAGAACCATCACGGGGCCAGGTTTGCCCGAAATCGAAAATGTGCTTTATGTTGATGGTCTTAAACACAACCTTCTGAGTATCTCACAAATTTGTGATGAAGAGCACTCAGTAAGCTTCTCCAAAGATATGTGCAAGATCCTGAACTCCACGAGAAAATTAGTCATGAAAGGTCTACGCACAGGAGACAACTGTTATGTCATTGAAAATCACAACAATCCAAGCTCCTCCACCATGTGTCACATGGCCATTAAGGATGAAACAGAACTATGGCACCATCGAATCGGTCATGTTCATTATAGAAATCTATTTAAACTGAGTCAGAAAAAATTGGTGAGAGGTTTACATAAGATGGGTAAAAGACCTAATGCTGTGTATCGCTTGCCAAAAAGGTAAATAAATCAAGGTTGCACACAAGAGAACTTCTATCCTGGTCACATCAAAACCATTTGAACTGCTACACATGGACCTAGTTGGTCCTACCAGGGTACTTAGCCAAGGTGGAAAACGATACTTCTTTATAGTCGTTGATGATTACTCTAGATTCACATGGGTCGCCTTCCTAAGAGAAAAATCAGACACATTTGAAGAATTCCAAAAACTAGTGAAGCGACTTCACAATGAGAAAGGATACATGGTAGCGAGAATCAGGAGTGATCACGGCGGTGAATTTGAAGATCATCGTTTGAAGGAATTGTGTGATGAATTGGGTATTCGCCATGAGTTCTTAGCACCCAAAACACCTCAACAAAATCGGGTTGCTGAAAGAAAAAAATCGAGTATTGTTGGATATGGCCACAACTATGCTTAATAATAAGAATCTTGCGCAAAATCTGTCGGCCGAAGCAGTCAACACTGCCTGTTATATTATAAATCGAGTTTATTTAAGGGCAGGTCTAAACAAAACTGCTTATGAACTATGGTATGGAAAGACACCAAATGTGAAATACTTTAAGGTCTTTGGTAGTACATGTTATATTCTAAGAGACCGTGAAAATTTGAAAAAGTTTAACTCCAAGAGTGATGAGGGTATCTTCTTAGGGTACTCATTAAATAGTAGAGCCTTTCGTGTCTACAACATTCGAACCTCATCAGTTCAAGAGTCAATCAATGTGATTGTAGATGATAACTTGGATAAATCTGTGTGTCCAGGTGATGAAGAAGAAGATGAGGGTATATGCGAGATAGGCAAATCTGATAAATAACCCTCATCTCCAAATGCCCCCACTACTCCTGGTGATGTGCAAGTTGTCAAGGATCACCCCCTCAATCAAATCATTGGGGATCCTAACGCTGGTGTCAAAACCAGGAGACAGTTGGAGGTAGTCAACAGTCACCCGTGTTTCACCTCTAAAATAGAACAAAAAATGCTGATGAAGCTCTAAACGATGAATTCTGGATCCTTGCAATGCAAGAAGATCAGCTTCAACAATTCATTAGAAATGAGGTTTGGTATCTGGTCAACAAGCCTGAAAGGAAAAATGTTATTGGAACAAAAAAGATTATCAAGAATAAATCCAATGAATTTGGGAATGTAATACGAAATAAGGCTCGGTTAGTTGCTCAGGGATATTCACAAATTGAAGGTATTGATTTTGATGAAACATTTGCCCTTGTAGCTATACTCAAGTCTATTATAATTCCTATGGTTATTGCTTGTGCTTTAAAGTTTAAACTATTTCAAACGGATGTAAAAAGCGCCTTCTTGAACGGTATTCTTGATGAGGAAGTGTATGTTAAACAACCAAAAGGATTCATTGATCCTAAATATCCTCACAAAGTATACCGATTGAAAAAGGCTCTTTACGGACTCAAGCAAGCTCCCCGTGCATGGTATGAACGCCTAACTCACTTTCTTATAAACCATGATTTTGCTAGGGGGAGCGTTGACAAAACTCTCTTTATAAGAGAAGCCGAGAATTCCGTGTTGATTGCCCAGATTTATGTGGATGACATTGTTTTTGGATCCACATGTGAGAAAATGTCCATCTCCTTTGCTACATTAATGACATCAGAATTTGAAATGAGTATGGTAGGAGAACTTAACATGTTTCTAGGGCTACAAGTAAAACAACTTGCATCAGGAATATTCATTACCCAAGCCAAGTATGCTAAAGATCTTGTTAAGAGATTTGGCTTAGACTCTGGTCTATCATACACTACACCTATGAGCACCACTGTTAAACTATCGAAAGACCTTATAGGGAAAAGTGTAGATCAACATCTTTATAGAAGCATGATTGGTAGTCTTCTTTATCTCACTACTGGTAGACCAGATATTGCATTTAGTGTAGGTGCTTGTGCTCGGTTTCAGGCTGATCCCAAAGAATCTCACCTCACCGCTGTTAAGCGAATCATCCGGTTTGTAGGATGCACTACCGAATACGGTCTTTGGTACCCATTTGATTCATCTACAGATATTGCGGGGTATTCAGATGCTGACTGGGCTGGTAACATGGATGATCGTAAATCAACCAGTGGTGGGTGCTTTTATGTTGGAAATTGCCTTGTGGCGTGTCATAGTAAGAAACAAAACTCCATTTCCTTATCCACAGCCGAAGCAGAGTGTATTGCTGCCGGAAGTTGTTGTGCAAAGTTATTATGGATGAAACAAACATTGAACGATTATGGGATTAACCAAGGCACAATGACTCTATTTTGCGACAATACTAGTGCCATAAATATTTTGAAAAATTCAATACAGCACTCTCGCACTAAGCACATCGATATTAGGCACCACTTTATTCGAGAATTGGTCGAAGATCACATAATATCTCTCAAACATGTGCCTACCGAGAATCAGCTAGCCGACATCCTAACGAAACCCTTGGACTCAGTTCGCTTTGCGAACCTCCAAAAGTCCATCGGTGTTGGGTGTGTCTAGTTCATCTAACCAGTGTATGTTTTGCAGGTAATATCTGAGGATTAAGCCTCTCTATTTGATCTTTATAGGTATATTTGAGGACCTTTGCCTCTATTCTCATGCTCTCTAAGAATATCTGGGAACATAGTCCCATTTTTTGTCTTGTATCGATAAATCTGGAGTTTTAAGGGCACTCATTTTGTGTTGGGTAGTATTTTGGTACACCATGAGCATGGGTGTTGTACCCTTAGTAAGGGTATTTGGTTTTAAAAGCTAATGGTCTGTCCAAAGGACAGACTTTTTATCCTATCAATCCAATGCAGAATCACTCTGCTATTGTTAAAATTGCTGGCTGACCGGTCGGGCTACAACGAAACCTGTCTGGACACCCCCTTTTTCAAGGCTAACAACAGACAGGTCTGGACGCCCCCCTTTCATTACATACGACCGGTCAAGACCGGTCGTGCAACCCTAGACTAGTCAGCCCATATGACCGTCCGTCCGTGGGGGATCTTTATAAGCATCTGGAGCTCATTTGAGTCACTCATTCCTCTATTTCTCACCTCTACTTGCTGCTCCAGCTCCTCCTCTTGCATTCTAAGGTGATTCCAAGGTGATTTTTTTCAAGATTAGAGTTTTTAACCTCCTCTACATTGCTCTTCTCCACTCTCATTCCATAAGTAAGGGATTCACTCCCATCCTTCTTCGTTAAATCCTTTTCTTTCATATCTAGGAGTGATTTAGGGTGCTTTGTTGTGCCTTCAATGTCTTCTCAAGAGAGTGAAGATGAGCTCCCCTTGAGGCGGAGTGGTCGGTCCAAGGAAAAAGCTAAACCTCCTCCTCGCCCTTTAAAATCAAAGAAAACCCTATCAAAAGGGCAAGGGGCTACCTCATCTTCCATTCCCCCTCCTCAATCTCAATCCTTGAGTCAAAATGTCTCATCCCATCTCACCCATTGGGATGACTTCAAGGACAAAGAGGTGGAAAGTCCAGAAATTTGAATGACTTGGCCAAATATAATGTCATTTCCATGTTGAACGCCATAAATTGGGCTCTCGTACTCCACATGGGGGGCCCTGTCCAGTTTGACGTAGTTCGGAGGTTCTATTCCTCCTGTGTTCATGTCACCGTCTCTCCCCCCTCTTTTAAAGTTGAGGTTGGTGAACGGGTGTGCATCTTTACTTTGAACTCCATCTCTCAATTCGTTGGAGTTCCGATTGCTGAGGAGTCTCCTTTTGATTTTTTCTCTCTGGGTCCCAAACGTAACGAAGTCATTGCCAAATTTCTATGTGGTGATGGGACACTCAAATGAGTCGGAGGTGTGCTTCGAGCGTCCTCCATGTTATGGGATTACCGTATTCTTCACAACCTATTCTTCCGCAATGTGTATCCCAGAAAGAGCAACAACGCGGATGTCACTGAAACCATGTTTCGTCTTTTCTATCGCGTTGGTCAGGGTCATCCACTTTGCCTACCATCCCGGATCATGTCTATCATTCACCAGGTTATCTTGCATGACGATGGAAAATCCTCCAGTCTTCCTTTTAGGCATCTGATATGCAAATTTGCTGATGCGATTGACATTGTCAGTTCTGATAAAGTTCACAAGCCCATCATTATAAACCGCACCATCATTGCTCGTATGGAGCTTACACAAGAAGCCATACAGAGTCGTCATTTATAGGATCAACAGCATGATCCGGCAGAGCCATCCCAGCCTAAGGCTCCACCTGTCTCCACTGGACCTTCCCAGACTTCACCTTCTGCACCTTCCTCCGATCCTTCCCTTGATCCTCGATCTGCTCCGAGTTGATTCAGTACGCCTCCTTGAGCTTTCTCTCGACGTCGATCCCTTTCTGTGGATCATCCATCACATATTGAGCTTCGCCAACTTCAGGAGCATCTCTTTCAGCGACTTGACGGGATCGAGCAGAGCGAGTAGTAGCTTTTACAGGGACATGCTACCGTTCTTGTACAGCAGGAGGCCATTGTGACTCGCCTCGCATAGTTGGAGAGACGGATGGAGATGTGGGAGCGTGCGGCACGTGGGGATGTTCCACCCCCCGATCTGGGAGATGGATCAAATTACTAGTCTCATGTCTTGGTCACAGTTTCCTTTTTGTATAACCAATGACATCGTCTGGATTTCATGTACTATTTTTTTTATGGGTTTGACTGTATATTTTGCACGGATTGACGCATATCTACATTGGGCTGCTTGCCCATTTTGGTGTATGTATGGATGCTATTTCTGTTCACTCTAGTCATATCTTTTTCTCTTCATGAGCTCTTGATCCTTATTGCATATTTGTGGGAGGTTGGATGGTTCGGGCATATTCGCCCTAATTAGCTCATGATTTCTGTTCTTTATGTGTCTGGATATACATCTGGAGGGGTGGTTGGTTGATTGGGCTATAAGCCCTCTATGCTTTCATGATTACTTGTATATCTAGCATGTTTAGTTCTTTAAATCTCCTCAGGGCTTCAATTTCTATATCTCTTCCCTGTTTTATGTGATTGACATATTTTCGGCGCTAGCCTTGCAGCTTTCTTAGGCATATCTTTTTGCTAGCTAACCCTTGTCAATTACTAACAAAAAAGGGGAGAATCATCCCACTTAGAAGGTCCGATTATACCTATTTTGTAGGACTTGTAGGTGCAAGCATTGAGGGGGAGATTTTGAAGAAAATTGAGTCTGTACATGTCCTTTTGTAAAGATCATTTTGTATATCAGTATAGACATGTAATTGGGTGTATGTTTCTTTCTGTTTAAGAGTCCATCATGATAAGGAAGTCAAGATATGTCTGGGTTAGATGTTTTGTCATGCAATTGACAAAGGGGGAGATTGTTAGTACACTTTATTTTGTCAATTATCGTGTTGGTTGGTCGCGTCTTGTCGTGTGAGGCCCGGTCGAAGATTTGAAGCTCAAGACTTAAAGATTATGCTTCTTCCATTGCTCAAGCTCAAGCCGAAGCAAGATCTCAGGTAAGTTGCATATAGATCGACCTTAGGAAACTCAAAACATCAATGAATGACGTAATTACCGACCTAATTCATCCCATTCCTTCTCGACCCTTTTGCTCAAGTTGATCAGACTTGGGTTTCCATGACAGGTGCTAATCTTGATTGAAAACATGTCCAAACATTGTACTCCTTGCACTAAATCACTTCATACTTCATCATTGAAGTGATCCGCTGCTGTTTTGAAAAAACTCCAAGGCAGCCGACCAGTCATGACCGGTCGGACTGACCCTTCACCTTAGTCCAGCAAGCTTGCTGTAGTGAATGAGGCAAGACAGCCGACCGGTCTTGACAGGTCGGGCAGCTCATCAGACCTGTCTAGCAGCAACTCTGCATGAATACTGGCAAGACGACCGACCGGTCTTGACCGGTCGGTCAAGCACATCAAAATTGGACAGCAACCTTGCTGTGGTAATATCAGCTGGACAGCCGACCGGTCTTGACCGGTCGGCCAGTAGTTCAAATTTGTCTAGCAGCTTGTTGCATTGTACCAAATAGGCAGCCGACCGGTCTTGACCGGTCGGACTGCAAGTTCAGTGAGTCCTACAAGGTTAGCCGACCGGTCTTGACCGGTCGGACAGACCCAAATGATGTCCAAAGTTTTTGAATTACGACTAGTCTGTCCGACCAGTTGAGGCCTCTCTCTGACAGGTCGGACGTGACTGTTTTTTATCCGTTGGGGCCATCATTTGGGGTTCTATATAGCCATATCTTGTGGTCTTTCTTGGTATGCATTTAACACCCATCAAGAGCTAAGAGAGAGAGAGTCTTTACTCACATCTTCCTACCCTCCTTGCTCTTAACTCCCTTGAGTTCATCATTCAAACCTAGCCATTAATGGCTTGTCATTGAGTATTCAAAGCTCAGTTTGAAGTATGAACTCAAGATATGCATTCATGGCTGACCTACCTTCGAAATATCTTTATGAGGTCATTTATAGCCATTGAATGCTGAAGTTTGGTAGTTCCCTCATAACCATTGCATTGAATAGGCAAGAGGAACTTGACCATCTCTCTCCCAACTACCCGGCATAATCATACACACATCATTTGCATCGGTAGCTGATCTTGGGAGCACAAAGAGAAGCTGAAGCACGTGGAGCTGAAGCTACTCATCAAAGGCATTGAATCGGGGCTTAATGGTCTAGGTATGTCTAGTATTTGAGAGTCCATTTATTGAATCACTATTTCCTGAATTGGAAAACTCCGGCGGGAGTGTACGTGACCGTCCTTGAATTAGGATTGGTGAGAATTTGAGATCCAAACTCGTTAAGTCCCTGGATTGGGCCATCAGCGGATGGTAAACGCTGTCCTAGATCAAAGGATATTAAGGTTGATGGTTAACCTGATTTAAAACTACGACTATAGTGAAATCCGGTGGTCTCATGGGTTGAGATCGTGAACCGGGAGTGGAGTAGGGAAACCGAACCACTATAAATCGTTGTGCATTGTGAGATTGAATGATTGCTATGTGTTGAATAGTTTAGTCAATTATGAAAGCTAACTGTTCGATGAAATGCCTATGATAATATTTACTTACAAATTAATCATATAATTGCCTTGAATGTTATTGTGATAATCTTGGTTGTAAGATTGACTTGATTTAGTTTTATATTGTAATTGGAAATTCAAAAAGTCTTATTCACCCCTCTCTAGGACATTAGGCATATCTTCGAGTATCTCTACAAGCGGTAAAACCGCAATTTCACACCGTAATGTTTATGTGAAATTTATCCCGACCACCAAGTCCCATATTAGCCTTATCTCTATGATGTGATTCAGATGGACCAAATAATTAGAAACTGCAACGATTACCCATCAAATTGTTTTCCTTGGTGACCCACTTGAATTATGGATGGGCCTGATTTTTTGGACTTAGACCTACATTTTTGTATGGCCCTTAAAAATTTAGGGTGGATGTCTCTCTCCCAACTATTTTCTTTGATGTGACCCACTAGAATTATAAATTAACTTGATTTTTTAGCCCTAGGCCCAACGTGAGATTGCAAAGCTAATGATTGGAGTGGATTTTACATACACATCAAGGTGGGCCCCACAAAAAATCAAGGGAATGGGGATTTATATTAAAAGGAGAACTTTACCCTTGATTTTTCAGAAGGCCCACCATGATGTATATGTGAGATCCAATCCAACCATTGGATATGTGATTAGGTCCAAAGAAAAGAAAAAATCGTGCTTGATTTCTGTTCGATTGGAACCTATTTGGTTGACTTTCAGCTGTCCAAGTTGACAAAAAAAACATTCATTTGAGTAATTGTTTTTTGCTTATTTAAAGAAAAAATTGTTCCATTACAAAGATGCCGGACCACTAAAGGGTCGAGTCACAGTTTTGCAAAATCAAGGAAGAGCCACAGAAGAGTAGGAAGAAATGCAGCCAGTTTCTCCCTCTTGGTGGTTCCACATCATCCATTCAAATTTTACCAATACCTTCCTCAGAAGCAACCATTGCACCTTTTTCTGCACTTAAAATGGCAAAAGCACCTTAAGTTGGTATTTGCCACTTTTCAAGAAAGAGCTCGGGCTTCTTACAGCTGTGTGGATAAATAAAGCAGGGAGTGGCAATTATGCACTGTGGGTCATGAGCACAAAAGTGAAACATCCGAAAATGCTAGTAAAAAAATGCAAAAATATCCTTCGTGAGGGTATTCAAAAAAAAAAAAAAAAAAAAAAAAAAAAAAAAAAAAAAAAAAAATGAAGGCAAAGAACAACACTGAAAAAGAAAAGACGAAAGATGAGAATTTCTTCCATGATCTCTCATGCACTCTTACTTTCTTCCATTATAGTGGCCATCTTTTTTTCTTTTTTTTTTTTTTCCAATTCTAGAAGAAGTGGAACCTGATGTGAGTGTCTTTCATCTAAAAGCAGGTTCTCACACTGGAGACGTCGGTTAGGTATGAAGTCAACTTTGGTATAGCATATGGTAATTGCTAACATTTCATGATGCTTAGGTAGTGTATGACGATTGATATGTACGTACTAAAAAATTATAGAGATGAAATACGTAAGCCAAGTTAAACTATCTAAATTGTGGGAACTAATTGTTGCTAAGTAGCAGTCCCATTATTACATAAGCCCAAACCTCTCATCGTGGACAATTGTTGTTGAAATAGGATTATTGGATACTTTTTCATTCTAAACTGTCCAATAAATGCCCACCTATCCAATGGTCAGATATTCAAACACGCAGTAATTTTTATTAATCATTTAACTAAATTGAATGCCATAATTTAGACCATGGTTTTAAAATTCAGACAAGGCTGATTTGACTCGTCAGTGTCAACCTGGACTCGGATCTAATCAAGCTTGATACCTCGAATCACCTCTGATTTGAGCAAATTATGACTCACCCAAGGTTGAACAAACCCTATCAAGTCGCTAGGTCTTTTAACTATGATTTAGACAGTTTAATTAGTTTGGCATACTTATATGCCATGCATGCAATTTCTCTTTCACATTTGTTGCATCATTTGGAATAAGATTCTCCATCTTCCCAAGTACAAGATTATTTGCTGAACGACCACTTTTTTTATATACCTAACAATTGGTGGAGGTGATTAAACAAGAGAAAAAAAAAAAAAATGATGAGTCTACTCTTGATTTTTATATGGCTTACTATGATGTGTATATGAAATTCATTTTAACTATTAGATGCCGTACCAAAGCTTAGGTCTAGGGCTGAAAACTCGGGCCCATCTATGATTCAAGTGGGGTACAACAAGGAAATAGTTTGGAGGGCGAGCATTGCCATGTACACTGCTTATAATCGTTTGGCCTAATTGAATCACGGATAATGCTACGTTCTAAGTCCTAGGCCTAATACGGGGTGACGTACTAGTTCGTAAGTGAATTTCACATGAACATCATTGTGCGGCCTGCCCGAGCCCCCAACCTATTTGCCCATGTGGCGGCCATTAAGAAATCTAATAGAAATGTTAAGGAAGCTAATGGGCTAATAATTACTTACATTAATTAGGTAGCTTATTGAAAACACTTTTGTAAAAGGTACCCCAATGTAAATTTTATATTTAATTAGATTTTTTTGTTTTTTAATGTAAAATTATCTATTTAAAAATTGAAACTCATTAGATAATTCCTATTTAAACTCACTTTAATTTCTTTAATTTACCCCGTTGCATATTTTACCTTTAACCATTCTTATTTTCACCATCAATCCAATGGCTAGAAATCAGATGATGGATGCCACTTTTGAGTAACAACCTGTCAGTGTACCATTTCCACGTGTCATGTAGGAAGATGAATCTATCGGGCGCGGTTTGGGGGGATCCCCGGATCCACTGACGTCGGTGGATCCCCAACTGTGGGGCCACTGTGATGTATGTACGTTACATCTACACTGTTCATGCATTCTGAAAGCTCATTTTAGGGGATTATCCCAAAAATGAAGCAGATCCAAATCTTAGGTGGACCATACCACATGAAATAACAGCGATTGAATCCACACCATTAAAAACTTCATGAGGGCCACTGGAATGTTTATTTTCCATCCAACCAGTTGAAAAGGTCACAAACACCTGGATCAAGATGCTAAACAAATATCAGCTTGACCCAAAACTTGTGTGACCCACGAGACGCTTTTAATGGTTGAGTACCATTGTTTACTGTATTATGGTCCACCTGAGATTTGGATCTACTTCATTTTTTGAATCATGATCTAAAATTAGTTTTCAAAATGAATGGACAGTATGGATGTAATACACACACATCACACAGCGGACGGCATGGTAAGGGATCCACCCACCTTGGTGGATCCGGGTGGATCCGGGGATCCAGCGAAGGGGCGCGGATCAGGTAGTCCTAGTGGGACTAGCATGAGGGGTGGTTTCAAATCTGTGGCCCCCACCATGATGTATGTGTTTTATCCACGCCGTCCATCCATTTTTCCATCTTATTTTAAGGCACGAGACCAAAAATGAGGTAGATCCAAATCTTAAGTGGACCACACCGCAAGAAAATAGTGGGGATTGGCGCTTACCCTTGAAAACTTTTTGGAGGCCACAGAAGTTTGGTATCAACCTGATATTTGTTTTTTCCCTTCATCTAGTTTTATGTGTCCTTATCAAGAGGTTGGATAGCAAATAAACATTACAGTGGGCCCTAGGAAGATTTTAATGGTGGACGTCCAATCCCCACTGTTTTCCTGTGGTGTGGTGCACCTTATATTTGGATCTGTCTCGTTTTTGGGCTCGTTTCTTAACATAAGATGGAAAAATGGATGGACGGAGTGGATAAAACAAATTCATCATGGTGGGGTCACCCTTATGCTAATCCCAGTGGGACTAGCTGATCCGCACCCCCAGCGAAGCCGCCCCCTATAGGGGCGCGGATTTCCTGCGAAAGCCTTGCGCAGGGAACCAAGGTGGGGCCCACAGTGATGTTTTTTGATAAATCCACTCCGTCCATACATTTTGAGATCTCATTTTAGGACATCAAAATAAAAATGAACCGGATGCAAGACTCAAGTGGGCCGAAAACGTGAGGATTAAACTTCCACAGTTGAAATATTTGTGGAGCCATAGGAGTTTCGAATCAGGATAATATGTGTGTTTCCAGTTCATCCCATAGTAGCGACGTTATAAACGGTATGGATGTCATATAAACATCACTGTGGACCAGGGAGGTTTCAACGGTAGTAATTTACCTACTCACATACACCACAATGGGTACTCACTCGAGCTTATGACCTTAGTTTTGAAACCCTTACGAATCTACCACTAAGCATGGACCTCCCCAAATAAGTTACTTTTCTACTGCTATAAGTAGAAAAAGTAACTTATTTGGTGGTATACAAACGAGGAGAAGCTGCACAAGCCAGCAACTTGTATGAAAAAGTTGAAATGACAAAAGATTACCCTCGTCCTTGGGAATAATTGCAAAGGTACGTAACATTGGCCAAATGCCACTCATGTTGCATATAATAGAGATATATAATTAACTTTTTAATTAATTATTAATTTATTTTGAAATAAATTCAAAATAATATTCCAAGAAAAATGTTAAAATCTGAAAATCTCTAGCGGAATTTCTACCCTTACCAATTGGAGAGAATGAAATTAGTCATTAGGGTAGCAGGTATATCATTTTTTTAAGGGAGGTAATGATCTTAATTGAAATTGGCCTTAGCTGTGCATCTGGATACAAAATACTCGAAGTGTATGCAAACTTAAGATACAGAAAACTTTTACAAATCACAACTACTTTCAACTTAAATATGACTCCTACAAGACTTACACTTACAATGAACAATTACACCAACGAAACAAGTACAACACACTCATAACACACACCAATTCCTCTCTAACTAGATTTCCCAGAAACAGATGCTAGGAAGCATTCCCTTCAATGTGGAGAGACAATCCTTGGACAAGGCCTCTCTCCACCAGAGAACTGCCCTCCCCAATGCAGGCTGACCTTCAATAAAGGCAATATCAAAAAACATTGCTGAAGAAAGTCCATGCCTTTGTTGCAACATCCCCTGTAGCAAAATAGGTGATCAATGTCTTTAACGCTCGGCCTCTTGTCAGCCCTACAACAGACGCACATAGACACCAATTGAATGCCTCTTTGTTGAATTCTGCCATCGATCGGTATTGCATTGTGCAAAGTCATAGGAAGTTCTGTTATCTTGCATTGGAGGAGAAACACTCCTCTTATAATAGATTTACAACCTAATTTTAGATGATTAGTTATATATACAAATATTAAGAAAAGATTAGAAAAAATCCTAATTTACTAAATATAATTTATTTACAACGGGTAGAGGATTTGAGAGATGTGCAAAATCTAATAACAGTTGAAACTTTCTCCGTGTCTATATTCCCACACCACTGTTCATAAGCTCATTGCAATTGGGATGAACCGAAAACACAATATATTAGCCAGATATAAAACTTTTGTGGCCTCGTGAATGTTCCAACGGTGAGCACTCAATGTTAGCATTTCCTGTAGCAAACACACAACCCCATCACACTGTCACACAATCTCATTATACTGACATCAAGCTGTGATGATATGCCTGGACCAATAGAAAAGCTACAAGGACTTCCTGTCGGCTACAAACAGAGTACCAGGACTGGAAGGTTATTAAGTTGACTGACCTGAATTATTATTGGCTAAGGCATGTACACAGTGGGGCCATCAACGTGTAGTTGGTATATTCCACACATGTGGAGTCCAAAAGTCAATGAAGATTTTCCTTATCACCATCGCTGTTTTCAATTCCGTGAAAAGCTAGAACAGAGTGGGGCCCACTTTCTTTATCCATGATGACATGGATTAGCTACTCACATCTCCGGTAGCCGGGTCCCCACTGAAGTGTACGCGGATCGGCTAGTCCAACATAAGGGGTGGTTTCAAATATCTATGGACCCACCATGATGTATATGTTTTATCCACGCCGTCCATCTAATTTTAAGGCACAATTCCAAAAATCAGCAGGTAGGAAAATAGTGGGGATTGAACATCCATTATTGAAAAATTTTGGGGGCCACTAAAGTCGGGGTGGGTATACTAACCCCCATAAATAAATAATGTGGGCCCGGTTTTTTAAGATAAGGAATCGTCACAACGAGACTGGCCTAATGAGTGGCTCCAATCTCACGTGTCACTTTGTCAACACGCGCGTTGTGCATTGAGTGTAGAAGAAAGTGCACTCGTTGGAACAAATACATGCATGCACGATGATAATCTTTTGCCCTCCACTTGTTTCATGCACCACGACCCACCTCACATTTTTGTCCTCTTGTTACTATTTTTCTACCCTACATTATTGGTCTTCAAAGTTGTACTGGTCATTGCTTTCGTCCCCTACAATAATGTCATAAAGTCACTACTTTTAAGTCGGCTGTGGCAGTGCAAAATTTATTTTAGTGGGGGACCATATAGAAAGGCACGTGACATTCATTAGTCACTTTGTGAAGCCACTTTTCTAGAATGGAAAGTTGGGGGATGTTTGAT
The DNA here is from genome assembly GCA_003013855.2 of Liriodendron chinense. Lineage (NCBI taxonomy): Eukaryota > Viridiplantae > Streptophyta > Magnoliopsida > Magnoliales > Magnoliaceae > Liriodendron > Liriodendron chinense. The sequence goes on along the minus strand of ML058501.1, from coordinate 1,112,820 downwards.
TTTTCATTTAAATATTTGTAAATAGATAATAATTATTTACATTGGCAATTGCACCAATATTCTCATATGAGATTGACAGGCTTGCTTTGCCAACTCCAAACCGGCCTTAACAGCAACCACCACAGTTTTACTTTTTGACTATTAAAAATCAAATCGAGATGAGTCTAGTAAAGATTTGATTGAGTACGGTTGGACGTCGAGTCGACTCAACTTTTTGGCTTTCCAACCATGTGGATGATTGAGGGTCTTTGTTGACTCTCTTATCCTTCCACTGATGACTTAAATTGAACTTGGCTATAGCCAAAGGGCAAAACTAGCAACATATCATGTAAGAGAGCGGATTAGGTGAGACCCCCGCCTCACCCAAGATGGTGAGACCCTTAACCTCAGGTTATGGTGGGTCCCACCTTGATGTATGTATTATGTATCCACGCCGTCCATCTATTTTTCCATATAATTTTAGGGTATTATTCCAAAAATGAAGTGGATCTAATTTTCAGGTAGACCATACCACGAGAAACAGTGGTGATTGACTGTTCTGCTATTAAAAACTTCTTAGGGCCACTACAAGAAAAATGGACTTTACCGGCAGGGAAAAGCGCTGGTAAAAGCCCAAATAAGCGTCGGTAAAGTCTTTCCCGACACTTTGACAAGTGCCGTCGGAAAAGGATTTGCTGGCAGTAAGCACCCTTTCCTAACATATTTACTAGGCATCGTGAATGAGTAGGCTTTCTTGGCACGAGTTTGTGCTTTTGTTGGCACTCCTGTTGACCATCGAAAAGGACTAAAAGGTGCAGGTAAATGTCTACTGAAGTGCCAATAATAGCCTACAAAAGTGCAGATTAAACGTTTTTAAAGCACCGGTTGAAGGTTTGTAAAGCACCCATTAGAACCTGTATTTTTTTTTTAATATTCGAAACCTAATGAATGTTGCAATACAATTGATAATGAATATTGAAGAAAATTGTATTACTTTCCAATAAAAAAATATAATATATATTTTACAATAAAAATTGAAAATGATTCAAATATATAAAAATCTTATGTCCACTCCTAGCTTGGCCACACTTCATGCATGAACTTGTCTAGGAACATGGATGTCACTATTGGGTTGATCGTCTTTGCGGTCCATATCTCCACAATCCACTACACCACCTTTTTTTTTTTTTTTTTTCGTCCATATCTCCACAATCCACTACACCACCTAGTTAGGATTTCAAACATGAAAAAGTCCATTAAATATATAAATCTAAGTAGCAAATATAATATAAATCTTACCATGAAAAGAAATCAACAAAAGTTTAACATGAGAAGAGATCAACAAAAATAAACTAAGTAGCTTGGAGAAATTGTAATTTTTAAATGTAGAACTGAACTAAACATCATTTCCACCCTAAAGTTTTAAAGTAGATACAAAACTGAAAATTACTCGCAACAACCATCAGTATAAAATGATTTTGGTAAGATTCCCACCACCAATTTAAGTTAAGAGTCACGTGTCATAAATTTTGTTATAAAGCTCTTCCATTTTTTTTAAAGAAGTCCTGAACTAGTTGCATGTTTTTTCTTTGGCCTACTTGGAACTGTGGAAATTGAAAAGAGAAATTTTAAAATAATATTTCTATGAAAATTGGTGAAAATTAAACATTTTTTTCTGTTATCTTCCCACATATTTTCCAAAGAAAGTGATTTTATTTTTCATTTCTTTTGCTTGGTACCCCACAAATATTTTGGGAATTATCGTGTGCATTCTTGCACTCCAGACTCACCCCATGCTCCATGAGAATGAAAGAGATTTTAGTCTGATTGAAGACAGTCGCCTGCACCAGTCAATTTTACTATTAGCAAGATAGAGGTCAACTACAATAGAAGTAGACTAAAGAATTGGACAACTCATCATTTTATAGATCAATGTTCATAGATTCCAACACATCTATACTAATAAATTACACTACTGCAAAGCAGTTAAGAGTTACACGTGTTGTAAAGGCAAATATCATATGCAAGGACCTTAAGTAAACCTGAAACATTTATTTGCTAAGCACACACATGTGTGGAGCCATGCCCGTCCACATGTAGCCGCACATGCCAATATGGGAGTACTGCAAGATGTAGAGGACGAGGGAGTTCCAACAGAAGATGGACCGGGGAAGCAGCCCCCACTTGATTCACTTGTTGAGCCACAAGTGAGGAGCACATCTAGGGACAGATATCCATCCAAGTGGTACTCACCGCATGAGTACATAATGATTACCGATGGGGGAGAGTCAGAAGATTATTCTTAGGCCCTAGCCGACCTGTATAAGGCGGAGTAGTTGAAAGCTATGCAAGAGGAGATGGAATCCTTACATAAGAACCACACCTATGAAATGGTGAAATATTGCTTTAGGACAAGAAAACTCTGAGTAACAAGTTGGTGTTCAGAAAGAAGATTGAGCAGAAGAATTCACAGACAAGGTTTAAGGACAGACTTGTGGTCAAAGGTTTTGGTCAAAGGAAAGGTATATATAGACTTCGAGGAGATATTCTCACTAGTGGTGAAGATAACGTCCATACGAATGCTGCTTGGGTCGGCTAGTATGGATTTAGAGATAGAATAGCTAGATGTTAAAACTATTTTTCTCTATGGAGACCTGGAAGAAGAGATCTATATGCACTAACCAGAGGGGTTCGAAGTCAAGGGTAAGGAGCGTATAGTGTGTAGGCTTAGGAAGAGCTTGTATGGGCTGAAACAAGTTCCGAGGCAATGGTACAAGAAGTTCGACTCGTTCATGTTGAAACATGGGTATGATAGAATGAAGTCGGACCACTGTGTGTTCACTCGCAGGTTCTCAGATGGTGACTTCTTAGTTCTGCTATTGTATGTTGATGACATGCTCATCATGGAAAAAGATATCAACAAGATCGACAGGGGAAAAAAGGAGTTGGGCAAGTCGTTTGTGATGAAAGACTTGGGCCTAGCTAGACAGATCCTAGGAATGGAGATAACCCGTGACAGAAGCAGTAAGAGGCTTTGGTTGTCACAAGAGCGGTATATTAAGAAAGTCCTAGAGCGGTTCAATATGAATGCAGTGAAATCGGTCAGTACTCCACTAGATAGTCACTTCAGATTAAGCGACAAACAGTGTCCTAAGACAAAGGCAGAGGTGGATGAGATGCAGAAGATACCGTACGCCGCGGTGATAGGAAGTTTGATGTATGCTATGGTGTAAATGCTCCCAGACATAGCATACGCGGTTGGTGTTATCAGCCGGTATCTTGTCAATCCTAGTAAAGAACATTGGGCAACGGTGAAGTGGATACTACGGTATCTGAGAGGCTCATCCCGGTTGAGCTTATGCTATGGTGATGGAAACCTATGTTAGAAGGTTACACAGATGCAGATATGGCAGGTGACATAGACTCTAGGAAGTCTACATCGAAGGTTCATGTTCACATTTGCAGGGGGAGTGATCTCTTAACAAACAAGCTACGGAAGGTCGTAGCGTTATCCACGACAGAAGTTGAGTACATTGCAGTCACAAAAACATACAAGGAGATGCTTTGGATGAAGAAGTTCTTATAGAAACTTAGCTTGAAGCAGGAGAAGCATGTGATCTATTGTGATAGCGAGAGTGCAATACACTTGAGTAAGAATCCAAGTCAGCATTTCAAGTCGAAGCACATAGAGATTCGGTATCACTGGATCAGGAATACTTTGGAACAAAATGTGTTACGGTTTGAGAAGGTCCACATGGACGATAACGGGTTAGACATGATGACCAAGGCTTTGCTCAAGGGCAGATTCGAGGCTTTTAGAAGCTGGGTTGGCCTGAAGATGGTGAACTCCTCCTGAGTTGGAAATGGAGAGATTTGTTGAAATTTTCCTTCTCATGTCAGCGAGAGAGAGAGAGAGAGAGAGAGAGAGAGAGAGAGAGAGAGATTTTTTCATCAACTGGTCGACGCCCCCTGGCCGACCGGTCAGAAATTCGGCTGAAATTGGATTTTCTCGCTGGACGTTTTCTGTCCAATCCGACCAGTCGAAGGTCCTGGCCAACCGGTCGACAGACCGGTCGATAATTCAGTTTTTCTGCTCTAAACTCTCTGGACTGCTTTTGGTTGCCTTCGACCGATCGACGACTTTGGCCGACCAGTCGACAACGCACACGAACTGCTATATGTAGTTTCCTATTTCGGTTCTAACTCTTGCATGGGGCTATAAATGGGCTTCCAAATCGAGATTAAGTATCCCAATTCGGATTTCTATACGTCCAAGGTGAGAGAGAGGAAAAAAGAGAGGAAGAGAAGAAGAGAGAGAGAGAGAGAGAGAGAGAGAGAGAGAGCTTGTTGGAAAAGGAGGTTTTGCTTGTGAAGGTGATTTACGGTGCAATCGACGTCTCGGCTCTTCAACGTCCTCGTGCTCTGTGAGATTTATCAGTTTCTAGTCCTTTTATTGTTTATTCATCCCTGCGTGGGTGGAGAATGTTAGATCCAAGTGGTTTGTGCTTGTGATCGAGGTTGTAAACAGTTTTCTTGATAATGAATTGTTTGTCTAGACGAGCTCCCGTGGTTTTTACCTCTTTGAGGGTTTTCTACATAAAAATATTGTGTCGTGTAGTTAATGATTTGATTTTGTTTATTATATTATCTTATCACATAATTCATGGAGCTTGGGGGGCGAGATCCTAAAGTTTTGTGCAACGCACCCAACAAACTCCTGAACAAAAAATTCCGATAAGTGAGCATTGGAAGAGAATATCCAAACTGGAAAAATATAACTAGAGGTAAAACTGGTAAGTGGTCCATAAATGCAACTTAAGCAAGAGTAAACGAGCTGCACTAGGAGTAGATATAAAAGCACGTGAACAATAAATGGAAAGTGAATTTATACAGTTAGCTGTAATGTAGGCTTACAAGACAACTAGTTGCATTGGATAGTGGGACCCTTCAATCATCAATCCGGACTTACCATCCATTTACCCTCCAATTGTACATGTAAAATAAATAAATGTACTATTTAAAGGTCCTTCCACTCAACACTCATGCTCCTAAAGAATTTTTTTAATAAGGATTAAATACTAACAATAGATCAGTCAGACAAGCAATTTAAATATATCATTATATGTGCGAAAACGTTTGGATGACTTTTGACTTGGATGGCAATAATTTGTTCAATATAGTGAAAATGGGCAAATAACAATTACCTCAGCTCCAAATTGTGATTAAATCACTTTCAAGTTGGAATTGAAAGTGAGTGGTTGCAATTTGAGGCTAGCTCATAATGAATGCTACGGAACTAACATAAGAGCCGTGCCCTGATTGATGGCTTATCCTTAGCAGTTTCTAGTGGTTTCCAGAGAATTGAAGTGGAGAGTGACTCTAGAACGGCAGTTTCCATGTTTGACGGTGAATAAGAAAAGATAAGTTTAAAAAAAATGCTAGGGAACTTCATTGTTGTTTCTTTATTTTCAACTGATTGAATAAAATTTCTGCAAATCAATTCAGCTTTGCATCAAAACACAGCCCAAAATTTCTTACAGTGAAATGGACCCAAGCCCCTAGCCTCAACTCCTATAAGCATGCCAAATTAAATATTTTTTTTTAAAAAAAAAAAGGAAAAGGAAAAACAGAAAGCAAAAGGCTGCATGTGGAAGCATATTCTCAAACAAATTTCCGGCAAAATGGCCGAAAAGATCATTGCTATTTATTCAATAAAAAATAAAATAAAATCATTTGAACTCCTCCAAAGAGGCCTCTACCAAAACATCCATGGAAAACCACTCCTTCATGTTGTTTTTCATCTAGGCCTCTCCTTAATATTGCATAGAAAGGTGCAACATCAACGTGCAAGCACAAATCAGTAACAACAATTCCAATATTGGAATTTTGTTTCTTCAAATCCTTGAGCTAAGAAGTCAGAACTAAAAAATGAAAGGGTGCTCACCACAAAATCTCTAATCCTCACTGATAGGATTTGAGCTCGCATCAGAACTTGTCCAAGTTTTTATAATCTCTTACTTTTTAAGTTTCTGGGAAAGTCAAGTAAGAGTTGATGATCAACTGGTTGAGCTGCAGCCAATTTCTGGGCAGAACCATTATTTGCTGCTGTTGCTGGATTCTGAGCAGGCTTGGCGTGATCTGCAGTTGGCTTGGGAGCCTCACCACTCCCAAATGGGCTGGCGCACCTTAACAATGTTTCTGTAGTGTTTATTTATCGTCAAATCTGTTAATAAGGTCAAATAAGCCCGGATGAAGGGAAAAAAACTTGTGGCCCATTAATGGTCAATCAACACTTTTTTATGGTATGGTCCACCTGATAATTGGATATGCTTTATTTTTGGGATAATTCCATAAAATGATCTGGAAAAACGGATGGACAGCGTGGATATATAATAAATATATCAAGGTAGGCCCCACGGTAACCCCACAGTAAGGGCCACACCATCTTAGGTGAGGCTGGGATCTCACCTAATTCCCTCTCATCATATAAAATGTAGATTTAATACAACATGCAAAATTAATTGCCAATTAACAAAAACGGAGAGAAGTGAATCATGTAGAGAACCTATACTCAGCAATTTTCAAAACCATGTAATATAGGAAGGTTTTATTTATGCATCTACAAGGACACTTTGGACATCAACAACATAAAAGCCACCACATACAAACCTTCTTACAATAAGAGAAAATAATACTCAGTGCATAATCTGGTGATAAATGCTAAGTGTATGGTCAATCAATTACATTATGAAACTGTACTCGCCTTGCACGTAGGAGCCGGTAACAGCTAGCGAATTTGCAAGATCCAAGCGGCCCAACAGTTTTTCCCCACCGCATAAGTCCATCTGATGATATATAGACCAAATAGCCAATTTCTCATTGACGTTTATTTCTTTTTATGCATGTGGCCCACCTGATTAGAACTATGAAGATAGACTGATGGACGGTTCCAATCTCACACACGTGCCTCCATGCTAGGTAGTAGGCAAGTAACAGTTTCAAAGTGCACTTGAGAACGTATACTTAGCATCCATGTTCACAAAATCTTCAAGCGAGGGTGGCTCCAAGGTTAGTACGAGGTCTGATACGTGCTACCAGCGGCTCTTTCATCCCAAGAACAACAGTAAAATGTTCGGTCATGTCCGGGCCATCCCCTTCAGCGGCAAGCCATTCAAACCTGTTAATCAGATTGGCCAGGGTGAGGCCCACCTGAAGCTTTCCCACTTCCATCCCTGCACAAATTCTCCTACCTGCCCCAAATGGATGGAAAGACTGTTCCATCGCCACACTGGCACTAGGTGCATTTTCCTTCAGGAACCGCTCTGGCATGAACCGCTCCGGATCATCCCAGACCTTTGGATCGTGAAGGACAGCATAGATATTTACTATAACAGAGATACCCTTGTCGATCTTCAAACCCATCAATGTGGTATGGTTCACTGTCTTGCGGGGAATGGCAAGTGGAGCGATCGGCTTCATCCGAAGCACTTCATTCACTACAGCTTGAAGATATGGCATCTTACTCACTTGATCTACAGTCACCCTCTCTCTCTTTTCGTCCCCTCCGCTTACTTCTTTAAAGAGCTTCTGTTGGACATCAGGGTTTCGTATAAGCAACGCTAGAGCCCAAGCTGTCGAAGACGATGTGCTATCGACGGAGAGATCAAACAGTTCAAATAGGGAAAAGATGATGGTTTCCATTGGGTAGCCATTGGAGAGGAGGAAGTGCAAGTAGCAAGTGGTGCATGGCGATTTCAATGATTGATAGTGAGTGATTTCTTGCTGTACCATCGACATGATACGATCACGCATTTCAGTTGCTTGTCTGAATGGACCCCGCAGGCCCGGGATGTAGCGAATGAAAGGGAAGGCATCGGCAAAACGGGCAAGAGCAGATGGGTCGACGATGTCATGGATTAAACGGTCTATACCCACAACGAATTCCTCATTGTTGAAGTCGGGGCCGAAACAAAGGCGGCCTACCACGCGAATTGTGTTGTGCCGAATGTGGACCAAGGGGTGGACGATTCCACCATTGACCGCAGCTTGTTCTTGGATTCTTTGTGTCATGGCAATGGCTTCATTTTCTTGAGATAGAGTTTGCCTGGAGATGGTTGATGGATTCATAGCAAAACCCTGGATACCTTTTCGAAGGGATTGCCAGTATGGGCCGTTCTCAGAGGAGAAAAGCGTCGTCCAGTTGGCAGTGAAATATTTTGACGTATAAGGGAGCACCCGTGATGCATAGTCGACCGACTTGTTTACAAGAACCTCCCAAGCTCCCTCATGATCGCTTATGACAATCGTCGGTTTCATGCCTAACCACACTGTCATAATCCCGCCATACCACACCGTCATAATCCTGCCATACTTCTGGGACATTTTGAATAAAGAGATGTGCATCAACTCATCATCCCCACCGAGCTGGCGCAGTTTCCCAATTATCGGCAGTTGAGGCGGCCCCGGCGGCAATTTCATCGTTGATTTTGGCCTTCGTAGTCTTTCTGACACCACGAACATCACTCCCACCACCATGGAAATTACTATCAACAGATTCATTTCCATCTCTCTCTCTCTCCCTCTGTTTCTCTCTCTCTGGTGCTGTTTTTTTTCTTTGAACTCACTACTCTCCTTTTAAAGTCTAGTTCCTACCGGACGGTCCGAAAGGGAGGGAGTGTCAAAAGATAAGAGTCGCCGGGTTTATCCAGTGATTAGGAAGCGAGTCCGGATCCTTTGTTTGTAGCAAACACACAACCAAATCTCACTGTTTTGCTACAAACAGAGGATCCGCGCTCGGATAGATGTGTAGTATTCCACGCACGTGGAGTTGAAAAGTAGATGAAAATTTTCCTTATCACGAGAAAATTTTTGCTACACCCACGAGTTAGCTACGCTATCTACACCGGGTGTAGCGATGACCCCACCATGATGCATGTGTTGGATCCACGCTGTCCATCCATTTGGCGACATCATTTTAGGCCCTGACACAAAAAATGAGGCTGATCTAAACCTCAAGTGGCCCCCAATAAGTTTTTAATGGTTAGCGTTCAATCCTCATTATTTTCTTTGATGGATCTATCTGAGCTTTCGATCTGCCTATTTTTTTGTGTCATGTGCTAAAATGATCTAAAAAAATGGATGGACATCGTGGATCCAACACATGCATCATGGTGGGGTCATCGCTACACCCGGTGTAGACAGCGTAGCTAACTCGTGGGTGTAGCAAAACTTTTCTCCCTTATCACCATCACTCCTTTGAATTCCGCGAAAGGCTGGGACAGAGTGGGGCCCACTTTAACTTTATCCATGGGAAGCGGATTGCGTACCGAGTAAACTCTGTGGGGCTCACCGTAATTTATGTATTTTATCCACTCGGGCCATCCATTTTACCATATAATTTTATGGATTGAGCCCAAAATAAGTATATCCAAATCTCAACTGAACCACACCAGACCACAGGAAACTGTGTGAATTGAATGTCAACCGTTGAAAATTTCTTGGGGGCACAGTAGTTTTGAATCAAGCTGATATTTGTGTTTTCCCTTCATCCATGTCTGTGTGATCTTATGAACGGGTTGGAAGAAAAATAAACATCAATGTGGCATTAGGAAGGCTTCAATGGTGGTAATCATTATTCCCGCTGTTTCCTGTTGTATGGTCCACTTGATCTTTGGATATGCTTCGATTTCTTGGCTCAACCCCTAAAATGAGCTGTAAAAATGGATGGACTGCATGGATAAAGCACATACATTCACGGTGGGCCCAACTGAGTAACTTAGTACGGTAAAAGCATATTGAGTTACTAAGTACCTAATCCGATTTCTCATCCATGATGATGCGGATTAGCCACTGACAATGCCAGTAACCAGATCCCTATTGAAGTGACGTCACCAAGTTATGTGGGCTCCACCATGATGTATCTGTTGCATCCACACTGTCCATCCATTTAGTGATGAAATCGGATTGCTGAGTTACCCAGTACACATTTATCGTCCAGGTCCGTGTTAACAATCTGAATCATCCACGTGAAGCAGCACCCTAAAAATCTGAAGGTCTAACTTTCATCCTTATCTAAAGCTTTGGGGGCATAGGTAGAAAGAGAGAGGCAAATCAAAGGAGGAAATTGTTTCCTTTTGCCATGGCCCACTATAGTTCCAGATCAGGATAAAAGCTACTCCGATCATCAAGTGAGTCACCCCATTTTATCTATAGGGCCTAAAAATAACTTGGTTTGGTAGTGTTGTGCAGCACGCCAACAACGTTGGTGAACCGAGATCTAATCTCCGGTCTCACCCACAAACGATAAACATGAAGAAATATAACTAGAAGTGATATTGAAATAAACCAAACAATCCACAAGACAGAATTTACGTAGAAAAACCCCAACAAGGGTAAAAAACCACAGGTGCAAACTTTCACTATGAAGAAAATGAAGTTACAAGCAATATATTTACCTTTTCCTATGCTCCCATGCACCGAGATGGCCCTTTTGCTAATCCTCTCGCCTCTTTCTCACCTTGGACGTATAGAAACCCTAATCTCATAGCCTAATCTCGGTTTACACTCCTTTTTTATAGTAAAACTCGAAATTACAACTTCAAATAGGAAACCTCGCACTTTAGTTCGTGGCTGGTCGGGCCCGGTCAGACTGGGTTGGGCGCCCACCCATTAAAAAAAGTCCAGCGAGAAACAACATAAATCAACCGATTATCGGGCGCCTGGTCAGGTTGACCGTTGGGCGCCCGACTGTTCACAGAACAGTCTAGAGACATAAGTCTCAAAATCCTGAATATCGAGCGCCCAGTCCACTAACTGTCCCGGCGCCCGACCAGCCCCTGATGTGAATTTGGCTCTACATCTCAACAATCTCCCACTTGGAGACACATCACCATAAACCTTCGTCTTCTATATCTGGAGTGCATCACCTCCCCGCCTTCAAGTCAGAAGACCAATCAAAGCTGAATAGAGCTTCAGGTTCTCCCGTGTGATTGCCTTGGTCAACATATCCGTAGGGTTCTCACTTGTATGGATCTTCTCCAAAGCAATCGATCCACAGTACCTACCAGGTATCTGAGGATCCACTTCACAACTTTCCAATGTTCCTTCCCGGGATTGTTCATGAACATGCTAACAACTCCCACTGCTTGAGCAATATCTGGCCTCGTGCTAACCATAGTATAAGGCTCCCTATATAGTTGACTCGTATGGGACTTTAGCCATGTAGTCACATTCCTCCTGCGTCTTCGCACCTTGCTCCTTGGAAAGCTTGAAGTGATTGGCTAATGGAGTGCTAACCGGCTTAGCACCTCCCATACTGAATTGATCAAGTACCTTAGCTATGTACTTTACCTGTGACAAAACTAGCTTCTTGCTTTCCCTATCACGCTTTATCCTCATGCCTAGGATTTGTTTTGCAACTCCTAAATCCTTCATGGCAAATTCTCTAGACAGTTGTCTTTTGAGATCTAAGATGTCCTTCATGCTTGATCCGGCCATAAGCATATCATCAACGTACATAAAAAGAATGATGTACGACATATCAAACTTCTTCAAGTAGCAACAGTGGTCTACATGACATCTCCTGTACCCGTTTTCCGACATGAAACTGTCGAACTTTTTGTACCACTACCTCGGGGCCTGCTTCAGGCCATATAGACTCTTTTTCAGTCTACACACCTTGTTCTCCTTTCTTGGTGCTACTATCCTGTCGGCTGATGAATGTGTAACGCCACGAAATTTCGGTTCTCATGGACAACACCATGGACCGAGTTTTCGGGTGTTATCTGAAATGTGTTAAGGATATATTTCTATATATTCATCTTTATTTCCCATATTCATGACATTCATAGAAAAATGACGAAATTTAAGGTTCTTATTCGAAGTTTTTCTACTCTACGTTAACAAGATAATGTTCTTAAATCATACAAATTACATAATATTCTACTTTTTAGTCTCAATGAGAGGCTTATTACAAGTTACATGAAAATAAATCTACTCTACAAAGATAATAAACATAACCATCTTCAAGCTGCTTCGGTTTCATCGTCCGTTACTTGCTGCCATGAGCCTTCGAGCACCTCGTCGTAGTATTCAATTCTCTTACTGGATCTTCACCTGGATTATCTGAGATGTGGTTGGATAGCGTTAGACGCTATCGTAGTGGGAAATATCCCTCTAAGACAATCATGATAATAATAATGGCACAGAGTAAATACAGAGTAAACGCAAGGAGGATATTATCATTTAATTAAATCAAAACAACCCAATAAAAGATCTTTATTAATGCAATGTATGACATGCATGCTCTGGCTAAGGCACCCTGACCAGATGAGACGAGACTTATTCCAACTCTTCTCACCAGCCACTAATCACCAGAGTCCACGATGAAGCGGGTAATTCCACACTTCATGTCAACAAACCCAGCCAATAGAGATGATGGCCACTGTTGAGCTCTTAATTGTGCATATTCTAACCCCAATTCATCACTCATTATGTAAGGTTTTCATGATTTATAGACTAATCTAATGCATGGATTTGTGATTGTAGGGATGAGAGAGATGAATCATTAAAGAGAGACTTAAAGACACTACTTAGAAGCAAAGAAGATCAAAAGACCAAGTGTCGAAAGATGAAAGAAAGAAATCAGAGAAAAGAAGAAAGAAAGCAGAAGAGAACACCCAAGACCGGTCGTCCAACCGGTCAGCACATTCAACAGAGGGGCCCTACAGCCACAGCTCTCTAGACTGTCTAAGACCGGTCGTGTGACCGGTCGTCCACTGTTGCGACCGGTCGTGAGACCGGTCCTTGAATTAATTTTCTGGGGTGAAAAATTCCAAAACTCTCTGGACACTTTTTACGCTTTTGAGACCGGTCGTGCGACCGGTCGTCTGCATAATGAGACGTGTTCTACAAGTCCCGAAATTCTCTGCGCACTGCGTACTCTTACGCAATTTCTGGAAGATTCTGATGCTGCGAGCCTCCCCACTATAAAAGGACACCTAGGGATCGTTCCTAGGGTATCTTAGAAGGGTTTGAGTAAGGTGGGAGGCGACAGAAGTGGATTTCGGAGTTCCACAACTCCTTCTAGTTTGCTTTCTCGTTTTTATGTTTTTCTTAGTTGTTTCATGTTTCTTTGGATTATGAACTGCTAAACCTCTTAGCTAGGGCTAAGAGGTGAGGCTTGTAGTGAATCTAAGATGTTTCAATTCGTTTAAGTTGGTTTTAAAGTTAGATTTCATGTTTATGAACAATGGTTTGAAGTTTAATTCAAGTTCCAAGTAGTTTTTCTTAGTCTTATGATGACTCATGGATGTTTGGGAGAATTGCTTGAGTTCTTAATTGTTGTGTGCTAGTATAGACCTGTATGATCCTAGGAATTGGAGTACGCTCTAGTACTATGATCTTCATGAGGGAACTTCCTACCAAAGTTCTACTTTCTGAATTTCTGTAGTACGTATGGGACTGTGTATGTGATTTGAATCAAGTTCAAATCATAATCTAGCTTTGTCTTATGACAGGAAGTAATGATGGTTATGATTGAGGACTGAGTCTATTGGAATTGGGACTGACCTATGCAATTGAGCATGCTCACCCTAGCTTGCATTGAGTGAATCATATACATTGTTCATACATATAGCAGGTTGTTTGGTTTAACTGTTCTATCATCCGACTAGATAGATCTTAATTTCAATTCTAGTTGAGAAAGTGTGAGACCACAGCGAATTGAGCATCAAGGATTGCTACAAGTGGATCCTTGAACCCCTGGTGCCTTTTTATAATTGTTTACTTCAGTTTAAGTTCAAAGTTGTTGCTTACATCAATATCCTACAAATCTGGTTGTTAGCTTCTCAATAGAACCTATTGGATGTGTTTGTGAATTCCTACATAAGTCCCTATGGATCGACCTCGATCTTACCGAGTTTATTACTACATCGCAACCCTACACTTGGGGAAGCGAACAACCACCCATCCCCTACCACAAGCTAGCGCTGTAGCGCCCGCAGGGCTGACCCACCAAGTCGGGTCCAATGAATGCATGATTAGTTTCATCTTTAGTTAAGTAGTTTAACATCCAGCCAATTTAATGATGTTAACGACTAATGACCACTCCTTACCCCAATTAGTTTAAGGAAGCTCAAGGTCACTATGGGGGGCTCATCACCCAGCACAAGCCAACATCTCAGGCTTAGTGGCCTATACCACCAACCCTGGCTCATGAAACTTCTCGTATTCATCAATTTCATTCATCAAAGGGTCCACCACAGGTAACATATCAAATGAGGATCCCTTGGCACGTATCCAATAATGCACACGGTGGTGCCCAATTCAACATCATGGCATATAATATCAACATCACATACATGGTAATGCCAACTTAATTCTTAACAATATGGCCTATACGGGCTTTATCTCTTTAAATCAATGGTTACATCAGAGTGAGGTGAAGGGGCGTTCATCAACGGTTTCACCCAATCCTCACAGAATTCCAGATCGATTGCCTTCAACCCTGGTAGCTTCCCCTTTGACAATAGTACTTTCATCCCTTTCTCACTCATATGTCCCAACCTCTGATGCCATAACTGTCCGTTCACTCCAATTGATGAGACTGCGAGTGAACTGTATAATCTGTAAGTAATATACAAGGTACCTTCATTCTTGCCTTGAGATATTACCAAGGTACCTTGTGTGACCTTCCAAGAATCACTAGTGAATGTCGTCACATATCGGTATCGGCTAACTGCCCCACTGAGATCAAGTTCCGTCTCAAACTCGGTACATGTTTGACATCCTTCAACTTCAAGATTATTCCGTCTTTTTTACTTATGTGAACATCTCCCTTGCCAACAATACTATATGGCTCATAATCACCTAGGTAGATTCTTCCGAAGCCATCTGACACATAATCATGAAAAACTTCCTTTGATGAACTGGTATGAAACGAAGCATCCGAGTCTATAACCCAAGACTCATTCCGCGCATCGAGACAAGATCAACGCCTTTGTGTCACTCTCCTCAGATAGATTCACTGAATCCTTCCCACCTTGAGAGCTTCCTTCTTGTTTTTTAAGCGCCCTGCAATCTCGCCTCATGTGCCCCTTCTTCTCGCAATACCAACACCCATCCTTGCCTTTAATTCCCTTGGACTTATTTCTCAACTTAGACCATCTATGTTTATTGCCACCTTTATTTAAAGATCTTCATCTTCCTTCAACATTTAAAGCATTCCCGGAATCCCCTAAAACTCTCGATGTATTCCTTCTAGATTCTTCATTGAGAATTAGACCGGCCACATCATCGAATTTTAACTTTGTCGTTCCTGAGGAATTGCTCACGGCAATCACCAAACTATCCCAACTATCTGGTAAACTTGACAAGATCAATAGCGCCCTGACCTCATCATCAAAAGTGATGCCAATGGATTCCAATTGGCTCGTGACTGTATTTAACTCGTTTAGATGTTCAGTCATGCCCCCACCATCTGACATCTTCATGTTGAATAGCCGTTTTATGAGATGAACCTTGTTAGTCGCCGATGGTTTCTCATACATCGTAGCTAAAGCTTGTATTAATTTTTTTGTGGTCTTTACTTTGAATATATTGAAGGCGACGCTCTTAGACAAAGAGTCGGATCATTCCTAAAGCCTTCCGATCCACTAAAGCCCATTCATCATCTGTCACCTTCTTTGGTTTCTTCTCTTTTCCTTCTAGAGGAATATAAAGGTCCTTCTGATACAGATAATCCTCCATCTGCATCTTCCAGACGGCAAAGTTTGAACCATCAAACTTCTCAATTCTATTTTTTCCTTTTTCCGTCATCGCTCCCACTTGTACTAAACTAATAGTTCTGAAACCAGTTGTTGCATAGCACGCCAACAACACCGGTGAACCGAGATCTAATCTCCGGTCTCACCCACAAACGATAAACAGGAAGAAATATAACTAGAAGTGATATTGAAACAAACCAAACAATCCATAAGACCGAATTTACGTGGAAAAACCCAAATAAGGGTAAAAACCATGGGTGCAAACTTCCACTATGAAGAAAATGAAGTTACAAGCAATATACTTACTTTCTCCTATGCTCCCATGCACAGAGATGGCCTTTTTGCTAATCCTCTCGCCTCTTTCTCACCTTGGATGTATAGAAACTTTAATCACATAGCCTAATCCCGATTTACACCCATTTTTATAGTAAAACCCGAAATTACAACTCCAAATAGAAAACCCTGCACTTTAGTTCACGGCCGGTTGGGCGCCTGGTCAGACTGGGTCGGGTGCCCGCCCATTATAAAAAAATGTCCAGCGAGAAATAGCATAAATCAGCCGATTATAGGGCGCCCAGTCAGGTTGCGGATTGCGTTTGGCACTAGTTAGACAATAAGCCATCTGACCAGAGCTCCTATGGGGCCCACCATGATGTATCTATTTATACATGCCATCAATCTATTTTCTCATATCATTTAAGGCATGAGCCCAAAAATGAGC
Organism: Liriodendron chinense; assembly: GCA_003013855.2. Lineage (NCBI taxonomy): Eukaryota > Viridiplantae > Streptophyta > Magnoliopsida > Magnoliales > Magnoliaceae > Liriodendron > Liriodendron chinense. Next base: position 1,096,356 of record ML058501.1, on the reverse strand, counting down.
TAGATCCAACGCTTAAGCGGACTACACCAAATAATGAGCTCAAGTTTCATTAAATGCACAAAGCATTAAATACAAGTTGCATTAAACGCAAGAGTCATCTATGGTGTGGTCTCGAATGGTCCACTTGAGCATTGGATCTACCTCCTTTTTGGGCTCATACCTTAAAATGATATGAAAAAATGGATGCGGATTGCGTCCCAACTCAATATGGACGCAAAGCGTCCAAATCGAGCTATGGAGGGGCCCACTGTGATGTATCTGTTTATCTACTCTGTCCATTCCTTATCTAAGATCATTTTAAGGCATGAGACCAAGAATGAGGCAGATCCAACACTCAAGTCGGCCACACAAGAGATGACCCTTGCAGTTAATGTAACTGCATTTCATGCTTAGTGCATTTAATGCATCCGAGTTCAATATTTTGGTGTGGCCGACCTTAGCGTTGGATTTGCCTCATTCTTGGTCTCAAGTGGTCAGCCTAATCTTAGATGGGGAATGGACAGAGTGGATAAATAGATACATCATGACAGGCCCCTCCAAAGCTCAGTTTGGACGCAATTCGCGTCCTGAAAAAACGGATGGATGATGCGGATAAACAGATACATCACGGTGGGCTCCACAGAAACTCTGGTGGGACAACTTATTATCCAACCAGGGATCACAATCCGCTTCCACTTCCCATCTCTACCTTACCATTATAAACACCGTCAATCCATTTTTCATAAAGACCAATGGCTTGTTTGGCATCTCTACTCTAATTCAGTGAGAGCTTTTTCAATAAGAGCTACTCCAATAAGCTCTTTTTATTCTAGCTCTTATTTTAAATAAGCTCATTTTGTAAAATCACATTTTAAAGTCTAAAAAAAGCTCTTATTTCAAATAAGCACATTTGATAAAACCTTAAAATAAGAGCTATTTTTAGATGTAATTGATGTCATTTTTAAAGATTACAACAACTCTATTATAAGAGCAAGCCAAATGGTTGTTTTGGTTAATCTCACTGTAAATGAACCATGCTCTAAATGACAAAAGAATGGATGACTACAATCTTCATATTTTAAGACATTTGGGCCATTCATTATCTCGTACATTTAATGTGGATCAACCATCATATGGAGCCCACCTTTGATGTGGACCATCTATTGTGTGAGCTAAACCTTCAAAGTGGGTTGTCCATCATACAAACCCTATCTTGGATGTGGACCATTCATCGTTAGGGCCCCACCTTGATGTAGGTCTTCAATGTGTGGGGCCCACCATCAATGCTAATTGTCCTTTATGTGGGGGCCCTTAATTTCACATTTGATATGGGTCATCCATCATGCAAGACCTTGGATTTAGATAGTCCATTAGGTGGGGCCCACTTGATGTGGACCGTCCATTATGAGGGGACACACTTTGATGTGGGCCATTCATCATGCGAAGCCCATTTCATCCATTATGTAGGCCCACCTTGATGTGGACCATTCATTGTGTGGGGCCCCACTTCAATATGGGTCGTTCATCATGTGGGCCCACCTTTGATGTTAACCGATCATCATATGGGTCGACTTCAATGACCATCTCCATCATGTGGGCCCCACTTTTGATGTGGACTACCCATCAAAATGGGACCCACTTGATGTGCATGCTCCATCATTAGAGGTGGGCAACAATCCGAGCCGAGCCGAGTTAGCCCTAGTTTGGTTTGGCTTGTTTTGGTACCACCGCAGTTTGTGGATTGGTTTGGTTTGGGTTTCGGGCCGACCCATGCGGCCCGAGTTTGGTTTGCTCCAGAAAAATCTGGTTCGAGTCGGGATCGGTTTGGTCGAAAATTTCGAACCGGGCCGGGCCGAGTTCAAACAAGCAGCGACTCTTTTTTTCCTTGTTTATTTAATTAGAAAAGAATTTAAAAAGTTAGAAAAAAAAGTACAAACCTATCTTACTATGTGATGTTTAACATCCTCCAAAGGAGTGCAACTTCAAAATAGACATGTAAGAGTATTTTCCAAACAAAAGTACACAAGCATAATTTTAAAAGTGCAAGGAAACAATGTGCATTCATGTATATGTATTATGTATTATCCAAGTCATCATGTATATGTATTATCCATGCTGTCCATCTATTTTACATTTTATTTTAGGACATGATCCCAAAATGGAATCATATCCAAAGCTCAAGTGGATCACACCACAGGAAACAGTGTGCTTATAATCTACGAGTCGAATCAAACCGAGCTGAATCAAATCGAGCTTCGAGCCGAGCCGAGCTGGTACTGCCCTAGTTTGAGCTTGGTTTGTTTTTTTCAAACGAGCTTGACTTGGAGGCTTGGTTTGGTTTGAACTTCCATTCAAACCAATCCAAGCTAAGCATTTTTGAACCAATCCGAGCCGAGCTTTTGAGCTGGCTTGGTTTGTGCCCACCTCTATCCATCATGCTGGGCCACTCTCTCTCTCTCTCTCTCTCTCTCTCTCTCTCTCTCTATCTTTGTGTGTGGCTCTCTCTCTCTCTCTCTTTGTGGTGTGTTGTTGAAAATGTCTTAAATCTTGGAAACCAGGGGTCTTTGGTCGACTAAAACTACCCTGAATATAACAGTAACTCTTTAGATAGTTTTGGCCAAGTTCGGTCGTCCAAACGGGTTGGGTCGATTGACCAATAACTGGTGCATAGTTTGCATTGATTTATGCGGTTTCGCGGGATTTGTTTCTAATTTTGATTTTATGCTATTTAAAGGGGTATAATGCGAGATTAGGGTAACACAAGGAGTAAAAGACGTGTGAAAGGGGTTGAGAGAGTTGTAGGGTGAGAGAAAAAAATTGGGTTAGCTTGGGTTTCTCTCGGTGTGGCCGTGATTCGGGTGTTTTTGTGTTCTTCATCTATTGTAACTTCCGATATTCATAGTGAACGCTTTGTACCATGTTTTTTTTTTTTTTTGAGAGGGTCTTTCCTCGTAAAATTTGGATCGTGTTCTCTTATCTCACTACGCCAAAACAGCAAAAAAACGACACAAAAAAGCTTGGTTTAACGACGGACTTAGCCCGTCGTTAAAAAAGTCTTGGTTTAACGACGAATTATATCCGTCGTTAATATTAACGACGGATTGTATTCGTCGTTAAGGCGAAAACAGTTCGTCGCTAACGACTACCACCTCCCGCTTTGGCGTTTAATCGACAAAATTGTACGACGGACCAGAATCCGTCGATAACTGTAAATTAACGACGGATATAATTCGTCGTAAAGTAATGTATTCAAGGGGGATTTCCTGCGTCGTAAAATTCTGTGTCAGGAGACGGGACGTTGGGATTTATCGACGGACCTTCTTGAATTTAACGACGGATATAGTCCGTCGTAAACTGAAATTTATACATCCCAAATCATTTTAAATAAATTTGTTTCTTTAATAAGTTTTTAAAAAAAGTTGACAAGTTTAATAAAAATTAAAAATATTTAAGAAAAAAATGGGATTTGGAAAAATTTGAGATTTTGAAAATAATATTCTAAATTTAAAAAAGAACTAGAATTTAGAAGGAAATTGGCATTTTGAAATAAATTGAGACGTTTGAATTAAGTGTATAAGTTTGAAATAATGTAGACTTTGAGAAAGACTGAGGTTTTGCATTTTGAAAGATATTGACATATTTTGATTAAAAAAAAAAAATTTTCAAAAAATTGGCATTTTGGAAACGAACATCAGAAAGTTTAGAAAATTGTGATTTTGAAAAAATGTTGAGTTAATCTTGAATAAAATTTATAAGTTTGAAAAAAAGTGTAATAAAATTAATAATGTTTAAAAAAATTGAAATGTAGAAAAAATAAAAAATATGAAAATAATTAGATTAAAAAAAGAACAAAAAATCTGAAAGAATTTTGACATAAATTAGGATTTAAAAGGATTTAAAAAAAAGTTGGCATTTTGACATAAATCAAGAAATTTGAATAAAATTTATCGGTTTGAAAAAATAGATTTTCAAAAAAGAAATTGTGATTTTTAAAAAGAAATTTAGATTTTGTATTTTGTAAAAAAAAAAAATGAGAAATTTGATAGAAAATGAAATGTTGAAAAAACAATTGACATTTTGAAAAAAGTGTTATGTATTGAATTGCGATTTTGAGAAAAAAATTAAGAAGTTAGAAAAAATTGTAATAAAATTAATAATGTTTAAGAAAAATTAAGATTTAAAATAACGAGATTTTGAAAAGAAATTGTCATTCTTAAAAAAATTAAGATTTTGAAAAAAACTGCGAAGATAAAATAAAATTTATAAGTTTGAAAAAAAAATTGAAAAAAATTACAATTTTTAAAAATAAAATAGGATTTTGTATTTTGAAATTTTTTGAGAAATTTGATAAAAAAAAAATTGACATTTTGAATTCTGAAAGTTGACAAGTTTATTAAAAAATATGATTTTGAAAAATAAAATTGTATTGTTTAAAAAAAATTAACAATTTTAGGACATTAGGATATTATACCAAAATTGATATTTTGAGAAATCCAAACCGGTCCATCCACTTTGTGAGATAAGTTTAGGACATTATACAAAAAAAGGTGAGAACTCGGATCCTGGTGGGTGAGAACCCTGACCGTGGGGCCACTCTGATGAATGTGACTACATCCACGCCATACATCCATATTGAAAGTTCATTTTAGGGCGTGTTCCAAAAAATGAAGCAATTCCAAGTCCCAGATGGGACATAGTAGAGGAAACAGTGCTGATTGACCATTAAAGACTTCCTGTGGGGCCACAAAAGCTTTGGATCAAGATGATATTTTTGTGGTCTATTCATCTAGGTGTTTGTGACCTTACAAACTGGTTGGATGGAAAATAATGTCATATAAACATTCCGGTGAAATCCATGAGGTTTTCAGGTGTAGAGATTCAATCACGACTGTTTCTATGGTGTGGTCCACCTAATGTTTGACTCAGCTTCATTTTTGGTATCATACCCTAAAATGATATTTCAAAATGGTTGGATGGTGTGGATTTAAGACACATACATCATTATAAGCCTCACAATCAAGGTGTGGGCCCCACAGAGTTTACTTAATACGCAAGCCTTTTATCCATGCGCGGTTTGGGTGGATCCTTGGATCCTCTAAGGTTGGTGGATCCCCAATTATGGGGCCACTGTGATGTATGTACCTTACATCTACACCGTCCATGCATTTTGAAAGCTCATTTTAGGGCATTACCCAAAAAATGAGGAAGATCCAAATCTTAGGTTGACCATACCAGATGAAATAGTAGCAATTGAATCCCCACCATTAAAAAATTCATGGGGACCACTGGAATGTTTATTTTCCATCCAATTTGTTGAAAAGGTCACAAAGACCTGGATGAAGATACCAAACAAATATCAGCTTGACCCAAAACTTTTGTGACCCACTCTAAGCTTTTAATGGTTGAGTAACATTGTTTATTGTATTATGGTCCACCCGAGATTTGGATCTACTTCATTTTTTTTAATCATGCTCTAAAATGTGTTTTCAAAATGAATGGACGGCGTGGATGTAACACACACACATCACACAGTGGACGGCAGGGTAAGGGATCCACTCACCTCGGTGGATACGGGGGTTCCGAAGCCGCGACCCTTCCAAAGGGGGGGCGAATTAGGTGTTACCCCATGAACAACACAGTGGGTGTTACACCTACCAGCCCACATGGATAGTATTTTGTATATCCACGCCGTCCATCCGCTTCTCCGGCCCATTTTAGGATGGTCTTCCAAAAATTATGCAAATCCAAATCTCAAGTGGACCATACCACTGGAAACAGTGCTGATTGAGTGCCCACCATTAAAAATTCCAAAGAGCCCATGGTAATGTTTCCCGTAATGTTTATTTGCAATCCAAGCTCTTGATAATGTCAGGAAGATCTAGATGAATGGAAATTTTGAAGATCAGCTTGATCTAAAACTTTTGTGGCCTGCGAAATGCTTTTAATGATTATTCATCATTCTTTCTATTGGTATGGTCCACCTGAGATCTGGAACTTCTTATAATTTTGGATTTCGTCTTAAAATTAGACATAACAATAGATGGACGACATGGATATATAAAAGATACATCAATCTAGGCCCCACACGGCAGGGGTAACACCCACTAAGGTGTTACCAGGGTAACATTTAATTGGCTCCCGCCCAAGAAGCGGACTAGCGCGACTTGGGTGAGACCCCGAACCAGCTATGTGGGTGGGACCCTGAACTTAGGGCCCACCTGGATGTATTCTTTGTAGATCCATTCCGTCCATCTGTTTCTTCGTATTATTTTAGGATGCAGTACCAAAAATGAAACAGATGCAAATTTTAGGTGGACCACAACCCAAGAAACAGTTATCATTCAACTGTGACCATTAAAAACTTCCTGGAGTCCACTGTAATGTTTATTGACCATCCAATCTGTTGATAAGGGCATGTAGACAGGGATGAAAGGAAAAAACAAATATCAAGTGGATAGAAAACTTTTGTGGCTCACAAAAGGTTTTTAATGATCATTAACCAGTGTTTCTTATGTTGTAGTCCACTTAAAATTTTAATCTTCTTCATTTTTGGTACCATAGTACAAAATAATATGAAAAAGCAAATTAACGGCATGGATCTACAAGGAATACATCGAGGTGGGCCCTAGGTTCAGGGTCCCACCCACATCGCTGGTTCCGGGTCTCACCCAGTCGCGCCGAGAAGCGAACTTCATAGTGAGCAACTCCGCACGCTAAGCATGCAGAGTAAACTTTGAGTGGCCCACCATGATTTACTTATTTTATCCACTCCGTCCATCCATCTTAAAAGATAATTTTAAATATGGAACTGAAAATTGAAGCATATCAAGTTCTAAAGTGGACCACACCACAAGAAAAGTGTGAACTGAATGTCTACCATTGAAAAATTCTTGGGAGGAAACAGAAGTTTTGGATGAAGCTGATATTTGTGTTTTCCCTTCATCCATGTCCATGTGATCTTATGAACAGGTTGGATGACAAATAAACATCACTATGGGGCATGGAAAGGTTTCAACGGCGGAAATCATTATTCCCACTGTTTCCCGTGGCATGGTCCACTTGAGATTTGGATATGCTTAAATTCTGGGATCAACCCCTAAAATGAGATGGAAAAACATATGGACGGAATAGATAAAGCACATACATTCTAGGTGGACCCAACAGAGTTTACTCCGCACGCAATCCAATTTCTATTCTCACGCTCTCCCCACCCTCATTCGATCACCTCTCTCTCTCTCTGACCTACTCCATCTCTCTCATTCGCCGCCCTCTCTCTCTCCAGTGCGTCTGCACCATCTATTCTATCTCTCTTTTTGCTTAGACCCTTCCATTGTAGGAGCCGTGAAGCTCCTACGGTCCTACCCGAAGGAAACAGCAACCGCGAGAGCGGACCCCACCATTGCAGGAGCCGTGTAGCTCTTACCCGAAGGAAACAACGGCTGTGCGCTCGGATCCCACCATTGCAGGAGCGGTGAAGCTCCTACCCGAAGGAAACAGCAGCCGTGAGCTTGGAACCCTCCATTGCAGCAGCAGGTTCGATCTCGTCCTCTCTCTATCTCTCTCTGTCGCTCTTTCTACATAACGACCTTGTTTCTCCATTCTTTGCTGAGATTAGGGTTCTCTCTCTCTCTCTCTCTCTCTCTCTCTCTCTCTCTCTCCCCTCCCCCTCATGTATTTCATGCGTGCTAACTGTCTGATGAAATGGTTCAACAAGGAATGTTTATTCGGATGTAGCTGAGCATAGGGTTGTTTTGCTTTGATTCTGTGGATTGGAGTTTGGGCTATATTAGGATCTCTATTGCTAGCAAGGGTAATAGCCGTAACAATCTTCATTTCATGCATGCTAACTGTTTGATGAAATGGCTCAACATGGAACATTTTGCCTATTGACCTACCCCTACTTCATTTTTTTTTTTTAATTCCATCCCATTTCTTAATGTTTTTATGCACTATTTCTCTTTTTTGCTAAATAGTTTTCAGGATCGATCACTAGCACTACTTGTTGCAATTACAAGAAATTGAGCTTCATCATATCCTAGGGACAGCTTACCAATAACCTAGATAAGCAGACTTGGATTAATTCGTGAGGGCAAATACTATCTTAGAGAAGGAGACTCTATAACACATCTTGGGTCATTTGAAATATGGACAGATAGTCCGCTGTTTGCATTCAGGGTTGAGATCCATAACATGTTTCCAATGTTTATATCATGCATTCTTCAATTGACAGGGTTGTCATGTTCCCGCTTTTATCTTGATTTCCTTATTTAGAAAGTTTTAGTTTATTGCTAAATTGGGATTCAGGATATCTGTTACTTGATGTTGCTAGAGACTCTTATTTGATATGGTAACCTCATTTCTGTGCAAAATTACAGCTTGTTATAGCTTACAATGTGGGCCAAAATACTGGCCTGATTTGTGTGTATGGTTGTCTTCAGTCTAATATATACGTAGAATACTCATATGAGAAAAAGGTCAGACTATCTGATTGTTATAGCTGTGTTCATTTTCTTGGCACGTAGAAAGGACATGTGGTGAATCAGAGGGAGCACTTAATTTTGCTACTTGCAAACATTGACATAAGGAATAGGCTCCATGAGGAATATAGCCATGTAATTTATCTTTTATTATGGAGCTTCAATGTTTTTAGTGTTCAAACAGAGAATCTTGATGTAGATATTTTGAACTTGTAGTTGAAGAGTGATACAATAAAGATTTCTGTGGCATGGTACACTTGAGATTTGGATATGCTTAAATTTTGGGCTCAACCCCTAAAATTTTGGGCAAATACAATGTGTTTTCATCTGCTAGATGGTGCATCATGATATACAAACAGCACGTGCTTCTATATGGTAGTCAGTGCACAATGTTTATTGTTTTTCATGGTAGCATGACAGCTTTCAAATTTTTGACATGTTGTGCAAATTCGAGCACCTACATCTTTAATTTTTTCAATAGACAAGCATAGTTTATTGTAAACTTTGGGGAAAGCTATGTATTGATCTATAGTTTTTGTGTTCTTTGATAATATATGTAATTTTGTTTTCTGTTTTGGCAAGGAAAGTGTATATGGAAGGCGTCATTAAGGAAGCTTCTAATAGGCAATATTGGGAGGTTTAGAATCGTCAGAAGTTGAATCTAGAATTTTAATTGAAGAGACAACAAATACTGAAAATAAATGGCATTTGGATCTGATTTGTTTGTGCTTTTGCTGGAAAATGGAATTTCATTTTGTTTAAGGAACAGGTTGATAATACAAGGGGAAATTGAAAATTTTTTACAGGTTGATAATCCATCTTCTCTTTATGATAATATATTTTTAGTTGCTTAGATATATTTTTTGTCCTATCTGACAGGTTGATAATACATTTTGCTAACTATGGTTTTTTTAATATTTTCCAAAACCTTGCCTGTTATTCTTGTTTTGTGGAAGTTACTTTTTTTATTATTTGTTACAATGTATTCCTTTAAGGGTGGTTTGATTTATTCTGTCATCATGTTTGAGAATATTCTACAAATTCATCTGTCTTCCCAAATTTGCACCAATTTATGAACCACTGTCTACTCATCATTATGTGAATGGTCTTTGGTTCTTTGTTTTGATCCTCTTACTTTCCTTTTGTTATTCTTTTTATGGATTTCAATTAAAAAGTTTTTAGGATTTCTTATGAATTTGGTCAGATTAAAATTAACATAGGAGTACTGGATTGAAGAAAAAAAATTGGTACTCTCAATTCATGAAATGAAAATGTACTGTTGCTCTTTCATTTTTTCTTGAAATGTCTTCATTCTTTCTAGCTTTCGGATGCTAAGGTAGCCCATGTATGTCCGCTTTTGGTCTCAGGCTCTTCTACTTTGAGGCTCACGCTTTCCCTCTTTGTTTCTCAATGAGGTTAGTCATTTTTCTTTTCAATCTCCTCTTCAACTTAAATCTTCTATACTCCTCTATAGTTATGAAAATTTCCAATTTTTACACATAGCATTGTGTACTTCTGTAAATTCATTTAGTAGGTGAAATTAGCAACTTTCTACCGCTGGATTTCATGCACCCTAAAGGAATTGCTTGTGAATCGTTGCTGGATTTGTAGTGTTCCATCTGAATGTACATCTGCTAGTTTTCTATTGGTTGCCAATCCATGGGCCATTTGCTAAGTTTGAACATTTTGCATGGGATTGCTTTCTATTGGCTAACAGAAGCATTGCAAGTGTTTGATGGTGCTTTTCGTTTCCTTAACATTATCTGATATATGATTTTGACGCTGGTTTCCACTTTAATCTAGATGCCCATGATTTAAGCATGTCCATCTGATAAATGCAGGATATCAACTGAACTTGTTGACTCGTCTAGTCAGTAACATGCATGAGGCCTTGTTTCAAAACAAAAGCGGCAATGATAACTTATTCCGACAAGGCATGGAAACCACTTTGTTGTATTTGCTTGTCTAGACTCAATCAGGACTTTTACAGACTTCATTTGATGCTTGATTTATGGCCTTCACTGCAACTTGTAGGCTAGGAGATTGATGAAATAGTAAGTGGAACTTCTTCTTTATATTGTTTAATAGAATTGCTTGTTGACGTGGGCTCCACCAAGATGTGTTGATGACATCCATTTCAACCATCATGCATGTTGTCTCTTCTTTGGCATGGACCCAAAAATCAGGCCAATCCATGACTCAGGTGGGCCACATGACTAGGAACAGTTGGGAGGGGATGGGCACCCTTGAGTCTCAATCGGCCCCACCTAAGTCTGGTGTAATATCATCTGGTGCAGATGTTACATCGCAGTAGAGGTATGTACACGACATGGTGGGCCTCCTTTATGTTGTGCTTATCTATGGTCTTTGAAAAGGAATTTATGCATTTTACATCTTGTTGAAAAACAGAGGACATTCGATGCTAGTACCTGCAAGCATTAAGCATCTCAGAATTTCCAAATTGCTATGAACTGAGGTGGATATCATTTCTGCTATACTTTTTTTATTTTTTATTTTTTAACACTAATTTCCCTTTCAAAATGAGATAACAAATAGGGGTTTTCTCCCCAACCTTCCAAACCCCAAAACATCATACAACCAAGAACAGTCAAATAGCTTGATTTGTGATTGATGGTTTAAGATTAGATGGTTTGCATGAAGTTTAAGACTTTTAACAGTAAGATTGTTAATGGTTTTATGATTTTTAGATTACTCTTTCCATGTTTAGTCAATCAATAATGCACAATAGTTAGGCTAAAGTGTTGTGTTGGGCATGAGTTTTTGGCATGCAAATGCAAGTGATATTTTGTGCTACTAGCCTACTATGAGCATGACCTTTCATGTGTTGGGTGCTTTGTGCTTAGTTGTTTGTCTAGCAAGTGCCCTCCATGACCCTACTTTGCTTGCTCGGCCTTTGGGGAAAGCATGTAATAGTTTTTTTTTTAAAATTTTTTTATTTTATATTGTTGGGCACTATCGCAAGCAAATTCAACCTGAGGCAAATCATGACCCATGTGTTATTATGGCAGCCAACCTGACAATGAAGAAGAGCCCAATGATTCACAACTTCGGTCTATCTATTTGTCTGTGGGTGAACTTCACATCTTGGTTGAAGATGATTGCCTTTGGCATCTTGTGCAATTTGGCCACTAAAAGAAGTGATTTGCATTATAAATGTACAATATTTTACTATCAGTGCTAAGGTTAACTAGGTTAAAGCGTCTATAAACTTTTTAGAAGGTATAGACATTCAATCCAAAGGGCTCTTTCAAATAAAGTTGGCATTAGAATTTGACACTCCAACATATCATCTCTCAGATGGGATCTAGCTAACAATTGTCACCCCTATATTTGATTCTTGGGGTTATTCATCTCTTGTTTTTTAGTTGCATCAATGGCAATACACTGGATTCTGTTTTATATAGTTCCCTTGAAAAAGAGAGACAGAGTACTTGCTGGTTTAATCATGGTTCCTCATGCTTCTCATGGTTCTTGCAATTGTTATAATTTCAGGCTTTAGAAGATCTATACACACATCTAACTCCGATACAACGCTTGAACATTGCTCGGCATCCTAACAGGCCAACTTTTCTTGACCACATGTTAAAGATTACTGCCAAGGTTTGATACTTCTCACTTATATTTGGGCCTCCTTTTAAATTTTTTACTGCAATAAAGTCTTGTCTTTGGGTGTGCTTGATGAATCAAGGAATGTTCTCAAGTAATTGCTTTATTCAACATTGACGCAATGGGTGGAGCTTCATGGAGACCGTGTAGGTTATGATGATCCTGCAATTGTCACAGGCATAGGAAGCATAGATGGCATGAACTGTTTGTTCATAGGTCATAAAAAAGGTAGAAACACCAAGGAAAACTTCAGCTGAATTTAAGTGAATGTCTTGTTTGAATGCACATACTGTTTCTTTGTTCCTCGTATTCTTATTTTTGCATTGCTAGCATGTCCTTGTATCTGTGCTTTCCTGAAGGCCCATAGCAAAAGCTGCAGGATTGGAATCTAGAGATGACGATCTTAATTTAGCTGATCCATGTATCTGTGCTGATCCAGATAATTCAATCAATTGGTCCCTGTTGCAGATGGGCCATAATCCAAGCACTCATGTATATGATAATAACCATCTGATTCTTGTTATTATTGATGGTTACTGTTTGTTTGTTGGTTAAGTTCAAATTGTTAAGATCTCTTGATCAAAAGTGATTGGGGATTTTCATTTGATGGTATAAAGGGAAATATTGTAAATATATTAATGATATCTGTACAATATCTAGCATAAAAATTATGTGGAATATATATATATATATATATATATATATATATATATATATATATATATATATATATATATATATATATATAAACAGGTGACCACCTTAAACTTCCTATCACCTTAAAAAACAAGAAAAAAGAACGTTAAAAAAACAAGAAAAAAAGTAGGGGCCCCGTGTATAATACATGTCATTATGTTAGCAGTTTTTGTATCTACTGCTGGCGCTGTTGTTGTTGACTATCTGTTGTATGAAGCTTGCAAGTGAAATCAGCTAGAAAATCTAGAAAGTGAGCTTCATTTGGGTCTAGAATTCACAAAATTTGGATCTGTTTTGTGAAATTCTCTCATCTTTGAAATCTTCAAGTATGTTTATTAGGAAGTCAGTCCAGGATTTCATTGAACGGCTCAATCTTCTGTTGATGGCACAGGTCAAACAACACACAGATCAATGGCTTGTTGGAAAAGGTAGTGAATGATGGGAGTGGATTAGGTGAGACTCCGGACTGACCAAGGTGGATGGGACCCTTCATTGTGGGGCTGACAGAGATGTATGTGCCTTAAATCCACACCGTCCAACCATTTTGAAAGCTCATTTTTTGGATCATCGAAGTTGACTAAATCTTAGGTGGACCACACCACAGGAACAATTTGTGATTGAACCCTCACGGTCCACAGGAAACATTTGTGATTGAACCGTTAAAAGCTTCATGGATTCCACCGGAATGCAAATAACCTAGATGAATAGACGACACAAATATCATCTTGATCCAAAGCTTTTGTGGCTTACAAGAAGGTTTTAATAGTCCATCACCATTGTTTCCTGTACAATGGTTCATCTGAGATTTGGACCTGCCTCATATTTTAAATCATGTGCAAAAAATGAGCTTTCAATACGGATGGACGAATGTAGTCACATACATCATAATGGGAAATGCAGATTGTAATCACATCCTCTCGGGAATCGATACCATGACCTCACCATTAAAACTCTTCACTCAGTTTACCACTTCAGTGGTGGATTGCGAGACAGCGAATCTGCAAATTGCTGGAATAGTACGGTTTGTCATGCCTGCCAAATTGCACTGTGGGGGTCGACCCAGCTGCCTTGTACACATTGTTTTGCCACCAAGTGCAGGTGCTAACGGGACACTGTCCTTATGTGGGATCCGGGCTAGTCATCAGGTAAGTTGCACCGTTGACATCATGTAGACCACAATGGTCATTATTTTCATTTCCAATGTCATCTTTTATCTCTATTTTTGCAGCCTAAGTTGTTGGATGAGAGGCAACTAACCATATATAAAAGAGCGGTTGATAAAAACTATCACTTGAGAATGAAGTCATCAAGGTTGGTTATGATTTTTCTAATGTGATTTGTTATTATATCAACGATGATGGTTTTGGAGGTTACGACAGATAAGGTCCGTCGTTTATTTAACGACGGACTATATTCGTCGTAATTTAACGACGAATTCGGTCCGTCGTTTATTATTAAAGACTTGCATAACAACTTGTGACCATGCGACGGAGTTAATGACGATTAACGACGGACTTGATTCGTTATTTTTTTGCGATATTGGCGTAGTGTCTATCAAATTTTCTTGGTGCGTGCCATCATGTTTATTCTCATTTGATTCTACTTTGTGTCGCACGCTCTCACTTCCACTGTACATGTTTTTTCCCCAACATAGTGTTGTTTTTCTTTGAACTCCTCTCCCTTCAAAATCCAACAGCAAGGAAGCCCCAAAGAGATTATACTCTTTATCTTAGTTTTTAATCATTTTAAAATGAAGTAATTATATTGCAATCCAAACAGTCCAAATTGCTAACCTAACCATATCTATCAACTAGACCACTCAAATACTGAAACCTATGATTTCATAGCCTATGAGATGTACTTCAAATCCACCAGTTAGTTTATAAATGGGACATACTTAAACATTACTTAAAGTCATGTGCTACAATCCGAAGATTGCACACTCAAGTGCAGGTAGCGAAGTAGTAAAATACTCGGTAAGACCGAGGTCGATCCACAGGAATTGGGGTTAAGAACACTTAGAGGAATTAGTTTAGGTGAGTAAGATGAAATCTGGTTTAATCCACAAGAGTGGAGCAAGTTGTGTGTGGTGAAAGACAAAAATAGAAAAGGGGCTAGGGCATCAGGGATCCACCTTTGATTTATCCACAAGATTTGATTCATTGGTCCGACTATAACTCAACTGGAATCGAATAAAGATTCATTCCAATCGAAAAATGAAACAGTTAAACCATTTGCATATTTCATAAAAGATGGTGATCTCGACCGATTGATTTGACCATGAAGCACTCACTACAAAAAAAAAGGGGCAAAGGCTGCGGACTATGGGCTTTAATGGCGAAGGATATAAACCGTAGCTAATTAGCTACGGATTTAATCCTTAGCAAAAAGTACAACGTAGCTAAAAACTAAGTGGTTGTAAGAGGACCACCACACATTGTGTGTTTCATCCAAGCAGTCCACCCATTTTGACGGCTCCTTTTATTGCGTGTGCCCAAAAAAGGTGGCAGATCCAAGGCTTAAGTGGACCACACCATAGGAATCATTAGAGATTAAATGCCTACTGTCCATTTATGGTGTAGCATGTAGGCCTTAGATCTGCGAAATTTTATGGATCGTGCCTAACAATGAAGTCTTAAAATTATTGGACGGAATTGATAAACCATATACATCATGGTGGGCCCCACGAGGACCATGACAGGACCGTCAACTTGTTGGCGCCTGATTCACAACATCCCGCCCCTTTTTTTTATTTCACGGGAGGGAACGAATTAGCTGTTCTTGTGGTAACAGCTTAGTGGGTGTTACCCCTACCGTGTGGGGCCTACATTTATGTATTTTTTGTAGATCCACGCCGTTGATCTATTTGTACGTCTCCTTTTATAACTATATCCCAAATTATAAGAAGATCCAAATCATAGGTGGACCATAGAAATAGAAAGAGTGATGAATAGCCATTAAAATAATTTTGTAGGCCACAAAAGATTTAAATCAATCTGATATTTCTAATTTCCCTTCATCCAGATATTCTTGACATTATCAACGGGTTCTATTTCAAATAAAAATTAATAACATATAACAATGGACCCTTTGGAATTTTTAATGGTGAGGCACTCAATCACCACTCTTTCATCTGGTGTGGTCCACCTGAGATTTGGATCTATATAAATTTTCTTATAACATCCTAAATTGTTCTGGAGAAACGGATGGACGGCGTGGATATACAGAAAATCATCAAGGTGGGCCCCACGGTAGGGGTAACACCCACTAAGCTGTTTCCCGGGTAACACCTAGCTAATTCGATTGTTTCTATACCCCTTCCATGCCCAAAACACAAGGGCCTCTCTCTCTGCCTCTCCTTCCAACGGCGACACTCGACAGCGTTCTCTCCTCTCCTTCTCCTTCCAGTAGTGACAGCGTTATCTCCTTCCAGCGGCGACAGTGTTCTCTCCTTCCAACGGCGAAGCGTTCTTTTCTCTCCTCCTTCCAATGCCTCCGTTTCCATCTGCTAGGTCTCTCTCTCTCTCTCTCTCTCTCTCTCTCTCTCTCTCTCGATATCAGGCATCTTCAATGTTGAAACCCTAATTAGGGTTTTAGAATGGTGAATCCTTAATTAGTGTTTTTAAAATTTCATTCCCAAATTCGAGTATTGCAATGTTGAATCTCTAATTGGGGATTTTCTTTTTTCAATCCCTAATTGGGCATTATGCAATTGGCTTTTTGGTGAAAATCCATGTGGTAGTAGAACGATTGAATATCGTTTGGCAACGAGCCTATTCATAGAGCAATGGGGTCAGACATGGTGGTTTAAGGAGGGTCCTCTGTAGCTGTTTTGGGAAGTGTAAAAAGGTTGATTTGGGGTTCTTTTAGGATTGTGTCAGAATGCTCTTTTGGGGTGCCTTTTGTGGGTTGTTTCAGGACTTCCCGGCCCTATAACCCTAACACCCTTTGGGGTGCACCATGATGTGTGTTATATCCACTCCATCCATCTGATTTGGGGCAGAGCTTATTGCAAGACATGAGCTAAAAAATGAGGTCGATCCAAAAATTAAGTGGGCTATGCCACAGGAAATACTGGGCACAGAAATGCCCACCGTTGAAACCTTCTTGAAGCCCACCATGATGTTTTATGTGTCGTCCAACCTGTTCCTAAAGTGATGCCAGTGAGGATGAAAGGAAAACACATATCGGCCTGATCCAAAACTTTTGTTCCCCAAGGAGGTTTCAATGGTTGGATGATTTCAATTCCCAACATTTCTTATGGTGTGGCCCACTTCAATTTCAAATATGCCACAAATGATGGACGGAGTGGATAACATAGGAAATAGTTGAAATGTAACGACTACCATTGAACCTTCCTAGGGACAACCATGATGTTTACATGTGATCCATCCCATTCATAAGGTCATTCCAACCGGGATGAAGGGAAAACACAATTATCAGCCTAATATAAAACTTTAGTGGGCCCCTAAAAGGCTTCAAAAGCAAGCTTGCTCTCTCACTAAAGTGGCCTTGGTATCCATGTTACATCTACGCCGCCCATCTGTTGCACTTGATCACGTTACGACTTAAAGTCGAAATTAAGACTAGTGGGCCACACCAGAAGAAACAGTAAAAAATGGAACAAATGCCATCCAAACGTTCTTGGTCCTACAAGGGCGACCAAATCCCTAATTGCAATTCTTTGCACCTTGAATTGGATGTTTAGCAATCTTAATTGCATTTTGGGTTTGTGCCTCATTTGTAATGCAGTGAGGCTCACCCAACTTTTACTCATTTACATTAAATTTAATTGATATATTGCATTTAAATTCAAGTGAGCATCCAAATGTAGCCTTAGCTTCTTTTTTCAATATACAGTTTGGGGCTTTGGGCTGATTTCATTTTACTTGTTTATAAGCAATCCTGAGAGGATTATGGCATTAAAAAGGCATTTATGGTGATTTCTGTTTGCAAGATCTCAAAATGAATAGCCATTGAATCTCGTGACCATGTATGCTGTTTAGTTTTGAATGCATTTACTAGTTGTTTCTTCCCGATTGTCAATACATCTAGTTGTTGCTCCTTGCATTTACTTTTTGTTCTTTCCTCCCACACTTTGAAGAATTGCATATGATTAGCAAACATAACAGAGAATTGGACCTTGAACTTGTAGTCAATGTGATTGGTAGCAAGTGAAGTACTTTGAATGAACAAAGGGGCACTATCTTGAAATTGCTTGAATTGAAGGTTCATCAGTTGCTCGCTCAACTCCTTTTGAGGAAAATCTGAGAGGTAATCACTAGAAGGACAGTAGCTGAAAGTTGAGTATGCCTTTTTTCATTTTTTTTATTGTGGTATGTGAGAGATCAGGTAAGTGGCATGGGCCATCTAGAAAATCATCATCTTTCCTCAAAACTCTTCTGCACATGCATATCAACAGTTGGTGCCCACTCTCAACTTGTTCTGTGTTTTACATATGACCAAACTTAGTTTTTCAATAGAGCTGATTTTTGTGCCCTTGAGACAAATTGAGGTGACACATTTAATCGACAGGTTGGATTCCATGAGCACATTACGTGGGCCCTACATCTACATGATAAAATTGTAGCTTATGTTGGCACTGGCTGTCCGTTGAACCCAGCTTCTTGTTGTCAATTGGATGGTTAAGATTTCTAAATCAGCATGATTTTAGAGATATTCTCCATCCACGTTGTGCCTCACAATTTGTATGGTCTAGTTGGCCTTGCATGAGTACCAAATGTGAGTAACACGAGTCACCATTACTTGGTGGGACTCTAGCCTATTGACATGCACTCAATTGATAAGGGCGCCATGTATGGGTATGGTTTTTATAAGACTCACTCCCATACTTGGGTATAGTTCTTCTTTATAGGATCCTTTAGGAAGATGCATATATCATGTCACTGTGGCTAAAGTTGTGTATTTTGAAGCTGCAATTAGGCTTTTGTAATGTTGTTTTCTTTCTGTTTGCAGGCCTTACGGGGATACAACTTAACTTGTCATAGGAAAGTGAACAGACACTTTTGAATTGTACAAACAGAGGTAAATTCTCATGACTAGTTTCAAAACTGGAGTAGTTATTATTTTCTCCTGTTTTGATTTGTATGGAAATGAAGATGAAAACACAGGGTTTGGATTTTAGGTTGGATATTTGATTTGCTTCTCTCTATGTATGGATCAGCCAGGTGGGTCGGACCCTGACCATGTGGCCACCTTAATGCATGCACTGTCTAATGTCTATGTCTATTTATGCCATTCATTTGTTTTGCCAGTTTATCTTAGGATATTGTCCCAAAAATAAAGCAGATAGGAATCTCAGGTAGACCACTCCACAGGAAACAGAAACAGTGATCATTGAATGCACACCACTAAAAATGCCTTGGCTCCACCATGTGTTTTTTTTTTGTCATCCAACTCGTTGATGAGTTCCCACAGACCTGAAAATAATAATAATAATAATAATAAATAAATAAATCTTATCAAAAAATTTTGTGGCCCCAAGAAGCTTTTAATGCCAAGAATTAAATCCCTTCTGTTTGGTCCACCTAAGATTTGGAAGAGGATTGCGTCCTGTTATAGGTTTTATCCAAGCCAGATATCCATTTTTGAAGATCATTTTAGGATGTGAATCCAAAACTAAGGTAGATCTAAGGCTCAAGTGGACCACACTGTGAGGATTGAACGCCCACCATTATAAACTTCTTATTAGCTGCAGAAGTTTTGGATCAAGCTGATATTTGTGTTTTCCCTTCATCCAGATTTTTCTTATAGATAATTAATTAAATTCATCCAATCAACATGATTTTTCTGAAGTAGCCTATGAAAAGTTGATCTCACTGAATATACAATCCAGATCGGTTATATGGATACACACGTGTACAAATGCAGCTAGATTATGGAAGGTTTCTATGCACTAGGTGCAGTGGAACATTCTCCTGTATAGATAAATGTATACGTATGTTGCCTGATTTGCTAATGGTTAGTAGTCTTTTTTCCCTCTGATTCTTTTCCTATTTATGAATTAACTAGAACCTGCACCTCAACGAGTATCTGATGCCAAGTATTACAGGTAGAGTTTGATGCAAATGGAAAATGTCCCCAGATTGGTTGTTTGTGATCAGCATGGCTCCCAAGTTTGTAAATGTCTCTTGGCCTCAACCTGTGAAATAGAGAACTCTACTTTTAATTCCTTGATAGAATTTCTATGGAGAGTTGGGTATTCTCACTTCCGACTACTCATGATGCACCCTTCAATTCTTGCAAAAAGTGCATTTATTTTGTAATTAGTAATTATATTGATTTTGTGCCTTCTCATTTCTAGGCCAAAGGCAGGTCAATACAGTCTTCCAATTGATTGTAGTTGCAGCTGCTCTTCTTGAACCTGAGTTTGGCACTGAAGAAGCTCAATCATACATCACATACTTGGTAATTTTTGGCATTTGATCACTCAACTTGGACTGAAATTATGCAATTTTGGCAAAGGAAATGATATTCTGTTTGGCCAGCCACTGCACTGGAGCCTGGAGGCCCTGTCATGAATTGTCCATGACCTTTAAGTCTTCCCTACCAGAAATTTCCTTTCCAAACTACTACCTCATGAACATCTTGTTTAATATCATTTTGGTTGGTTGGGAAGATTTTTCTTTGGAAACTAATGGCGGTTTTCAACAGAAATCACCATCTCTATTTCGGTCCATATCTATCATTCCATCTCTAGTATTTTGAAATGGACTTTGAGGCCACATTTTTTTTTTTTGGTTAATAGGGGCCTAAATGGCACAAGGTTATGTAGTGGCTACAATTTCTACCTTGATTGTGCCATTGTCCCGTTTATCTCCACGTTAATTAACATTCCTTTTAATATGATAAAAAAAAAAAGCAGCAGCAGTAACTGAGTTCACACTGTATAAACCAAGTTTTCATCCTATTGTTCTGTTTCTTTTTCTTTTTTTCTTTTTCATTTTTTTATTAAACTGGTCAATTTCTCTAAGTGCATACTCTTTTGTCTGACCATGTTATAGCCACCATGCAGTGGAACTCAGGCAGTGTGTTGGGCTGGTGGAGTTATCATTGGAACACAACAAACTAGTTCGCCCCTTTTCAGATTTCAGGTAATTCAATCAGCAATTAATATTTAGTTACACCTTCTGTTTTCATCCACTTTTTGTCCAAACCTATGTTTGTCATGAGTTTAAAACCAGGCCATCCACTCTTGTGGTAGCCCACACATGCAGCTGGCAATCTTATTAAATTTTGGAGTCGAGGCCCATGAATTGGACAACATTTGGGGTCAAAACGATCCCCTTTTTGGGAACCCAAAGCTGTCCGAAAATGGACAGTGTGTGGGAACACAAAAATGTGCAATATGTGGGTCTAATTCTGTCCAAATTTTGGACAGTGTGTGGGATCTGTCTTTATGGCCACCGGTTGGGCCATCTTTGATCCTCAAATCAGCCTAGCTAGACCATGTTTTGGGCCCACAAAACTGTCTAAGTTGGGCCACGTTTTGAGCACACCAATCTGCCTGATTTGGACAACGAATTGCACTCAATTTTACTCATTTTGAACAGTGAGATTTGGTCTCAAAACTGTCTATAGTGGTCAGCGTTAGAGGGTCTCAAATCTGGTCAAGTATTGGTATTTTAATATATAGATGTTAGAAGAACCAGAGGGCCTTCCTGTCAATGTTAGATTTGCTGAGGACAAAAAGCATGGCTTCCTTCTTTAGTGCTTTCGAAACACCATTGGTCAGCGTTAGAGGGTCTCCGGAAGCTTTAAAGGCGAAGGTGGCTGAAGCAGCAGCAGCAGCAGCAGCTAGCAGCAGCAGCAGCAGCTAGGGTGACAGGCATGCTAAGGTGACAGGCATGCTTCTGGAGATGGACCAGACTGAGGTGCTGCACCTGTTGGCATCTCCGGAAGCTTTAAAGGCGAAGGTGGCAGCAGCAGCAGCAGCAGTAGCAGGTGGCAGCAGCAGCAGCAGCACCATGTATGCATGCATGTAAAATGGACAGATGTGTGGTGCATGCAGACTTGCATGTTGAAGTATGATAGTGTCCATGGGCAATGGAAGCATCAAGACCCTTCTCTTTGGTGAGAAAACAGTTACTGTCTTCGGTGATAAGGATTCCGGGCTTTGGGGAAAGGTGAATGTTGATTTTGTTGCTGAGGAATGCTTACTTGCAGATGCCTCTGTAAATGCTGAAACAAATGCCCTGCATATGCAAATGTGGCAAGAGTGTGTTTATCGGGTGGGCCAAAGATCAGTTGGGTCCACTCATCAGGTGGGCTTACATGTATGTTGAAGATGCACAGTAGGTGATCATCCTGTTTTGATTGTCCATTAATTGTATCCGTATGGCCCACCTGACGAGGGGAACTGCCTGAGTTTTGGGCTGGAGCACCTGCACTGTGGGGCTTGTGCGATGAATGGCCTCGATCATACATAAGTGTGCCTGTTGCAATTGCTGGGCACTTGCCCTTGACAATTACAGAAGTGCGCTGTAAAGGAGCATTCCTTTTTCTATGTTGAAGAGGGATTTTTTTTTTTTGAAAATTTATTTTTATGTTGTTGGTTGTATTGCTGAAAACATCGGCAGGAGGATGAGAAACCCGATAGGATTATAAGTTCGAAATTGAATGTTGGGGGGAAGCTAAAGATGGAAGCTAGCAATGGGAACACGCAGGTGTACATCAATGGGCGGGAGATCACAGGGATAGAGCTCAGGATGTTGAAGGTGAGGTTTTGGTATCTTTTGAGCTTGTTCTTGGACTGAGTGAATGGTCATCTTCAATTACTTGTGCTTGTGGAATTGTTGCTATTTTCATGAATCAATGATTTATAGTAATGGCGGGAACCCATTACATTTACATGCTACGGGGCATTATGTATTAGAGATTGTGGCGTCCACCAAACAACCTGTTACAGGTTCTTGAACTTGCTCAGCTTATTATATATCCTTCTTGATGTTTTTTTTTTTTTTTTTTTTTTTGTTTGGTGTTCTACGTCTTGAATTGAAACTAAAGTATTTGAAAGTGACAATCAAACAGGGCATTAGACTGTTCAAAATAGGGCTTAAAGTGACAATCATGGCCTATTTATGTGGTGCTGATTTCAGATATGAAATTAGCTTTAATCTGGATTGTTGGAAACCGTATACCACATTGAACAATTAAAGCCTGCCTGATCTATGATTCACATCAATTCTATTAACTGATCTTTGTTCTGCATGGCTTATCTTGTAGCCTACCTTCACATTTTTAAGAATTATATCCATCAGTTTGTCATGTTCATTAAATTGGTTGAATGCAATTCTTCTTATTGTTTGTGTTGTTGATGAAGACATGGATACCTTCTATGCAGGTGGTTTGCTGGATAGAGTGGACAGCTATATGTTCAAGGGTGCACTTGCATATGCTCATGTCAAAAGCATGTTACGACTTTCTAGAGTTTGAATTACAAAGTTGGGTAGACACTGACGGAAAATACAAAGTAAACTTTCTGTTTTTCCCTTTTCTGGTATCAGAGGCGAAGGAAGGCTTTACAAACACCCACACAAGAACTTCATGGACTATATTGTACAACTTGCATCTTTTTCCTTGCCATTGCTCACTTTAAATGAAGGTATTTCCTAATATTAATGGCAGGTGCGAGGTGCTGTCATGTTCCTCAGTCGGATTTCACTCCTCATGGATCAGAACACCCAGGCAGTCCATATGTTCATGTCAGCTCTCCTTCAGGTAGTAATAATAGTGGCTCTAGTACAATCATGCTTATGCCCGTGTTCCAGACTGTTCTCACTCATGGTTATCATTCACTGCAGGTCTTTGATACTTATGGATTATTATATGGTGAGCTTGCAAGCTTTGTATTCCAACTGCTACGTATCATGCCAAATCTCAATAAAGGCCAACGACTGCTACCCTGGTGCACCTTCCGGTACCAATGTGCAGGGACAAAACAACACCAAGTGGCCAAAGCCTGCCAGCAGCTCATGGGACAGTATTTGGGGGGATGGTTGCAGTAAAGAGAAGTGATCATTGTCTAGAATAGATTTGAAAGGAACATCCAGGGATGCATGGACAGAGGTATGAACATTACTGATTGCATGTGTTAGGCCTGCATAGAGTTTGAAACCTTGAGAAGGAAAGATTGGTGCGAAGGAATGATCTAGATTTGTTTCTAGTGATGCCAGCTTCTAGAGGTTTACATGTTTTCTACACTTTTTCAATTGGAAACATGCTTCCTGAGGTTTGACGTCCTAGCCCAAGAATCAGGTTGACCCACTGGCCAGTTGGCGCACAGTTTGCAAAATAAATGGACAGCTTGGAAGGCTTCACTGAAGTTTTCAACCCATTCACCTGTCTTCGCTGAAACTGTGATGTACTTCTGAAACAAAACCTTACTGCTTTGATATGCATCAGTGGGATAGGTGTTCATTAAAAAATATGCTTGTTTCAGATTTGTTGCATGATCGTATCTCAGGGGTTGGTTAACTTCCACGTTGACATCATTTTTTTGTAGGTTGTTGCCTCTTTCTCGTGTCCCTCTAACAAAAGATAATGGCTGAACAAAATGCTAGTTCCCAAATGCTGCCAGCACTGAACTTCTTGTACAAGATAGTGAGTACTAACTTTTTTTTATATTTTGTTTTGTTGGTTATAAGGAGAGATGAATTGAGGTAAATGGAATGATCTCTCTCTCTCTCTCTCTCTCTCTCTCTCTCTCTCTCTCTTAGGAGTATTTGATTGATTTTGCAATTCATTGAAGAAGAAAGAAGAATTTTGAGTTTTTCTTGTCTTATAGTGCTGTGGTTGTTGGAAAATAGAGGAGAAGTAATTGGAGATTCATGCACTATATGTAGCATCTCTTTCTATTGTTCTTTAATCGTGGATCTCTCTTGCAGTTCGTGCCATTGTGTTTGGATTTCAAAAGCAAGTATTCTTTATTAAGCTCAAGGTAAGATTCAAGATGGTTTATAAATGTGATTGTGGCTATTATAGTTATGTTACATTTGGATGTATAAGTGATTGCAATTAAGTTTTCATGAAGTGAATATCCAAAATTGGTTCAATTCCACTTTATTCAAAGTGAATAGTCACTCCCAAAATTTGAGCTATTCTTTTTTATGTTTCTTCAAGAGAGTCTTTTCTTACATTACCCTATGGAATGACCATAGATCCAGATCATGCCAAGTTTAATTTTGTTCTTGTTTTTGAAAATTTGACTGTATATGAATTCTAGTTGGAGAAAGCCATTGAACGATTTTCAATTTTGATTTGTCCTAGAAGATTATTACTAGACCAGGTATGTTTATCCTTAGTTTTGCCATTTTCAGCTGGTAGATGTGTGATTCACCTTCACTTCCCATACTTTTTTTCACCAAACCTTGTTAAAGAATTATATAGTGATTGTGTAGTGAGAAAGTGAGAAGTTTGATACGGTTGTCAAATAATAATTTCTCAATGGTTGTTGTGCGAGAATTAAGCTCTTGAAGATTGATGGAGCATGCTAGTACTCATTTGTTTTAGGCAGTTTATTCTCTTTCAAGAATCATTTAACTTGCTTCTTCCAAGTACTCACATCTAATCTTATGTTTTTAAATGTCCTTTTTTTTTTTTTTTTTTTTTTATGTAGATAGCATTTTGTCTACTTTTGGATTAATATTTGGTTCTAATTGGCAGTTGGCAATCCATTGAGAAGTCGATGATCTTTTGTAGGAAGTTGCAAACTCTTATCACTTCAGGGTGCTGGCTTTAACACTTTCTTTATGGGCTTGCTTCAAAATTCACGCAATCAGCAAGTAACAAATATTGCAAGCTATGTGGCCTGTGGTCTGTGCTTATGAAGTTGCCTTAGATGCTTTAGGCTATAATTGTCTTGACAATTGGAAAAAGAAGCTGAGAACTGTCTTGCTAAAAAATGATTTGGTATAAAAGATGTTTTAGGCAATAGTTACCATTTGCATCCACTGCATCATCTTCCTCAAAAGCTTGTTATGATCTTCCCCTGCCAACCTAGCACTCCTTAGGCTTTGAATTGTTTGAACATGCTTCAGTATCGACCAATTCCATGCTTTGATGCGAGTAATTTGATTTACTCCAATCGGCTTGAATCAGATCTAGTAAGTTAGAATTTGATTAAGATCAGCTGCAATGTGATTAAATTAGTTGAGAACTATTTAGACCAATTGTAATTCGGTTAAAACACCTATTTGAAACAAAGTTCAAATTTCAACCCATATTACATCTAATTCAACATTTCCTAAGACCATTTAAATTTTTGTAGGAAAATCTGTCGCTAAGCATTGTTGAGGCGAAAGAATGTTTTACATCAAAAGAGGTACTTATCTTTCTTTATTTGTAATTTTCGATACTTGCTATAGACTCTTTTAAGTTTGTAGCATATTTATCAAATTTATTTGTAAACTTCAATGACTAGGATGATGGAATTACTTGTACCTCCTGTAGCCATGTGAGGCTCACACCAATTTGATGAATGACTTTGAGGCTTTGCCCCCCTTTTTTGGTAGTGGAATCATATTGCAAAAGAAGATGAGAACAAAAGGCATAAAGATATAATGCGCTCATGGTTGTTTATGTGATGCAGGAAACAATTCTTCTTCCAAGGCAGCAACTCGGTTCTTTATCAGAGAAAGACTTCAACTGTCCAGAACATATCACGAGCAATGAGGTTTCTATGCTCAGATAGTTTTGCAGAGGGTTGTAGAGAAAATGGTGGGCAGATAGAGGGCCTTAGTTCATCAAAAAGGAACTTATATGGAACTCAAGGGTCTTAGCTTTTTTGTGAATTTTTCTTCCTTGTAATGAGAACTCTTCATTGTATTTATATTGACTGAATTGGGGATGTATTAGGAACGAGTCTTCTCACATTTATATTGACTGAATTGGGGATGTATTAGGAACGAGTCTTCTCACATTTATATTGACTGAACCCGGGGATGTATTTTGAGTTTCCCTTTAAAAAAAATTCATGACTTTAATGAATGTTGGATTGAATTTCCCTTTACCTCTTTTTTTTTGTAGGATCTTTATTTGTTTTAGCTTGAGATGGGTTGAACTATCAGGGCATGTACCAAAAACGGCTAGCAATAAAAAAAAAATTAAAGACACTAGCTACGGATATAGTCCGCAGCCCTCAAAATTAGTCCGTAGGTTTATGTCAAGAAAATGCTACGAATCGTCTTTCTATCGCTACGGTTATTATCCGTAGCTGAATAAATATAGCTACGGACTATATCCGTAGCTATATCTTAAAAGGCTATGGCTACAGCACCAATAGCTACGGATTGGATACGGGCCCGCTACGAATTATATCCGTAGCTATAGATCTATTGCTACGGACATAATCCGTAGCTTTTGCACCATTTTTTTGTAGTGACTCGTTAGTTGATCGCAGGGAATTCCAAGCATCCACTGTGCCCGGAGTCGACAATGGATCAAGGAATTGTACAGATTAACAACTTTGCCAACAAGTCAACCGATAAGATCATAATTCATACGATCAAATGCATACTTACAAAATAGGAGGCTTTGATTGACCGATCCAACCGTTAAGATCTCGTCTATCGATCGCAGGGAATCCAAAGCATCTAATGTGCCCGGAGTCTATAATGGATCAAGGGATTTTACAGATCGATGACTTTACTTACACTAGCTCGATGATCGTAGGGAATCCAAAGCATCTAACGTGCCCGGAGTCGACGATGGTTCAAGGGACTTTATTGATCATGAACTAGCTAATTGGTGTGTAAGGGATCCCAAGCATCCAATGTGCCCGGAGTCGACGATGGATCAGGGGGCTTACACAACAATAACATCTGCCGAGGCGGATAACCGAACCAATCAACCAAAGAGAACTCCAACATTCACACACCATTATTGAACCAAAAGAACCAAAGCTTGCAAATTTCTTCAGAGGCTTCACCCCTAGCCTTAGCTAGAGGTTTAGCCAACCATGCTATAATGGAGGACTAAACCTTCTACAAAGGAAAAACTACACTATACTACAAAAAAAAGAAAGAAAACTAAAGAAGAGAGGAGTTGTAGAGAATGGGATTTGAGGGATGATTGAGAATGAGGAGTGGAGCTCTTTTTTATAGACTTTTAAGAGGCTCCCAAGCCTAGGTGGCACTCCAAATCCAAAGCAGATTTTTTTTAAGGTTCGGGAATGGAGTTAGGCTTGGAGTGCCCAAAGCAAACTTTTTTTTTTAGGTTTGGGCTTGGAGTTAAGCTTGGAATGACATGTGGCAAAAAAGTACTCAAAGCCTAGTTGGCACTCCAAACCCAAAGTAGATTTTTATTTAGGTTTGGGAATGGAGTGAGGCTTGGATGATGAGGTGACATTTCCAAGCCTTACACATGTGTTGGGAAGAGAGTTAAAGAGAGAGAGAGCTAGAGAGAGAGAGAGAGAGAGAGAGAGAGAGAGAGAGAGAGAGAGAGCTCCTCTCTTGCACGTTTGGGAGATGGGAGGTGCTTGGAGGATGTGCTGGTGGAGATGGGCGTGCTCGCTTGATGGACGGTCTGCTGGAGATGGACGGTCCTGCTGGATGGTGATATGGAGAAAACTGTCCATTGCTGGACATTCATCAGCTCCACACGTGTGATGGTGGACGGTGGACTTGCTGCTGCCTTGCTTGGACGGCTGAAGCTCTGCACGTCAGATGAAGGTGAAGCCATCTTTGGACGCTGGAGGTCAGATGGACGGACGGCTGATGATTGTTGGACGGTCCAATGGCTGGACTGCTGTGATGGACAGACGTGGATGACTGAGATGCAGCACTGCTGCTGCACGATGTCCACTTGCTGGTGATGAGCTATCGTTGGGTGATGGGCTGAATCGTGGTGGATGATGAGGATGAGCTTGCACGTTAGAACGGATGGTGAGATGATCAGTTGAGATAGTTGCATCATCTAAACCGTTGAAAGAGATTTGCACGCTGGATCTGAAGGTCACTCAACCCATGGTTGGCCTGAATGTCTCGGCTGGGTTGAATGGACGGTTGATGATGCTCTAGATGATGGTGGAGTTGAAGAGCCGTTGGATGGCTGGATGTGGACGGTGATGATGATGTTCAGCTGATGTGATGCACGTGCAAGCTCTGCAGAATAGTTGAGTTCCTGAATGGGGCCCACTTGATGGACGGTGAAGGTGCTGGAGTGCACATGTGCAGATGGACGGCTTGATTGTTGGAGGGAGTGGACGGTCCATGATCAGCACGTGTGCTGAGCTGATGGTGAGGGTGGACGGTGTTGGAGATCTCCAGCTACTGGACGACTGATGGTTGGTGTGCTGGCCATTGATTGGATGGTTTGGATGCAACAGTTGTTGGTGATGAATCATCCACCATATGTTAGACGGTGGTGATGGCTTCTGTAGCTGGACGTGAGGTCCACTGGACGGTCAGATGATGTTGCTAAAGTAGCATCAACAGAGTGCTGTTGGGTCCATCTTTTGATGAAGATGTGGGGTCCAGATTACTGGGGAAGACATCCACCAGTTTGATGGTTGGGATTTGAGGCCCACCATATCTGGATGGTTGAGATGGATGATGGTTGTTGATGATGGCTTCCTCTGGTGGAGATGTTGTAGCTGCGTATGGATGGACGGCTGAGCTTTGCTAGTGGATCCAGCTGATGATGGTGATGATGCTGAAGGTGAGGTCCACTGTTGATGCTCTTCATTTTGATGGGCCTTAGCTTTGAACGGCTGGATGGATAGATGGACTGCAGTTGACGATGGTGATGATGGTGTGGTCCACAGTGCCAGATGATCAAGGCCATTGATCTGATTCTTATGAAAGTGTGGCCCGCCTTGATGTACAGTTGGTCCCTTATGTGGTCACCCAATCTTGACCATTCAAAACTCATGTGATCTCTAAATCACTACCATCAAACATGCACATCCTGGACTTTCGATGAATAGTTATAATGCGGTCCACCATAGAACATAATCCATCCTTTGATTTTTATGATTTAGTTTCCTTCAATATCGTCACACACTTGATCTTGATCACTTTTTGGTCTTTAAACGTCCTGATTGGCTTGGATCTTGTCCAACCTCTCCTGATCACCTGAAGACAGAAAATTCATCTAATGATGGATAATTAACAGGAAAAACAATGATAATGCCCTTAACAACCAGGGTTAATTATACAATATTAGGTACTTATCATCATGGATAACAAGAGGTTATTGAAATTCGTTTTAACTGTGAATTAGCTGAGTTTCACACGCGCGTAGGCTTATCGAAACTCCTAAGATTATTAGGTTTTAAAAATACTTAAAATGGCGTATTAGCGTAATGTATCAAGACCTTATGACAGGTTAAAATCAATCAATGGTTTGATATGGTACGGTGGCCTGTTTTGCTCCTAGGATTGCATACTTCTGAGCCGTTCATGTTCTCGTCACTACCATATGGAAACTATGCTCTTAAAATCACACTTTGTTGATGATCCTGACCTTTGAGTCTTGGATTTAAATATGAGCAGTTAAAAGTTCATCGTCATTTACAATCACCCGTGCAACGAATATTTCTCGCGATGGGCCTGGTAGCATAGAATGCGGATCATGAACGGTTCAGATCATGTAAGATATAGTCCGGGGGTGGAAACCTGCTTCCGTACCTTACTATGGTAATGGGCACTGGCCCTTATCAAACACTATGTTAACCTGGGCAATGCCACCGCAATCCGACCAGAACACTCTACAATGAGGGTTGTAACCGGTGGCTACATCACTCCGGTGGGCCCCACGGTCAGGGCCACACCACAGGGGAGCAAATCGAGGATGCGAAGAATTTTCTACGAAAGGGGAAGTAGGGGAGCATGTGCAAGAAAATGCTAACATCTGTGCGACATCCACTCGGTCCATCACTTTCTCCTGCTCATGCTAGGAGATGAACTAAACATAGGCAGATAAAAAACTACAGTAGACCCGAACACAGGAGACAGTGGGGATGAGAAGAACCACCGTTGAAACACTCTCGAGGCCCACCTTGATGTCTATATGCCATCCAACCGCTCACAATGTGAATCTCGATGAAGGGAAAGCAAAAATATCAGCCTATCCCCAACAAGACTTGAATGGTGGGTATGCCATCCCCAAAGTTTCCTTTAATGTGGCCCACTTCAGTTTTGGGGTCGTTTTGGTGTATCTTGTTTTCATTGGTGGGCTACATGTACCAAGAAATGGGGGTCTATTTTTCAATTCCCATTTCTTGCATTGCCAATACGGCTGTAGCTATATTATCAGTAGGAGAGAAATTGGTCGGTTGTTTTTATTCTGTAGACAAACCGCTTACCGAACTTCTGACATTTAAACCGTCTTTTTTTGACATTTCATCCCCAAAAGAGTACGAGAAGGGGAGAAAGAGGAAGGGCTGTTGTTAAGCCCTTCTAGAAGGCCTTCTCTGACGTTAAGGGCCCGTTTGGATACTACCAAATAAGTTACTTTTTCTACTTGCAGCAGTAGATAAGTAACTTATTTCACATAGGTAAGCTTGGTTTATGATTAGTAATAAGTAACTTTTTTACTTAAAAGTACATAATCACTTCAGCTAATTTTTTTTAACTTATTAACTTTTTTGAAGAGATGAAAGAGAGGAAAAGCTGATAATTATGTTGTTTACCAAACATACTTTCTTAATAAGTAGAAACAAAGATAAGCTATTTGTGGCATAAGTAACTTATCTTAAGCAACATACGATCCAAACGGGCCCTAAATGAAAAGAAAAAAGAGAGAAGGTATTTTGGGTATTTCCATATTAAAAAAAAAAAAAAGAACTCAATTGATAGAACCATCAGATTGAACTCACCTGTTGCAGCTCTCATATGCACGGATTAGCAGTCATGATAACAGTGCGTTTGCTGATCTAAGAACTAGTATGGTGATTAGCTTATTCCACAAGTGCCAATAAAGAACAGGTGTGAGTGATCTCAACCTTCCATGTGGTTGGAGATAGTGCTTGGACATTTCCGGCAAAAGTCCTGTAACTCCTCGTGGGGTTCATAACTTACAAAGTAAACTACAGTTAAAACAATTCATCCGGCCGTCCATTTGTTCTGTACACTGTGGCCCACACCCTGAGCCCTGAAATGGATCATTTTTTTTAGGCTATAAAATCTAGACAGTGTAGCCTACCTGATGGAAAGCTCAAATCTCTCATAATTGTTTCATATTAACACGTGTGATGCATGTGGAGGACGGCATGGATGCATAATACATACATCAAGGTGGGCCCCACAATAACCCTACGGTAAGGGCCTCACCATCTTGGGTGAGGCCGGGTTCTCGTAGAATCCGCGCTCACCACGAACATCACTCCCACCTGCATGGAAATGACTATCAACTGATTCATTTCTATCTCTCTCTCTCTCTCCCCTCTGTCTCTCTCTCTCTCTCTCTCTCTGTGGTGTTATTGTTTTTCTACGAACTCACTCCTCTCCTTTTAAAGTCTAGTCCCTACCGGACGGTCCGAAAAGGAGGGAGTGTCAAAAGGTCCGAGTCACCGAGTTTATCCAGTGATTAGGAAGCGAGTCCGGATCCTTTGTTTGTAGCAAACACACAACCACATCACACTGTTTTGCTACAAATAGAGGATCCGGACTCGAAGGTCTCTGTGATAATAAAATATAATATAATTTAAGTTGACTGGCCTGAATTATTTTTGGCCAAGGTATGTACACGGGGCATGGATAGATGTGTGGTATTGAGAAAAATTTTGCTACACCCACGAGTTAGCTAGGCTAGCTACACCGGATGTAGCAATAACCCACCATGATGTACGTGTTGTATCCAAGCCGTCCATCCATTTTGTGAGATCATTTTAGGGCATGACAAAAAATGAGGCAGATCCAAAGCTTAAGTGGACCCAGCACAGAAAATAGTGGGGATTGAACGCCAACATTAAAAACTTATTGAGGACCACTTAAGCTTCAGATCTGCTTCATTTTTGGCGTCTTGCCCTAAAATGATCTCACCAAATGGATGGATGGCATGGATACAACACATACATCATGGTGGGGTCGTTGCTACACCTGGTGTAGCCAGCGTAGCTAACTCGTGGGTGTAGCAAAATTTCTCTGTAGTATTCCACACACGTGGAGTTGAAAAGTCGGATGAAAAATGTCTTTATCACCATCACTGGTTTGAATTCCGTGAAAGGCTGTACGATTAGAGGTGGGCAACAATCTGGGCCCGGCCAAGTTAGCCCTAGATTGGTTTGGCTTGTTTTTGTGGATCGGCCTGGTTTGAGTTTCGGGCCCAACCTATGCGGCAGGAGTTTGGTTTGCTCCAAAAAAATCTGATTTGAGCCCGGATTGGTTTGGTCAAAAATTTCAAACCAAGTTGGGCTGAGTTGGAATAAGTGGCAGCTCTTTTTTTGTTTATTTATTTAAATAGTAAAGAACTTAAAAATTTAGAAAAAAAAATACTGAAGTATCTTACTACATGATGTGTAACATCCTCCAAAGGGGGAGTGCAACTTCAAAATAGACATGTAAGAGTATTTTCCAAACAAAAGTACACAACCATAATTTTATAAGTGCAAGGAAACAATATGCATTCATGTATATGGATTATGTATTATCCACATCATCATGTATGCATATGTATTATCCATGACGTCCATCCATTTTTACATATCATTTTAGGACATGATCCCAAAATGGAATCATATCCATAGCTTAAGTAATCACACCACAGGAAATGGTGTGCTTACACTCTATGAGCCAAATCAAGCCAAATCAAATTGAGCTTCAAGCCCAACCAAGCCAGTACTGCCCTAGTTTGAGCTTGGTTTGTTTTTGTCAAACAAGCTTGACACTGAGGCTTGGTTTGGTTTGAACTTCTATTCGAACCAATTCGAGCCGAGCTTTCGAGCTGGTTTGGTTTGTGTCCAGCTCTATCTATGATGATGCGAATTAGCTACTGACATCATCGGTAGCCAGATCCCTATTGAAGTGACGTCACCAAGTTATGTGGGCTCTGTGAGAAAACCAATCAAATGCGTGGGTCATACTTCTCATTACTATAAATTTATAAGATTTACATGTACACGAAAGGGATTTGAATTCTAATTTAGGCAACTCATGCATATACAAAGAATATTTGTTATTACACAATCAATGGAGAATATCACATTAGCTGATTTGGATTTTCCAGTTCTTGGATTTACCAGTTGTGCTTTTCATATTGTGAGTTGGCTCTCACATCCCTCGGCAAGCTCATGGAGGGATGTCCCAAAGATTGAGTTTGGATTTAAGAAGAAATCGTGGACTTAGTAATGACTTTGTGGAAAGATCAACAACTTGATCCGAGCTAGGAAGATGAACCACGCAGATCGTACTGTTGAGGACATGCTCACGGCCAAAATGCACATCTATATCAATGTGTTTAGTGCGGCTATAAAAAACTGGATTCTTGGGCATATGAATCGCCTTAACATTATCACAATAACGAGTGGGAGGAGTAGATAAAAGGACCTTAATCCGGCGAAGTAAATGCAAAAACCATAAGAACTCAATAGTGGTCAAGGCATGGGCACGATATTCGGTCTCAGCACTGGACTGAGAAACAGTAGGCTGTATCTTGGCGCCCCAAGACAGAAGATTAGGGCCCAGATAGACAACATAACCGGTGGTTGAGCGACGACTATCAGGGCAGCTGGCCCAGTCCGCATCAGAGAAGGCTCGTAAAGAGAGAATGAGCGACTTGTGGAATTGAAATCCAATAGATAACGTACCCTTTACATACCAAAAAATTCTTTTAATGGCCTCAAGATGAGTGGAACATGGTTGATGCATGAATTGGCAGACGTGGTTTACTGCAAAAGCTAGGTCTGGGCGGCTCATAGTAAGATACAGTAAGTACCCAACCATTTGACGATACAAGGAGGGATCTAGAAGCGGATCAGAACCGTGGGCGGAGAGATGTAGTTCGGCAGTGAGGGACTTTTGACGGGTTTGACACCATCCAAACCAAAGCATTCCAATTAACTAAATTGCATACTAAGACTGGGATAGGGTGAGCGAAGAGCCAGACTGAGTCACCTGCATGTCCAAGAAGAAACTTAACGGGCTTAAGTCCTTCATATCAAATTGATGGGAGAGATTTTTAACAAGACCCTGGAGTAAAGATATGCTACTGCTGGTAAGGATAATGTCATCGACATAAATGAGAAGTAGAAGCACATGTGACTCTTGTTGTCAAATAAAAAGAGAAGTATCATAGGCACATCCTTGGAATCCACGATGAAGAAGATAAGATGTGAATATGGTGTACTAGGCCCGTGGTGCTTGCTTGAGCCCATATAACATCTTTCGAAGGCGACAAACATGATTAGGCCTAGAAGAATCGACAAAGCCTAGCGGTTGATGAAGATAGACCTCATCCTGCATATCACCATGGAGGAACACGTTTTTGATATCGAGCTGGCGAAGAGGCCAGTCAAATGATATGGCCAAAGAGAGGATAAGGCGAATGATGCCAGACTTCACAATCGGGCTACATGTTTTTTCAAAATCAAAACCTTGACGCTGACTATAGCCCTTAACAACCAAGCGTGCCTTATGGTGGTCAATAAAGCCGTATGCTCGATGCTTGAGTTTATAAACCCATTTGCACCCAGCAACATTCATAGATGGCTTATATGGGACCAAGGTCCATGTGGCATTGCGTTGTAATGTAGAGAATTCCTCCTCCATGGCAACCACCCAGTGAGGATTAGAGGCAGCCAGCTTATAAGAAGTGGGCTCATGTGGACGGGCACGAGAGGTGGCAGTGAGGGCCATGGGAATAGGATGATGAGCCTCCAGAAGCACCTTAATTAGGACGTCAGGTGCCATCCTGTGTTCTAGTTACCATAGGGTGACTTGGTGGCTTCGGAGAAGGTCCAGAGGGCAAGTTGGAAGTGGCCGCGGAATGAGCCAAAAGTGAGTCCGAAATATTGGTCAGAGGTGGCTCCGAAGGCGATAAGGTAGGTGTCACTAGTGTGGGTAAAGAACCACTAGAGCTTGCCAAAGAATTTTATAGTAAGACAGTGGAAAATTTTTGAACCTTAAAGTGTCCCAATGATGAAGGCGAGGAAGCCATAGAGGTGGCGGTTAGTGGGAAGCTCTGTTCATCAAAGGAGACATGCCGGGAAATATAAAGGCAACCAATGAGAGGATCCAAACAGCGGTAGCCCTTGTGTCGGCCACAATATCCGACGAAAACACATTGGACAGACTTGAAGTCCAACTTCCCTTGGCCAAAAGACTGGAGGTAAGGATAGCATGCACACCCGAAAGATCCGTAGGTGTTCATGAGATGGTCGTGAGCCTAGCAATGCTTCAAACGACGTCTTTCCACATAAGACTTGGAGTGGAGCTGATTGATCAAATAAGTGGCGATAGCCAACGCATGGTGCCAAAACTGACAAGGCAGATGGCCATGGGCCATCAAGGTGGGACTGGTTTCAACCACGTGGCGGTGCTTACGTTTGGCAAGGCCATTTTTCTCTGGAGTGCTGGGACAGGAGAGGAGATGAGCAATACCATTGGTCTAGAAGAAGTCCTCAAGCACCCGACATGAATACTCACCGCCGCCATCGGTTTGAACCACCCTAACATGAGCAATATACTGATTCTGAATAAATTTAATAAAGTCAATAAAGATGGCAGCCACATCTAATTTCTGTCGCAAGGAAAAATACTAAGAGAATCAAGAACATTCATAAACAATAATTAAATAAAATCGAAACCCATCCAGAGAAGGAGTGGGAGCCGGTCCCCAAACATCACTATGAAGAGTATTGAAGCATTGAGTGGAGTAAAAAGTCCACCTACAGAAAGACAATTTAGATGTCTTTCCAAGTTTACAACTATCACAATGAACATTAGAAGGCCGACTAGATAAAGAAATAACAGATGACAAGTCCTTCATATTTGAGAGTAGGGATGGCCCAACCACGCGTGTCAGGTGATGCCATCATTCTTATTGGAAAAGAAGACAGCCGGAGAAGAAATATCACATCGCGCATCATTAAGCAGATAGAGGCCACCACGTCTAACCACGTCTAAGGCCTTTCAACATCATCTTTCCCGTCTGCAAATCCTTGGATAACAAATCCCCAAGGGTAAAAGATAAAACAACACTTATTGTCCTAAGAAAATTGAGAGACACTCAATAAATTCTTCTTCAACTTGGGAATAATAAGAACCCGATTAAGTTGAATAGAGGAAGGAGAGAGAGCAATATTGCCAGCATGAGAAATAGGAAGACCGGCACCGTCCCCAATAAGAACTTTATCAGAACCAGTATATGGAACCATACCTTCAGCAAGAGATGAATTGACAGTCATGTGGCTCGTGGCCCCCGTATTTGGATACCAGGCGGAGTCCTACTGGTCGGCAATTTGCATAGCGCAAAAGACTGAATTGGAACAATAGTGGAAGAAGAAGCATCCAGTTGTTGGCTTTGTAATTTGGGTACCCGCATTTGTAACAATAGACTGATGAGGAGTCCCCAGTAATAGGGACAACCCAGACATGACCACAGCCACGGGTAGGCTGGTCGTGGCCACAAGAAGAAGGCTCACCATGAGGTGGAAGCGGATGGGTGTCAGATTAGGTGTCCCTACTATAAGAAAACTGCCCACGAGGGCAGGCATGGCGACCACCATCACTGGCAGTGTTGTATGATTGCCCACGAGCATGTGATTTTGAAGAAAACTTGGCAACAGTGATATCGGAAGATGTACAATTACCTTGAAGTCATAGTTTAAAATAAAATAAAAGAGTAGTAACTTCATCAATAGAATGAAATTCTCGAACGAGATTAATGGTGGCCACCACAGGATCGAACTCCGAGCAAGGCCTTTCAATAACCAGAGATTAAAATCATCATTATCAACCAGTTTCCCTACTCTGGCAAGAGAGCGAGCAAGAGCTTTAGCCTTGTCGATGTAGTCAGTAATCGACAGAGAACCCTTGGCAAGAGAATGAAGCTTCGTCTTCATCTGTTCGATATGAGACCTAGTAAGAGTTCCATAAAGGGTCTTAAGAGTACGCTAGAGATCAACAGTCGATTCACATTGAATGACTTGCAAAAGAATGTCATCTGAAAGTGAACTAGCAAGCCAGGCCAAAACCATTTGATCTAAACACAGTCAATGAAGGATTGCTGCAGAAGTGTCAGGGCCGTTAGGACGAACCATGGTGCCGAGAACTAGGCCAAGGAGCCCATGACACCGAAGAACTAGAAGAACTTGCATCTTCCAAATAAGATAATTGGATGAGGTAAGCATTATGGACACCTCTTGGGTAATCGCCTTGACCACACGAACAGAGGGAGACTCAGTGGTTTTGGTGGGTGAAGAGGACACATTTTTAGATTAGGTAGCTTCATCAATGGAGATGGAAGATGCCATGGGAAAAGAGAAAATAGATTAAGCCTTGGTTGTCTCTGATACCATGTGAGAAAACCCAGTCAAATGCGTGGGTCATACTTCTCATTACTGTAAATTTATAAGATTTACATGTACACGGAAGGGATTTGAATTCCCTCTAATTTAGGCAACTCATATATAAAGAATATTTTTTGTTACACAGTCAAAGGAGAATATCACTTTTGAAATTATGTTGGTAGTTTAACACAACACCAACGTATACACGTGTGGAAGCTTGGAGCAACTAGAAATATGGCTAAAGTCCTAGAGGGGGGCTGATAAAAACCTTTTGAATTTTTTTTTGCCTACTTACACAATTTAACAATTTAAACTAAGTAAGCAAGAACACTTCGGCTTCCAAGCCTAAGTGGGTCCAATCACAAGGTTAGCACATAATTAATAATTAAATGACTTAGCCTAAGCATGCATAGATAAACATATGATTAAACAAATCAAGCTCCTAATCTATACAACCTATGTAGACTTTAGAGGATGGGTCAAATAAGCTTAAGTCTACACAAGGAGTGAAAGTACATCAAGTGTGTGTGGATGTGCCTATCAAGTGCCTTCCATACATTCCTAGCTAATTAAGCATTCACAATTAAACAATTAAACACAATGCATAATAAGAAATGTGCTCAAATACAATCACAAACATAACGATATATAGTGGTTCGACTACTTGTCTACTCCACTCCCGGTTCAAGTACTCAACCCCTTTGAGCACACCGGCATTCACTAGGGAGTTTAAATCTAGTTCCTCCCAACCAAGGTGTTTTAACTTGGATCCACAAAACCGGAGAGTTTACAGGTTTCTCCTAACTTACACGTTCACACTCGTGTTGGTGGCTCCCCTTGTTGACTTGTTTAGGCCCGCCAAATGTACCAAGAAATGGCAAACGTCTCTGAATTTTAGGCCCGACAAACGTGCCAAGGAACGACAAACATCCCTGAATTTTAGGCCTGACAAACTTGCCAAGGAAAGGAAAATGTTCCTACATTTTAGGCTTAACTAATAAGCTAAGGATCGACAAACAATCCTAGAATGCGATTTTGACAAATAAACTCTACACTCAATTCCCCATAGGAAAAGACTGGATGGACTCTAAAAAAATGACAACTCACGTGTCGGATTTAAGCCCCGTTGTAGTGCCACTTCGAGTTTCTTCTTCTTGCTCTCCCATACTTAAATCAGCTCCCCTTGTGCTCCTTTGATCTTTGATGCCGCTGCTTTGCCAAGGTTTCAACTCCAAGATCAGTTCCCTTGCATATGATGTTCCATTGGAGATGCCCAAAGTACTAGGGAATGGTGTAACCTCTACAAATTGTAGGAAATGGGTTTCCTAGAGGGATACACCTATTTGGACTCCTAGGTAGTGTTTAGACAAGGGATTTAACTATGATCAAGGTGTCTAAACTCCTAGGAATCAAGAGGAAACAAGTCCATTCTCATATTGCCAATGAATGCCCTAAGCTTGTGATGAATCAAAAGGAGAATGACTTGTATGGGTTAGGATTAGAGCTCCTAATGATAAGCAATGGCGGTGGCTTCTAAATCCTCAAAATCCCCTCTCTTAGCTAAAAAATCGCGTCTCCCGTATTTATGAAGTTTCCTCCAACGGTCAAATAATGAGCAGAAAATGACAGTTCTGATCGATCGAAATTTAGTTTCGATCGATCAGAATATTAGTCCAATGATTCATCAAGTTGTTGGACAATATCTCCGATTGATCGAATAGTGTTCCGATCGATCGAAAAATTATTTTTCGATTGATTGAAAATCATTTCCGATCAATCGGAAAATCAATTCCGATTGATTTTTTAGGCCGACAAACAGGCCAAGGAATGGCTAACGTCCCTAGTCTTTAGGCCGACAAACAGGCCAAGGATCGATGAACGACCCTAGTTCGAGTTTGTCAAACAAACTCTACACTCAACTCCCACAGGGAATTGAGTGGATGGACTCTTAACAAAGACAAACTTGTCGAATTGAGCCGCTTTGTAGCGCCGCTTCGGGTTGCTTTTTCTTGCTCTTCTATGCTTGAATCAGCTCTCCTTGTGCTCTTCCAATCTTTGATGCCGCTGCTTTGCCAAGGCTTCAGCTCCAAGATCAACTACCTTGCATGTGATGCTCCATTGGAGATTCCCAATGTGCTAGGGAATGGTGAATCCTCTACAAATGGTAGGAAATGGGTTTCTCAGAGGAATACACCTCTTCGGACTCTTAGGTGGTGTTTCGATAAGAGATTTAACAATGATCAAGGTGTCTAAAACCTTAAGAATCAAGAGGGAACAAGTTCATTCTCATTATGCCATTGAATGACCCAAGCTTGTGATGAAAACACAAGGAGAATAACTTGCTATGGGTTTGGAATAGAGCCTCTAATAGTCTATAGTAATGGTAGCTTCTATCTCCTCAAAATTCCCTCTCTTAACCCTAAAAACGAATCTCCCTGCTTTTATAAACTTTCTCCAATGGTCAAATAACGGGCAGATTCGCACAAGGTCAGGCGTCCAGTGGACACTGAGTCGGGCGCCCGAAATCCGGTCCATAAAAAGGTTTTAAACGCTGGACAAATTTGGAGTTGGTCGGGCGGCCAGACAAGGTGTGGTCGGGCGCCCGATGACCATACTTTCACTGGTCGGGTGCTTGGTGGTCACTTTGGTTGGGCGTCCTATATTCATTCCAGAATGGGTCTTGTGCTGCTAAACATTTTTTGCACTGGTCGGGCGCCCGGTCAGATTATGGTCAGGCGCCCGATGACCATCTGGTTTTTTGACCAACTTACTGGAAGGATTTCCCTTAGGTTGGGCGCCCGGTGAACACTGGGGTTAGGCACCCGGCCAAGCATGATTTTCTGCTATTTGGATTATGTTTTGCAGCATATCATGCAAACTCTTTGGCTATTCTTTTGGGACACCTAAGGCCAATCTAAGATGACTAAGGGTATGCCTATTGGGTCATGGTCATCTAGAGGTTACTAGTTTTGGGTAGGTTCAAGGTTAAGGCTCACCAAGGCATCACATTCACCTGTTTCTTCTTTCTTGATGCAGTCGGTCCGTCTTGAGTCTTCGGTCTTCGTCTTCATTAAGCTCAACCGACACTAGACTCACTGACCTAAGTAATTGACAAACAAGGTGGACTAGTATGCCACAAAAAAGTGCACTAACACAAATAATGTTTAGACTTGTGTTTTACCAAGATTTTAGCCTAGCCAAGGGAGAATCAAGTCTAATCAACTTAATAAACATGCCGCAATGAAAGGGTAAGGATTTGTTAGTTAATAACACCATTCATTGATGTTTTGAGTTTCCTAAGGACAGTCTATATGCACTTTACCTTTTGAGCATGATTTGTCTTGAGCTTGAGTGAAGGAAGAGGCGTCGATTTCAAGTCTTGGACTTTAATTTTCTGTTGGGGCTCCACAACACTTGACTTAAACAGATGACACAGCAATTGACAAAATTCAATGTACGAAGAATCTCTCATTTTATCATTCGCGTGAAAAAACATTTATCCTAGACTCAACATGATCTCCATATCATGAGTGACCCAAACAGAAAATAAAATACACCCATTACATGTCTATACAGATTTACAAGATAAAACTTTACAAAAGGACACGTATAGACTCGAATTTCTTCAAAATCTCCCCCTTAATGCTTGCACCTAGAAAGTCCTGCAAAAAGATATAATCGGATCTTCTAGGTGAGATCATTTCCCCCTTTTTATTAATAATTGACAATGGTTAGCCTGCAAATAAATGTGCTTAAGAAATCCACAGACTAGTGCATAAAATATGTCAATCACTAGAACAAGGGATGAGATATAAACATGATAGACCTGAGGAGAGTAGAAGTAGACAATTTGCATGATGGCCGACCAGTCTTGACTGGTCGGACTAGACTGGTCCTTTGTCCAGCAAGCCTCCAAGGTGGCCGGCAGGTTGGCCGACCAGTCAGGACCGATCGTGGCTCCCTTGGCCGACCGGTCATGACCGGTCGGACCTCTTTTTTTCTTCTTTTTCTTCCTTTCTTTCTTCTCTTTTCTCCCTCTTTCTTCTTCCTTCTTTGGTCCACCTTGGGCCTTCATTCAAAGGCGCTCCTAAATATGCACTTTTTGGTCACAAATTGGACAAAGTCGCTCTCATTCCTACAATCACAAAAACATGCATTAGATGTACATTTTAAACATGCAAACCATGCATATAATGTGATGTAATGGGCTACTTTATGTATAAATTGGAGGTTAAACAGTCGGCCCCTGTGAATTTTGCACATTTGATGCAGTTTTTCATACCAGTTGAAGCCACCTTAGATGTGATGATTAGTTATTAAAATCTTGATCTAGATGACTATTTAAGGAAGGCACAAGTCCAATGTAGCATGGTGTATCAAAATGTCTAGGCCACCATAAAAAAGGAAGTCATACAGCTCCAGATTTGACTTTATGAGCGAAAGAAGGGGCTATGATCCCAAATATTCTTACGAAGCATAGATTGATGAGGCAAAGATCCTTAGATATTCCTATGAAGATCAGTCAATGAGGCTTAATCCTCAAATGTTTCCCGTAAACAAATACTTGTTAACTTATTTAAGCACACCCAACCCCAATGGACTTTTGAAAGTCCGTAAAGTGAACCGAATCCAAAGATTGGGTCAAAATATCAGCTAACAGATTTTTTGGTGGGCATATCCTCGAGAGTTATGATTTGATCTTTGACTAACTCCTGAATAAAATGGTGCCTAATATCAATATGCTTTGTGCGCGAGTGCTGAACCGGATTTTTCAAAATGTTAATGGCACTGGGTATTATCACAAAATAATTTCATGGTGCCTTGTTTAGTTCCATAATCCGACAAGGTTTGTTTCATTTAGAGTAATTACACACAACAACTTCCACCAACAATACACTTCGCTTCAACCGTGGACAAAGAGATAGAGTTCTGTTTCTTATTGTTCCATGCAACAAGGCAGTTTTCAACATAGAAACACCCACTACTGGTTGATTTTCGATCATTAATATTACCAGCCCAATTGGCATCTGAGTACCTAACAATATCGGTAGATGAGTCAAATGGGTACCAAAGGCCATACTTAGTGGTGCATCCGACAAATCAGATGATTCGCTTCACTGCTAGCAAATGCAATTCTTTAGGATCATCCTTGAATCTAGCATAGGCTCCTGCACTGAATGTGATATCTGGCTTGCTAGCTGTGAGGTAGAGGAGACTACCTATCATGCTCCTGTAGAGATGTTGATCTACACTTTTCCCTATTGAATCTGTAGATAATTTGATAGTTGTGCTCATAGGGGTAGTGTGAGAACGATTACACTCTAAACTAAAACGTTTAACTAGGTCTTTAGCATACTTGCTTTGGCTAATGAATATTCCTGATTCTAGTTGCTTAACTTGTAGGCCTAGAAACATATTTAGTTCCCCTACCATGCTCATTTCAAATTCTGATGTCATTAATTTAGCAAATGATATAAACATTTCCTCACATGTGGAACCAAAAACAATGTCACCGACACAAATCTAGGCAATTAAAATTGAATTCTTGGATACTCTTACAAAAAGTGTTTTATCAACACTCCTCCTAACAAAATCAAGGCCTATAAAAAATTGAGTTAGGCGCTCATACCATGCGCAAGGAGCTTACTTAAAACCATAGAGAGCCTTTTGTAATTGGTATACCTTGTGAGGATGTTTAGGATCAGTAAATCCCTTTTGGTTGTCAACATATACTTCTTCATCAAGAATACCATTCAAGAAGGCACTCTTTGCATTCATTTAAAATTATTTGAATTTTAAGCACATGCAACTACCATAAGAATTCGAATAGACTCAAGTCTAGCTACAGGAGCAAATGTTTTGTCAAAATCAATTCTAATTTCAATCTGAGAATATCCCTGTGCATCTAGCCAAGCCTTATTTCGAACGATATTTCCTGATTCGTCAGATTTGTTTTTAAAGATCCATTTGGTTCCAACAACATTCTTTCTCTCTGGCCTATCGACTAGATATCATACCTCATTTCTGGTGAATTGTTGAAACTCTTCTTGCATTGCAAGTTTCAGAATTCATCAGTTAGAGCCTCATCAATATTCTTTTATTCGATTTTAGATGTGAAACACAGGTGACTGTTGATAACCTCCGACTGTCCCCTGATTTTGACCTAAGTGTTAGGATCCCTAATGATTTGATTGAGAGGGTGATCCTTAATAATAGGAACATCATTAGGAGTAGAGGAGGCTCTTGGAGATAAGGGTTGTTTATCATATTTTCCTATCTCTCGCATATACCCTCATTTTCTTCTACATCACCTGGTGACACAGACTCATTTAAAGGTTGGTCATCAACAATCACATTGATTGACTCTTGAACTGTTGAGATACGATTTGTGTAAACTCTATATGCTCTACTATTTAAAGAGTCCCCTAAGAAGATACATTCATTAGTTCTAGAGTTGAACTTACCCAAATT
Organism: Liriodendron chinense; assembly: GCA_003013855.2. Classification (NCBI taxonomy): domain Eukaryota; kingdom Viridiplantae; phylum Streptophyta; class Magnoliopsida; order Magnoliales; family Magnoliaceae; genus Liriodendron; species Liriodendron chinense. The sequence goes on along the minus strand of ML058501.1, from coordinate 1,051,638 downwards.
TTCACGGTCTCGTAAGATATGACATGGGCTACCAAAGACCTTAAAATATTTTACATTTGGTGTCTTTCCACACCATAGTTCATATGCAGCTTTGTCTAAACCTGCTCTTAAGTAAACTCAGTTTATGATATTGCAGGCAGTGTTAATTGCTTCGGCCCACAGATATTTCGCAAGGTTTTTTTACTATTAATCATGAAAGTGGCCATTTCCAACACCACCCTGTTTTTCCTTTCAGCAACCCCATTTTCTTGAGGTGCTTTAGGAGCTGAAAACTCATGGTTGATTCCTAGCTCATTACATAGTTCATTAAAATGATGTTCTTCAACTCACTGCAATGATTACTGTGAATTCTAATAACCATGTAACCTTTCTCATTATGAAGTCGCTTTATCAAATTTTTTTAATTTGTCAAACGTGTCAGATTTTTCCCTTAGGAAAGCGAATTAGGTGAATATAGAGTAATTATCGATGACAACAAAGAAGTATCATTTCCCGCCTTGGCTTAAAACCTTGGTAAGACCAACTAGGTCCATGTGTAACAGTTCAAAGGGTCTAGATGTGGCCAGATTTGAGGTCTTTTTGTGTGCAACCTTAATTTGTTTACATTTTTTACACTCGCTACACACAGCCTTTAGTCTTTGCCAATCTTGGTCCATCCTCTTACTAGATTTTTCTGACTAAACTTGGATTGATTTCTATAGTGTACATGACCGAGTCGTTGGTGCCATAGTTCAATTTCATTATCAATGGGCATGTGACAAATGGTTGGGGAGCTCTGGTCATCATGGATTTCTATTACATAACAGTTGTCTCCCGTACGTAGACTATTCATGATCAGTTTTCTTGTAGAGTCCAGGATCTTGCACATCTCTTTGGAGAACATTACTAAGTGCTCTTTATCATAGAATTGTGAGATGCTCAGCAAATTGTATTTAAGGCCATCAACAAACAGCACATTTTCTATTTTAGGGAATCTTGGCTCAGTGATGGTTCCTCTACCAATAATTTTAGCCATGCTTCCATCACTAAATGTGACAGACCTACCATCAAAGTCGTTATATGCACAAAATTGAGATCTATCACCATTCATATATCTAGAGTACACACTGTCTACATACCATCTAGTGTTATTCCCAACTTTTATGACAGTATGGATGACCAAACATTTGTTCTTAACTACCCATTTAGTTCTCCTCCTTTTTGGAATGGTATTTTTATAAGATGGCTCTCTATCTTTCTCGATGTATGCTGATTTTTGTTGTTCTTGTAAAATTATAGTTGTTTTCGTATTCAGCACTTTCACTTGTTGTATCAAGTCTTCCATTCTCTTATCATTTCTTGGGGGAGTAGGATAGTTTCTTTTCACCTTCCCCCCTTTTGGTGGAGTTTGCATGGGAGGATTCCAACTAGATTGTACATTTTTTCCAGTTGGTATAAATTTTCCTTTCAAGTTCCTAATCGGATTCTTAAAGACCATGTACTCAAATTTCAAGTGGCTAATGTCACCACAAGTGTAAAAAAATAGAAGAATTTTTACTTTTACTTCTTGATGCTCCTTTTTTCCTTTCTCATTTATAAGGGAATGGGATTTTGGACTTGATCATGACTATCATATCCTAATCCTCTTATATTCTTAGATGACCTACTCATGCTCAATAGAATTTCTAATTTCTCAGAGCATTGAGCAAATCTCTCTTTGAGAAGAGATTCCTGACTAATTATGAGGTTTAGACCATGATTGATAAATTTTGCCTTTTTGAGTTCCTCTTCAAGCTCTTTTGTTTTTTTCTTGAGCTTTAGTATACTTTCTTTCTCATTCAAAGTCTTTTTACATGTGCTCATTTTCACCTTTTAACATTTGTACTTGGTCTGTCAAGTCATTATTTTCTTTCGTTGTTTCATTTAGTTTCTTGGTAAGAGGCTACGCTTTGGCGGAACAAGAGATTGTAGGTTTCTTGTAAGCCTTCATTTTCATTCTCCTCATCTTCCATATCATCCTCTTCATAATTAGTGGATACATAAATAGTGCTAGAGGATTCATGATCATCCTCGTCTCCAATATGTTTTTCAAAGGGCACAATTTCAGTGATGGAGGCCATTAAAATTTTGATTGAGCCTTTCCTCATCACTTTGGGATGAGTCTGATTTTGAATCAGATTTCTTAGTATCATCGCATATAGCAGTCATTGCCTTTTTCTTGGCCTTTTTGTCGGTACATTCGGAGGTGATGTGACCATATCCTTTACACTTGAAACATTGAGGATCTTTTGACTTCTTATAGAATTTTTTTCCTTGTTTCTTGAGTCAAAAGGTTTACCCTTTTGATAGGGTTTCCTTCTAGATATATTTCCTCTAGATTTAAAGAATTTTCTAAAATTCTTGGTCATTAGAGTCATTTCTTCCATGTCTATCTCTTCCTCATCACTTTGATCAAATTCATGCTTTTGATGAGAAGTCTTTAAAGAAGCATTTTTTTTATTTGACAGATGTTCTAAAATGCAATTCATGGGTTTGAAGGGACCTCAATAATTCTTCTACATTCATCTTGTCTAGATCCCTACATTTTTCTAAGGTCACAACTTTGGTGGAGAAACATTTTGGTAAGGATCTTAGAATTTTCCTACATAGCTTACTGTCCGGAATTGGTTCCCCTAAACCACACATGTCATTCGTGATTTTACTCAATCTGAAAAATAATTCCATAATTGTTTCATGCTCCTACATTCTTTTGTTCTCAAATTACTTAGTGAAGAGCTGAAGTTTTGAGCGTTTAACAACACTTGTTCCTTCATGAGTAACTTCAAGAATAACCCATGCTTGTTTACTAGTTTGGCAATTTTGAATGCTTCTAAATTCATCTTTAGAAACTAAGCAATAAATAACATTCAAACCTTTATCATTATAGGCACATTAAGTTCTATTAAAGTCAGTCAACATAACTTTCTCTCTTGGTTTGAGGACATTAGGTTCACTTTCCTTCCTTATAGTGTCCGTTGGGGCTTTCCACCTGCTTTCAATCATGTCACACACAAGGAGATCAAGGGATTTAAAAATATGCTCATTCGAGCCTTCCAATATGGATAATTTGACCCATTGAAGAAGGGAGGTTTGGTAACTGATGTTGAGTCCTATTTAGACATATTTTTAAGCTCTCTTAGGATCTCACTTCAGTTTGTTAAACCTGAACGGAGGAACCCGCTCTGATACCAAATGGAAATTGTGATCTTACAGCTTCTAGAGATATTTGGAGATATGTCTAAGGTCCTGGGGGGGGGGGGGGGGGGGGGGGGGGGGGGGGGGGTGTGAATAGGACTTTTGAAATTCCAACACAATTTAAAAGTAATTTAAACAAGCGCTAACAACTACGATTATCACAATAATATTCTAAACAAATTAGTATTTAAAATTGCAAGATGAACTATCATTAACATTTTAACAAATAGTTGATATTCATGATTGACTAGGCAAGTTCATAAGTTTAACACATAGCAATCATTCATTCCCACAATGCACAACGATATAGAGTGGTTCAGTTTCCCTACTACTCCACTCCCGGTTCACATTCTCAACCTATGAGAACATTGGATTTTACTATAGTCGTGGTTTTAAATAAGGTTCACCATCAACCTTAACATCTTATTTTGTAGGACCGCGTTTACCATCCATCGATGGCCCAATCTAGGGACTTATTGAGTTTGGATCTCAAACTCTCACCAATCCTATTCCAAGGATGGGTAGGTACACTCCCACCGGAGTTTTCCAATCCAGGGAATTTCAACACAAGAAATGGACTCTCAAATACTAGACTTACCTAGAGAAGTTGAGCCCTGATTCAATGCCTTCGACAAGTACCTTCAACTCCAACTTGCTTCAGCTCCTCTTTGTGCTTGTAAGATCAGCTACTATTGAGCTCTTAATTGTGCATATTCTAACCCCAATTCATTACTCATTATGCAAGGTTTTTATGAATTAACGACTGATCTAATACATGATTCTATGATTGTAGGAATGAGAGGGACTTTATCCCATTGGAGACCAAAAAGGATACATTAGGACCCTTTGAATGAAGGCCCAAGGTGGACCAAAGAAGAAAGAAGAAAGAGGAAGAAAAGAAAAGAAAGAAAAGAAGAAAGAGAAGAAAATGTTCGAGGGCCGACCGGTCCAGACCGGTCGGCCGACCTACAGGCCCTTGTGGAACTCACTGGGCAAAAGGACCAGTTGGCTCGACCGGTCGTGATTAGTTGGCCCGACCAGTTGGCTAGCCCCACAAGAAAAGTTAAGGCCATGGAATTAAGGAAAGGAGAGACGATTAACCCCAATGACGTTGAAACTGTTTGTGGAATTTGTGCCGGAAATCAACATGCAACACAAGATTGTCTCACAATTTCAGCAGTTCAGGACATCTTACAAGAACAATCAAATGCCATAAACAGTTATCAACAGCAATTTGGTGCTCCAAATGTTGAATCTCCAATTTATACATTGCATTGCCCATTACATGACATGGTTTGCATGATTTTCATGATTTAAAGGCCCATCTAACACATGTTTTGTGATTATAGGGGATGAGAGCGGACTTCATTCAATTAGGGATTAAAAGAAAGCCTTTGGAGCCATTAGATGAAGGATGAAAGAGGACCAAAGAAAGAAGAAAGTAAGGAGAAGAGGAAGAAGGAAAAAAGAGGACAAAAGAAAGAAAGAAGAACAAGTTGAAGAGGGTCCGACCGGTCTTGACCGGTCGGCCAAAGGAGCCAGATCGGTCTTGACCAGTCGGCCACACACGCTGATCAAAGAGAAGACCAGACCGACCGGTCTTGACCGGTCGGCCATGCACACTGAAGGCTAGAATGAAGTCCGACCGGTCTTGACCGGTCGGTTATGCACGCTGATCGTTCTTTAAAACAAGCTCGACTGGTCTTGACCGGTCGGCTGTACTCCGTGGACTGTTTAAAAGACCAGTCCGACCGGTCTAGACCGGTCGGCTCTGCGTAAACAGAGTCCTTTCTAAATCGAGACTCCGAAAACTGCTGCGCACTGCGTAACCTTTTCGTAGATTCTGGATGTTTCCGACGCAAGGGAGCTTTCTTACTATAAAAAGGACACCTAGGGGCTCTTCCTAGATCATCATAGAAGCTAAGGGACGTGGTTCTAAGGAGGGGAAGCTGTCGTGGAGCGTCTGCAACTCTCCTATTTCCGGTTTTTCTAGTTTTATGCTTTTATTAAGAGTTTTTAGTTGTAGCATGAATATGCTCGGCTAGAACCTCTCAGCTAAGGCTGAGAGGTGAAGCTTGTAGCCAATTCCATGTTGGATTCAGTTTAATTTAAGTAATTTCAATTCAAGTTTGGATTTTTCTTGCATATTTCAGTTCCAAAAGTGGTAGTTTGAGATGTTTTATGAGAGTTCATGTACTCCGGACATGAATTCCTTGCAATTCTCTGAGATTATCATATAATGCTTGTTTAGATTCGAATCATAGTAATCCTTGAGCAGGCCATAGTCCATAGGCATGACTGTTACTCTGAAGGCTATGGTTTTGAATTCTATATTGATTGAATGGACTAGAACTTGGAAGTTCAACTTGATTTGGATTGAATGTGTGTGAATGCTTTATTTTCCAACTAGATGAGAGATAGGACTTCAAATCTAGTTGTGTTCTCTACTTGGGTTGATTTAATTGACATGGGATTGCTACAAGTGGATCCTTGAATGCCTTAGTACTTTAAATTACTGATTTTCTATTAAAGTTACTGTTTTAGTTAATTACCAAATTGAATATGATATTCTTACAAAATTGAGTTGCTGGAGTAGTTTGAAATTGTTTCTATTTCCCTGTGGATCGACCTCGGTCTTACCGAGATTTATTACTACATCGGAGCCTTACACTTGAGGCGAGCGAACAAGTTTTTGGCGCCGTTGCCGGGGAATTAGATAACGGTTTTCAAATAATTTCAGTGGCTGTAGAAGTAGAAGTAGATAGGTTTTTTCTGATTTTCTTAGAACTAACAAATTTTTCTGTTTTGTAGGAATTCTTCTCTAGTTCAAGCGCATCAGGTGATACCTTCCTAACTTAGTTTTTTTTAGAATTTTTTTTAGATTTCAGTTTTCTAGGATTTACAATTAGTTTTAGTTTTTGGTTGAGTGGTTTATGTCCCGTTCGGAACGTAACCATTCGAATCGTCTCCAATCTGAAGGTGGTTTTGTTGGACCATTGTCAGTCCATAGACGAGTCTGAAATTACCAAGAGTATTGTGAAAGTTTGGGGAGTATGGAACAAACACCTTTAAGGAATCCTCCCCCCTACTCCAACTACAAACGCAAATCAGGAAGGAGTAGGAGAGAATGAGGTACATAATGTTCCTCCAATGAGATCACTACGGGACTACCTACAACCTGCCCGAGCAATTACACCCTCTTGCGTGGTTCTACCAGCAAACGGTGGAAACTTTGACATAAAACCGGGTGTAATTCAACTCTTACCAAAGTTCCATGGGCTAGACTCTGACCGCCCATACTTACACTTGAAAGAATTCGAAGAAGTGTTGGCCACCTTGCATTACACCAATGTTTCCGAGGATACTATCAGACTTAAACTTTTTCCCTTCACTTTGAAAGAAAGAGCCAATGTTTGGCTTCACTCTCTTAGACCACATTCGATTGGGTCATGGGTTGAGATGAACCGGGAATTCTTGAAAAAGTTCTTCCCGGCTCATAAAACGAACACCTTTCGAAGGGCCATAATGAATTTCTCGGCTAAAGAAGGTGAATCTTTCTTTCAATGTTGGGAAAGATTTAAAGATCTCCTGCTTGCTTGCCCACATCATGGCTATGAGAGTTGGCGAATTATAAATTTTTTCAATGATGGATTAAGTTCCAATATGCGCCAATTTGTGGAGATGATGTGCAATGGCGAGTTTATGAGTAAAAATCTGTTGAGCTCTTAATTATGCATATTCTAACCCCAATTCATCACTCATTGTGCAAGGTTTGTATAGTTTGGAAGCTAATTCAATGCATGTTGTGTGACTACAGGATTGAGGGTGGACTCTACTCAATTGAAGATATAATAAGCTCATGTGGAACTATTCTAATAAAGAAAGAAAGAACTAAAGAAGAAAAGAAAGCAGAAGGAAGAAAGAAAGGAAAAATACAAGAAGAAAAGAGGGCCGACCGGTCAAGACCGGTCGGCCAAGGAAGCCAGACCGGTCAGTGACCGGTCAGCCATGCAGATTTGGCCCCTACTGAAGACGTCCGACCGGTCTTGACCGGTCGGACATGTGCTGGAACTTCATGGAAAAGGACCGACCGGTCAAGACCGGTCGGTCATTGCTACTGTAAGGAGGATGAAAACGTCCGACCGGTCTTGACCGGTCGGATAGGCTTGCTGGACTGATGTTCTACTAGGCCCGACCGGTCTTGACCGGTCGGGCATACCTGCTGGAGTGTTTTCACTTGAGGCCGACCGGTCATGACCGGTCGGCCATGCGTACTGAGTTAGAAATTTCTAATTTCATCCCGATTTTCTCTGCGCTGCGTAAGTGTTACGCAAATTCTCGATTCTTCCGAAGTTGTGGAGCTTCCAGACTATAAAAGGACACCTAGGGATCGTTCCTAGGGCATCCTAGAAGGGTTCAAGCGAGGTTGGAGGCTGTGGAAGTGAAGATTGGAGTTTCACAACTCCTTTTGGTTTGCTTTGCTGTTTTCATGTTTTTAAGAGTTGTTTCATGTTTCCTTGGATCATGAGCAGCTAAACCTCTTAGCTAGGGCTAAGAGGTGAAGCTTGTAGTGTATCCAAGATGTTTTAATTCGTAGTTAAGTGGTTTTCAGTTTGGAATTTACGATTATGAACTAAGGTTTGAAGTTTATACAAGTTTTTAAGTAATTTCTCTTAGTCTTGTGATGACTTATGGATGTTTGGATGAATTACTTATCTTCTTAATTTGTTTGCAACGGTCTAGACCTGTATGATCCGAGGAATTGGAGTGCGCTCTAGTACCAAGCTCTTCATAAAGGGACTTCATGCCAAAGTTCTAGTTTTGGTTGATTATCTGAAATATGTATGGACTGTGCATATAATTTGAATCCAGTTCAAATCATGATCTAGCCTTGTCTTGTGAGAAGACTTGAGGATGGTTATGATTGGGAATTGGACCTATAGAAAAGGTGAATGACCTATGCAATGAGCATGCTCAGATCAGCCTAGAGTTGAGTGAACTTTATGCACAGAACTTACATATTACAGACTTCTGGTTTAACAGTTCTATCATCCGACTAGATAGACCTGACTGGTGATTCTAGTTGAGAGAATGGGAAACCACAGCGGATTGAACATCGAGGATTGCTACAAGTGAATCCTCGAACCCCTAGTGCCTTCTTATAATTGTTTACATTCAATTTAGCTTAAACTGTTAATCACACACATTCTATACAAACTTTGATTGTTAACTTCAATAGAAACTTGTGGATGAGTTTGTGACATCCTACATAAGTCCCTGTGGATCGACCTCGGTACTACCGAGTTTATTACTACATTGCAACCCTACACTTGGGGAAGCGAACAAGTTTTTGGCGCCGCTGCCGGGGACCTTGACGGTTTTCACAAATTTCTGAAATTAGTATCTATTTAGGACTCTTTAAGATTATTAGAACTAACTTAGTTTGTTTATTTGATTTTTTTTTAAGGATTTCTAGGAAGCTGGAGAAGATTCAAGGATTTCAAGTGCGAATCAGGTTCTATCCTTCTAAAACCTTACTCTTCTCCTTCTCATAGTCATTCTTATTTTATTCATCTCTTATAGAGTGGGTGGAGACTCCTTTTGGATCTCTGAAAGGTCGGCCTTTTTGCCACCTGGATTCCTATTGGTCGGCTCTGCCGTCTTGGATCACCTTGTGCTCAGGGATTTCTTTTCTCATCTCTACTCCTCTTTCTCCTTTTTCTGTGCCTTTTCTCAAAAGATTCAAAGAGTGGGTGGGGTGTTCTCTGAACCCCTATTGACCAGGAGAAATCGGTCTCTATCTTTGTTTTTGGCCTAGCCATTGCAAGACACCTTGTGCTTCGGTCTTAGAGAAGAGTAAAGAAAAAGAAGGAAGAATTCTTTTTCCTTTCTTTTGTTTCTTATTTTTTATTTTTGCATGCCACATTGGGCTCGGGATTCCAATAACCGACTCATAAGTGAAGGGGGGATAGTAGAAGGGATTGATAGAGAGCCACGTGCTAGGAGACATCTAAATTCTCCAATTTTATCTGAAAGTATGGCTACAAATCAACCTAACCCGGTTCAAAATCAAACCGAAACAGGGGAGAATGTGGTTGAGAATGTTCCCCGACCTAGGACTTTACGTGATTTCTTGCAACCTGCAAGAACAAGCACTCCCTCATGCATAGTATTTCCACCAAATGCAGGGAATGTGGATTTGAAACCGGGAGTGATCAATCTTCTCCCTAAATTCCATGGTTTAGACAGTGAAAGTGCCTATCAACACTTTAGGGAGTTTGATGAGGTAATCACCACCATGCACTTTGCAAATGTGACTGAAGATGTAGTAAGACTTAAATTCTTCCCTTTCACTCTTAAGGATAAAGCCAAGGGTTGGCTGTATGCATTAAGGCCAAGATCAATCGGGTCATGGAACGATATGCACAGAGAATTTATAAAAAATTCTTCCCTACTCACAAAACGAACATGCTTAAGCGCCTTATCATGAACTTTGCCCAAAAGGAGGATGAAACCTTTTCCCAATGTTGGGAGAGATTCAAGGACCTATTAAATGCATGCCCACATCATGGCTATGAAAATTGGCGGATTATAAGTTTTTTCTACGAAGGACTGATTCCGTCCATGCGCCAATTTATAGAGATGATGTGTAATGGGGAGTTCATGAATAAGGAAGCTGATGAAGCATGGGATTATCTGGAAGAATTGGCTGAAAGTGCACAATCTTGGGACACACCTAAACCAACAAATTCCAAGATTGGCCAACAAAAGGAAAAGGGAGGAATGTATGTCCTATCAGAAGAAGATAGCATAAGTGCACGGTTGGCTAGCCTTACAAGAAAGGTCGAAGCCATGGAATTAAGGAAAGGAGAAACAATCAACTCCACTGAGGTTGAAACTGTTTGTGGAATTTGTGCTGGAAATCAACATGCTACACCAGATTGTCCCACATTTTCAGCAGTCCAAGGCATCTTACAAGAACAAACAAATGCCATAAACAGTTATCAGCAGCAATATGGTGCTCCAAACTCAAACACGTATAATCCTAATTGGAAGAACCATCCCAACTTCAGTTGGAAGAATGGGCCCAATGCAAATGCAAACAACACTCCAAAAGTATCACTAGAAGAGATGTTGGGTGCATTTGTATCAGTCCAGAATGAGCAAAACAAGACAAACTCTCTAAAAATAGATGGGTTCATGCAAGAGCAATTGAAATTCAATCAAAACTCAAACCAAGCCATCAATGAATTGAAGACATCTTTGGCTAGAGTTGAAGCTCACCTTAGTGTTAGAGAGAAGGGCACACTCCCTGCCCAACCTCTTCCTAATCCAAGGACCCAATATGAGATACAAGATGCAAGCTCATCCTCCCACCATACGGAACATGTCCAAGCTATCACCACTTTGAGAAGTGGGAAAGAAATTGATAAATCCAATCCGGTGAAGGCCCCCAAGCCTAAGGATCCGGAAATTCCCAAAGAGGATGATAGCCCAAACAATATTCCACAAGAGAAAGAACCGGAAAGACAATACAAGCCGGTTGCCCCATTTCCACAAAGGTTGATTTCACCTAAACCTTTAGATAAAAATCTGGAGATTCTGGAAGTTTTCAAGCAGGTGAAGATCAACATTCCGCTGTTGGATGCAATAAAACAAATACCATCTTATGCCAAAATTTTAAAGGAATTGTGTACAATCAAAAGGAAACATAACGTTCACAACAAAGTGCTTTTGGCTGAGAATTTGAGTGCCATCATCAAACAAGAGGTGCCCCAAAAATACAAAGATCCGGGTAGTCCAACCATATCATGCATCATAGGAGACTACCAGATTAAACAAGCCCTACTCGACTTAGGGGCAAGTGTGAATCTCATTCCATACTCGGTCTACGAACAACTTGGGTTAGGTGAATTGAAACCCACCAAAACCACACTCCAACTTGCTGATAGATCCATCCGGATACCGAGAGGAATGGTAGAGGATGTTCTAGTTCAAGTTGATAAATTCTACTATCCAGTAGATTTTATTGTCTTGGACACACATCCCGTGATAGGCACCGGTACTCAAATTCCTATCATACTTGGAAGGCCGTTTCTAGCTACCTCAAACGCCATTATCAATTGTAGAAACGGACTGGTACAAATGTCCTTTGGAAATATGACTCTTGAGCTTAATATATTTGAGTTATGCAAACAACCGCGGGAAGTTGATGATGATATCCACGAACTAAACATGATCGAATCATTCGTGGAAGATACAATCCCCTTGTCACTATTTTTCGACCCTTTAGAGGCATGTGTGGCCCATCTCTATGATATGAATGATAATACAACACAAGAGATGGATGCCATTCTAGATGTGATGCTGGTGCGTGAAAATAAAAGATGGAGGGCCCCCAATTGAACCTTTGCCTATAAATGAGAACAAGGCCCTCCCATCCAACATTAAGGCACCAAAACTCGACCTAAAACCATTGCCAAGTGAGCTAAAATATGTCTATTTAGGTCGAGATGAGACATATCCAGTGGTGATTTCTTCCCACTTGGATGAGGAACAAGAGAGTAGGCTAATAGCCACTCTATTAGAGCACAAGAGTGCCATCGGATGGACAATTGCGGATCTCAAAGGCATAGACCCACTGATTTGCACTCACCGCATACATCTTGAGGAAAATGCAAAGACATCCCGGCAACCACAAAGACGACTAAATCCAAATATGAAGGATGTGGTTAAGGCCGAAGTGGTGAAACTATTGGATGTAGGTATCATTTACCCAATATCTGATAGCCAATGGGTGAGCCCAACTCAAGTGGTGCCAAAGAAATCCGGAATAACCATCATAGCCAATGCCAATAATGAACTCGTACCAACTAGAGTCACTACCGGTTGGAGAATGTGCATTGACTACAGGAAGCTAAACACTGTCACGAGGAAAGACCACTTCCCCCTACCGTTTGTTGATCAGATTTTAGAACGGTTGGCGGGTCATTCCCACTTTTGCTTTCTTGATGGCTATTCAGGGTACAACCAAATAGAAATTGCCCGTGAAGATCAAGAAAAGACTACATTCACATGTCCATTCGGTACTTTCGCCTATCGACGAATGCCGTTTGGACTATGTAATGCCCCTGCCACCTTTCAGCGTTGCATGATGAGCATCTTTTCTGACATGGTGGGGACCATTCTTGAAGTCTTCATGGATGATTTTTCTGTATTTGGTTGTAACTTTGATGAGTGCCTCAAACACTTGAAATCTGTGCTAAAAAGATGTGAAGAAAAGAACCTTGTACTCAATTGGGAAAAGTGTCACTTCATGGTTCAAAAGGGAATTGTACTTGGTCACATCGTTTCACAAAATGGAATTGAGGTGGACAAGGCGAAAATTGATCTTATCTCTAACCTCCCACCACCCAAAAGCATACGAGATATACGGTCCTTTTTAGGACACGCAGGATTTTATAGACGGTTCATAAAGGATTTCAGTTCACTCTCTCATCCTTTATGCAACCTACTTCAAAAGGAAAATTCATTTGAGTGGAGTGAAGAATGTCAAAAGGCCTTTACCACCCTTAAAGGCATGTTGACATGCGCCCCAATAATGCAACCACCTGATTGGAGCCTTCCTTTTGAGATTATGTGCGATGCTAGCGACTATGCTATTGGGGCCGTGTTAGGCCAAAGAAAAGATAAAAAGCCATGTGTTATCTACTATGCAAGTAGAACCCTAAACTCAGCCCAGGCAAACTACACCACTACTGAAAAGGAACTTTTAGCAGTAGTTTTTGCCTTGGAAAAGTTTAGATCCTACTTGATTGGATCCAAGATCATCGTATTCACCGACCATGCCGCGCTTAAGTATCTTCTCTCTAAGAAGGATGCTAAACCACGGTTATTAAGATGGATCCTCCTACTCCAAGAATTCGACTTAGAAATACGTGATAAGAAAGGAGTAGAGAATGTAGTAGCTGACCACCTCTCTCGACTTGTCCTCACTGATTCCCCTGAAACGACTGCAATCAATGACATGTTTCCTGATGAACAACTTTTTGCTGTTTCCCAATTGCCATGGTATGCGGACATTGCTAATTATCTTGCTACAGGTACAATTCCTACATATTGGAAAAAGCAAGATAAGGATAGATTCTTCTCAGAGGTACGGAAATTTCTATGGGACGACCCATACTTGTTCAAGTATTGTCCCGACCAAATCATAAGGAGATGTGTCCCAGATAATGAGCAACAAAGTATCATCTCCTTCTGTCATTCTCAAGCATGTGGTGGCCATTTTTCAGCCAAAAAGACCACAGCGAAAATTCTGCAATGTGGGTTTTATTGGCCCACCATGTTCAAAGACACACATGAGTTTTGCAAAGCATGTGAACCTTGTCAGAAACTAGGAGGAATCTCCCGTAGAAATATGATGCCACTTAATCCCATTTTAATTATCGAAATTTTTGATTGTTGGGGCATCGATTTCATGGGCCCATTCCCATCTTCTTTTGGAAATTTATACATCTTACTTGCTGTTGATTATGTCTCCAAATGGGTCGAGGCCATTCCTTGCCGGAATAATGACCATAAAACGGTCATTCGATTTTTAAAAGAAAATATTCTTTCCCGGTTTGGAACACCTCGAGTCATCATAAGTGATGGAGGGTCTCACTTTTGCAATCGCCCTTTTGCAGCCTTAATGAAGAAATATGGCGTTACACACAAAGTGAGCACTCCCTATCACCCACAAACTAGTGGACAAGCTGAGATATCCAATAGGGAGATTAAACACATTTTGGAGAAAACGGTGAATCCCGATCGCAAGGATTGGTCACTTCGACTTACCGATGCGCTTTGGGCTTACCGTACTGCCTTTAAAACCCCTATTGGAATGTCTCCCTATAGACTTGTCTATGGGAAGGCTTGTCACCTACCTGTGGAATTGGAACATAAGGCATATTGGGCTATTAAGAAGATGAATTTCAATTCTGACAAGACAAGCTCGTTACGCAAACTACAATTGAATGAACTTGCAGAAATCCGGAATGACGCTTATGAGAATGCGAGAATTTACAAGGACAAGACAAAGATATTCCATGATAAGAATATTCTTCGCAAGACATTCACAATCAACCAAAAAGTCCTTATGTATAATTCTCGCTTACATCTATTTCCGGGAAAACTAAAATCTCGATGGACCGGTCCCTACATTGTGCAAACTGTCTATCTGTATGGGACTGTCGAGCTGTTGAATCCGAGGAACGGCAACATTTTCAAAGCAAATGGGCAGCGATTAAAGCCGTTCTTTGAGAATTTTCCTTCAGAAGGTATGTCCTTACCCCTGAATGATCCTGTGTATCAGGATGATTGATCTCCTAGTCTGATGGAGGTATAGAGTAGTTAGGATTAGGACTTTGCTGCTTTTGTTTTCGTTTTCATAGGTTTGTTAGAAGGAGGAAGATTTCCAATGTTCACTCTCTCAGGTAATATCATTCCTCACTCCCTTTTATTTTCAAATTGCTCTCATGTTTTGCTCATTGCGCATCTTTTACATTGAGGACAATGCACGATTTGGTTGGGGGGTGTAGGACCGCTTGGATGAATCCAGCATTTTGCAACATCTCAAGCAAGTATGTGGAAATTTTTCGATTTTTTTCAAAAATTCGAAACTCTTTTGGAAAACATTGGTTCTATGCATTCGAGTTGATATGAGCATAAGAGGAGGAGATATGAAGTGTATAAGGCTGGATGTCTGGAATCTCTCATTGCATAATGGTTTTATATGAGAACTCCCCTATTTTTGTGATTGATAGAAAATCTGAACACTTTTACACCTAGTTCACATTACACGATTTTCATGAGTTGAAGGGATTATGTGATTTAGGGATGAGTTAGACTTTGAATTAAGGTATTGAGAAATCAGGCCGGGGTACTTTGTCCATCCTTGTCCATGGGAAAATAATGAAAGATATGGATTTCTAAAAATCCTATCTAATTTAAAAAGAAAAAGGAAAAGGAAGGATGAAATTGGGAATGTGGAAAAACGGTGGAAAATTCCGATTAGGGCTACCTACTACCAACCGGGGGATGGTCTACCCGTAACCAAAGCCGGAAATGGGACGTAGTGTGAAAGTCGTCGGAAGGACGGTAAGGCAAAACCCTGTCATTGGCTTGATGTGGCTCTATGGACCTTGAGTTCTATAGTTTACTTGATCTATGAAGAAGATAATCCTAGAAACTTGTGAGATGAATTTTCACTACCCACACTAGGTTAAATTTGTCCAAATCTTTCTATTTATCAACCAATCAGCGGGAATTTCATATGAATGCGTATTATGTTTTGAGAGTATACGGTTTCAACCTCTGTTGCCTAATGTTTCTGAATCTTAAGCTTATGAACCTTGGAATGTATAAAAGGATGGTTTCTGAAAGAGAGTTGAGTTTCGAAGAATGAGATTAACTTCACGCATGTTTTGCTCGGGACTAGCAAAATGCTGGTTGGGGGGTGTGTTGAGCTCTTAATTATGCATATTCTAACCCCAATTCATCACTCATTGTGCAAGGTTTGTATAGTTTGGAAGCTAATTCAATGCATGTTGTGTGACTACAAGATTGAGGGTGGACTCTACTCAATTGAAGATATAATGAGCTCATGTGGAACTATTCTAATAAAGAAAGAAAGAACTAAAGAAGAAAAGAAAGCAGAAGGAAGAAAGAAAGGAAAAATACAAGAAGAAAAGAGGGCCGACCGGTCAAGACCGGTCGGCCAAGGAAGCCAGACCGGTCAGTGACCGGTCAGCCATGCAGATTTGGCCCCTACTGAAGACGTCCGACCGGTCTTGACCGGTCGGACATGTGCTGGAACTTCATGGAAAAGGACCGACCGGTCAAGACCGGTCGGTCATTGCTACTGTAAGGAGGATGAAAACGTCCGACCGGTCTTGACCGGTCGGATAGGCTTGCTGGACTGATGTTCTACTAGGCCCGACCGGTCTTGACCGGTCGGGCATACCTGCTGGAGTGTTTTCACTTGAGGCCGACCGGTCATGACCGGTCGGCCATGCGTACTGAGTTAGAAATTTCTAATTTCATCCCGATTTTCTCTGCGCTGCGTAAGTGTTACGCAAATTCTCGATTCTTCCGAAGTTGTGGAGCTTCCAGACTATAAAAGGACACCTAGGGATCGTTCCTAGGGCATCCTAGAAGGGTTCAAGCGAGGTTGGAGGCTGTGGAAGTGAAGATTGGAGTTTCACAACTCCTTTTGGTTTGCTTTGCTGTTTTCATGTTTTTAAGAGTTGTTTCATGTTTCCTTGGATCATGAGCAGCTAAACCTCTTAGCTAGGGCTAAGAGGTGAAGCTTGTAGTGTATCCAAGATGTTTTAATTCGTAGTTAAGTGGTTTTCAGTTTGTAATTTACGATTATGAACTAAGGTTTGAAGTTTATACAAGTTTTTAAGTAATTTCTCTTAGTCTTGTGATGACTCATGGATGTTTGGATGAATTACTTATCTTCTTAATTTGTTTGCAACGGTCTAGACCTGTATGATCCGAGGAATTGGAGTGCGCTCTAGTACCAAGCTCTTCATAAAGGGACTTCATGCCAAAGTTCTAGTTTTGGTTGATTATCTGAAATATGTATGGACTGTGCATATAATTTGAATCCAGTTCAAATCATGATCTAGCCTTGTCTTGTGAGAAGACTTGAGGATGGTTATGATTGGGAATTGGACCTATAGAAAAGGTGAATGACCTATGCAATGAGCATGCTCAGATCAGCCTAGAGTTGAGTGAACTTTATGCACAGAACTTACATATTACAGACTTCTGGTTTAACAGTTCTATCATCCGACTAGATAGACCTGACTGGTGATTCTAGTTGAGAGAATGGGAAACCACAGCGGATTGAACATCGAGGATTGCTACAAGTGAATCCTCGAACCCCTAGTGCCTTCTTATAATTGTTTACATTCAATTTAGCTTAAACTGTTAATCACACACATTCTATACAAACTTTGATTGTTAACTTCAATAGAAACTTGTGGATGAGTTTGTGACATCCTACATAAGTCCCTGTGGATCGACCTCGGTACTACCGAGTTTATTACTACATTGCAACCCTACACTTGGGGAAGCGAACAAAATCCAGATGAGGCTTGGAGTTACTTGGACATGTTGGCTGAAAATGCCCAATCTTGGGATACATCGGATAAACCTAATAACTCCAAACCCACTCAAGAGAAAGGAGGGATCTATGTCCTTAAGGAGGAAGACGATGTGAATGCAAGGATAGCCAACCTCACAAGGAAGGTTGAGGCCATGGAACTTAGTAAAAATGGAGTTCCCAAGTCCAATGAAGCTGTTGAAACCATATGTGGGATTTGCCTCACCGATTTACACGCTACGCAAGATTGTCCCACAATTCCTGCATTTCAAGAGGTATTACATGAACACGCCAATGCCACATATGGTTATCAACGGCCTTTCAATGGACCGGTAGGTAATACGTACAATGAGAGTTGGAAGAACCACCCAAATTTTAGTTGGAAGAATGCTCCTACAGGCAATCCTACCAACTTTCAAAGAGGGTCACCCATGCAAAATATGGCCCCACCTCAATTCTCAATGGAGGATACCTTGAAGGCGTTTATACAAGGGCAAACGCAAATCAATCAAACAAATCAGCAATTGTTCCAAGAGCTTAAAGTCTCGGTTGATGAGATTAAGGGACGCTTGAATGCTAGGGAAGGGACCTTTCTGGCCCAACCTCAGCCCAATCCCAAGCAAGTACATGAAGTAAGCATCCCTAATCCTTCCAACCAAAACATGGAGCAAGCCAAATCCATCACCACCCTTAGAAGTGGAAAACAAATTGACAAAACTATTCCGGTGAAGGCCGATGAGCCTAATGATCCGGTAAATTCTGAGGATGAAGATGGATCTAACTTAGCCCCACAACAACCGGAACGTATTTACAAGCCTGTAGCATCATTCCCTTCAAGATTGGTTGCCCCAGAATCTCTCCCAAATTCTCATGATATTTTAGAGATTTTCAGACAAGTCAAGATTAATATCCCTTTTCTTGATGCCATCAAACAAATTCCCTCTTATGCCAAGTTTCTAAAAGACCTATGCACAACAAAACGCAAATATAATGTGCAGCAAAAGGCTTTCTTAACTGAGCAAGTGAGTGCCATCCTCACTCAAAAGACCCCCCCAAAATTCAAAGATCCCGGTAGTCCCACCGTCTCATGTATCATTGGAGACTACCGGATTGAGCGTGCCTTGCTAGATTTGGGGGCGAGTGTGAACTTGATCCCATACTCGATATATGAGCAATTGGGTCTTGGTGAATTAAAACCCACCAAAACCACGTTGCAACTTGCTGATAGATCCATCCGTGTACCGAGGGGGATAGTTGAGGATGTTCTAGTCCAAGTTGACAAATTCTACTACCCGGTAGATTTTATCGTCTTGGACACACAACCGGTTTTGGATGCTAGCACCCAAATACCGGTAATATTAGGCCGCCCATTCCTTGCCACATCAAACGCAATCATCAATTGCCGGAATGGGGTGATGCAACTATCTTTTGGAAACATGACACTAGAGGTGAATGTGTTTCACTTGGGTAAAAGACATAGGGATGTCGAGGATGATGAGTTCTTCGAGGTAAACATGCTTGAAACTTTTGAAGAAGAAGAACTCCTCCAACTTAAACCACTAGAAAGCTTGGAGACATGCTTAGCACATTTCATGGATTCTGAAGACCCCATCATTAGTGAGATTGTGTAGGCATTAAATATAGAAAGACCGGTAGTTGATACTAGCCGGTGGAGGCCCCATTTTGAAAAATTGCCACCAACCACATTAAGGCCTCTACTGTCTAACATCAAACCACCGAAGCTTGACCTTAAACCATTGCCATCCGAGCTTAAATACGTATATTTGGGTCAAGAGGAAACGTTCCCAGTTGTCATTGCCTCCCACCTTGAGAAAGACCAAGAGCTCAAGTTGATTGAGTTACTCAAAGAACATAGGGAAGCCATAGGTTGGACAATAGCGGATCTCAAAGGGATAGATCCTTCGGTTTGCACTCACCGAATACACCTTGAAGAAAATGCAAAAACGACTAGACAACCTCAAAGACGGCTAAATCCAAACATGATGGAGGTTGTCAAAGCTGAGGTGTTAAAGCTATTGGATGTGGGTATTATCTACCCCATCTCAGATAGCCAATGGGTGAGTCCTACCCAAGTTGTCCGCAAGAAATCCGGTATTACCATCATTGAAAACGCCAACAACGAGCTTATACCGACTAAGGTGACCACCGGTTGGCGTATGTGCATTGATTATAGGAAGCTCAACACGGTTACTAGGAAAGACCACTTCCCTCTCCCATTTATGGATCAAATTTTAGAGAGGTTGGCAGGCCATTCCTATTATTGCTTCCTAGATGGCTATTCCGGATACAACCAAATTGAGATATCCCCAGAGGACCAAGAGAAAAGCACATTTACATGCCCGTTTGGCACCTTCGCTTATCGAAGGATGCCATTCGGGTTATGTAATGCACCCGCCACATTCCAACGATGCATGTTGAGTATTTTCTCAGACATGGTGGGTGAGTTTCTTGAGGTGATCATGGACGACTTTTCTGTTTTTGGTTGTACGTTTGATGAGTGCCTCAAGCACTTGAAGTTGGTCTTGATGAGGTGTGAGGAGAAGAAGCTTGTCTTAAACTGGGAAAAGTGTCATTTCATGGTACAAAGAGGAATAGTCCTTGGACATATCATCTCGTCCAATGGAATAAAGGTAGACCGGGCAAAAATTGACATAATTTCCAATCTACCACCACCTAAAAGCATACACGATGTGCGGTCCTTCCTTGGACATGCCGGTTTCTATAGAAGGTTTATAAAGGATTGTAGTCATATCTCAAGGCCTTTATGCAACCTTCTACAAAAGGAGAACCAATTTGAGTGGAGTGCCGAATGTCAATTAGCTTTTTCAAAGCTAAAAGAGATGTTGACAACCGCTCCTATCATGCAACCACCAGATTGGTCCATTCCTTTTGAGTTGATGTGCGATGCGAGCGATTTTACTATTGGGGAGGTGTTAGGCCAAAAGAAGGATAAAAATCCTCATGTTATCTACTACGCAAGTAGGACCTTGAATCCTGCCCAAGTTAATTATTCGACTACGGAGAAAGAGCTCCTAGCTGTCATTTTTGCCTTGGACAAATTCAGGCCATACTTAATAGGATCCAAAGTTATTGTTTATACGGATCATGCGGTGCTGAAACACCTTCTTTCTAATAAGGATGCTAAGCCCTGCTTGCTTAGATGGATCCTACTCCTTCAAGAATTCGACTTGGAGATCAAAGATAAGAAGGGGGTAGAAAATGTGGTGGCGGATCATCTATCCCGTCTAGTCCTACCAAATTCCATTGACGAGTCAACTATTGAGGACTCATTCCCTGATGAACAACTCTTTGTTGCTATGCATCCACCATGGTACGCTGATATAGCCAATTATCTTTCCACAGGTGCGATGCCGATTCATTGGACTACGCAGGACAAACGTAAATTTCTAAGGAAAGTGCACAGATTTTTTTGGGATGAACTTCTATTGTTTAAATATTGCCCAGACCAAATTATAAGGAGATGTGTCCCCGATGATGAACATAATTCAGTCATCTCCTTTTGTCATGATCAAGCATGTGGGGGTCATTTTTCAGTCAAGATAACAACTGCAAAAATTCTGCAGTGTGGTTTTTATTGGCCCACGCTATTTAAGGACACCCACGAGTTTTGCAAAGCATGCGAGCGCTGCCAGAAGTTAGGAGGATTATCCCGTCGAAATATGATGCCTCTCACCCCAATTCAACATCTTGAAGTCTTTGACTGTTGGGGCATCGATTTCATGGGACCATTCCCTTTTGGACATGTCTATATTTTGCTTGCCGTAGACTATGTGTCTAAATGGATAGAGGCTATCCCATGTAGAACCAACGATCATCGTACGGTTCTCAAGTTGCTCAAAGAAAACATACTTTCTAGATTTGGGATGCCTCGGGCCATCATTAGTGATGGTGGTTCTCACTTTTGCAGTAGACCTTTCGAAACTTTAATGAAGAAATATGGTATTAGGCACAAAGTGAGTACCCCATACCACCCACAAACTAGTGGGCAAGCTGAAATCTCCAATAGGAAAATCAAGCAGATTTTGGAAAAGACGGTGAGACCGGATCGCAAGGATTGGTCCCTAAGATTAGATGATGCACTTTGGGCTCACCGTACTGCCTACAAGACACCCATTGGAATGTCCCCTTATAGACTTGTCTATGGGAAAGCATGCCACTTGCCTGTGGAGATAGAACACAAAGCCTATTGGGCAATTCGGGCTTTAAATTTTGACATGGACAAGGCTAGCTCGCTTCGCAAACTTCAATTAAATGAGCTTGATGAGATCCAGAACGATGCATATGAGAACTCGAGAATTTACAAGAGTAAGATGAAGGCTTTCCATGACAAGCACATCTTCAGGAAATCTTTCCATGAAGGACAGAAAGTACTCTTGTATAATTCCCGACTTCATCTTTTTCCGAAAAAATTACGATCTCGATGGACCGGCCCATATATTATCAAAGAAAATTTTCCTCATGGGGCTGTTGAGATTGAAAATGCAGCAAATGGTAACTGTTTTAAAGTTAATGGACAATGCCTTAAACCATTTGTTGAGAAATTTGATTCAGAGGACATGTCCATCACTCTGAACGATCCTGTCTATCATGATGATTGATCTCCTAGTCTGATGGAGGTATAGCATAGGTAGGTTTTCTTTAGTTTTACTATTTTAGTAGGTTTAAGTTGTTGGGTTGGAGACTTCCACGATCGCTCTCTCAGGTTCTATTGATTCTCACTCTCTCATAGTTTACCATTGCTCTCATGTCCATGCTAATTGCATATCTTTTACATTGAGGACAATGCAAGATTTGGTTGGGGGGTGAGATGAGATTCCTCATCTAGCATATTGCAACATTCCGAGCTTCATATGCGCAAATTTTTTTTGAATTTTCTAACATCTCAAAACTCTTTTAGAAAATCTTGTTTCTATACATTCGAGATGCTATGAGTATAAGAAGAGGAGATACGAAGTGTGTGATGTTGTAGGTCTTGAATTTCTTCCGACATAAGGGTTTATATGTTAGTTCCCCTATTGTTGTGATTGATAGAAAATTTGAACACCTTTACACCAAGTTCACATTACACGATTTTCATGAGTTGACAGGTTTATGTGATTTGTGGATTAGCTAGACCTTGATTTAAAGGTGTTGAGCAGCCAAGCCGGGGTATTTTGTCCATCCTTGTCCATGGAAAAATAACAGAAGATATGAATTTCTAAAAATCCTATCTAATTTAAAAGAAAAAGGAAAGAAAGGATGAAATCGGGAAGGAAAGAAAAATGGTGGAAAATTCCGAAAAGGGCTACCTATTACCAACCGGGGGATGGTCGAACCGTAACCAAAGCCGGAAATGGGACGTAGTGTGAAAGCCGTCGGAAGGACGGTAAGGCAAATTCCTGTCATAGGCTTGTTGTTGCTCTATGCACCTTAAAATCCTTAGTTCACTTAATCTATGAAGAAGATGATCCCAGGAACTCACGAGATGAATTTTCACTATGCACACTAGGTTGAATTTGTTCGAGTTCTTCTATTTATCAATCAATCAACGGGAATTTCATGTAGGCACTTCTTATGTTTTGAGCATCCAAGGTTTCAGCTTCTATCACCTAATTTTTCCAAATTTTACACTTGTACATCTTGGAATGGATAGAATCATGGGTTCTGAAGGAGAGTTGGGTTTGGGGGTTTGAAATTGTTTCACGCATGTTTTGATCGGGACTAGTAAAAAGCTGGTTAGGGGGTGTGTTGAACCTCCAATTTATACATTGCATTGCCCATTACATGACATGGTTTGCATGATTTTCATGATTTAAAGGCCCATCTAACACATGTTTTGTGATTATAGGGGATGAGAGCGGACTTCATTCAATTAGGGATTAAAAGAAAGCCTTTGGAGCCATTGGATGAAGGATGAAAGAGGACCAAAGAAAGAAGAAAGCAAGGAGAAGAGAAAGAAGGAAAAAAGAGGACAAAAGGAAGAAAGAAGAACAAGTTGAAGAGGGTTCGACCGGTCTTGACCGATCGGCCACACACGCTGATCAAAGAGAAGACCAGACCGACCGGTCTTGACCGGTCGGCCATGCACACTGGAGGCTGAAGTCCGACCGGTCTTGACCGGTCGGCTATGCACGCTGATCGTTCGTTAAAACAAGCCCGAACAGTCTTGACCGGCCGGCTGTACTCCGTGGACTGTTTAAAAGACCAGTCCGACCGGTCTAGACCGATCGGCTTTGCGTAAACAGAGTCCTTTCTAAATCGGGACTCCGAAAACTGTTGCGCACTGCGTAACCTTTAGTAGATTCTGGATGTTTCCGACGCAAGGGAGCTTTCTTACTATAAAAGGACACCTAGGGGCTCTTCCTAGATCATCATAGAAGCTAAGGGACGTGGTTCTAAGGAGGGGAAGCTGTCGTGGAGCGTCTGCAACTCTCCTATTTCCGATTTTTCTAGTTTTATGCTTTTATTAAGAGTTTTTAGTTGTAGAATGAATATGCTCGGCTAGAACCTCTCAGCTAAGGCTGAGAGGTGAAGCTTGTAGCCAATTCCATGTTGGATTCAGTTTAATTCAAGTAATTTCAATTCAAGTTTGGATTTTTCTTGCATATTTCAGTTCCAAAAGTGGTAGTTTGAGATGTTTTATGAGAGTTCATGTACTCCGGACATGAATTCCTAGCAATTCTCTGAGATTATCATATAATGCTTGTTTAGATTCGAATCATAATAATCCTTGAGCAGGCCATAGTCCATAGGCATGGCTATTACTCCGAAGGCTATGGTTTTGAATTCTATATTGATTGAATGGACTAGAACTTGGAAGTTCAACTTGATTTGGATTGAATGTGTGTGAATGCTTTATTTTCCAACTAGATGAGAGATAGGACTTCAAATCTAGTTGTGTTCTCTACTTGGGTTGATTTAATTGACATGGGATTGCTACAAGTGGATCCTTGAATGCCTTAGTACTTTAAATTACTGATTTTCTATTAAAGTTACTGTTTTAGTTAATTACCAAATTGAATTTGATATTCTTGCAAAATTGAGTTGCTGGAGTAGTTTGAAATTGTTTTTATTTCCCTGTGGATCGACCTCGGTCTTACCGAGATTTATTACTACATCGCAGCCTTACACTTGAGGCGAGCGAACACCAAACTCAAACACGTTTAATGCTAATTGGAAGAACCATCCCAACTTCGGTTGGAGGAATGGACCCACTGCAAACGCAACCAATATCCCTCAAGCTCAACCTATACTAGGTCCATCTCTAGTCATTACTCCAAAAGTTACGCTAGAGGAGATGTTGGGTGCATTTGTATCGGTCCAAGCTGAGTATAACTAGACTAATTCTCTGAAAATAGATGGGTTCATGCAAGAGCAATTAAAATTTAATCAAAATATAACCCAATCCATCAATGACTTGAAAACCTCAATGGCTAGGGTTGAATCTCACCTTAGTGCTAGGGAGAAAGGCACACTTCCTGCCCAACCTCTTCCTAACCCAAGGACCCAATTTGAGATACAAGACGCAAGCTCATCCTCCCAACATATGGAGCATGTTCAAGCTATCACCACTTTGCGAAGTGAGAAAATAATTGATAAATCTAATCCGGTGAAGGCCCTACAGCCTAATGATCCGAAAATTTCCAAAAAGGATGATAGCTCGAACAACACTCCACAAGAGAAAGAACCGGAAAGGCAATACAAGCCGGTTGCCCCGTTTCTCCAAAAGTTGATTTCACCCAAACCTTTAGATAAAAATTAAGAAATTTTAGAGGTTTTCAAGCAGGTGAAGATCAACATCCCATTGTTGGATGCCATTAAACAAATACCGTCATATGCTAAGTTTTTGAAGAATCTTTGTACAATAAAAAGAAAAATACATGTGCAAAAGAAGGCATTTTTGACAGAAAATGTAAGCACCATTATAAATCACGAGATGCCCCAGAAATACAAAGATCCTGGTAATCCAACAATATCATGCATAATTGGAGACTACTGGGTGAAGCATGCTTTACTTGATCTAGGAGCAAGTGTGAACTTAATACCCTTTTCGGTCTATGAACAATTGGGTTTAGGTGAATTAAAACCCACCAAAACCACATTACAACTCGCTGACCGATCAATTCGTATTCCGAGAGGGGTGATCGAGGACGTTCTTGTCCAAGTTGACAAGGTCTACTACCCAGTGGACTTCATTGTCTTGGACACACAACCCATGGTTAATATTGGCCCTCAAATTCCTGTCATACTTGGCTGCCTATTCCTAGCTACATCAAACGCTATCATTAATTTAGGAGTGGGGTCATACAAATGACCTTTGGTAATATGACGATTGAGTTAAATGCTTTCAAAGTTGACAACCAACAAGAGGATGAAGATGAAGAGGTCCACGAAATAAACATGATCAATTCTATTGTAGAAGAGGCGTCCCTCTCAACTCCTTACCCCAATCACTTAGAAGAAGATGTGGCCTATTCTCTTGATAAGAATGTGAATGTGATAGGAGATATAGTCACATCTTTCGAGTTGGTTTTGGCATATAATGTTAGCCAAGAGAAGGATGTGGAAACAATACTTTATTGTACTGAGACATCAATTCTTATTTTCACACCTTTATGGATCATGCATACCGACCTTTACTAATCCTGGGATGATTCATACTTGCAAAATCAATACCCAGGAAAATTTGAATGGAGACATATTTTTTCTGACAAATATGATACTGTCTCCTTTTATACATGTGGTGAAAACAATAATGAACCCACTGAAATTCTTTTTTGGAATTTTCAGTGGCTTATTTGGATCACTCACACACATGTATACTGTAATGCAGGATATTGGATGACGTTATTGCAAAACCTTTTGATCCATCTAATGATTTTGCTTGACTTCATTGTTTTGGACGATTTGTTGGAATTGATCTCCTAGTCTGATGGAGGTATAGAGTAGTTAGGATTAGGATTTTGTTTACTTTTTCTTAGGTTTGTTAGAAGGAGGAAGAATTCCACTTTTCACTCTCTCAGGTACTATCTTTCCTCACTCCCTTTTATTTTCAAATTGCTCTCATGTTTTGTTCATTGCACATCTTTTACATTGAGGACAACGCAAGATTTGGTTGGGGGTTGTAGGATCACTCAGATGAATCCAGCGTTTTGTAACATTTCGAGCAATTGTGTAGAAATTTTTCGATTTTTCTAAAATTCTAAACTCTTTTGGAAAACTTTGTTTCTATGTATTCAAGATGATATGAGTTTAAGAGGAGGAGATATGAAGTGTATGAGGTTGTAAGTTTTGAATTTCTCATAGCATAATGGTTTTATATGTGAATTTCCCTATTTTTGTGATTGATAGAAAATTTGAACACTCTTACATCGAGTTCACTGTTGAACCTCAAATTTATACATTGCATTGCCCACTACATGACATGGTATGCATGGTTTTCATGATTAAAAGGCCCATCTAACGCATGTTTTGTGATTGTAGGGATGAGAGCGGACTTCACTCAATTGGAGACCAAAAAGGGGCCATTCAGAACCTTTGAAGGAAGGTCCAAGATGAACCAAAGAAAGAAGAAGAAAGAGGGAGAAAAGAGAATGAAGAAACGAAGAAAAAGATGCAGAAAAGCAAGTCCGACCGGTCAGCCATACCTCTGGACACCATTGGAAGAAGGACCAGTTGGTCCGACCGGTCTTGACCGGTCGGCCAACCGGTCGGTACACCAGCGAGCAATGACAACATTATTCCACGATATGATGAACAAAGAGCTTGAAGTATATATGGACGATATGATTGTCAAATCTCGCACAGTTGAAGGATATTTTGAAGATCTGAAGAAGTTATTCAACATATTAGAAAAGTACAAGCTCCGTCTCCACCCTCAGAAATGTCTTCGGTGCAATGGGAGGCAAACTCATTAGCTTTATGGTGAGCGAGGATGGCATCAGGGTCGACGAAACTAAAACCAGAGCAATCATCGAGATGCCCCCTCCTAAAATAGAGAAAGAAATTTGTGGCTTCCTTGGCAGAATTCAATTCATCAGTCGCTTCATCACAGCTCACACCTATCTGTGAACCCATATTCAAGCTCCTCCGGAAGAACGTTCTAAAAGAATGGAATGACAATTGCCAAGTTGCCTTCAACCCATCAAGAAGTATCTCATGAATCCTCTAGTTCTAGTGCCGCCCACTCCCGGACAACCACTATTGTTATACATCTCGGTAGCAACAGAAGCCATTGGCTGTGTTCTCGGCCAGCACAACGAGACTGAGAAGAAGGAACAAGCAATATATATTTGAGCCAAAAGTTCACCGACTACGAGACTAGGTATTCCCCGATCGAGAAGACTTGCCCCGCCCTAGTCTGGGCAACTCAGTGACTCCGTCAATACATGATTGCATTCCCGATTCTCCTCCTCACTCACATGGATCCGCTCAAATACCTGTTCGAGAAACCATCACTCACTGGAAGGATAGCTAAATGGCAGCTACTCCTATTTAAATTCGACATCACCTATGTCACTTAGAAGGCAATCAAGGGGCAGGCCCTCACCGATCATCTTGCCGCTCACTCCCTCCTGGATTATTAATCGCTTAACACATTCTTCCCGGATGAAGATCTCTTGCTTATCGAAGGTGAAGAAAATAAGAAGAAAGATGAGTGGACATTATTCTTCGACGGCACAACAAATTTTAAAGAAAGTGGTATCGGAGCAATCCTCTACTCTCCAGATCATGTCCCTATTCCTATCTCAAGGCGCATAGCATTCGAGTGCACCAACAACATGGCAGAGTATGAAGCATGCATCGTCGGTCTAAGGGAAGTCATAATCTTGGACGTAAAAAAGCTACGAGTATTTGGAGACTCACAGCTTATCATTAATCAGACCAATGGCGAATGGAAAACCAAGGACGAGAAGTTGATATCATATCATGTGTACCTTGAAAATGTGATCGAAGAATTTAAAGAAATCACCTTCTCATACATGCCCAGGGCCAAGAATCAGTTTGGAGATGCTCTCGCTACACTCGCATAAATGCTCGAGATCCGGAAAGGAACTTCGGAATGGGAGCTCACAGTCGAAACTCAAGATGAACCTGCTTTCTTCCTACAAATAAAAGAAGCCGAAGCTGCCCCTGAAAAACCCTAATATGCCGACATCAAGCAATATCTCGAAATCCAGGAGTATCCGGAGGCAGCAACAACAACAGATCGCTGAACCATCCAACGTTTAGGAGGCCAGTTCACCATCAGTGGCGAAGTTCTTTACAAGCGATCCTATAATCAAGTCCTCCTTCGATGCGTCGACGAAAGAGAAGCTGCAAAAATCATGAAGGAAATACACGAAGGAATCTGTGGCCCACACATGAACGTGCATATGATGGCGAAGAAGATTCTACGACTCGATTACTATTGGCTCACCATGGAGACAGACTGCTGCCAGCACATCAGAAATTGCTTCATGTGTCAGGAGCATGCGAATCAAATTCATGCCCCCTCCTCAGAATTGTACAACCTAACAACTCCCTGGCCCTTCTCTATGTGGGGACTCGATATCATTGGGAAGGTTAGTCCCAAAGCATCAAACGACCATGAGTACATACTTGTGGCAGTCGACTACTTCACCAAGTGGGTAGAAGTAGCCTCCTACACCATGATTGCAACATCCCAGGTGATCAAATTCATGAAGAACAACCTCATAGCCGGTACGGGATCCCTAATGCTATCATCACAGATAATGGGACCCCGTTTGTCAACAAGAAGATGGATGACTTCCGCAGCAAGTTTAAGATTCAACGTCATCGATTGAGCCCTTACCATCCTCAGATGAATGGTGGGGTAGAAGCCGCAAACAAGACAATCGTCAGGATACTCAAGAAGATGGTCGTGACTTATCGAGATTGGTCAGATATGCTCCCATATGCAGTTTGGGCCTATCGAACGTCTGTACGGTCTGCTACAGGAGTTACTCCTTTCAAAGTTACTTACGGAATGGAAGCAGTTTTACCAGTCGAGGTGGAAATACCGTCACTACGGGTGTTACTAGAAAGTGGAATTGAAGAAGAAGAATGGCAACGGGCCAGATTCGATCAGTTTCAGCTCGCATATGAGAAGTGCATGCATGCGCTAAGTCATTCCCAGTGCTATCAGAAAATGATCGCTCGGGCTTACAACAAGAGAGTCCGAAAAAGAAGTTTCAAGGTAGGCGACATGGTCATAAAGAATATCCTACCGTTGCACCTTCTGGATCCCAAAAGAAAGTTTAAACCCTCATGGGACGGACCGCTGATCATCAGAGAAGTACTTCTTGGAGGCACCCTCAGACTCACCAGCATGAGAGGGGTGGGTCTTCCTAAGCCAATCAACACCGACAAAATGAAGATCTTTCACGGGTAAGTCATTCCGACCTTATCTAGAGTTACATTAATAGAGCTGAAGTCAAGGGGTCAAAGCTAAAACCTCTAAGAAATCATTTCCGTCCACCAATAAGTGTTTCGAATAAGGGGATTCAAAAGAAAAAAGAGAGAAGGAAAAGACAAAAAAAAAAGAATACAAAGAAAAGAAAAAAAATGGAAAGCCAAAACAATGCACCCGAAAAAAAACAACCCGAGAAGAAACACAATCACCCACCCATCCATCTCAGAGAGTTCATAGCTAAGACCGACAGCTCTATCATCGTCACTCAGGATAAGGGCTGAAAGGCTGCCGTCTGATGGCAATGACGGATTCCCGACCTCTAACCGCCGTAGTTATCCAGAAATCTAAAAAAGAAAAAAAGAAAAAAAGAAAAAGGAAATGTGTGCCTAAACAAAGAGGGTGGAGTGAAAATCCGAAAGGGCACTCCGAGTAACAACATTAGGCATATAGCGGACTTGGTGAAAACCCAAAAGGGCGCTGAGGGTAAAAACAGTATAGCTGCCAAGGGGCAGGCAAGATTAAATACTCGGGACGTGGTGAAAACCCAAAAGGGCGCTACGGGCAAAATGACAGGAAAAGGCCGGCTGTGGTGAAAACTCGAACGAGCGCTACAGGAAAAAATGGCTCGAATAGAAAAAGAATAATTAAAAGTGCTGGTACTAAGAAATCAGACGGTCTAGATCAGTTCAAGCAGTTGCAGTTCAAGAACAAGAAAAAGTACAGTCAGAAACAAAGAACTCTACAAACTCTGATGATCTCAGGAAGTAGCAGTTTCTCTTGCCTACACCTCTAGGGAACCAAAGGGATCTCACACAAGTCAATCTCGAGACATTAGTTAAAGCATTGGCCGAGCCTCAGTTCTGATTCCTACGTCCCAGCACAAAATCCAAACACACACTCACAAGATAACTCATGGCACAATAAGTTCTCAAAAGGTTTTCTCTTTTCATTAAATGCATCGTATTTCTTTTACATATACCATATCATCTCTTTTAAAAATACAAAAAAAATGCATCATCACCGGTCATGTACTATGCAAAAAGGAACGTCAGGTAAGTCCTCTGACTCATAATGAAATAACCTCTCTCTCAACCTGCTCACCTCCATACGCAGGTAATGCACCTCATCTCGCTCGAGGCTACGAATCCCCGTCTCCTCATTAGATAACCTCTGATCGGCAGCCAAACTCCTCGACATCATCTCACAATGATACCGGAGCGCAGAAATCTCAGACAACAAGTGGCCATGAGTGGCCAAGAGGAAGCCGGGATTGATAAATGGGCACTCTTCAAAGGGCTCATATGAACCAGATGAAGAACCAGCATCTCCAAGAATATCTTGCTCATCCTCATCGGCGGTTTGGTGCCAGTAAGGAATGTACCGATACAGAGACTACTCAGCAACCCAATGCTGGTAGGGGGCAGTCGTCATCGAAAAAGTCCGCAACTTAAAACCAAGCAATTCAGCAGTCAGGTGACTCGCCCAGGACCCATCGATCCGAGTCTTAAAGTTAGATGATCTAACTTGAAGTGCTCGACGTCCGATACCCACGAAAGCAAAAAGAGGAACATCCTGCTCATACCCAAACTGCCGTAGGAACCGGATGGGGTGATAAGAAAAGTAAAATCAAAAGCCTACCAGCATCAGAGGAAGGCGGTGCGCATCACAAAGTACTGGAGGAAGTGAAAGCCAAGATGACTCCCAACGAACATTCCAGTCACGCATCTCAGCAAACATCCTGCGATACAAGGGCTCGCTCATCGTAGCTGTATGCGGAAGAAACTCCATGATATGTCGCATGAGGTCAGGGCGACGAGTGTCAGGAAATGGTACAGGAACAGTCAACGAAAGACGCTCCCATAGCCAGATCTGATCATAAGAAGGTAAAGAGGTTCAGCTAAAGCAAAGCAATTCCCAAAAGACAATAAAAGAAAAGGAAAGTGCAGAAAGGATACCTGGAGAAATGCACAGCAGCCACGAAGGACACGAGTACGTCCTAGGGCACAGTCAGTCAGCCCATTAAACAGCTCAGCTAGGACAAGAGAAATGATCCCCTGCCGTTGAGTAGCTCAGCTCATCACCTCAAAGAGCAAAGGAGTCTGAGATCTGCGCCATCCTGAGAATAGCACCTCAGCTATCAAACAGAACATCAGTGCATTTTGAGAAAGTAGGGACCCTACCACGCTACGAGGGCCCGAGAAAAGATCATATAGCGAGTCTAAAGAGAAGACCATTGCATCTTAACCGGTAGCTGTAGGCTGAATAACATACGGGATCCCGAACCAGTTCTGCGGAGTGTCAGTCTTCAGCAAAGTCTTCGGCGAGAAATACTGAGCATAATCCAAGGGAAGACTTGTCAAACGTGCGAGCTCCTCCAAAGAAGGCCCCATCTCTATGTCATTGAACTCGAACAAGTTCAACAAAGGGACCCAATTAATCAGTGCAGCCCCGAGCATCCTCCAATCAATGTCAACTCTATCCATATGGATCAGGCCGCCAAAGTCATAGGACTCCAACTCTCGAATCTCATGAGCTAACAAGTTGTCAAGCCAAGCAAGCAACCGTGGCGAGCAAGAAGGACGAGGAAGCAACTGACAAGTCCTCACAAGAATCCCCTCCATAATAAAAGGCCCAGGAATCGATGATAGCTCATCAAGGATCGGAAGATCAACGGGCAAAGGAGAAGGAAAAGCGGGAACTCCTGCAAACTCTACAGCCCCTGACCTATCCCCGGTAGCGGCTATGTCTGATATAGTCACGTTGTTATCTAAAACTGTCGCGACCTCAGCAGCATGAGAAGACTCGCCCACCTCGTGAACTGAATGCATAAAAGGTCGACGATCAAGAGAAGGTCGGTACTCTCCATCAAAAGGGCTATCAGCGAAGATCACGCCGCACATCGTGGTATCCTAACTAATCTGACCGCTGTAAAATGCATCTGAGCCATCAAGAAAGGCCTCGGCAACCCCGATCGAAGAATCTACGATCAGATCTGGACCAGCAGTCCTCTCCAACATAAAGTCAAGAATCCAACCATCACTCTGCCCAGTCGAGGAGATCATCGAGACATCCACACCATCCATCATCAGGGGGACATCATCAATGATCACATCAAGTCCACCCAAGCAAGTGTACCGCACATCTCGACCATCATCAAGAGCATCCAAGCCATCAAAGGTATCATCTGAACCATCCATACCGTCTAAACATGAGATCAGCCCATCTATGTCCATCGTGGCCCCATCACCACCATCGATCACATCATCCATGCGGCCCACACTCAAGGGGTGCATAGCCTCACCTATGTCCCATCTCCCCATACCATTTATTCCTCCCATAATCAATGGCCCATTCAAATCTGGATTTTCAGCATGGATGCCATTAATGGGGCCATTCAAAGTTCTACCAACCACCATTCTCAAACCCCCATCAATGCCCCCATTTAAGGCTTCATCCACACCATCAATCAAGAGCATCCTACCATCATTAAATCCTTCACCACTTTCTGAAGTGTGGGACCCACCAACCTCTCACACAATGGCCCCCAAATCATCATCAAGGGTTGCTTGAGAAAGTACAAAGCAAGAAGAGGACAAGATGAAGAGAAAAGACAAAGAGAAAAGGGGATTCATGGCTGAAATCGAATTCTCCAGTACAGGGAATGTGGGGATAGGAGCAGTGAGCAGAGGAGAATGTTCGAACACGAGTCAACCTAGACCGCACATGAGGAGAGGTTTGGGCGGCCCCTTATGGGCCGCCCGTATGGATGGTCTTCCTCTCTCTCCACGGGATTGGCTTCACAGTCTTTGGTAGGTGAGATTGCCAGTCCACGTCAGCAGTTGGCACCCTGAGGGCCGCCCAGAGCTCAAATTAATTCCGAATTTTATCTGAAACTGATCTGAATCATCTAGAAGGTGCCCCACCTGGCCAATCATGAAGTATTGCGATCAAGAGGGGCCCACAAGCAATCTGAGCCATTCAAAAACTAGATCATCATGATCCAAACCATAGAAAAGCTCGCATGGGTCATCAAACAGCAACATAAAGGGTTTGATTGCCAAGAAATAAGGCTAAAGTCCAAGATCTGATCATCAAGTGGGCCCACATGGCTAAAAAGAGCAATCTGAGCCGTTCAAGTCATCGTCCATACCATGGAAAGCCTTCTTAGCCTCACAAAACATCAAGGACAAGTGCTCCAAAGCGAAGTTGAAGTCTGAAAAGGGCCCACATGTCCAAATCAAGTAATCTGAACGATTCAAGTCCTCATCCATGCAGTTAAGAAATCCTATACTCCACAAAGCATCAAAGAATGAGTTGAAAATCAAAGCATCCAAGCATCATCAAGGAATGTGAGACAAATCGGGGTTGCATATTCATTCAGAAGATTTTGATACAGAAGAAAGGTAAAAAAGGGGGGCCTTAAAATGACAAGAAGGCCATACATCAACAAGCTAAATACATCT
Source organism: Liriodendron chinense (assembly GCA_003013855.2). Taxonomy (NCBI): domain Eukaryota; kingdom Viridiplantae; phylum Streptophyta; class Magnoliopsida; order Magnoliales; family Magnoliaceae; genus Liriodendron; species Liriodendron chinense. The sequence goes on along the minus strand of ML058501.1, from coordinate 1,017,371 downwards.
TCAAAGAAGCAGGCTACAGATCACCAACATAATCATCATCATCCCTTCTCTCATCCCGCTCCAGATGATGAAGGTCCATCCGAGGAGCTGTCACTGATCCTCCAGCATACCTGCGACGACCCCCTGGAACGTAGAGTGAAGGAAGCAGAGGTCCCTGTCCATACAACAAATACCACTTGTCTTAGTCACGATCCGAGATCGTGAAGCGAAACCCAGGCTGGCCCTCGAGAGCATTGGCCACAGCATCAGCCGAAATCTGAGCAGCTATTCGCTTCCCCAAGTGTAGGGTTGCGATGTAGTAATAATCACGGTAAGACCGAGGTCGATCCACAGGGAAGGAAGTAAACTGTTCAAACTATCCTAATAACTAGAATCTAAAGAGGTTTGTGAAATTGGTTTTGAACATAAAATAGAAAATCTGATAATGGAAAGATAACTAGAGCATCAAGGATCCACTTATAGCTCTCCTTAGATGCATAATTCGCTATGGTTTCTCACTTTCTCAACTAGAATCGAAATTAAGATCTATCTAGTCGGATGATAAAACAGTTAAACCAAACAATCTGCCATATGTAAGATCAATGTATATGATTCACTCAATGTAAGCTAGGACGAGCATACTCAATAGCATAGGTCAGTCCCAATTCCAATAGACTAAGTTCACAATCATGACCATCATTAAGTCCTGTCACAAGACAAAGCTAGATCATGATTTGAACTTGATTCAAATCACATACATAGTCTCAAACATACTTCAGAAATCCATAGAAGTAGAACTTTTGTAGGAAGTTCCCACGTGAAGATCATAGTACTAGAGCGTACTCCAATTCCTCGGATCATACAGGTCTAGACTAACACACAACAATTAAGAACTCAAGTAATTCTTCCAAACATCCATGAGTCATCATAAGACTAAGAAAAACTACTTTAGTACTTGAATTAAACTTCAAACCATTGTTCATAAACATGAAATCCAATCTTAAAACCAATAAAAAGGAATTAAATAATCTAAGAAAACTATAAGGTTCACCTCTTAGCTCTAGCTAAGAGATTAGCTAATGAAAAGCATATTAAAAATAAAACTAGAACTAAGAAAAGGAAGAAAAACTAGCTGGAGGAGGCTAGGAAGCCTCCTATGACTTGAACTCCTTACTCCCTATGTCCTTGGTTGCCCTGGAATAGAAGAGAGCACCTCCTTTTATAATACAGCAAGAGTACCACAACGTAATAGATTTTGTTTCGTTTCGTACGGCTTAACCAATGGTCGGATTGCCTTCAAATTTGATTTGTAGCTTCTTCGTAATGTGATCTTCCTCATAGATAATTTATATTTCCAAGATTATCTTCTGAATGGGCCCACCAATCAGATCACCGACCGCCTCTCAAAATCACGCACTTTGGGTACTTTCAGAACCAGTCATCTTGCTTTCAACGCTCCGGAGTGTACAGATGTCGGATTGATCCCAAATTTTGAACATTGGTACAAAACTTCCTCCTCTATATGATAGACAGATTAGATTGTCTAAAACAATCCCAGAATGTGGTCTAAAAATTAGAACACTTAAGGCTTTTATAAACTCTGCGCAGTTGGATCTTTCTGGATGGTCCATCTTTCTTCAACCGGTACGATCAAACCACACATCCTTTTGATCTAAAACTTTGTGGTTATTCATATATGGATGTGGTCTAGAAGATGGTCTAAGTAAATTCTTCATATCATCAATGATGGGCCACTTGGACCTGCCCAGAGTGGAGTAGGCGGAATCTGGAACTTTCTGGATAGTTCGTATTGTTTTAGCCACCACGATCAATCCGTAGCTCCAATCGACACGAAACCACTTGGGTTAGTTCGGCGTCGAACTCCTCTTCGACATGGATGTGTTGGATTTCCAAATATCATTAAGATGGGCCCAGAAAATTGTTTCAAAAATCTAAAAATGGGAATAGCCTGTATCTGAAATTTGACTCCTGAAAGTGCATGGCCGACCTGTCATCCGATCGGACGACAGGTCGGCCTTAACAAAATTAGTCCAGAGAATTTTCTATTTCTGGAGGGTTTGGCCGGCCGGCCGGTCGGTGTCTATGGCCGGCCGGCCGGTCAGGCTGTAAATTGTGACTTTTTCACACTTTTCGTCCTCCATTGCATTGCATCTTTCCTCCATCTCATATCCTTTATTTCTTTGATCTTCAAAGCATACAAAGTGGCTCTTTTAACCATGAATTGGTGAAGTCTCCCTCTCATTCCTATAACCACAAATCCATGCATTAGAATAGTCTTTAAATCATGATAACCATGCATAATGAGTGATGAATTGGGGTTAGAATATGCACAATTAAGAGCTCAACAGCAGCCGGAGGAGGTGCTGAACAAGGAACCCGAGCCACACCAGTGATCTGTCGGAGCAATCTCTCGCCTAAATACCATTGAAACGATTCGACATCAGAGAGCATGATTCGAAGACACGAAGAATCATATGCTTCCACATGTTGGGGAAGCTAGCATAAGGCATCCTAGCGAACTACAACAAAGGAACTCATCACAGTCAATCGCAGAGCAGCACGATGGATAAGGAAAGTAAGATACTCACATCCTCGGAGGTCAATCCGTCTATTTCAGCGCGCCAATTATCCCCAAACACTCGAGAATTTCGCTGACTGTTTTGCTGATGCCAGTGCATGAAGCAATATATGGACGGTTCAACACCATCCCGTATCCTCGGCGATAGCTAAGTAAAATGATCATAAAAATAGGTATGGACAAGGGTAGATAAAATGATCAGAGGAAGAAAAAAGATAAATATCTCCATGAAATGTTAAAAAGAATACCTCCACAACGGGCCAGAAACCTATGAAGGAACGGCTACTCCGAGAGGTCTTATCTAAACCTTGGTAGATGCGAGTCAAGATAGCCCCATTCCAATTATACGAATGGTGAAGATCCTCAACCAAACGAAGAAATCTAGGATCGACCCTCTCGTTCGCATGATAAAAAAGAAACGACCCAAAGGCATAAGTGATCATAGCCCGTGCTTTGTGAAGGGCCTCCAGCTCGGTAGTAGGGATGACAGCAGCGAAGGTGTTATAAAACCATCGCAGTTTCACTTGGTTGCTTTGGAACTCACTCTCGGGTGGGATGACTCCCACAAGTCGTATCCAGCCAGTGGAAGTAATGGGAGCAAGAGAGCCTGCATAGGGAATAACAACCCCATGGAACGGAAAACCTATCTACATATATATATCCAGGGGGTTATTCCCCATTCGCCACAGGAAAGTTGAAAGGTGTGCGTCTCATCCCTCCACCTCTCACAAAGGGCTGCAAGTAGCATGCGGTTGGCATTATTGTTGTGAAAGCATAATGTGAGAAGGCCTGTGAAAGGAGTATCGACCAGAACACGTTCGAGCATAGGCTGCGGTTGTTCCACCTAGTTATCCCAAAGGTCACGGATACCTCAGCCTTTTATGGAGGGAAGAGGTTGGTGCTCCTTAGCTAAAGAACACATGTGTCCCGCGGTGAACAATGAAGGCAGGGTCGTCCTCATTGACCGCCCTTCGCCCCCTCGTACTGTCCGCTATCAAATCCTACAAGCTTGGCAAGGTAAGTCCCAATTCTTTACCCGTTAAAATCCAAATCATTATCCAGGAAACCCATGGATTTGGATTTACATTCAAAGGCAAAAATCCAATGTCCAACTCCATGAGTCATCTAGGATATGTGTTGGGCCCATTAAAGAAAGCAAGGCCCACCCTAAAGAGGGTTGCATGCCATGTCTTAGGTAAGGAAAATCTACCATCCAAGGACATATTTTGGACAATAAATGCACTCAAGTTCCATAAGATCAAAAGGGATAAGAATCAAACTTCATATGAGAAATCCCTCTTCAAAGTCCATGTGTGACGAAGGCTTGGTTCACTTTCCATACCAAGGCAATGATCCTCATTTAAGATGTTTCCATCTTTTTACATATGTACATGGACAAATGGGGAATAGGAAGGAAATTGGTCCCCAAGAGCAACTCAAGTACCCCACCTCAATGGATTGAAAGGAGCACATAGCCCACTTGAAGAACTATAAGAACCCATTCATGGGTTAATCATGGGCAGCCTTATGTGCATCATCTTGATAAATGTTTTGACTATGAGAATACAATATGATAGTCCACCCACAAACATATGAGTCAAAAGAAGCCAATGGTAAAAATTGAGGCGCATAGCCCACATGAAGAATCAAAGTTGGAAATGTCCATGCAAGGACAAGTTTGGGCAACTTGTGTGCACCAATTTCTTTACTAAAAAGAAGACCATTTGAGCACAAGAGGGCATGGCTTGATGAGTCACCCAACCATCATGAAAATGGTTAAGAATGATATACATAGCCCACTCGAAGATCAAAATCCAAAATGCCCCAAAGCATGGGACAAAATTAGTCAACTTATGGGTATCATTCTTTCCCACAATTTGAAAAATAATCACTCATCCTTGAGAATGATGGTGGATGACCCACCAAGCAACTCAAGAGAAGTTCAAGGAGCTAGGGTTGCATGGATAGCTCACTTGAAGAAGAATCATCCATTTGAGGGTGGGAACATTAAAAGAAACCCTTGAGATCCACTTTCCTACAACATGAGAAAACCATTTGAACTTAGTGAGATTGTTAACACAACTCACTCATGGGACTTGTAGATGATCAAGTAACCCAAGTCCTCCATCCATCCAAAGAAAAGGCATGAAGGGAAAGAATCCTACGTACACAAAGTGTAGTGGTGCACACATGACTAAAAGAAATTCACAAGTTTCAATGAGGGCCCAAAAGCCCATCTATGTGGAGGGATTCCAAAGAGCCCACCACACTTTGTGAATAAGGATATACATCATAATCAAGAGATGATGGAAGAATTGGGCCACTTGTCCATAAAGGCCCAACTATGAAATTTAGCCCACTTGAGATCTAAGGGAAGAATGGGCTAGTCACTTTGTCCATACACATGTAAAGAAAGATGGGGCCATCTAAAGTGAGCATTATGAGCCCAAAACTTGAAGTGGACCCTACCAATCTCATGGGCCCAAACCTTGAAAAGAAGATGAAAAACAAAAGAAAGCTCTAAGGAAAATATAACAAGGAAAAGAGGGCATGAGGGAGCCCAAAATGAAGTATTGGGCCCATCAAATACACCAAGGGCCATGACTTCACTTTGAGCCCATTTGATACACATAAAAAGGGGCCCAACTCCCATGAAAAAAAAAGGATATTTTACCATGCACACTTGATGAACATGGCAAAATTATCCTTACATACACATGGAGGGAGTATATAGAGAAAGAAAAAAAGGAAAAAAGATGAAGCTTGAAATGTCCCTCTCCATGCACCACCTTGAGAAGAGATTGGAAAAGTAGAGAAGGCCAAAGGACTTGGGCCCACCTTGACTCTCTTGGAATATCTACATGACGAAAAGAAAGAGAACATGAGAAGAGACAATGAAGAAGAAAACAATGAAATGAAAGAAAAAGAGTGGCCCATACCTTCACCACTCACCAAAGGGGAACCACTTTGCTGTCCTAAAGCTCCACCAAAGCCTCAACACTTGAAAAGAGCAAAAGGCCACCAAAAGGATGAAAAATTTAAAGAAAGAGAGAGTGTGAGAAAGAAGAGGGAGAGATTACATGTTGGAAGTGCCAAGGGTGCCCCATGTTATATAGAAAAGGAGAGGGCACCCCATTACCCAGCCCACTGGAAAAACCAGTGGGCAGAAGAGGCTTGGGCCGCACCTAGGGGGCCCTCCGTCCTCCCACCAAGTTGAAACGACCTCTCACCCTCTCTCCTTGGGAAGAGTAGTTGTAAGTGAATCTTGTACCTCCATGTAAGAATGAAGTGATGGAAGAGAAGGATGAGAAAAAGAGAAAGGAATCTCACCAAAATCTCATTTTGAGAGAAATTGGGAGAAAGTGGCTTGATGATGTGGAAAAGGCTCCATGAGATTTTTAAGAAAAAGAAAAGGAATTGACTTGGTCAAACAGTGATCTCAACCATCTAAAGTCATGGCCTGATGATCTGAATCATTTTCAGAAAACACTAAGAATTTTCAACCCTGATCTCTGCATACTCCCAAAGTTTTGGTCCAAAGACCTTAAACTATGTCGGGATCAACATACCGAGGGATTTTTAATAAAAACGGACATTGATCTTAACCATCAAAATCAGAATCGATAACTCAGAACATTTTTTAAAATCACAAAAAATATATTCCCAGTCTCACTCCTAAAGTTTTGGTCCAAAGACCTTAAACTACATCGAGATCAACATCCCGAGGGATTTTTAATAAAAACGGGCATCGATCTTAACCATCAAAATCAGAATCAATGACTTAGAACAATTTTCAAAATCACAAAAAATATATTCTCAGTCTTACTCTCAAAGTTTTGGTCTGAAGACCTTAAGAGGGATTTTTAATAAAACCAACATCGATCCCAACCGTTTGGACCAAGATCTGATGACTTGGATCATTTCGACAAAATCTCAAAAAAAAAAAGAAAAGAATGTGTCACCCTATTCTGTACAAAGTCGTGGTCCGAAGACCTTGAACTATGTCGGGATCAGATCCCGAGGGATTTTTAATAAAAACCGGCATCGGTCTTGATTGTTCAAATCAAGATCTGACGACTCTGGACATTTTCTAAAAACAAAAAAAGAATGTGTATTTCCAGCATCACTTGTAGAAAGTTTTGGTCCGAAGACCTTAAACTACGTCGGGACCAAAATCTCGAGAGATTTTCAAAAAAAAAATAGTGTTAATCATGATCGCTCGAATTGGGATTTAACAGCCTGGAATGTTTAAAAAAAAATCATAAAAAAAAATATATTTTTGTACATGAGTTTTGGTCCAAAGACCTTAAACTACGTTGGGATCAACTTCCCGAGAGACTTTTTTTAATGAAAACCGACATTGATCTTGACCGCTTAGATCAAGATCTGATGACCCGGATCTTTTACAAAAAAATAACAATACAAAAAATATACATTTCCATGCTTCGCTTGTACATAAGTTCTGGGTCCGAAGACCTAAAACTACATTGGGATTAATTTCTCGGGGGACTTTTCTTGCTTTCAACCAAAAACCATCATTGACCTCGACCGCTCGGTCAAGGTTCGATAACCCGGATCATTTTAAAAATACCAAAAAGATTTTAAGCTTTTTATAAAAAGTAGTATCAATTTCGATCACTCAAGTTGAAGTCTGGAACTTTCTCAAAACAAAAAAAAATTCACCATCAATTTTAACTGCACAAATCTATCCCCGACGGTCCGAAGACCTAAACTACACTGGGATTAACTTCTCGGGGGCTTTCTTTCCCAACCTGTCCCAGACATGGCTGACACTTGATCGTACGGGTGTCCGGAATCTTCTAAATAGCTAAGGGCTGAGGCGGGTAGAACCCCGCAATCCTGTTAGTGTTGAATGCACCATGATAGACAACCTTGATTTGGAAGTCCCTGTTGAATCTGACGGATGTTCCCTGTTCCTAAAACTCATGAAGGGGATTAACGCAGTTGGGAGGTGAAGCGCACCCTCACAGAATTGTGAGCAGCATAAGACCCCAAACTAAATTGACAAAGGGAAATGTGAGGATGTGGCTCATTTTATGGCCGAAGGAGTCCGTCAGACGATACGTGGTCTATGTGCATTGCACATGAGAAACAAACAACTTTGTGGGTGTGTTGACTGAAAACCCTCAAAATCCCCTCATCCAAAGATGTAAAACCACAGCACTTAACTGTGTGAGATTTGTCTTGCTTGCTGACGTAAAATGGATCGGGTACCTTACAAGCAGTAGAAGTTGGAAATGGATGAAAATTCCATATATTTCCCTGCATTTCAGAAAAATCAGAAAAAAATACTAAAACATTGCAAAATCATCTTTCAAAATCACAAAAATATTTCTATTGTTTCCAATAAATACAGATCTTTACTCGGACCAAATATTTTCAAAATCACAAAAATATTTCATTTGTTTTCAATAACCGATCTCCATCCTGACTATTCAGGTAAAGATTCGGACCAAAATTTGTAAAAAATAAAAATTGTCACTATCCCCAGCACAGCACTTCAGGAGTCTTGAACTCCGTTCACTCACTTCATAGTTTGGGATGACGGATTTGATCGCCCAAAAATTGGAATCTTGACCAAAACTGGCGACCAAACACCATCCCAGTCACACCCATTCCCCAGAAGAGCATCTTGAGGTTACAACTAATAACCTCCTTCATCCATCCCCATCAGCAAAGAAATAGCATCTTGAGACGATGGACCTGATCAACCATGGGTTGAGATCTTGACCAACCCACTGACCAAACATCCACATCAAAAAGAAAAATCTCCAGGGAAGTACACCCCTGCAAGCAATAAGCTCAAAGTTCTTCGCATCCCCAACAAAAGCAAAATCACCGAACTGAAGGAGAATGATCCAAACCATGCATCCATCATCAAATATGCATCCCCATGCATCGCATTAATCATCATGTTTACCTGTTTTCAAAATAAAATTCGGTTAGCCAAAGACCCCACAAGCATCCCTAGTGGAGGCGCATGCAAGCCAGATTTCATTTTCAAAAAGACAAAAAATATTATATATTCCTATTTACAAATAAAAACCCCACAGAGTATCACTCTCTAAAGTGGGTCTCTTTTCAAAATCCAAAAACATTTTCCCAGTAGAGCGTTCAGCCTCCAAAACATCGAGAGATCTTCCATATCTTAGGGTAGGAGCCGAAGCAAAAATCAAATAAGATCCAATGTCTCATGGTTTTTTCGGAGACCATCGGATCCAATGCACTCAAAGTACGGTCGAACTGAACTCCAGTGTCAGTGCGGTCGTACCAAATGCCAAGATAAGAAAAGATGAAAGCCAAAGGCTCGATCAAAGAAACCATCTGAACGGTGGAAATGATAAATTATAATCCAAGTATCAAAATCAGCAGATTGGGTGGAAAAAGTTCACCCGCACATACCTAGGCGTGGATGCCTGAAGTACTGTAACACCCCGTACTTTTCTGTACTCGGGTGTTACCATGAGAATTCAAAGTATATCTGTATGTGCAATGCCCTTCCGTGACTCTTTCGTCAATCTGTGCGCGACTCCTGGTGTCCCGAACTGGCAGTACGTAGTTTGCACCCAAATGACCGAAGTCCTGAGATCCCGAAACCTCTGTCATATTGACCGCGCTGTCCTCGTGATTGCAACGGCGAAAACAGTGCGTCGATCTGATACCCGAGCACAAAGATATGGACATTTAATCAAAACACCCAAAAAAATGTGGTTGTGCACACTCGTGTGGGGCTACCCAATGTGGGGCCCACTACACGGTCTCCTAGGCAATCATCTCATTGTAATAATTACAAAATAAATAAATAAATAAATAAAAAGTAATAATATATAATAATAATGAAAAGAAATAAATAAATAAAACAAATTAATAAAATAAATAAAAAAAAAAAGTGTAATGATGGAGTGTCATGATGACACCCCATTCCTCTCCCATGCCCCCCACGTCCTCTACCATCCCTTCACTTAAAATAATAATAATAATAATAATATAAAAAAAAAAGAAAAAGAGATTATAAGAGAGATGGATGGAATGGGTGGAACGATCTCTCCCCCTTCATCCTTCATTTCTTCTTCATTTATGTGCCATCCATGCCCTTCCTAAGTGTGTGTGTGTGTGTGTATGAGAGAGAGAGGAGTGGGCCATCTTCATCAACCTCCCCTCCATCTCAACTATTCATTCACTTCAACCATCAATATCAACCATTGAGCGAGGAGATCGAAGTAGGTACACCCCTCCACCTTTCATTCCCTTTGATTTCTTCATTTTCTTTATTGGTGATGAATCAAGGTGAACCATAGATGTGGGCCCCGCTTTGAGGAAACGTATGGCATCTAGAACTCCTTGTCATTTAATGGCATGGATGGAGAAAGAGAGAGAGAGAGAGAGAGAGAGAGAGAGAGAGAGAGAGACGCTGGAAACAGCGTCCGTCCGGACGCTGTCCGTTTGGGGGCCCCACTTGTGAGCCCCACCTTGATGTATGTGACTAATCCATTCCATCCATCTGTTTTCCCAGGACATTTTAGGCCCTGGCCACAAAAATGATTAAGATCTAAATCTCAAGTGGGCCATACTAAAGAAAATAATGGCGACAGTTGAAACCTTCTGAGGCCACTGTGATGTGTGTATGCTATGAAACCTGTCCAAATTTGTACTCACTGGGCCCACTATAAGATGGCTAACCCGGTGGATGGTCTGGATTTATCGCATGGACCCCACTCCCCTGTTTATTAAAAAAAATATATATATAAAAGAAAAAGAAGGAAAGAAAGGACGGGAAGTTTGCTTCCAGCGTGCGTTAAAGGCGGTTTTTGGGCTTGAAAATGGCCCCACGTGTGGGAACCACTATGTTATATCCACGCCGTCCATCTGTCTCTCCACATCATTTTAGGCAAAGGGCTGAAAAATGAAGAAGATCCAGATCTCTGGTGGGCCGTGCCGGAAGAAACAATACAGACTGTTGAAACCTTTCCAAGGCCCACTATCATGTTTCTGAATAACAAAACATACCCAAATCAGGGCTTGTTAGGCCCACACTAATCTGGACCATCAGATGGACGAATTGGATTTCCCATGTGGACACCACCGTGTAAGGGAAAACAAAAAAAAGAAGCAAGAAAAGAAAAGAAAAAAAAAAGGTAACTGGACATTCAGCGTCCAGAGGACGCTGCTGCCCAGCTACGTGTGGGCGGAAGCCCCTTTGAGCGGGCCCCACTCCGGGACCCCATCATGATCTATCGGTTTTATCCAAACCGTTCATCTGCTTTGCCAGATCATTTTAGGACATGGGCCCAAGTATGAGGCATATCCAAGTCTTAGGTGGGCCACACCACAGAAAACAGTGGGGATAGTGATGTCCACCATTGAAACATTCATAGGGCCCAGCTTATAGGGTCCACCTTGATGTATATAGTTTATCTACGTGGTTCACCTATTTTGGCACCTCATTGTAGGGCTAATAGTTCTTGATAATGTGGCCCAACTAGATGGGACCCACCTCTAATCTATGTTTCATGCACATTCCCATTTTTATTTCGAAAATCTATGTTGGATTTTAGTGTTTTAGGCCATGTTTGGCTGTCCTAGGTGGGCCCCACGTGGGAGCAATGTAGAAACCACTATTTGGACCTTGAATACTGTATGTGTGACTACAACAATGACATTTTGCCTGGGCCAAAACGGACCCCACATGATCAGAAATTAAATTCCAAAATGGGGTCGGGCAAAGTTGTGCAGGAATTTCTGTGCAGAAATTCCAAGTGCTCATGTTTGGCCCCGTACCAAAAAATATTTATACATATCCAGCAGGCCCTACCTTATGGGTTTTAGAGACCATGCATCGGTCTACCAGGGGGACTTAACAACACGCCAAAAGGAGATCCCGTTTGATGGTGGGATGTGCCCAAAGTTGGGCCAAAATCATTTCTGCACTACCATTTCCGCACAACTCCAAGTACCCATGTTTGGGCCTTTGTTAAAAATTGCACACATGCAAACAAAGAGATCTGTTTTATGAGTTTTATAGACCATACATTGGTCTATGTAGTGGTCATTTTATTTCTCTAGAAGATGACCCCTTGTGATCACAAATTGGACCCAAACTTAGCCAAAAACCATTTATGCATGTAAAGTCGGTTTAATTAAAAATCTACGTGGAGTCATATCTATGGAATCCACCACCTTCCTAAAGTATTAAATAAGTCATTTAAACCCTAAAACTTGAATTTAGAACCACCACCGTAGGGTTGATCTTAACCGTATAAATTATGGATATGACAATCTAACCGCATAAATGGTCTAAAATATGGTAGGGTCGAATTCTAGCAAGCGTGTACATGTTTCAAGCAACATTGAAAGATGCTTCGATTCTTAAGGTGATGATTCCTCCCCTTGAGCTTTCCGCCTTCATGTTAATTAAGTAATAGATTTACTCCTATATGACTGAAAATTTTACTCTGTCTCATGATTACCTCTGCTGTTTGATTTTGCCATAAATCATATGTTTAATCTTGTTATATGTGATTTTCTTTATAACTATGAATTATTTACGAATTTTGGGAATTGTCATTTTCATTCATCATGTTTGGAATATGAAAGTGGAATGTGAATTTGAATGGTTGCGATCACCTATATTTGATGGGACCTTAAACTGGTGGCCTTTGGAAGTGATTTATTGGAAAGATTCCTAATGGTGTCCTTAGATGGAATTGTTGGACGAGTATGGAAACATTTTTGATGACGTCCTTATATGGACTTGTTGGGCTGAATGTCCTATTGAGATGAGTTGTTGGGATTCCCGATGGACTTGATGGACCAATGGTCCTGTGAGATAAATTATTGATTATGTCCCTAGTTGGACTCGTGTGGAAATATTTTGGAGAATTATTGTGATGAAAGGCCACTAGTTGTAAGGGAATGTCATAATTGGTTTGGTTGTAAATTGGAATAATAATGGTTGGTTTAATCATGCATATCATGGCACAGACGGGACGTGTGGTGACGAGCCATATTACCGTCGGGTGGTCTGGTTGCTTAGAGCACGTACCCTCGAGGTATTTTCGCTGGCTCTAGACCACCATAGAGTGTGTCATTCACTGAGAGCACGTACCTTTGGTATTTTCGCTGGTGATGACCACTCGTGATATTGTGGGGCTGATGTGTGTCCTTAGTGACTTCCAGACTACTGGGTGAGGCCGATGTGTGTCCTTAGTGACTTCCGGATCACCAAGCGATGAATTTGCATTTTGGGGCTGATGTGCGTCCTTAGTGACTTCCAGACCACATTTTTCCAGCTGGATGTGCATCCCCAGGCTGAGGGACATGTGCATGCATTCATGCATTTAAGAAAGATTGCATCATGGATGTTTTGTACATTTTTTTATTATTCTTGATTAATATGTTAGTGTGTAATCTTGAGGGGACTTCACACTGAGCTGGCCACTCATGTTGTTAAATTTCAACCGTACAGTTGGTGCAGGTGATTTGAATAATGTACAGGTTATTCTGAAATGGAGCAGGATGCTCAGGTTATGCTGGTGTCATGGATCAAAGAGCCGTGTTTAATGGTTGCTGCTTTAAATTTTGTATATAATTGTAATTGTTTATTAGTGTATTCTGAATCAAATTTGAGATATTCGGTTTGTATAAGCCTTATGGGCAACACTCTGCGATATTTGTTGGATCTTTCCTATATGCATGGTTTGTTTTCTTCCGCGGTGAATACCCTTCTTGGAATGACAGTTGAAAATGGACTGAAATGTGGGTTTCTTCATAGGCTAACGCCCGGGTTTTTGATACACGAGTCTAGAACTCGGGTCGCAAAAATTCGGGGCGTTACAAGTACCTTGACTGAGTCCAAGTCGGCGTAGTGGATCTCTCGTAAGACTACATGGACGCAGGGCAGCTAACCACTTTGATAGTTAAGTGAAACAAGTACTCCTGGAGTGATCCGGGAAAGCATCGAACAATCAAATCATAGGGTCGATAACCTCGTAAGACTATGACGAACGCAAAGGCTCTACTGTACCTTTCTGATGTTAGTACCGATCAGGAACAGAAGGGTTGCGATTGGGTACCTAGGTTGCAGCTCATGCAGGGACAATCACAACGTTTTCTCCAAACTCCAGTGTTATGTGCTAGTTATCAATTTCCAGACAATCAACTGACTCAGATATAAAGACAAGCAAAGATTCCGAACCACGATCTATGAAAGAATGAATTACAACCCAAGCATCAAAACCAGCAGATTGGGTGGAAAGAGTTCACTCGCACATACCTAGGCGTGGATGCCTGAAGTACCTTAACTAAGTCTAAGTCGGCGTAGTGGATCTCCCGTAAGACTACATGAATGTTGAGCTCTTAATTGTACAAATTCTAACCTCAATTCATCACTCATTGTGCGAGATTTTCATGATTTAAAGACTCATTGAATGCATGTTTGGTGATTGCAGGATTGAGAGTGGACTCCGCCTAATTGATGACAAAAGGACCCCATTTAGAACCATTTGAAGGAAGATCAAGGAGGACCAAAGAAAGAAGGAAGCAAGGAAAGAAGAAAAGAAGAATGAATGAAGAAAACAGGCAAGACCGATCGTGACCAGTCGGCCAGGAAGGTCAGACCGGTCGTACGACCGGTCGGCCAGCTCGCCCCGCCCCTTTGATCTCACTGGACTAAGAACCAATGCAGTCCAACCGGTCGTGACCCGTCGGCCAGCCCAGTCCGATCGGTCAAGACCGGTCGGCCAGAAGTCTTTTTATAGTCCAGAGCTTGCTGGACTGATTTCCCAGTGGGGCACGACCGGTCGCGACCAGTCGGCCAGTTACTCAGACAGGTCGTGCGACCAGTCGGACGTGCGTAAGATGCGGACTTTCTATTTCTAGCGCCGAAAATCTCTGCGCACTACGTAAGCTTACGCAGATTCTGGAGAATTCTGAAGTTGCGGAGCCTCCTCACTATAAAAGGACACCTAGGGATCGTTCCTAGGGCATCTTAGAAGGGTTTAAGCAAGCTTGGAGGTGGCAGAAGTGGATTTCGGAGTTCCACAACTCCTTCTAGTTTGTTTTACTGTTTTATGCTTTTCTTAAGTTGTTTCATGTTTCCTTGGATCATGAGCAGCTAAACCTCTTAGCTAGGGCTAAGAGGTGAAGCTTGTAGTGAATTTAAGATGTTTCAATTCGTATTTAAGTGGTTTTAAGATTGAAATTCATGTTTATGAACAATGGTTTAAAGTTTATACAAGTTTTAAGTAGTTTTTCTTAGTCTTATGATGACTCATGGATGTTTGGGAGAATTACTTAAATTCTTAATTGGTTTATATTAGTCTAGACCTGTATGATCCGAGGAATTGGAGTACACTCTAGTACTATGATCTTCATGTGGGGACTTCATACCAAAGTTCTACTTTTCTGAATTTCTGTAATGTGTATGGACTGTGCATGTGATTTGAATCAAGTTCAAATTGTAATCTAGCCTTGTCTTGTGACAGGACTTGAGGATGGTTATGGTTGTGATCTGAGCCTATTGGAATTAGGACTAACCTATGCAATTGAGCATGCTCAGCCTAGCTTACATTGAGTGAATCATATGCATTGGACTTACATATGACAGATTGTCTGGTTTAACAGCTCTATTATCCGGCTAGATAGATCTTAATATCGATTCTAGTTGAGAAAGTGAGAAACCACAGCGGATTGAACATCAAGGATTGCTACAAGTGGATCCTTGAAACCCTAGTGCCTTTTTTATAATTGTTTACCTTCAAATTAGTTTAAAATTATTACTCACATCAATCTTATTCAAAATATGGTTATTAGCTCTCAATAGACACTATTGGAAGTGTTTGTGAATTCCTACACAAGTCCCTGTGGATCGACCTCGGTCTTACCGAGTTTATTACTACTTCGCAACCCTACACTTGGGGAGTGAACAAGTTTTTGGCGTCGTTGCCGGGGACTTTGACGGTTTTTCACAAATTTCTGAAAATAGAATCTATTTATGATTTTTAGGAATAGTTCTAACTTAATTTATTTTGATTTGTTTTTCTTTTTTTTCAAGGATTTCTAGGAAGTTGAAGAGGACGTAAGGATCTCAAGTGCTCGAATCAGGTTCTATCTTTCTAAACCTTACTCTTCTCCTTCTCCTATTCATTCCTATCATATTCATCTCTTGTAGAGTGGGTGGAGACTCCTTTTGGATCTCTGAAAGGTAGGCCTTGTGCCACCTGGATTCCTATTGGTCGGCTCTGCCGTCTTGGATCACCTTGTGCTCAGAGATTTCTTTTCTCACCTCTACTCCTTTTTCTCCTTTTTATGCACTTTTTCTCAAAAGATTCAAAGAGTGGGTGGGGAGTTCTCTGAACCCTTATTGACCAGGAGAAATCGGTCTTTATCCTTGCTTCTGGCTTAGCCATTGCATGACACCTTGTGCTTCGGTCTTAGAGAAGAGTAAAGAAAGGGAGGAAGAATTCTTCTTTCTCTTTGTTTCATATTTTTTTGGTTTTGCATGCCACATTGGGCTCGAGATTCCAATAACCGACTCATAAGTGAAGGGGGGATAGTAGAAGGAATTGACAGAGAACCACGTGCTAGGAGACTACTAAACTCTCCAATTTTGTCTGAAAGTATAGCTGTGAATCAACCAATCAGATGGCCAATCCTAATCCAGGCCAAAACCAAACTGAAACAGGGGAGAATGTGGTTGAGAATGTTCTCCGACCTAGAACTTTACGTGATTTCTTGCAACCAGCAAGAGCGAGCACTCCCTCATGCATAATTATCCCACAAAATGCAGGGAATGTGGATTTAAAATCGGGAGTGATCCAACTTCTTCCTAAATTTCATGGATTAGACAGTGAAAGTGCCTATCAACACCTTAAGGAGTTTGATGAGGTAATAACCACCATGCACTTTGCTAATGTGACTGATGATGTGGTGAGACTTAAACTCTTCCCTTTTACTCTTAAAGATAAAGCTAAAGGTTGGCTTCATGCATTAAGGCCAAGATCAATTGGTGCATGGACTGATATGCATAGGGAATTCATAAAAAAATTCTTCCCTACTCACAAAACAAACATGTTGAAGCGCCTTATCATGAACTTTGCCCAAAAGGAAGATGAAACCTTCTTCCAATGTTGGGAGAGGTTTAAGGACTTATTAAACGCATGCCCACATCATGGCTATGAAATTTGGCGAGTTATAAGCTTCTTCTATGAAGGACTGACTTCACCCTTATGCCAATTCGTAGAGATGATGTGTAATGGGGAGTTCATGAATAAGGAGGCTGATGAAGCATGGGATTATTTGGAAGAATTGGCTGAGAATGCACAGTCTTGGGATACATCGAAACCAACAAATTCCAAGACTGGCCAACAAAAGGAAAGACAAGGAATGTATGTCTTATCGGAAGAGGATAACATAAGTGCACGGGTGGCAAGCCTCACAAGAAAGGTCGAAGCCATGGAATTGAGGAAAGGAGAGACGATTAACTCCAATGACGTTGAAACTGTTTGTGGAATTTGTGCTGGAAATCAACATGCAACACAAGATTGTCCCACAATTTCAGCATTTCAGGACATCTTACAAGAACAATTAAATGCCATAAACAGTTATCAACGGCAATTTGGTGCTCCAACCTCAAACACGTTTAATGCTAGTTGGAAGAATCATCCCAACTTCAGTTGGAGGAATGGACCCACTGTGAATGCAACCCCTATCCCTCAAGCTCAACCTATACTAGGTCCATCTCTAGTCATTACTCCAAAAGTGACGCTAGAGGAGATGTTGGGTGCATTCGTATCGGTCCAAGCTGAGTATAACAAGACAAATTCTCTGAAAATAGATGGGTTCATGTAAGAGCAATTGAAATTCAATCAAAATTCAACTCAAGCCATCAATGAATTGAAAACATCAATGGCTAGAGTTGAATCTCATCTTAGTGTTAGAGAGAAGGGCACACTTCCTGCCCAACCTCTTCCTAACCCAAGAACTCAATTTGAGATACAAGATGCAAGCTCATCCTCCCATCATACGGAGCATGTTCAAGCTATCACCACTTTGAGAAGTGGGAAAAAAATTGACAAATCTAATCCGGTGAAGGCCCCAAAGCCTAAGGATTCGAAAATTTCCAAAGAGGATGATAGCTCAAACAACATTCCACAAGAGAAAGAACCGGAAAGGCAATACAAGCTGGTTGCCCCGTTTCCACAAAGGTTGATTTCACCTAAACCTTTAGATAAAAATCTGAAAATTTTAAAAGTTTTCAAGCAGGTGAAGATCAACATCCCGTTGTTGGATGCCATAAAACAAATACCATCTTATGCCAAATTTCTAAAGGAATTGTGTACGGTCAAAAGGAAACATAATGTTCACAACAAAGTACTTTTGACTGAGAATTTGAGCGCCATCATCAAACAAGAGGTGCCCCAAAAATATAAGGATCCAGGTAGTCCAACCATCTCATGCATCATAGGAGACTACCGGATTAAACAAGCCTTACTCGATTTGGGAGCAAGTGTGAATCTCATTCCATATTCAGTCTACGAGCAACTTGGGTTAGGTGAATTGAAACCGACCAAAACCACACTCCAACTTGCTGATAGATCCATTCGTATACCGAGAGGAATGATTGAGGATGTTCTAGTCCAAGTTGATAAATTCTATTACCCAGTAGACTTTATTGTCTTGGATACACATCCTATTGTTGAACCTCCAATTTATACATTGCATTGCCCATTACACGACAAGGTTTGCATGGTTTTCATGGTTTAAAGGCCCACCTAACACATGTTTTGTGGTTATAGGGATAAGAGCGGACTTCATTCAATTACGAGCCAAAAGAATGCATTTGGAGCTTTTGCATGAAGGACGAAAGAGGACCGAAGAAAGAAGAAACCAAGGAGAAGTGAAAGAAGAAGAAAAGAGGAGAAATGAAAGAAAGAAGACCAAAGTGAAGACAGGCTGACCGGTCACGACCAGTCGGCCATGCACTGGAAGATGGACAGAGGAGCTCGACCAGTCATGACCGGTCGGCTGTATACGCTGGAACAACACTTCAAATTAGTCCGACCGGTCATGACCGGTCGGCCACACTTGATGGATGAATGGACAGTCCACTCCGACCGGTCATGACCGGTCGGCTGTACCCCCCTGGAATGTTTAAAAGAGCAGTCCGACCGATCACGACTGGTCGGCTCTGCGTAAGGAGAGTTCTTTCTAAATAAGGACTCCGAAAATTGCTGCGCAATGCGTAATCCTTCGTAGAATCAGACGCAAGGGAGGTTTATTGCTATAAAAGGACACCTAGGGGCTCTTCCTAGGTTATCAGAGAAGCTAAGGAACGAGGTTCTAAGGAGGGAAAGCGATCGTGGAGCGTCTGCAACTCTCCTATTCGGGTTTTTCTGTTTTTATGCTTTTATTTAGATTTTTTAGTTGCAGCATGACAATGCTCGGCTAGAACCTCTCAGCTAAGGCTGAGAGGTGAAGCTTGTGGCTAATTCTATGTTGGATTCAGTTTAATTCAAGTATTTTTCAATTCAAGTTTAGATTTTTCTTATGTTTCAGTTCCAAAAGTGGTAGTTTTAGAAGTTTTATGAGAGTTCATGTACTCAGGACATGAATTCCTTGCAATTCTCTGAGATTATCACAGGTTGCTTGTTTAGATTCGAATTATAGTAATCCTTGAGCAGGCCATAGTCCATAGGCATGGCTGTTACTCCGCAGGCTATGGATTTGAATTCTACATTGATTGAATAGACTAGAACTTAGAAGTTCAACTTGATTTGGATTGAATGTGTGTGAATGTTTTATTTTCCAACTAGATGAGAGATAGGACTTCAAATCTAGTTGTGTTCTCTACTTGGATTGACTGAATTGACATAGGATTGCTACAAGTGGAGCCTCGAAAGCCTTAGTACTCTATATCTCTGATTTTTCATTAAGTTGTTATTTTTAATTAAATACCCAATTGAATCTGAATTCCTTCCATAAACTGAGCTGCTGGAGTAGTTTGGAAGCTTGTTTCTATTTCCCTGTGGATCGACATCGGTCTTACCGAGTTTTATTACTACATCGCAGCCTTACACTTGAGGCGAGCGAACACCTATGATAGGCACCGGTGCTCAAATTCCCGTCATACTTGGCCGACCGTTTCTAACTACTTCAAATGCAATTATCAATTGTAAAAACGGACTTGTACAAATGTCCTTTGGAAATATGACCCTTGAGCTTAACATATTTGATTTATGCAAACAACCACGGGAGGTTGATGATGATATCCATGAACTAAACATGATTGAATCATTCGTGGAAGATACATTCCCCTTGTCATTATCTTCTGACCCTTTGGAGGCATGTGTGGCCATTCTCATGCGATAAATGATGACACTATACAAGAGATGGATGCCATTCTAGATGTGATGCCGGTGCTTGATAATAAAAGATGGAGGGCCCTATTTGAGCCTTTGCCTATAAATGAGAACAAGGCCCTCCCATCCAATATCAAGGCGCCAACACTCGACCTAAAACCATTACCAAGTGAGCTGAAATATGTTTATTTAGGTCGAGATGAGACATATCCAGTGGTGATTTCGTCCCACTTGGATGAGGAACAAGAGAGTAGGCTAAGGGCCACTCTATTAGAGCACAAGAGTGCCATTGGATGGTCAATTGCGGATCTCAAAGGCATAGACCCACTGATTTGTACTCATCACATACACCTTGAGGAGAATGCGAAGACATCTAGGCAACCACAACGACGACTAAATCCAAACATGAAGGATGTGGTTAAGGCCGAAGTGGTGAAACTATTGGATGTGGGTATTATTTACCCAATATTCGATAGTCAATGGGTGAGCCCAACTCAAGTGGTGCCTAAGAAATCTGGAATAACCATCGTAGCCAATGCCAATAATGAACTCGTGCCAACTAGAGTCACTACCGGTTGGAGAATGTGCACTGACTACAGGAAGCTAAACACTGTCACGAAGAAAGACCACTTCCCCCTACCGTTTGTTGATCAAATTTTAGAACGGTTGGCGGGTCATTCCCACTTTTGCTTCCTTGATGGCTATTCAGGGTACAACCAAATAGAGATTGCCCGTGAAGATCAAGAAAAGACTATATTCACATGTCCATTTGGCACTTTCGCCTATCGACGGATGCCGTTTGGACTATGTAATGCCCCTGCCACCTTTCAGCATTGTATGATGAGTATCTTTTCTGACATGGTGGGGACAATTCTCAAAGTCTTCATGGATGATTTTTCCATATTTGGTTGTAGCTTTGATGAGTGCCTTGAGCACTTGAAATCTTTGTTGAAAAGATGTGAAGAGAAGAACCTTGTGCTGAATTGGGAGAAGTGCCACTTCATGGTTCAAAAGGGAATTGTACTTGGTCACATCGTTTCACAAAATGGAATCGAGGTGGACAAAGCGAAAATTGATCTTATCTCTAACCTTCCACCACCAAAGAGCATACGAGATGTACGGTCCTTTTTGGGACACGCAGGATTTTACAGAAGGTTCATAAAGGACTTCAGTTCACTCTCTCATCCTTTATGTAACCTACTTCAAAAGGAAAATTCATTCAACTGGAATGAAGAATGTCAAAAGGCCTTTACCACCCTTAAAGGTATGTTGACATGTGCTCCCATAATGCAACCACCTGATTGGAGCCTTCATTTTGAAATTATGTACGATGCTAGCGACTATGCTATTGGGGCCGTGCTAGGCCAAAGAAAAGAGAAAAAGCCATGTGTCATCTACTATACAAGTAGAACCCTAAACTCAGCCCAAGCAAACTACACCACTATTGAAAAAGAACTTTTAGCCGTAGTTTTTGCTTTAGACAAGTTTAGGTCCTACTTGATTGGATCCAAGATAATCATATTCATTGACCATGCCACGCTTAAGTACCTTGTCTCCAAGAAGGATGCTAAACTACGGTTGTTAAGATGGATCCTTCTACTTCAGGAATTTGACATAGAAATCCGTGATAAGAAAGGAGTAAAAAATGTCGTAGCTGACCATCTCTCTCAACTTGTCCTCACTAATTCCCCTGAAACGACCGCGATCAATGACATGTTCCCTGATGAACAACTTTTTGCTATTTCCCAATTGCCATGGTATGCGGACATTGCTAACTATCTTACTACAGGTACAATTCCTACAAATTGGAAAAAGCAAGATAAGGATAAATTCTTCACGGAGGTGCAAAAATTCCTATGGGACGACCCATACTTATTTAAGTATTGTCCCGATCAAATCATAAGGAGATGTGTCCCAGATGATGAGCAACAAAGTATCATCTCCTTCTGTCACTCTCAGGCATGTGGTGGCCACTTTTCGGCTAAAAAGACCACAGCAAAAATTCTGCAATGTGGGTTTTATTGGCCCACCATGTTCAAGGTCACACATGAGTTTTGCAAAACATGTGAACCTTGTCAGAAATTGGGAGGAATCTCCCACAGAAATATGATGCCACTCAATCCCATCTTAATAATCGAAATTTTTTATTGTTGGGGTATCGATTTCATGGGTCCATTCCCATCTTCTTTTGGAAACACATACATCCTGCTTGCCGTTAATTATGTTGCCAAATGGGTCGAGGCCATCCCTTGCCGGAATAATGACCATAAAACGGTCATTCGCTTCTTAAAAGAGAATATTCTTTCCCGATTTGGAACACCTCGAGTCATCATAAGTGACAGAGGGTCTCACTTTTGTAATCGCCCTTTTGAAACTTTAATGAAGAAATATGGCGTCACACACAAAGTGAGCACTCCCTATCACCCACAAACGATTGGACAAGCTGAGATATCCAATAAGGAGATTAAACACATTTTGGAGAAAACGGTGAACCCCGATCGCAAGGATTGGTCGCTTCGGCTTACCGATGCGCTTTGGGCCTACCGTACTGCTTTTAAGACTCCTATTGGAATGTCTCCCTATAGACTTGTCTATGGGAAGGCTTGTCACTTGCCTGTGGAGTTGGAACATAGGGCATATTGGGCAATTAAGAAGATGAATTTCAATTTTGACAAGGCAAGCTCGTTGCGCAAATTACAATTGAATGAACTTGCAGAAATCCGGAACGAAGCATATGAGAATATGAAAATTTACAAGGACAAGACGAAGATATTCCATGATAAGAATATTCTTCGCAAGACATTCACGATCAATCAAAAAGTCCTCATGTATAATTCTCGCCTACATCTATTTCCGAAAAAATTGAGATCTAGATGGACCGGTCCCTACATTGTACAAACTGTCTATCCATATGGGACTATCGAGCTGTTAAATCCGAGGAACGACAACATTTTTAAGGCGAATGGGCAACGATTAAAGCCGTTCTTTGAGAAATTTGCTTCAGAAGGTATGTCTATACCCCTGAATGATCCTGTGTATCAGGATGATTGATCTCCTAGTTTGACGGAGGTATAGAGTAGTTAGGATTACGATTTTGTTGCTTTTGTTTACTTTTGCTTAGGTTTGTTAGAAGGAGGAAGAATTCCACTTTTCACTCTCTCAGGTACTCTCACTCCTTACTCCCTTTCATGTTCAAATTGCTCTCATGTTTTGTTTATTGCACATCTTTTACATTGAGGACAATGCAAGATTTGGTGGGGGGGTGTAGGATCACTTGGATGAATCCAGCGTTTTGTAACATTTCAAGCAATTATGTGGAAATTTGTCAATTTTTCTAAAATTCAAAACTCTTTTGGAAAAACATTATTTCTATGTATTCAAGATGATCTGAGCATAAGAGGAGGAGATATGAAGTGTATGAGGTTGTATGTCTGGAATCTCTCATAGCATAATGGTTTTATATGTGAATTCCCCTATTTATGTGATTGATAGAAAATTTGAACACTTTTATACCTAGTTCACATTACACGACTTTCATGGGTTGAAGGGATTATGTGATTTATGGATTAGCTAGACTTTGAATTAAGATGTTGAGAAACCAAGCCGGGGTACTTTGTCCATCCTTGTCCATGGGAAAATAACGAAAGATATGGATTTCTAAAAATCCTATCTAATTTAAAAGAAAAAGGAAAAGGAAGGATGAAATTGGGAATGCTGGAAAAATGGTGAAAATTTTCGATTAGAGCTACCTACTACCAACCGAGGGATGGTCTACCCGTAACCAAAGCTGGAAATGGAACATAGTGTGAAAGTCGTCGGAAGGACGGTAAGGCAAATTCCTGTCATTGGCTTGATGTGGCTCTATGTACCTTGAGATCTATAGTCTGGTTGATCTATGAAGAAGATAATCCTAGAAACTCATGAGATGAATTTTCACTATCCACACTAGATTGAATTTGTTCAAGTTCTTCTATTTATCTACCAATCAGCGGGAATTTCATATGAATGCTTATCATGTCTTGAGGGTTTATGGTTTCAACTTTTGTCGCCTAATATTTCTAACTCTTACACTTATGTATCTTGGAATATATAGAAGAATGGTTTCTAAGGGCGAGTTGAGGTTTGGAGAATGGAATTGGTTTCATGCATGTTTTGCTCGGGACTAGCAAAATGCTGGTTGGGGGGTGTGTTGAGCTCTTAATTGTGCATATTCTAACCCCAATTCATCACTCATTGTGCGAGATTTTCATGATTTAAAGACTCATTGAATGCATGTTTGGTGATTGCAGGATTGAGAGTGGACTCCGCCTAATTGATGACAAAAGGACCCAATTTAGAACCATTTGAATGAAGATCAAGGAGGACCAAAGAAAGAAGGAAGCAAGGAAAGAAGAAAAGAAGAAAGAATGAAGAAAACAGGCAAGACCGGTCGTGACCGGTCGGCCAGGAAGGTCAGATTGGTCGTACGACCGGTCGGCCAGCTCGCCCTGCCCCTCTGATCTCACTGGACTAAGAACCAATGCAGTCCAACCGGTCGTGACCGGTCGGCCAGAAGTCTTTTTATAGTCCAGAGCTTGCTGGACTGATTTCCCAGTGAGGCACGACCGGTCGCGACTGGTCGGCCAGTTACTCAGACCGGTCGTGCGACCGGTCGGACGTGCATAAGATGCGGACTTTCTATTTCTAGCGCCGAAAATCTCTGCGCACTGCGTAAGCTTACGCAGATTCTGGAGAATTCTGAAGTTGCGGAGCCTCCTCACTATAAAAGGACACCTAGGGATCGTTCCTAGGGCATCTTAGAAGGCTTTAAGCAAGCTTGGAGGTGGCGGAAGTGGATTTCGGAGTTCCACAACTCCTTCGAGTTTGTTTTACTGTTTTATGCTTTTCTTAAGTTGTTTCATGTTTCCTTGGATCATGAGCAACTAAACCTCTTAGCTAGGGCTAAAAGGTGAAGCTTGTAGTGAATCTAAGATGTTTCAATTCGTATTTAGTTGGTTTTAAAATTGGAATTCATGTTTATGAACAATGGTTTGAAGTTTATACAAGTTTTAAGTAGTTTTTCTTAGTCTTATGATGACTCATGGATGTTTGGGAAAATTACTTAAATTCTTAATTGGTTTGTATTAGTCTAGACCTGTATGATCCGAGGAATTGGAGTATGCTCTAGTACTATGATCTTCATGTGGGGACTTCCTACCAAAGTTCTACTTTTCTGAATTTCTGTAATGTGTATGGACTGTGCATGTGATTTGAATCAAGTTCAAATTGTAATCTAGCCTTGTCTTGTGACAGGACTTGAGGATGGTTATGGTTGTGATCTGAGCCTATTGGAATTAGGACTGACCTATGCAATTGAGCATGCTCAGCCTAGCTTACATTGAGTGAATCATATGCATTGGACTTACATATGACAGATTGTCTAGTTTAACAGCTCTATTATCCGGCTAAATAGATCTTAATATCGATTCTAGTTGAGAAAGTGAGAAACCACGGCGGATTGAACATCAAGGATTGCTACAAGTGGATCCTTGAAACCCTAGTGCCTTTTTTATAATTGTTTACCTTCAAATTAGTTTAAAATTATTACTCACATCAATCTTATTCAAAATATGGTTATTAGCTCTCAATAGACACTATTGGAAGTGTTTGTGAATTCCTACACAAGTCCCTATGGATTGACCTCGGTCTTACTGAGTTTATTAGTACTTCGCAACCCTACACTTGGGGAGTGAACAATGAACGCAGGGCAACTGACCACTTTGACAGTTAAGCGAAACAAGTACTCCTGGAGTGATCTGAGAAAGCAACGAACAATCAATCACAGGGTCGGTAACCTCATAAGACTATGACGGACGCAAAGGCTCTACTGTACCTTTCCGATGTTAGTACCGATCAGGAACGGAAGGGTTGCGATTGGGTACCCAGGTTGTAGCTCATGCAGGGACAATCGCAACGTTTTCTCCAAACTCCCGCGGTATGTGCGAGTTATCAATTTTCAGACAATCAACTCACTCAGATATAAAGGCAAGTAAAGATTTCAGGCCACGATCTATGAATGGTCGGGTTAAAAGTGGTGTGTGCACTCGCTTTGACATTTGGTTGCATGCAACCTCTGTCAAAGAGGGGCATCTGTAGACACCCCACCTTCGACTACAATGTTGGTAGAGATAGTTGAATGAATGGAGGACCATACCCCCAAATCCCATGTCCAAATCCAGCCAAACTCACCCTTGTAAGCCCCAATCCATAGCCCAGCTCAAGCCTGAACCCAGTCAACTCACCCCTAAACATCAGCCCGAAAAACCCCCATAAGAAAAACCAGTAAAAAATCCCCAAAAAGTCAAACTTGGTGAGTCAACCTGCTGAGTCAAATCACTGAGTCAACTCACTGGGTCAGTCCAGCCCCTGCACCCAGTCGACTCACCGTGTCAGCCCATCTTTCCAACCCATTCAACTGACCTGGTTCCGAGCCATAGCTTCGGAGCAAGTCCGGACCTCAAACCTTGGGCTTTTCTGCTTCAGGTTTGGAAGCCGTACGCTCCGAAGTTGGAGTAGCGCGGCCGTATAGGCAACCCCCAGGGTGCCGTCCAAGAATATTTACAGCAGCTGCCACTGCTTGCAACTATAAATACCCCTTCTCTCCTTCACATTCAGTATCCACCTCCCCTCTCTTCAGTCCGAGAGTTCCAAGTCCACCTCGATCCCTTTAGCCCATTCCTCCACCAAGGAGAGCCCGAGTGAAAAGAGCCTAGCCTTGGCCCAGCCCAGCCTGACCGTGGTCTAAGTCTCCCAAGCTACCCAAGTCCTGATCTAGCCACTTGAAGCAAACCCTTGTGACACCTCTGTCCATCCAGCTACTCTTTTATCAGCATCATCTCATTCACTTCTAGCATAAGCGCAACATTTACTTTTCTTCCAACCCCCCTACTTATCATATCACTGTCAACACTTTGATTATTCAAATACACAGCATGAATCCCGCATAAAGGACCTGTCAGTTTGAGCGTATGCTCTGGGCTTGCCTGTTAATGGAAACCTGCCCATCAGAAACTCTTACTGTTCAGACCTATATTCATACATCATATCATTCATGAGAGTGTACAAGGATTAAATCAGACTTTCAAGTATTAGTTCGATTTTGTGAAGTAGAGACCGTACTTCGGTACGGGCAGTGTGGGGTGCTTAACATCTTCCCACCCTATAACCGTGATCCCTTACCTTGAATCTCTGGCAGCAGATCAAAAGGAGTCATTTTAGAGGAAGAAATCTTCGGATCCCCTTCTCTAACGTTTCTATAGGGTCTAGCCAACTATAGATTCGAAGTAACTGGCTAGTGACGACTCTAGTCTTATACGAACTCATCCAAACATATCCAATTTAACATGACAATAGATAAAAAAAAGCCCTCGAGAACGAGGCAAGCCAGTGGCACAAACAGCGATTCACGCACACGCAACCCTTTTCCAAAAAGGAGAATTCGGGAGCGCGAAGAGGCGAGCGTCCACACCATGTCACCATATATGAGGTAAACCACGTTTTTCGTTTCTCAAGTTCTAATGATATGTATAAGTAAAAGTTCATTGATGCCAGTGCATTTTAAATCCACATACATATAACAGAGTTCAGACATACATCTCATAGATAATCAATCATTCATCACAAACATAGGTAACACACCCAAGCTATCTTAATTGGAATGAATAGAAAATATGGTGGGATTACTCCCCTCTGACTGATGATGTGAATTCTACAAGTTTTTCCAAATTCAGAGTCAATGTCAAGTTCCTAAAATATAAATCATCATCCAACATTCTTCATTCATTCGATCTACTTAATATAACATTTCCCAGTTAATAATTCACTGTCTAATTCACTGAAGTCTTCTAATATTCAGTTATTCAATGTAAAATTAATAATTATAATTCAGCTCAAAAGACCAATTCGATTAAAATAGAGAAAAAAGGGGTAGCTCGGTTGACCGAGCCCTATTTTTGGTCAGCTGAAACCTTCCTCGATCGACCAAAGACTTCTTCGGTTAATTTTACAAATTGCTTAAGACTTCGGAGAAAGAGGTCCCTCAGTCGACCCAACCCTGTGTTCGGTCAACCGAAGGCTCCTTTGATTAGCCAAAACCTTCATCAGTCACCGTTCCAGATTGTTATGGTTTAGCCGAAAATAAGCCCCTTGGTCGACCAAAGCCTTCCTCGGTCAACAGAAGAACTCCTAGTTTTCTCAGGTCGGTTAATTTGCAATTATTTAGCAATCTCTTTAAATTTTTTTATTCTAATGGGTTTGTGGTCATCATGGTTCAGATTTGGAACATCCATCATATATAAAAGGTTAAGATGGTCCATGATCATAACTCTAATCCAAAATCTAAGCTATGATGATCACCATACATTGGTTTACATGTTTAACATTTGGAATGATCTGGATGGCCCATTGAACAATTTGATCCATCAAAATACTCTTAGTTGTTCAGATTGGTGTGATGGATCAGATGCAACCATTGGTCGACACAAGGATCAACTTACAACCCAAGATTAGATTGATGTGGCCCACCTATGGATTGATCTGAGATTTCTGGCCTAACCTTAAGATCCATAAGATCCGTGCAGATAGGATCTGGCCCACTCAAATTTTTGCCTGATCGCAGCGCTACTACATTAACTTCGATACCTGGTGGTGACGAGTCGGAGTTTAGCACTGGTGTTGCAATAGATATCATTGTGTGGGCATGTAGGACAACACTAACCCAGCATGCCCCTTACCCTGTTATGTCCATTGTCTGCAACCTCTTCCTCCTTTTCCCTCGGAGAGCCTTCATCAATTTTGTAGTCTTCTTCGACTAGTCACCAATGTCCACTACTCCTCCAGTACATGAAACATTGTAGCTGATATGGATGTCGTCGTCGGCGATGCTACAAACGCGAATACCACCCTATCCCTATGTGCTTCTTCCAGTTTCTAGCTGATGATCCCTTCATTTATCATCTTCTGTATTTATCCTTTCAGGAATGAAATAGTTTTTGGTCAGATGCCCCAACATGCGATGATATTTGCAATAATTCGTGTCATTGACTCAATCCACTTCTCTGGCTTGTCTGCTTTTCGGTAACTACAGTTCCCCATCAACGAACAACTGCTCCATCATCGGGACGAGATCCTCTGTGTAGAAAGTGTATTGGTCACTCACACGCTCCCTCTTGGCTATAGTCATAGGTTGGTTAGTTCTGAATGTCCTCTTCGTGTCTGGTGTTTTTGCTACCCTAGTGTCTTCTTTTTGCACTTGGGTTGGATGTTTTTGGCTTATTTATCCCTTCTCCTTGTCGATGTAGTTGGTCGCGACTGATCTGGTCGTCTCGCGATGCGGTCTTTCTGTTCTGATGGTCGTCTGAGTGGCCACTTCCTCTACCACATGTGTCATGATGAATAAGTCTCAAAATGTGCACGGTTGACTACTTGCTAATCCGAACGCGATTGTAGAGTCCATCCCTCTGACGCACATTCATACTTCTTCTGGCTCCCTTAGTAATTCGATGCATGAAATAGTCGTCGCCCTCCACCTGTCAATGTATCGCTAAATCGACTCTCTTGGGCTCTGACGTACCTCTGATAAACCTGACAGTGACATTTATTTCTCAGTGGTGTAAAACTTAGTCAGGAAGCCGTCTTACATTTACTAATAGGTCTTCATTGATCCTGCCGGAAGCAATGCATAGCATTAGGACGCCACCCCTGTCAGCGTGGACCCGAAGAGTCTTAAACAATATTACAGTACTGAGTAGAGATTTCCTATCATCGTAACGAACTGGGCCATATGCTCCTCTAGAGATCCTCGACCATCGAATCTTGCAAAGTCTGAACCTTTGGAATTTAAGGGGAACGACATGTCATCAACCTTAGGAAGGCACGACACCCGATAAGTGTACTTCTCTCTCATTTCTTTCTCTTTTTCCTGTTTCATCAAAGTAGCCACCATTTGTGACTATCCTTTCTAGTTGTAGTGATCGGATGTGTCAGCGTACCTTCAAGTGACGCCACTCTGGATTGCTCTAGTGGTTCTGATAGTGCCAGACCTCCTTCACTTCCTCGAAATCCTTACATAGGCTGGTCAACGGACGAACCAACTTCCTGGGGAGCACTTCGAGATACTAGCTCCACTAACATCATGTGCATGCCTTTAATATAATTCTTCATGTCTTCTCGTGATTGTAGTAAATCATCGATCTGTTTTTGCAAAGGCATATGTCCTTCCTGGGGTGGCGGGCCTAATGCTTCTCCAGCATCTGACGTTTGTGTCATTGTCACATGGGCCCTCTATGTCAGAATTTCTTCTTTGGATGTGGCCATAGTAGCGGTAGTCTCAGCGAGGTTCTCCATTACCACTTGCTGAGCACGTCTGCTTGGGCGGGTCGAGTCAGGAAGAGACGGGAAGTCTTCAGAAGCTAACTTGAACTTCAGCTTAACGATGATTGTGCCTTGTCCTGACTACACAACTTTCTTATCTTGTACTGACCGTTGTTGTCTATGGCCATTGCGGAGCTGTTCGGTTCTAACAACCATTGTTGATGTCATTTTTCACTCTTTCTTCTGCTTTCTGCTCCACACTAACTACCAGTCACATGCTGACGTTCGTGTTGAGAGTCTACCTAGGCGAGCGTCAGTCACAAGGCCAAGGATGGAGGGAACAAGAATGAATCCCCCTTGAGGGAAGAACTCAAATGTCGTTGCCATATCCGATTTGTTATTGTTTGGACTTAGATCTTTCCTTTAATTGTATTCGTTAACAAACCATCAAATAAACAAAAGGTCTAAAACATAATGGAGCGTGACCTTATCGATCGCGTAATGACTACCAGAAGAGTAGATTTTATTTATATTTATAATTTTATATTACATTTTTCATTTTACCTTAAAGATGAAGGGAATAATGTTCCCATTGAGAGTCGCTAGTTTGGTGTCCATAGACGTTGAATAAATCTTCTTCACGCTGTGTCTATCTGTAAAAGTTCACGTTATTTATTCATACCTTAGAATTCCCCATTTCATATCATTAAAACCAGAGGTCCCAGTATGTTCGATGTCCTCAGCAGAGTCGTCGGTTTGTTAGAACTGAATTTCGACGAGGAATGCAAAATGCATTTACATTTACTTGCTTTAGGGGAATTAGGAAATTCATAGGCATTCATAAATAACCATAAACAATTATACAATAGAAAAGGCGCAAAGATGAATCTTTTTATTTTATTTTCAGAGATTATAGGTTTTTTACATTGCAGGCCGTGATTTGGCACAAGCTCTTAATTATATCGAATGATCGATGACCCTTGATTAGAAGGTAATGTTTAGACTAGGGTTTATGTTTGAGGGAGAGTTATCTAAAGCCAAGTGCAGTAATGTAGAGCATTTCAGGGTCGTTCCTCGACTATTCGAAGGTCTGCGACCTATGTATTTTAGATATAAAATCAAAAGACTGCTGAGCAATAGTCAAGTGGTATGACACTGTGACACTAGGCTTAGACCAAGAACTCGAACGACTCATGTTGGCTGTCGAAAGCCGGGCTGAGAGGTGTTGAGCCCTGACTATCCTTTTCAGCGACCCGAATACCTGCACCCTATGTCACATCAGGTCCGAGCTGAGAGATCAATGAGCAATAGTCGAGTGCTGTGACATCGGGCCTACTCTTGTCATAGTGATGGGGACCATAGGATAACCTTTCTTAGACCGTGAACTCGAAAAGTCTCATCTAGCGGATGCTGACTTTAGTAGGGCAGAGTATTAGTCATCTGTGGATTGCGTCTCTTACATCCTCTGTATTGACCTTCGATGAGTCGATGTGTAGAACTGCATTGCATCTGACGATGGACCACTATGCCTTCGGTCATAGACCCGCCTTAGGTCAAGGGTCATCGCGTGATTTGATGATGGAGATTGTGCATTCCCCATGACATTCAGTTACATTACGAAGACCAAAGTCTTTTCTAACGATCAAACAAACTGGTGCTATAATTCGAGTTGAGCTGCATGTTGCGCAAGGTACATGCGTCAAATGCTCTGGTCTTCTTCCCTTTGGTTTTGCCCGTGAGATTGAGGGCATGCACTTGGCGGTGATGTCTAGCCGGGCAGGCGTGAAGTCAGATGACCCGTATGCTTCGATTGTTAGGTGGGTGTGCCGAGCGCATGGTTTGTTCTGCACCTGTAGTCGTAGAGGGCTTTGGTTATTTTCTCACTCTCTCTCTCTCTCTCTCTCTCTCTCTCTCTCTCTCTCTCTCTCTTCAGAAGGTTTCTTCCATCTGCTTCAAATGAGGTGGAATGGGCTATTTATAGACAAAACTAGGCGTATGTTGGAGAGGTCAGGTGCACGTCACGTTTGGTCTTGTCAGCTCTAGTGCGCGATTCAGTTTAGGCACATGTCGCGCTCGGCGCATGGTGTCATGAGTTGGTCTAGGTCCGATGTACTATACTGACACGTTAGCATTCTCCAAGTCTGGAATGTGCATTGTGGGAGGCTGTGGGCCCCATACATAGATCTCGATACCTAGCGTTCCTTAGGAGATGGGTCTATATGCGCAGCTCTTCAGGTTCGGCACATGTCCATGTGGCCCACTCAGGTCTGGTTGGATTATTGGAAAAACCTATATCAGGTGGATCCCTCTGTTATATTGATATGGCCCGGTGCACGGTCGTGTGCCTGGGTTGGCGGTGGGGCCTACCTTTATAAAACAAATCAACGCAACTCACTAACTTGTGTGGCAACATGCACTCGACCCAAGGTGTAACGACCCTAAAATTTCGGTAGGAAAAATTTTCTTTTAGGAGCAAAAATGGGTTTAGCTAAATAAATTTAAGATGATAAAGAAAAGAAAAGCATGGACTGATTGGTTAAAGCCCTCTTAAGCGAGAGGGAAGACCAGGTATCGAGTCCTATCACTAACAAGAATTTAATTTTCTTTTTTTGCTTTAAATACGAATTTTGAAATTCAAAATTAATCTTATCTTATCTCAACCAACCCATCTTATCCGCAACAAATTTCCAACAAACGTCTCTTTAAAAAGAGAAAGAACGAGATGGTTTTCATCCATCGTAAAAGAAAGGAAAGGAAAGGAGAGAAGGAAGGAGGAATAGAGGGATCTTGCGGCTAGATCAAGTAGGTGTTTTTTTTATTTTATTTAAGTAGGCCAGATCCAGCCAATGAACGGGTCGGATCGTCCGTCCGTTCATTGTACGGATTTAGGGACCTTATCTTTATCTTAACCCTTGAATAGGTGATCACGATTGATGGGGACCATTTGGGTGGGCCAGGAATCGATCTGGATGGGTCATAATGACCATATGGCCAAAATGTACATGGGCCACAAAATTCAGATCGAATGGACCTTCAGATGGGCCACATCAATTGAATGAATGATAGCCTTTAAAATTTGTTTTGTTATTGTTTTATTTAATTAGTAAATTAATTCTGATAAATTATTCTATTCCAAACCATTATTGGGCCACAATGAGGTGGCCGACCCAATGGTCGGACCAGATCTCTCGTAGACCCCACATACACTTTTTAATAGTTATAATAATAATAATAATAATAATAATAATAAAAGAAAAAAAAAAGAAAAAGAAAAAGGAAAAAGTGGCTGGACGTCCAGCGTTGGACTTTTTGACAGGGTGACGTGGGGGCCCCACTCATGGGACCCACCTTGATGTATTTTGTACATCCACTCCGCCCATTTATTTTCCTATTTCATTTTAGGATGGGGGTTCGAATTTGGACCCAAATTGAGGTCCGAATGGGCCACACCATCTGAAACAAACTAATGGTGAAAACTTATAAAATAAAAATGAAATTTAAAAAGGTAGAAATTCTGGGCGTGGACAGCGGTCCACTCATGGACCCCACTGAGATGAAATCAGTAGATCCAAGCCGACCATATGTTTTAGTATAACGTTTTACAGCTGTAGACACCCCACATTCGGCTACACTGTTGGTAGAGATAGCTGGTTGAACGGAGGACCATACCCCCAAGTCCCAAGTCCAAACTCAGCCAAACTCACCCTTGTAAGCCCCATTCCATAGCCCAGTTCAAGCCTGAACCCAGTCAACCCAGTCCTAAAAACCACCCTGAAAAACCCCCCATAAAAAAGGCCAGTAAAAAAATCCCAAAAAAAGTCAAACTCACTGGGTCAACTCGCTGAGTCAACCCGCTGAGTCAACCCGTCGAGTCAACCCGTCGAGTCAACCCGTCGAGTCAAAACACCGAGTCAACCCGTCGAGTCAACCCGTCGAGTCAAACCACCGAGTCGACCCGCTGAGTCAACTCAGTGAGTCGACCAGCGAGTCCAACAGCAGCCCCGAGGGAACGGCCGTACTCGCTGGAAACCGAGGAGCGGCCGTACGGGCGGCCCATGGCAGGCCGCCCGGACAAAATTACGACTTCTGCCACTCTCTGCTGCTATAAATACCCCCCTCCCCTTCTCATTTCAACAAGCCATTCGAGTCCATTTCAGCTCGAGAGCTCTGAGTCCATCTCTCCACCCTTTAGCCCATTTTTCCACCAAGGAGAGCCCGAGTGAGGAGAGTCTAACCCTGGTCCAGCCCAGCCTGACCACTGGTCCAAGCCTCCCAAGCCATCCAAGTCTTGATCCAACCACTCGAAGCCAACCCTTGCGACACCTCCGTCCACCCAGCTACTCATTTTCCAGCATCATCTCATTTGCATCTAGCATAAGTGCAACATTTACTTTTCTTCCAACCCCCCTGCTTCACTACAAGCACCTTGATTACTCAAACACACATGCATATGTCTTTATATTAAGCACCTGTCAGTTCGAGCGTATGCTCTGGGCTTGCCCGTTGTTGGAACCTGCCCATCAGAAACTCTTACTGTTCAGACCTGCATTCATGCTTCACCATAAAACACCTTGATCATTCAAGCACACTGCATACGTCTTATATTAAGCACCTGTCAGTTCGAGCGTACGCTCTGGGCTTGCCCGTTGTTGGAACCTGCCCATCAGAAACTCTTACTGTTCAGACCCGCATTCATGCATCATGTCATTCATGAGAATATACGAGGATTAAATTAGACTTTCAAGTATTCGATCGATTCTGTGAAGTAGAGACCGTACTTCGGTACGGGCAGTGTGTGGGGTGCTTAACCTCTTCCCACCCTGTAACCGTGATCCCTTACCTTGAATCTCTGACCGCAGATCAATAGGAGTCATTTTAGAGGAAGGAATCTTCAGATTCCCTTCTCTAACGTTTCTACGGGGTCTAGCCGACTGTAGATTCGAAGTAACTGGCTAGTGGCGACTCTGGTCTTATATAAATTCGCTTAAACACATCCAGCTTAATACGACAACCAAACGAAGCCCTCGAGAACGAGGCAAGCCAGTGGCACAAACGGCGATTTCGCACTCACGCACCTCTTCTTCTTCTTCTTCCTTAAGGAAAGGGAGAGCGAACGTCGTGTGGGAGCGCGGAGAAATCGGCGAGGGTCCACAGAATGGCGACTCCGCTGGGGATAAGCTAGTCCCACTAGTCGTGATCCGACTTGAAAAACAGAATCCTTCCCGTACTTGAAAGTCATTAATCCTCATACAATCTCATCTGCATAGCATTCTACCCAAAACCCAAAACGAACAAAAAAAAAATATTCCAAAACCAAAAAAAATAGAAAATCCCAAAACCCAAAAAGAGTAGAGTACAGTCCTCACCATTGCGCCTCCTTGGGCTCAACGTACGCGGAGACAACTTCCCTTCCGCAGCATAATCCGCACTCGGGCTCAGCAAGCCATGTCCGACCACGAAGAAGAAACTCATCACTTCCCTGCTCTCGAAATAACCGAAGCGCAACCTCCAGCGCAACAGCCCGTTGACAATACGCCAATCATACAAGAATTGGCACAAGGAATGAGAGCAATGCAAGAAATGCTCTTGCAATTCATGCAAGCACAAACCACCGCAGCAGCCAACAATCAGGTTGGCCCAGTTCAGCAAGCTCAGCAGCCATGTCGGGTCCTCCCGGCCTTCAGTTCAAATCAAGCACAACCATCGGAGTCCGCCCAAGACTACCGACAGCAGCCATCTCAGCCCTTCGCTGTGGGGCATCCTTCTCAATATCTTCCTGCGACGACAAGGCCATCTCAGAGCACCTCCGTTGTAGGAACATCCAGTCAGCTTCCAGTCAATCTTGCAAACAACAATCTCAGTAGATCTCAGCACGTCCCCGCCGATGGGACACCTTTTCAATTTCAGCACATCCCCGCCGATGGGATTTCAATTCAATTTCCAGCAACGGGGACAGCACTGGCGAATGCCCACAATGGGGGTCAGTGTCAAGCCCACATCAATCAGCGGACAGTGGCGAATACCCAACAAGGGGGTCACTTCCCAGCATCTCAGCCTCCTGCAAACAGGAGCACTTTTCAATTCCAGCACATCCCCGCCGATGGGATTCCAGTTAATTTCCAACAATCTTCAATTCAGCAAAATCCAGTTAATTTACAGCAATCTTCAATTCAGCAAAATCCAGTCAATTTCCAGCAAGTTCCAGTTCAACCTTCAGTACAGTCTCCAGTTCAGTTACCATCATTTCAAGCACAAGTTCATCAGAATCCAGTTCAGTCATCAAATCAATTTCAGCAACCCGCGGTTGCTTTTCAGCAAGCCCATAGGGTCGAAGACATCGACCACTATGCCGAAGAAGAACGTGCCTTATTCCAGGAGGCACCAGTCGCTCGAACAGATCACTCAGGACTGGACGAGTTGCGGGAGCAGTTCCAGATCTTGCAAAATCAGCTTCAGCGACAGCAAGGAATCGACTTACCTTCGACCAAGTTCAGAGACTTGTGTCCTTTCCCAGATGCTCGGGTACCTCAAAACTTTGAGGTTCCAAAGTTCAAAAGATACGATGGCAGCGGTTGTCCCACAGCACATCTCAAGGCCTTCTGTGGAGAGCTGAGTGCAATCTCAGGAAACGAAGGGGCCCTCATTCGATTGTTCCAAAAATCTCTGAAGGGCGATGCCCTAGATTGGTACACTTCATTGGACTGCCACCGCATCAGAACATGGGAACAGCTCTCCCAGGCTTTCGTCGACAGATTCGCATATAATCTCAACATGGCACCCAGAAGAGCCGACCTTGCAGCACTCAGGCAAAGGAGTGATGAAACACTATCAGCTTATGTGGGACGTTGGCGAGCTATGGCAGCCAGAATGCGGACACCCATCGACGATGAAGAACAAATCTCCATGATTGTTCATTCAACATACCCAGGCATATCTGGGTATCTCATCTCGCATCCATATGCGAATTTCTCACAATTGATCCGTGCTGGAGAGCAAGTTGAAGCAGGAATCCGGGCCGGGACGATCTCCCCATGGCCTCATCAAGCCACTCCAGTCAAGAGGAACAGAGTGGAAGGAAGACCTATCGGGCACGGGAATGGAAACCGCAATGGTTCTCCTCCCCGCCCAACAGAGGTAAACAACATCAACACCGCTACTCAAGGAAATCAACGTGCTCCCCCACAAGGACGTCAACAGTATCAGCAGAATCAAGTTCAGCATCAGCCTCAGCGATATCAGCCACAACCGAATCCTCAGCCACAGCCACCTCGACAACAGCAGCAGTTCAGGGGAAATGGCCAATACTCATACCAGAACAGGCAGAATTACAGGGAGTTCAGGACGTTCACTCCACTCAGTCAACCACTTAGTCAAATCATGACTACGCTGGTACAAAAGCAGTTACTCACTCTGATGACACCTAGGCCTCCGCCTCATCCTCTGCCTCCAAATTACCGAGAAAATGAGTACTGTGCCTACCATCAAGGACGTGGCCACGCCACTGATCGATGCTATACTTTGAAAAATGCCATACAAGACCTGATTGATGACCGCAAGATCGTCATCTCGGTCCCTGGAACTTCTCCAGCAGCTTCCACCAACATCCTTCAGAATCCTCTGCCTCAGCATCCAACGGACCCCAGTTCGTCTCGTGGCCCTGCCGTCAATAGTATAGAAGAAGGGGACCATATCGATCGCTTCTTCTCCCCTATTCAGTCCATTCATGCCTACACCTATGAGCCAACAAATCCTCCTCCAGTCTTGCAAGGGGCAAGTCCCTTTCTTCCTTCAATCTCCGAGCCAGTAGTGCTCGAAGGAGCACCTCCATACGATATATCAGTTGTTCAAGGGGCACCTTACAACCATTCAAGATGGGAACCAGTCGTCCTAGAAAGAGCACAATCATACATTGAGCCCACATACGAACCTGTCATCTTGCAAGGGGCAACTCCAGAACAATCCAATCCGCAATGGAAGGATTACACTCATCAGCAGCAAGAGCCCGTTGTCTTGGAAGGATCTTTTCCAGTCAAGCCTGTCATATTGCAAGGGGCAAGTCCCGGAGGCATATCAATCACGCTACGGCAGCTCGGACGAACAGAGAAACCTCCTGCCATATCAAGAGGACCAGTATTCATTCCATGGGAGCCTCCTGCCCCAGGAACAGTCAAGCCAGGACCACGACCTTATGTGGTCTATGAAGACAAGCCTCGATACTACCCCTTCAGCACAGGCAACAATGTAGTTCTCAAGGCAAAAGCTCTATACGAGGAAGATCTGGTACCCACACCAGCACCGTTGCAAGAACCAGTGGTCCTAGAAGGCAAAAGGGAGGAAAACTACAAAGAGATTCCATGGCACTATCCAGAATGTGCGGAAGTGGGAAACATGAATCCCAACGGGCGTTGCATCCAAAGAGATAATCAAAACAGAGGAGATCCCAAAGGCGTCCTCTCAGGCCTCGGCAGCAAAAATGAAGCCGCATACGATGTGGCAACTCAGCTCAAGTCAATCCCTGCACAAATCTCAGTATGGGAGCTACTCTGCACATCTCGCATACACCGAGAAATGTTTGCCAAGACCTTGAATGATGTTCATGTCTCCTCCGATACGGCACCAGAAATGATTGCATTGATGATTGGACAGCTACTGGCTCCGCGCGCCATCACCTTCACCGATAATGAGTTGCCACCAGAGGGACGAGATCATGGGCGATCCCTCAACATAGCCTTACGATACAAAGACCTCTGTGTTCCGCTGGTCCTTATCGATAATGGCTCAAGCTTAAATGTCTGCCCACTCAAGACCGCGGAACGCCTGGGAATCAGTCCTTCTTCATTCCGACCCAGCACCATATGCGTCAGAGCATTTGACAACACCCGCCGGTCAGTGGAAGGGGAAGTCGACATAGAGGTACAGATAGGCCCGGAAGTCTCCACCATCACATTCCAAATCTTGGATATATCAGCCTCTTTCAACATGCTGCTCGGACGGCCGTGGCTGCACAAGGTTGGAGCTGTGCCATCAACCCTGCATCAACGAGTGAAGTATATCTGTGAAAATCAAGTGATCTCTATCCATGCAAAGAAGGAGCTCATCATTCCTTCCAATGCTACTGCCACTGAACCAGACATCCCGGTCATCGATATCCAGCACTCTGAAGAAGACATCCCGTTTCACAGTTTCGAATTCGAGACTGTGAACTCTATCGCCAATCCAGAACCAATAAGGGTGGACCGTGTCTTTTCACCGGCAGAGTGTCTGAGCCTCAAATACCGAATGAAGAATCACTTCAAGTCCAGAAAGGTACCGCTGATATATAACCAACGCAAATGGGGACTCGGATACAGGTCAATCTTCATGGACAAAAGGAGGAAGAAATTTCGATGCTCACCCATCCAATTCGTCAAGCCAGGAGAACCTTGCAAAGATCCAGGAGGGAACCAACCGACTGCATTACACAAAGGCCTCCCGATGAGCCTAGTTTGGGCCACGTGGCCCCCCATTCGATGGGATCAGATTCTCGAACCATCTAAGCCTCCAGAAGAAGAAGAAAAGGATGAAGACGAAGAAGGAAGACAAATACAACAGCTTCAGGACCAGGTTACTCTGACACCTGCTCCCAACCAGGGGCACAACTTGCCCACTTCTCCCAACCAGGGGCACAACTTGCCCACCTCTCTCAACCAGGGGCACAACCTGCCCACTTCAATCAGCAAGGGGCACGACTCGCCCATCTCATCACCAATTAGCAAGGGGCACGACTTGCCCATCTCTGCAAAGTCAACATCATCAATCATCAGCCAGGGGCAGAAGCAGCCCATCCATTGGACCAAGAAAGGGAAGTGGCCAGCCCTAGATTGGTCTGATGTCCAGGTTCCAAACTTGTGTCTAGCTGTGGAACCAGACGAACTGCGATGCGAGGTAAGTGATCCGGGAGGAACTGAGTGCGACTCAGATCTCGAACCCGACCAGCAAGAAGTCATGGTCATTAGGCCAGACCATGATTCTTTGCCCAAAGCATCAACCCCCACCTCTCCAGGGGAGGAAGTGTGGGGTCCTGAATGGTCATCTGTTCCCCTCACTTTCGAATCAGCCAAAAAGCCATCTGAGGGCTCTGGCTTCAAAAAAAAAACGCCTGTTTAGGCAGCGACCGGAACTTTGGAACAAGTTGGGATCAATCATGGTCTGCAATGCCCGCTTGTTCAAAGTCCCGCGAATTTCGAAAAGCCAAAAAAATCAAAAACTTTCAAAAGCCAAAAACATCTAGTATTTCCATTTCAGAAAAATCTCCAAAACCAAAAAATATTTCTTTTCCTGCATTCAATAGTGTGCCAAGTTCGTCTAAAGAGTCGCATGAGTTTGAAGTCGAATCATATGATTTCGACATCGAATTAGACTTTGAGCTCATGGGTCTGGACGAAGCTCGGGACGAGGAAGATGATGATCCTGCTCCCGAACTTGAGGATCTCCTCAAAAAGTTTGAATCTAAAGCCAAT
The DNA here is from genome assembly GCA_003013855.2 of Liriodendron chinense. NCBI lineage: Eukaryota > Viridiplantae > Streptophyta > Magnoliopsida > Magnoliales > Magnoliaceae > Liriodendron > Liriodendron chinense. Next base: position 976,566 of record ML058501.1, on the reverse strand, counting down.
GTTGTAGCCGATGATTTCGAGATAGTAAACTTGGGGACGCCTGAGATCCCTAGGGAAGTACGCATTGGAAAATCGTTGCCACCTGAGATGAAACAGAAAATGATAGAGTTCCTAGCTCCAAGATTGTCCAACTTCGCGTTCTCATATGAAGACATGCCGGGGCTCGATGAAGAGCTCGTTGTACACCATCTGCCAACCAAGGCAGATATGAAGCCCGTGAAGCAAAAACTCCGAAGAATAAAGCCAGAATGGGCCCTAAAAGTTCGAGATGAAGTCATCAAACAATACAACGCGGGATTCTTGGTAGTCTCCAACTAACCTGAATGGCTCGCCAACATCGTGCCAGTACCAAAGAAGGACGGCAAGGTTCGAATGTGCATCGACTTCCGAGATCTCAACAAAGCCAGTCCAAAAGATGACTTCCCTTTGCCACATATCGACACTCTAGTCGACAACACTGCAGGATACAAGATCTTCTCATTCATGGACGGGTTCTCAGGTTACAATCAGATCAAGATGGCCGTCGAAGATCGCGAGAAGACATCGTTCATCACTCCCTGGGGAACCTTCTGTTACAGGGTAATGCCGTTCGGTCTGAAGAACGCAGGAGCAACATATCAGCGAGCAATGACAGCACTATTCCACGACATGATGAACAAAGAGCTCGAAGTATATGTGGACGACATGATCGTCAAATCTCGCACAATTGAAGGACACTTTGAAGATCTGAAGAAGTTATTCAACAGATTAGAAAAGTACAAGCTTCGCCTCAACCCTCAGAAATGTGTCTTCGGTGCAATGGGAGGTAAGCTCCTCGGCTTTATGGTGAGCGAGGATGGCATCAGGGTCGACGAGACCAAAACCAGAGCAATCATCGAGATGCCCCCTCCTAGAACAGAGAAAGAAATTCGTGGCTTCCTCGGCAGAATTCAATACATCAGTCGCTTCATCGCACAGCTCACACCTATCTGTGAGCCCATATTCAAGCTCCTTCGGAAGAACGTCCCAAAAGAATGGAATGATGATTGCCAAGTCGCCTTCGACCGCATCAAGAAGTATCTCATGAATCCTCCAGTCCTAGTGCCGCCCGCTCCTGGACGACCACTATTGTTATACATCTCGGTAGCAGCAGAAGCCATTGGCTGTGTCCTCGGCCAACACGACGAGACCGGGAAGAAGGAACAAGCAATATACTATTTGAGTCGAAAGTTCACCGACTACGAGACCAGGTATTCCCCGATCGAGAAGACTTGCCTAGCCCTAGTCTGGGCAACTCAGCGACTCCGTCAATACATGATTGCATTCCCTATTCTCCTCCTCGCTCACATGGATCCGCTCAAGTACCTGTTCGAGAAGCCGGCACTCACTGGAAGGATAGCTAAATGGCAGCTACTCTTGTCGGAGTTCGACATCACCTATGTCACTCAAAAGGCAATCAAGGGACAGGCCCTCGCCGATCATCTTGCGGCTCACTCTCTCCTGGACTATCAGCCGCTCAAGACATTCTTCCCTGATGAAGATCTCTTGCTCATTGAAAAGGAAGAAAAGAAGAAAAAAGATGAATGGACGTTATTCTTCGACGGCGCAGCAAATTCTAAAGGGAGTGGTATTGGAGCAATCCTCTACTCTCCAGATGATGTCCCTATTCCTATCTCGAGGCGCATCGCATTCGAGTGCACCAACAACATGGCAGAGTACGAAGCATGCATCGCTGGCTTAAGGGAAGCCATAATCTTGGGCGTCAAGAAGCTACGAGTATTTGGAGACTCACAGCTTATCATCAATCAGACCAATGGCGAATGGAAGACCAAAGACGAGAAGTTGATACCATATCATGTGTATCTTGACAATCTGATCGAAGAATTCAAGGAAATCACCTTCTCATACATGCCCAGAGCCAAGAACCAGTTTGCAGATGCTCTCGCCACGCTCGCATCAATGCTCGAGATCCCAAAAGGAGCTTCAGAATGGGAGCTCACAGTCGAAATTCAAGAAGAACCTGCTTTTTGCCTGCAAATAGAAGAAGCCGAAGCTGTCCCTGACAAACCCTGGTATGCCGACATCTAGCAATATCTCGAAACCCAGGAGTATCCAGAATCAGCAACAGCAACAGATCGCCGAACCATCCAACGTTTGGCCGGCCAGTTCACCATCAGTGGCGAAGTTCTCTACAAGCGATCCTATAATCACATCCTCCTCCGATGCGTCGATGAAACAGAAGCTGCAAAGATCGTGAAAGAAATACACGAAGGAATCTGTGGCCCACACATGAATGGGCACATGATGGCAAAGAAGATTCTACGACTCGGCTACTACTGGCTCACCATGGAGACAGACTGTTGCAAGCACGTCAGAAAATGCTTCAAGTGTCAAGAGCATGCGAATCAAATCCATGCCCCATCATCAGAGTTATACAACCTGACCACCCCCTGGCCCTTCTCCATGTGGGGACTCGACATCATCGGCAAGATCAGTCCCAAAGCATCAAATGGTCACGAATACATACTTGTGGCAGTCGACTACTTCACCAAGTGGGTAGAGGCAGCCTCCTACACCACGATTGCAGCATCTCAAGTGATCAAATTCATGAAGAACAACATCATATGCCGGTATGGAATCCCCAATGCTATCATCACAGATAATGGGACCCCCTTCGTCAACAAGAAGATGGATGACTTCCTCAGCAAATTCAAGATTCAACGTCATCGATCAAGCCCCTATCGTCCCCAGATGAATGGTGGGGTAGAAGCCGCAAACAAGACAATCGTCAGGATACTCGAGAAGATGGTTGTGACCTATCGAGATTGGTCAGATATGCTCCCATATGCACTTTGGGCCTATCGAACGTCTGTACGGTCTGCTACGGGCGTTACTCCTTTCGAACTTACCTACGGAATGGAAGCAGTCCTACCAGTCAAGGTGGAAATACCATCACTCCGAGTGTTACTCGAAAGCGGAATTGAAGAAGGAGAATGGCAACGGGCCAGATTCGATCAGTTGCAGCTAGCAGATGAAAAACACATGCGTGCACTAAGTCATTCACAGTGCTATCAGAAAAGGATCGCTCGGGCTTACAACAAGAGAGTCCGAAAAAGGAGCTTCAAGGTAGGCGACATGGTCATGAAGAAGATTCTACCGTCGCACCTTCCAGATCCCAGAGGAAAGTTCAAACCCTCGTGGGACGGGCCACTGATCATCAGAGAAGTACTTCCTGGAGGCGCCCTCAGACTCACCAGCATGAGAGGGGTGGATCTTCCTGAGCCAACCAACGCCGACAACGTGAAGATCTTTCACGGGTAAGTCATTCTGACCTTATCAAGAGTTACTTTAATAGAGCTGAAGTCAAGAGGTCGAAGCTAAGACCTCTGAGAAATCATCCCGTCCACCAACAAGTGTTTCAAAAAAAAAAAAAGAGGATTCAAAAAGAAAAGACAAAAAAAAAAAAGAGAAAAAGAATACAAAAAAAAGAAGAAAAAGAAAAAAAAAAAAAAAGAGAAAGAAAAAAGGAAGCCAAAGAAAGGCACTCAAGAAAAAAAATCAATCCAAGAAACACAGTCATCCATCTATTCATCTCAGAGGAGTCTTTAGCAAAGACCGACAGCTCTATCATCGTAACTTAGGATAAGGGCTGAAAGACTGCCATCGGCCGGCAACGACGGAATCCCGACCTCTAGCCGCCGCAGTTATCCAGAGATCCAGAAAGAAAAAAAAGAAAAGAAAAAAGAAAATGTGTGCCTAAACAAAGAGGGCGGAGTGAAAACCCGAAAGGGCGCTCCGAGTAAAAACAGTGGGCATACAGCGGACTTGGTGAAAACCTGAAAGGGCGCCAAGGGTAAAAACAGCACAGCTGCCAAGGGGCAGGCAAGATCAAACACCCGGGACGTGGTGAAAACCCGAAAGGGCGCCACGGGCAAAAATGACGGGAAAAAGCCGGCTGTGGTGAAAACTCGAAAGAGCGCTGCAGGCAAAAATGGCAAATAAAAAAAAAAAGAGAAAAAAAATAAAAGTGCAGGTACCAAGAAATCAAACAGTCCAGATCGGTTCAAGCAGTGAAAGTGCAAGAACAAGGGGAAGTACAGTCAGGAGCAAAGAACTCTACAAACTCTGACAATTTCAGGAGCGAGAGTTTCCATTGCCTACATCTCTAGGGAACCAAAGGATCAAGCAAGTCGAATCTCGAGACATCGGTCAAATCATTGACCGAGCCCCAGTTCTGATTCCTATATCCTGACACAAAGTCCAGAAACACTCACAAGACAACTCATGGCACAGTAGATTTTCAAACAGTTTTCTCTTTTAATTAGATGCATCATATTTCTTTTACACATATCATACCATCTTTTTCAAAAAATATACAAAAAAATTTCATCATCATCAATCATATATGCAAAAAGAATGTGCAGGTGGCCAACACAATCAATCTCTACCCTCCTCCTCGGCCACATCAGGTGAGTCCTCTGACTCATAAAAAGATAGTCTCGCTCTCAACCTGCTCACCTCCATACGCAGGTAATGCACCTCATCGCGCTCAAGGGTACGGATCGCTGTCTCCTCATCAGACAACCTCCGATCGGCAGCCAATCTCCTCGACATCATCTCACAATGATACCGAAGTGCAGAGATCTCAGACAGCAGATGACCATGAGTGGCCAAGAGGAAGCCAGGATCGATAAACGGGCGCTCCTCAAAAGGTTCATATGAACCAGATGAAGAGCCAGCATCTCCAAGAATATCCTGCTCATCCTCATCAGCAGTCTGGTGCCAACAAGGGATACGTCGATACAAAGACTGCTCAGCAACCCAATACTGATATGGGGCGGTCGCCATCGGAAAAGACCGTAGCTCAAATCCCAATAAATCAGCTGTCAAATAACTCGCCCAAGAACAATCAATCCGGGTCCTAAAGTCAGAGGATCTGGATGGAAGTGTTCGACGCCCGATACCCGCGAAAGCGAAATGAGGAACATCCTGCTCATACCCAAACTGCCGCAGGAACCGGATGGGATGGTAAGAGAAGTATGATCGAAAGCCTACCAACATCAGAGGATGGCGGTGTGCATCGCAAAGCACTGGAGGAAGTGAAAGCCAAGATGACTCCCAACGAACGTTCCAGTCACGAAGTTCAGCGAACATCCTGCGATACAGGGGCTCGCTCATCCTAGCTGAAGGCGGAAGGAACTCGATGATATAACGCATAATGTCAGAGCTAGGAATGCCAGGAAAAGGTACAGGAACGGTCAGAGAAAGACGCTCCCATAGCCAGACCTGATCACAGAAAGCAAAAGAAGTTCAGCTAGAGCAAAATAATTCCTAGCAAAGCAAGAAGAAAAAAGGTGCAGAAAAGATACCTGAAGGAAAGCACAACAGCCGCGAAGGACACGAGTGCGGCCCAGGGCACAGTCGGTCAGCCCATCGAATAGCTCGGCCAAGATGAGAGAAATGATCCCCTGCCGACGGACAGCTCGGCTCATCACCTCAAAAAGTAAAGGAGTCTGGGATCTGCGCCATCCCGAGAACAGCACCTCAGCGATCAAGCAGAACATCAGTGCGTTCCGAGCAAAGGTAGAACCGGCCATACCCTGAGGACCCGAAAAAAGATCATACAGCAAGTCCAAAGAGAACACGACAGCATCCTGGCCACCGGCTGCAGGCCGAACAAGATAGGGAATCCCGAACCAGTTCTGCGGTGTAGCAGTCTTCGGCGATGTCTTCGGCGAGAAGTACTGAGTGTAATCCAAGGGTAAGCCAGTCAAGCGTGCAAGCTCCTCCAAAGAAGGCCCCATCTCCATATCATTGAACGCAAACAAGTTCAACGAAGGGACCCAGTCAATCACGGTAGCTCCGAGCATCCTCCAGTCAATGTCAACTCTAGCCATATGAATCAGACTGCCAAAGCCATAGGACTCCAAATCTCGAATCTCATAAACCGACAAGCTGTCAAGCCAAGCAAGCAGTCGTGGCGAGCAAAAAGGACGAGGAAGCAGCTGACAAGTCCTCACTGGTACCCCATCCAGAACAAAAGGCCCAGAAATCAATAATGACTCATCAAGGATCGGAAGGTCAACGGGCGAAGGAGAAGGAAAAGCTGGAACCTCTGCCGACTCGACAACCCCTGATCGGCCCTCAGTGATGGCTATGTCTGATATAGTCACATCGCCATCTGAAATTGTCATAACCTCAGCCGCATGGGAAGACTCGCCCACCTCATGAACAGAGTGCGCAAAGGACCGATGACCAAGGGAAGGACAATGCTCCCCATCAAAAGGGCTATCAGTGAAGATCACACCGCACATCGTGGTACCCTGGCTAATCTGACCGTCAAAGAATGCATCTGAACCATCCAAAGGGGTCTCGGCAACCCCGATCAAAGAATCAACGGTCAGATCCGGACCTGCGGCCCCCTCCAACAGAAAATCATGTATCCAGTCATCATCCTGGCCGATCAAGGGGATCATCGAGGCATCTACACCGTCCATCATCAAGGGGACATCATCAATGATCACATCAAGACCGCCCAAAGAAGTATACCGCACATCCTGGCCCTCATCCAGAGCATCCAAACCGTCAAAGGTACCATCTGAGCCATCCATACCATCCAGACATGAGAGCAGCCCATCTATGTCCCTCATAGTCCCATCATCACCATCCATCACATCATCCATGGGGCCCACACTCAAGGGATGCATAGCCTCACCTATGTCCCATCCCATCATCTCATCCATACCATCCATTCCTCCCATAATGAGGGGCCCATTCAAATCGGAAAATCCAGCCATCCCACCATTAATGGAGCCATTCAAAGCTCCACCAACCACCATCCCAAGCTCTTCATCAATGCCCCCTCTTAATGCCCCATCTACCCCATCCATTAAAGGCATCTCCCCATTATCAAAGCTCAGTTGAAGATCTGAAGTGTGGGACCCATCTTGGACAGCCCCCACAGCCCATAAATCCCCACCATCCATTGCCCAAGAAAGGACAAACTAAGATGAAGACAAGATGATGAGGAAAGAGGAGACAAGAAGAATATTCATGGCTGCAATCGAACCCGGACGTGCACGGAATGAGGGAACAAAGACAGGGGACAGTGAAGAATGTCCGAACCAGGGCCAGCCCAAGCCGCTCAAGAGGCGAGCCTTGGGCGGCCTGCCCTGGGCCGCCCGTACGGACGCAAGCTTCCTCTCTCCGCGGGATTGGCTCCAAGGTTCTTGGTAGGTGAGGCTGACAGTCCACGTCAGCAGATGGCGCTCCGTGGGCCGCCCAAGGCTCCGGTCCACTCCAAATTTCAACTGAAGATGATCAAGATCATACAAAAGGTGCCCCACTGGTCCAATCACGAAGCAATGTGGCCGGAATATGGCTGATCAAGCCAAAGAAGGGGGAAAGTGATCAAGTGGGGGCCACAAGCAATCCAAGCCATTCAAAGACTAGATCATCACGATCTAAACCATTGAAGAACCTACATGAGCCATGAAACAACAAGATCAAAGGTTTGATCATCACAAGAAGGGCCAGAATCCAAGATCTAATCATCAAGTGGGCCCACAAAGCCAAATCAAGCGATCAGAGACGTTCAAGCCATCATCCACACCATGAGAAGCATTCCTAAGCCTCACAAATCATCAAAAGAGATGCCCCAAAGTAAAACCAAGGTTTCAAATGGGCCCACAGGGCCGAATCTATCAATCTAAACCATTCAAGGGCTAGATCATCAGGATCCAAACCATTGGAAAGCTTACACAAATCATGGAGCAGCAAGATCAAAGGCTCGATCATCAAAAGAAGGGCCAAAATCCAAGATCTAAACATCAAGTGGGCCCACAAGGCCTAATCAAGCAATCTGAACCATTCAAGTCATCACCCATGCAACTAAGCAGTCTCAAATCATGAAGGAATGAGTCAAGAGTCAAAGCATCCAGACATCACCAAGGAATTTGGGAGAAATTAAAGCCTGTATATTCATCCAAAAGAGCCTGATACAAAAGGAGACAAAAACAAAGTACAAAGCCATACAAAGCAGAGCCAGCTACAAGTCACCAACATAATCATCATCGCCCCTCCTCCCGTCCCGCTCCCGACGATAAAGATCCATCAAAGGAGCAGTCACTGAACCTCCAGCATACCTGCGACGGCCACCTGGAACGTAAAGCGAAGGAAGCAAAGGCCCCTGGCCAAATAGCAGATACCACTCGTCATAATCACGATCCGGGATCGTGAAACGGAAGCCAGGCTGGCCCACCAGAGCCTCAACTCTCTCATCAGCTGGCATCCGAGCAGCTGGAGGAGGTGCAGAACAGGGGACCCGAGCTACCCCAGTGACTTACCAAAGCAATCTCTCTCCCAAGTACCATTGGAAGGACTCAGCGTCAGAAAGCATAATACGGAGACATGAAGCATCATATGCCTCCACGCGCTGGGGTGTGTAGTAGAGAGGGAAACTAGCGTACGGCATCCGGGCAAACTGCAGCAGAAGAGGTTACCACGATCAGTTACAAGTACAGTACAAGGACAAAGACAAGCAAGATACTTACGTCCTCAACGGTCAGCCCGTCTATATCAGCACGCCAATTGTCCCCGGGAACTCGGGAGTTCCGCTGACGATTCTGCTGATGCCAGTACATGTGGCGATACTGAGCGGGTTCAATGTCATCTCGCATCCTCGGCGCAGATGCGGAAAATGGTCATAAAAGCAAGTCTGGATGAAAGTACATTTAATGATCAGAGAGAGAAAGGAGGCAAACGGCTCCAAAGAGGATGAAAGAAGAGGTACCTCAACAACAGGCCAGAAGCCTGTGAAGGACCGGCTATGCCGACAGGTCTTGTCCAAACCTTGAAAGAGACGGGTCAGGATGGCCCCATTCCAGTTATAGGGGTGATGAAGATCCTCGACTAACGAAGAAATTTAGGATCAACTCTCTCATTCGCATGGCAAAAAAGAAAGGATCCAAAGCATAAGTGATCATGGCCCGCGCCTTGTGGAGGGCCTCTCGCTCGGTGGTAGGGACGACGGAAGCAAAATTATTGTAAAACCATCGCATCTTCACTTGATGGCCTTGGAATTCACCCTCAGGAGGGACGTCACTGACAAGCCGCAGCCAATCAGTGGAAGAGAGGGGAGCTAAAGAGCTAACTTGAGGGACAATTGCCCCATGAAATGGAAACCTATCTGCATGTAAATGTCCAAAGGGGTTATCCCCATTCTCCACAAGGAGCTGGAAGGTGTGGTCTCATCCCGCCACCTCTCACAAAGGGCCGCAAGCATCATGCTTGGCGTCGTTGTTATGGAAGCGTAGGGTGAGGAGGCCAGCAAAAGGAGTACCATCTAGTACTCGCTCAAGCAAGGGCTGTGGCTCCTTCATCCAATTGTCCCCAGCGATCCCTGGTACCTCGACCCTTGATGCAGGAAGAGGTTGAGCTCCATAGCTAGGGAACACATGTGGTCCCCCCGGCGGACAATGAAAGCAGGATCATCCTCGTCAACCACTTGGTGGCCCCTGACCATCCGCATGGAATCCTACAAGCTTGGCAAGGTAAGTCCCTATCCTTTACCCATTAAAATCCAAATTCTCATCCAAGAAACCCATGGGATTGGACTCACATTCAAATGCAAATCTAAAGTCCAACTCCATGTGTCACTTAGGATATGTGTGGACCCATTGGAAAAAGTAAGGCCCACCTTAAAGAGGTGGCAGCATGGCAGCCTTAGGTAAGAAAAGTCCATTATCCAAGGACACATTTTGGACAACAAATGCACTCAAGTGCCATGAGATCAACAAAGAATAAGAATCCTACTGCACATGAGAAATCCCTTTTCAAAGTCCACATGTGGCCAAGGATTGACTCCTTTTATGCCAAGGTCCATGTCTCACTTAGGATGTCTCCATCTTTTACACATATGCATGGACAAGTGGGGAATAGAAAGGAAACGGGTCCCCCAAGAGCAACCCAAATGCATCTCTCTCAATGGATTGAGAGAGCACATAGCCCACTTTGATACGAGGAAGCAGCTGACAAGTCCTCACCGGTATCCCCTCCAGCACAAAAGGCCCAGAAATCGAGGACTCATCAAGGATCGGAAGGTCAACAGGCGAAGGAGAAGGAAAAGCTGGAACCTCTGCCGACTCGACAGCCCCTGACCTGTCCCTCAGTGGGCTATGTCTGATATAGTCCATCGCCATCGAAACTGTCATAACCTCAGCCGCATGAGAAGACTCGCCCACCTCATGAACAGAGTGCGCAAAGGGCCGATGACCAAAGGAAGGACAATGCTCCCATCAAAAGGACTATCAGTGAAGATCACACCGCACATCGTGGCTCCTGGCTAATCTGACCGTCAAAGAATACATCTGAACCATCCAAAAGGGTCCCGGCACCCCGATCGAAGAATCAACGGTCAGATCCGGACCTGCGGCCCTCCAACAGAAAATCATGTCCAGTCATCATCCTGGCCGATCAAAGGGATCATCGAGGCATCCACACCGTCCATCATCAAGGGGACATCATCAATGATCACATCAAGTCCACCCAAAGAAGTATGCCGCACATCTGGCCCTCATCCAGAGCATCCAAACCGTCAAAGGTACCATCTGAGCCATCCATACCATCCAGACATGAGAGCAGCCCATCTTATGTCCCTTCATAGTCCCATCATCACCATCCATCACATCATCCATGGGGCCCACACTCAAGGGATGCATAGCCTCACCTATGTCCCATCCCATCATCTCATCCATACCATCCATTCCTCCCATAATGAGGGGCCCATTCAAATCGGAAAATCCAGCCATCCCACCATTAATGGAGCCATTCAAAGCTCCACCAACCACCATCCCAAGCTCTTCATCAATGCCCCCTCTTAATGCCCCATCTACCCCATCCATTAAAGGCATCTCCCCATTATCAAAGCTCAGTGAAGATCTGAAGTGTGGGACCCATCTTGGACAGCCCCCACAGCCCATAAATCCCCACCATCCATTGCCCAAGAAAGGACAAACTAAGATGAAGACAAGATGATGAGGAAAGAGGAGACAAGAAGAATATTCATGGCTGCAATCGAACCCGGACGTGCACGGAATGAGGGAACAAAGACAGGGGACAGTGAAGAATGTCCGAACCAGGGCCAGCCCAAGCCGCTCAAGAGGCGAGCCTTGGGCGGCCTGCCCTGGGGCCGCCCGTACGGACGCAAGCTTCCTCTCTCCGCGGGATTGGCTCCAAGGTTCTTGGTAGGTGAGGCTGACAGTCCACGTCAGCAGATGGCGCTCCGTGGGCCGCCCAAGGCTCCGGTCCACTCCAAATTTCAACTGAAGATGATCAAGATCATACAAAAGGTGCCCCACTGGTCCAATCACGAAGCAATGTGGCCGGAATATGGCTGATCAAGCCAAAGAAGGGGGAAAGTGATCAAGTGGGGGCCACAAGCAATCCAAGCCATTCAAAGACTAGATCATCACGATCTAAACCATTGAAGAACCTACATGAGCCATGAAACAACAAGATCAAAGGTTTGATCATCACAAGAAGGGCCAGAATCCAAGATCTAATCATCAAGTGGGCCCACAAAGCCAAATCAAGCGATCAGAGACGTTCAAGCCATCATCCACACCATGAGAAGCATTCCTAAGCCTCACAAATCATCAAAAGAGATGCCCCAAAGTAAAACCAAGGTTTCAAATGGGCCCACAGGGCCGAATCTATCAATCTAAACCATTCAAGGGCTAGATCATCAGGATCCAAACCATTGGAAAGCTTACACAAATCATGGAGCAGCAAGATCAAAGGCTCGATCATCAAAAGAAGGGCCAAAATCCAAGATCTAAACATCAAGTGGGCCCACAAGGCCTAATCAAGCAATCTGAACCATTCAAGTCATCACCCATGCAACTAAGCAGTCTCAAATCATGAAGGAATGAGTCAAGAGTCAAAGCATCCAGACATCACCAAGGAATTTGGGAGAAATTAAAGCCTGTATATTCATCCAAAAGAGCCTGATACAAAAGGAGACAAAAACAAAAGTACAAAGCCATACAAAGCAGAGCCAGCTACAAGTCACCAACATAATCATCATCGCCCCTCCTCCCGTCCCGCTCCCGACGATAAAGATCCATCAAAGGAGCAGTCACTGAACCTCCAGCATACCTGCGACGGCCACCTGGAACGTAAAGCGAAGGAAGCAAAGGCCCCTGGCCAAATAGCAGATACCACTCGTCATAATCACGATCCGGGATCGTGAAACGGAAGCCAGGCTGGCCCACCAGAGCCTCAACTCTCTCATCAGCTGGCATCCGAGCAGCTGGAGGAGGTGCAGAACAGGGGACCCGAGCTACCCCAGTGACTTACCAAAGCAATCTCTCTCCCAAGTACCATTGGAAGGACTCAGCGTCAGAAAGCATAATACGGAGACATGAAGCATCATATGCCTCCACGCGCTGGGGTGTGTAGTAGAGAGGGAAACTAGCGTACGGCATCCGGGCAAACTGCAGCAGAAGAGGTTACCACGATCAGTTACAAGTACAGTACAAGGACAAAGACAAGCAAGATACTTACGTCCTCAACGGTCAGCCCGTCTATATCAGCACGCCAATTGTCCCCGGGAACTCGGGAGTTCCGCTGACGATTCTGCTGATGCCAGTACATGTGGCGATACTGAGCGGGTTCAATGTCATCTCGCATCCTCGGCGCAAGATGCGGAAAATGGTCATAAAGCAAGTCTGGATGAAAGTACATTTAATGATCAGAGAGAGAAAGGAGGCAAACGGCTCCAAAGAGGATGAAAGAAGAGGTACCTCAACAACAGGCCAGAAGCCTGTGAAGGACCGGCTATGCCGACAGGTCTTGTCCAAACCTTGAAAGAGACGGGTCAGGATGGCCCCATTCCAGTTATAGGGGTGATGAAGATCCTCGACTAAACGAAGAAATTTAGGATCAACTCTCTCATTCGCATGGCAAAAAAGAAAGGATCCAAAAGCATAAGTGATCATGGCCCGCGCCTTGTGGAGGGCCTCTCGCTCGGTGGTAGGGACGACGGAAGCAAAATTATTGTAAAACCATCGCATCTTCACTTGATGGCCTTGGAATTCACCCTCAGGAGGGACGTCACTGACAAGCCGCAGCCAATCAGTGGAAGAGAGGGGAGCTAAAGAGCTAACTTGAGGGACAATTGCCCCATGAAATGGGAAACCTATCTGCATGTAAATGTCCAAAGGGGTTATCCCCCATTCTCCACAAGGAAGCTGGAAGGTGTGGGTCTCATCCCGCCACCTCTCACAAAGGGCCGCAAGCATCATGCGGTTGGCGTCGTTGTTATGGAAGCGTAGGGTGAGGAGGCCAGCAAAAGGAGTACCATCTAGTACTCGCTCAAGCAAGGGCTGTGGCTCCTTCATCCAATTGTCCCAGCGATCCCTGGTACCTCGACCCTTGATGGCAGGAAGAGGTTGATGCTCCATAGCTAGGGAACACATGTGGTCCCCCCGGCGGACAATGAAAGCAGGATCATCCTCGTCAACCACTTGGTGGCCCCTGGTACCATCCGCCATGGAATCCTACAAGCTTGGCAAGGTAAGTCCCTATCCTTTACCCATTAAAATCCAAATTCTCATCCAAGAAACCCATGGGATTGGACTCACATTCAAATGCAAAATCTAAAGTCCAACTCCATGTGTCGCTTAGGATATGTGTTGGGCCCATTGGAAAAAGTAAGGCCCACCTTAAAGAAGGTGGCATGGCATGCCTTAGGTAAGAAAAGTCCATTATCCAAGGACACATTTTGGACAATAAATGCACTCAAGTGCCATGAGATCAACAAAGAATAAGAATCCTACTTCACATGAGAAATCCCTTTTCAAAGTCCACATGTGGCCAAGGATTGACTCACTTTTATGCCAAGGTCATGGTTCTCACTTAGGATGTCTCCATCTTTTTACACATATGCATGGACAAGTGGGGAATAGAAAGGAAACGGGTCCCCAAGAGCAACCCAAATGCCTCATCTCAATGGATTGAAGAGAGCACATAGCCCATTTGAAGAACATGAGGACCCATTCATGGGTTAACCATGGGCAACCTTATGTGCCTCATCTTAATGAAAATTTTGACCACGAAAATGCAACAAGGAGGTCTACCCACAAACATATGAATCAAAGAAGCTAAGGGTAGAAAGTCGATACACATAGCCCACTTGAAGATCAAAATCCAAAATGTCCCAAGGCATGGGACAAAAATGGGTAACTTATGGGTACCATTCCTTCTCACAAATGGAAGAAGAAATCACTCATATTTGAATGATGATGGGTGATCCACCAAGCCCCCTTAGAAAAGTTCAAGGAGCTATGGTTGTATGGACACTCACTTGAGGATCATCCAGTTGAGGTTGATAACATTAAAGGGAAACTCTTGAGAATCACATTCCTACCACAAAGGAAGCCATTTGAACTTAGTGAGATTGTGGGAACAACTCACTCATGGGACTTGTAGATGGTCAAGTAACTCAAGTCCTCCATCCATCAAGAGAGAAAGCATGAAAAGAAAAAGCCTACATGAACAAAGTGTAGTGTGGCACACATGGTTCAAAGAAGTGCCCAAGTTTCAATGAAGGCCCAAAAGCCCATCCACATGAAAAACTCCAAGGAACCCACCACACTTTGTGCAAAGATGTACATCATAATCAAAGAAATAGTGGAAGACTTGGGCTACTTGTCCATATAAGCCCACCTAGGAAAACTAGCCCACTTGAGATCCAAAATGAAGAATGGGCTAGCCACCTTGATCCATACACATGTAAAGAAAGATGGGGTCACCCAAAGTGAGCCCCATGAGCCCAAAACTTGAGATGGGCCCTACCATGCCCATGGGCCCAAATCTTGAAAAGAAGAGGGAAAAGAAAGGATAGTTCCAAAGGAAAAATGACAAAGGCAAGAAAGCATGAGGGAGCCCAAAATGAAGCATTGGGCCCATCAAATACACCAAGGGCCATGACTTCACTTTGAGCCCATTTGATACACATGAAAAGAGGCCCAACTCCCATGAAAAAGATAGAGTATTTTGCCATGCACACTTGATGACATGGCAAAATTACTCCTTACATGCATATGGAGGGAGTGTGAAAAAGGAAAAAATGATGAAGTGGAGAGCTTGCAATGTCCTTCTCCATGCACCACCTTTGAAAGACTTGAGATCTAAGAAAAGATCAAGAATGCTTGGGCCCACCTTCACACCCCTTTGAATAGCTACATGGAAAAGAAAAAGGATCATGAGAAGAGACAATGAAGATGGAAAAGGACAAGAAAGAGAAAGGAAGTGGTCCATACCTTTACCACTCACCAAAGAAGGACCACCTTGCTGTCCTAAGATTTCTCTAAGGCCCACCACTTGAAAAGAGCAAAGGACCACCAAAGAAGAGAGAGGAAACTTGAAGAAAGAAAGAGTATGAGAGAGAGAAGAGAGAGATTGCACGTTTGAGGGGGGGAGGGTGCCCCATGTTATATAGAAAAGGGGAAGGCACCCTTTTACCCAGCCCCCTGAAGAGACCAGGAGGCAGAGACCGGGCGGGCGGCCCATGGGAGGCCGTCCTAGCCTCTACCTAGGTGAAACGACCTCCCTCTCCCTCTCCTTGGGAAGAACTCCTCCTTGGGAAGGGTGGTTGCAAGTGAATCTTGTACCTTCATGTAAGAATGAAGTGATGGAAGAGAATGGTGAGAAAAAAGAGAAAATCTCACCAAGATCTCATCTCATGAGAAATGGGTGAGAAATTGGGTGGATGACGTGGAAAAGTTCCATGGAATTTCCAAGAAAAAGAAAGAAGAATTTGACTTGGTCAAACAATGATCTCAACCATCCAAAGGCATGACCAGATGATCCAAACCATTCCAAGAAGAATCCCAAGAATCTCCGCCCTTGATTACTGTTCACATGTATGAATTCTGGTCCGAAGACCTTAAACTACGTCGGGATCAACATCCCGAGAGATTTTCAATAAAAGCCGGCGTCGGTCTTGTTTGCTCACATCAAGATCAATGACTCCGGACATTTTCAAAAATCATAAAAATATATTACTAGCCCCGCTTTTAAAGTTGTGGTCCGAAGACCTTAAACTACGTCGGGATCAACATCCCGAGAGATTTTCAATAAAAGCCGGCGTCGGTCTTGTTTGCTCACATCAAGATCAATGACTCCGGACATTTTCAAAAATCATAAAAATATATTACTAGCCCCGCTTTTAAAGTTCTGGTCCGAAGACCTTAAACTACGTCGGGATCAAGATCCCGAGGGATTGTCAATAAAACCGGCATCAGTCTTCTTCAAGATCTGGTGGCTCCGGACATTTTCAGAAAACCAAAAAATATATACATCACTTGTACAGTTTCTGGTCCGAAGACCTTAAACTACGTCGGGATCAAGATCCCGAGGAATTTTTAATAAAAATGGGTATCGATCTCGACCATCAAAATCAGAATCGATGACCCAGAATTTTTTTTAAAAAAAGAAAACAAAAAAAATGTCTTTCCTCTTTTAAAGTTTTGGGTCCGAAGACCTTAAACTACGTCGGGATCAACGACCCGAGAGATTTTTAATAAAAACCAACATCGATCCCAGCCTTTCAGGCCAAGATCTGATGATCTGGATCATTTCGAAAAAACAAAAAATGTGTTTGCCCCCCCTTTTACTAAGTCTGGGTCCGAAGACCTTAAACTACGTCGGGATCGACATCCCGAGAGATTTTCAATAAAAGCCGGCGTCGGTCTTGTTTGCTCAAGATCAATGACTCCGAACATTTTCAAAAATCATAAAAATATATTACCAGCCCCGCTTTTAAAGTTTTGGTCCGAAGACCTTAAACTACGTCGGGATCGACATCCCGAGAGATTTTCAATAAAAACCGGCATCAGTCTGGATTGTCCATCCGCTTACACCGGACATTTTTCCAAAAACAAAAAAAAAAAAAACATGTTTGCCCTTCTTTGTACAGTTTCATGGTCCGAAGACCTTAAACTACACTGGGATTAATTTCTCGGGGGACCTTTCTCGCTTTCAACTAAAAACCGGCATCGGCCTCGACCGTTGAAATCAAGGTCTGATAACCCGGATCATTTCGAAAATACTAAAAATATTTTAAAGCCTTCCATAAAAACCAGTGTCAATCTCGATTACCCGAGTTGAAGTCTGGAACCTTTTCAAAACAAAAAAAATATAGATACAATATAAAACAAAAAAAATTTCACCACTAGTTTCAAACGCACCAATTTATCCCCAGTGGTCCGAAGACCTAAAACTACACTGGGATTAACGTCTCGGGGGCTTTCTTTCCTAACCTGTTCCAAACATGGCTGACACTTGATCGTACGGGTGTCTGGAATCTTTTAAACAGGTAAAGGCTGAGGCGGGCAGAACTCCGCAATCCTGTTCGTGTTGAACGCACCGTGATAGACAACCTTGAGTTGGAAGTCGCTGTTGAAGCTGACGGATGTTCCCTGTTCCTAGAACTCATGAAGGGGATTAAGGCTGTTGGGAGGTGAAGCTCACCCTCACGGAATTGTGAGCAACGTAAGACCCCAAACTGGATTGACTAAGGGAAATGTGAGGATGTGGCTCATCTTGTGGCCGAAGGAGTCCGTCGGACGATACGTGGTCTATGTGCATTGCACGTGAGGAACAGGCAATGTTGTGGGTGTGTTGACTGAAAACCCTCAAAATCCCCTCATCCGAAGATGTAAAACTACGGCACTTAACTGTGTGAGACTCGTCTTACTCGCTGACGTAAAATGGATCGGGTGCCTTACCAGCAGTAGAAGCTGGAAGTGGATGGAAATTCCATATCTTTTCCCTGCATTTCAGAAAAATCACAAAATACAAAAACATTGCAAAATCATCTCTTCAAAAATCACAAAAATATTTCCATCAAATATCTGCAAAAATCACAAAAATATTTCCCTTGCTTTCAATCAAAATATTTCAAAAATCACAAAAATATTTCCTGTGTTTTCAATAACCAATCTCTATCCTGATCGCTCAGGTAAAGATTCGGACCACATATTTACAAAAAAATCACAAAAATTAGCATCCCCAGCACTACAATTCAGGAGTCTTGAACTCCGCTCACTTCACAGTATGGGATGACGGATCCAATCGCCCGCAAATTGGAATCTTGACCAAAACGGGCAACCAAACACCATCTCAATCACATGTATGCCCAGAAGAACATCTTGAAGTCGGATGATATCCTCATACATTCTCATTAGCAAAGAAACAGCATCTTGGGACGATGGACCTGATCGACCACGGGTCGGGATCTTGACCAATCCGCTGTCCAAATCTCCGTATCAAAAAGAAAAATCCCCAAGGGAAGCACAACCCTACAAGCAATAAGCTCAAAGTTCTCTACACCCATAGCAAAAGCAAAATCGTCAAACTGAAAAAGAATGAGCCAAAGCCATGCATTCATCATGCATCTCCATGCATCAGCATCCATCGCATCAATCATCATGTTTACCTGCTTTCAAAATAAAAGTCGGTTAGCTAAAGACCCCACAGGCATCCCTAGTGGAGGCACATGCGAACCAGATTTTCATTTCAAAAAGACAAAAAATATTTCTATTTGCAAATAAAAACCCCACGGAGTATCACTCCCCAGAGTGGGTATCTTTTCAAAAAACCAAAAATATTTTCTCAGTAGAGCATTCTGCCTCCAACACACCAGGAGATCTTCCATATCTCTGGGTAGGAGCCAACGCAAAAATCAAATAAGATCCAATGTCTCGCGGTTTCCCCAGAGATCATCGGATCCAATGCACTCAAAGTACGGTCGAACCGAACTCCAGTGTCAGTGCGGTCGTACCACATGCCAAGATACAAAAAAGATGAAAGCCAAAAGACTCGGTCACAGAAACCATTTGAACAGGTGGAAACGATGAATTGTAACCCAAGTATCCAAATCAGCAGATTGGGTGGAAAGAATTCACCCGCACATACCTAGGCGTGGATGCCTGAAGTACCTTGACTGAGTCCAAGTCGGCGTAGTAGAATCCCGTAAGACTATCGGACGCAGGGCGTCTAACCACTTTGACAGTCAAGCGAAACAAGTACTCCTGGAGTGATCTGGGAAAACATCAAACATCACACAATCAGTCTCAGGGTCAGCATCCTCGTAAGACTAACGGACGCAGAGGCTCTGCTGTACCTTTCCGATGTTAGTACCGATCGGGAATGGAAGGGTTGCGATTGGGTACCCAGGTTGCAGCAAACTGCAGGGACAATCGCAACGTTTTCTCCGAACTCTCGCGGTATGTGCGAGTTATCAATTTCCAGACAATCAACTGACTCAGATACAAAGGACAACAAAGATTCCAGACCACAATCAAGGAAAGAATGAATTGCAAACTAAGCATCGAAACCAGCAGATCGGGTGGAAAAGCCCACCCGCACATACCTAGGCGTGGATGCCTGAAGTACCTTGACTGAGTCCAAGTTGGCGTAGTAGAATCCCGTAAGACTATCGGACGCAGGGCGTCTAACCACTTTGACAGTCAAGCGAAACAAGTACTCCTGGAGTGATCTGGGAAAATATCAAACATACAATCAATCACAGGGTCAGTAACCTCGTAAGACTGTCGACGCAGAGGATCTGCTGTACCTTTCCGATGTTAGTACCGATCGGGAATGGAAGGGTTGCGATTGGGTACCCAGGTTGCAGCAAACTGCAGGGACAATCGCAACGTTTTCTCCAAACTCTCGCGGTATGTGCGAGTGAGCGATCTCCAAACGATCAACTGGCACAGATGCAAAGGCAAGCAAAGATTTCAGAACATGATCTATGAATGATCGGGTCAGAAGTGGGGTGTCCACTCGCTTTGGCATTCGGTTGCACGCAACCTCTGCCAAAGAGGGGCATCTGTAGACACCCCACATTCGGCTACACTGTTGGTAGAGATAGCTGGTTGAACGGAGGACCATACCCCCAAGTCCCAAGTCCAAACTCAGCCAAACTCACCCTTGTAAGCCCCATTCCATAGCCCAGTTCAAGCCTGAACCCAGTCAACCCAGTCCTAAAAACCACCCTGAAAAACCCCCCATAAAAAAGGCCAGTCAAAAAATCCCAAAAAAAGTCAAACTCACTGGGTCAACTCGCTGAGTTAACCCGCTGAGTCAACCCGTCGAGTCAACCCGTCGAGTCAAAACACCGAGTCAACCCGTCGAGTCAACCCGTCGAGTCAAACCACCGAGTCGACCCGCTGAGTCAACTCACTGAGTTGACCAGCGAGTCCAACAGCAGCCCCGAGGGAACGGCCGTACTCGCTGGAAACCGAGGAGCGGCCGTACGGGCGGCCCATGGCAGGCCGCCCGGACAAAATTACGACTTCTGCCACTCTCTGCTGCTATAAATACCCCCCTCCCCTTCTCATTTCAACAAGCCATTCGAGTCCATTTCAGCCCGAGAGCTCTGAGTCCATCTCTCCACCCTTTAGCCCATTTTTCCACCAAGGAGAGCCCGAGTGAGGAGAGTCTAACCCTGGTCCAGCCCAGCCTGACCACTGGTCCAAGCCTCCCAAGCCATCCAAGTCTTGATCCAACCACTCGAAGCCAACCCTTGCGACACCTCCGTCCACCCAGCTACTCATTTTCCAGCATCATCTCATTTGCATCTAGCATAAGTGCAACATTTACTTTTCTTCCAACCCCCCTGCTTCACTACAAGCACCTTGATTACTCAAACACACATGCATATGTCTTTATATTAAGCACCTGTCAGTTCGAGCGTATGCTCTGGGCTTGCCCGTTGTTGGAACCTGCCCATCAGAAACTCTTACTGTTCAGACCTGCATTCATGCTTCACCATAAAACACCTTGATCATTCAAGCACACTGCATACGTCTTATATTAAGCACCTGTCAGTTCGAGCGTACGCTCTGGGCTTGCCCGTTGTTGGAACCTACCCATCAGAAACTCTTACTGTTCAGACCCGCATTCATGCATCATGTCATTCATGAGAATATACGAGGATTAAATTAGACTTTCAAGTATTCGATCGATTCTATGAAGTAGAGACCGTACTTCGGTACGGGCAGTGTGTGGGGTGCTTAACCTCTTCCCACCCTGTAACCGTGATCCCTTACCTTGAATCTCTGACCGCAGATCAACAGGAGTCATTTTAGAGGAAGGAATCTTCAGATTCCCTTCTCTAACGTTTCTACGGGGTCTAGCCGACTGTAGATTCGAAGTAACTGGCTAGTGGCGACTCTAGTCTTATATAAATTCGCTTAAACACATCCAGCTTAATACGACAACCAAACGAAGCCCTCGAGAACGAGGCAAGCCAGTGGCACAAACGGCGATTTCGCACTCACGCACCTCTTCTTCTTCTTCTTCTGAAAGGAAAGGGAGAGCGAACGTCGTGTGGGAGCGCGGAGAAATCGGCGAGGGTCCACAATAGCTTGGGTCCAAAAATCAGATAAATCCGAATCTCAGGTGGCCCACACCACTTAAAATATTAATGATAACAACACACATGGTTGAGGCAGTCCGATTTTGGATTGTTGTCCACTTTTGGGACCCATTTGATGACATTTTAAGAAATCTAATCCGTACAATATCTTAATAAATAAGTTTTCTAGTTAAGGACCAAAAATGGCCCGTACAGGATATTCCAGTGGGCCATACCAAGATAAACAGTGGGGACAACAACTGTCCACTGGTTAGGAGCTCGTGGGCCCCACTGTGTAGTTTTTGAAAAATTCGATCCACCCAATCTCTGGAGTAATGAATTATTAGTCTTGTGACAAAAAATCAGCCCAATCAGAGTTCCAGGTGGGCCATGCCAAGTGAAATAGTGGGGAGGCACGGTATGGATTATCATAAATGGACCATTTTAGGATATCCTACGACAAAATCCTTGCAAAATATAATCAATCGTATTTGGTAGTGTACCATTGGGGAACTTGTGACCAAGTATAGGATGACCCACCAGTCAAGTGGGCCGTACCATCAGAAAATTGTAAAAGGGGCCATTCCTTTTGGAAACGTGGGTCACAATAATCAAATCTGGACCGTCCATTAAGGAACAAAAACTCAATAAAGTATAATCCAAATTGAAAATAAGTATATTAAGGTTAGATTGGTGGTTTATAAATATAAATTACATTTATTGTAGATTCAGGACCGATTCTGCTCAGGACGTGACACAATTAACAAAGTAATCGCCACTATCAACAGGTGAGTACATCCCAACACGTTTCCTAGTCATTTTAATTAAGTAAGTTGCGTGATGGATGCAATATGTGATATTGATTAATTTGTGCTTGTTTGAATATTATTTAAATAATTTCTATTTATAAATGTCATAAAAGATTGCCTCTCAAAATGAGAGATGAAATGTACGGACGTGAATTATTGTATGGCTGTAAATTATTGCATGCATTATGAATTATTGTGCCTGGAGTTCAACTCTGGCAGACCGGTAGGTACTTAAGTACCCGGTTACCCAGGGACCATCCTGGAAGCCCACTAATATATGGAAGTCCGCCCTACAAGGAAGGGGGAGCCGATTGATGGGATCCAATCGAAGCAAGTGTAAGACTGAATATATGCCCACTTGATGCATCATTTCATTCATTATTGCATTAATTATATGTTACCTATATTTGATGGCATGTGTTTATCCTGTTTAATTGAAATGCATGTGAACCGTATTGGGTTACTCACTGGGCTTTCCAGCTGACGTTGTGGATTAAAAATATACAGATGATGTGGACGTTGAACCTTCAGAGAATGCCCCTGATAATGAGATGGCACCACCAGAGGAGCCGCAGGACTATTGGCCTAATTTAACCGAGGAAGAAGTGGCGGCCCTGAACCAAGACGTTTAGACTAGTTTCTTTTATTTTATTATTTTCAATAATTAGTAGACATTTAATAAAGTCCCAAATGGGTGGACTTAGTTTATAGTTGAATACTTCATGAATAAATGATAACTTAGTATTTCATCATTTTATGCCTCTTAAAGTTGTTTAACGTTATAAATGCACTTAGTGCACCAGTTATACCCCGTAAACTGGGCCAGAGGGTGCACACTCTGAGTCTGGATTTCGGGGCGTGACAGAATGGTATCAGAGAGAGGCTTTTCTTAAAAACCTAGTTGACCTGTAGGTTATGACCCTACTTTTATACATAAATGGTAGACCCCTGAAAATTAGAAACCAAACTTAGGACACTCCCTAAATGATCGTGGTAAATATAGAGAACTTAGAAATCAAAATTAGGGATCCCTATTTAAAAAAAAAAAAAAAAAGTTTACTGCTCATCTGAAGTCCAATATAGACTGAAAGTGCTTATTGTTATTGATAATGGAATTATAGTTCATTTTATAGCA
Source organism: Liriodendron chinense (assembly GCA_003013855.2). NCBI lineage: Eukaryota > Viridiplantae > Streptophyta > Magnoliopsida > Magnoliales > Magnoliaceae > Liriodendron > Liriodendron chinense. The sequence goes on along the minus strand of ML058501.1, from coordinate 953,213 downwards.
ATTAGGTATTTTTAGATGATTTTATAACACAAAAATCCTGCTGGACAGCAATGTCCATCAGAATTATTGATTTTTGTAAAATTCATATCTATTAATATACAGCTCCGATCAGTGTGATTTAAAGGCCTGATCGTAGCTGGGTAAGTTTAGTTTAATATAAAATTTGTAAAAAAAATATGAACCCATTAGTGACTGTAACGAATTAGTAGATTCCTACAGACTAGTCAGAAATGTTCCAAATACCGGACATATTATAATGTATGAATTTTATAAAATTTTGTACTTCTTAAAACATGTTGAAATTTTGTAACAAATAAGTAGACCTATAAGGTAATCTACAGAAGTTTTTTTTTTATGTAAAAATATATTTTATAAAGTAGTGGATTAGTATTAGAATTACCCTGGATATTATTCTGCTGGACAGCAACAGACAGCAGAATTAGGGTTATTATAAAATTCGTATCTATTAAAGTACAACTCCGATCTAGGTGGTTCAAAATCTTAATTGTAGCTGGACAAGTTTAGTTTAGAGTAAAAATAGTTAGAAAATTTAAAAATATCATATACTGTACAGATTTAGCAAATTTATGAAGACTGGTCAGGAAGTACCTATTTCTGGACAGATTACACCATGAGAATTTTAGAAAATTCTATAAATAGCAAAAAAATCTGAAATTTTACAGTGATAAATTGAACTCATCTAGAAAGTCACATAAAAATTTTGGTATAAAAATATAACCAATAAAATAATAAATCAATGCTGAAACCGACCCTGAATGAACATCAAGTAAATTATTTTGATGTCTACCCTCACTGTTCTTCTTATTTAAGTACAATAAACCCCTTAGTGGCTCATGGGCACTAAATTTCGTTATTCCTCTTAGGTGATTATGGCTCCTAGGAAATCCAAAAGCCTTCGTGATATAGGACCATCAACAAGTGTAACTGTGGCCCAAGGACCAGTAGTGAATCCTACAGTGGTGGTAGAAGAAGAGGCGTCAAATAGAGAACAAGATGAAAATTATATGGAGGAAGAAGAAAACTTTGAGGAACAATAGAATCTTGCACCACCTCTACCGGCAGCAAATCAAAATGAAGCGGGGCCCAGTACTCGGTTACCATTGTCTCCTAGGACAATGCAGGCGAATCCTACGGGACCCAACATTCAACCCTTGGATGCAACATTCGGATTACTTCACCAAATGGCGGCAATGATGAAACAACAACAGGAACAGTTTGCTGCACAATGGGCTGACATGACTCAAGCACCACGTGGAAATCGACAGACAATGCCAATGAGATCGGAACAACCACGAGAGGTGGACTTGCTGGAGAAGTTCACCAAACTCAGGCCTCCGGTGTTTCAAGGCGCCACAAATCCAACTATAGCGGAGGATTGGTTGGTCCAAATAGAGAAGGTATTAGAAGCAATGAACTGCCCTGACAATCAAAAGGTTCGATTGGCCTCATTCATCCTCCAAGGTGAAGCAGATGTTTGGTGGCGTGCGGCAAAGTAGGTGGTGGAAGCTAATCATGAGTGGACATGGGCAAAGTTTGAGAAGAAATTTCGTGAGAAGTATTTTCCTCGGGCCTACAGAAATCAAAAAATGGCCGAGTTCACTAAGTTAGAACAAGGCTCAATGACTGTGGCTCAATATGAGGCTAAGTTTGCAGAATTGTCCAGATATGTTCCGAAAATCTTGGAAGATGAAGAATATAAAATCTCTAAGTTTGATGAAGGACTTCGTCAGAATATTCAAACAAAATTCTGCACCGACACTATTAAAAGCTATGCTGAGATAGTGGACAAAGCGTTCAAGGCTGAAATGGATAATGAACGGTTCCAGAAATCCCGCACTCAAATAACTGGAAGTCAGTCTAGGTCTGCACCAAGTCAGCAGCAATCATTAGAGAAGAGGCAAAGGGTTAATGTGCCAACTTTCGTGGCGAACAATCAGGACCAGTTCTTTGCTGGAAACTGTGCTCGCTGCAATAAGTATGGACACAAAGCAATACACTGTCGGACTCGACTTCGCGACATGGGTTTACTACCTTCCTTACCTTCCCGTGCGCAGTCCCCTGCTACAACTCAACAGTCAGGCATGACATCTCAGGCATCGCGGTCAGCAAATCCCTATCCTCAATCTTCAAAGTTGTTACCTCCCAGGCCGCAACAGTTCCAACAAAATCGGCCCCAGCAGCCAGCTCGACCTACGACTTCTCAGAATCGAGGAGGACAACAATTTAGACAACAACCTATGCAAGGAAAAGTATATGCGATTGCACCAACTGCTGAGCCAGAGGTGGACAACAATGTGGTGGAAGGTATGGCGAATGTTCGTGATAAATCTGTTACTATTCTTTTCGACTCTGGTGCTAGCTTATCTTTCATATCAACTGTTGTAGTGGAACGCTTAGGCCTTAAACCAGAACACCTTAGAAAAACAATCTCAGTTGAGACACTTATAGGAAAGGCAGTAGTCTTGAACCAAGTGTGTAGAGCATGTCAACTCAATATTGGTGGTGTACTTATGCCAGCAAATTTGATTGTGATGGACATGCCAGGGTATGATGTAATCCTAGGTATGGACTGGCTTACCTCGAATCGAGCTAAAATAGATTGTCATGATAAGTCGGTCACTTTCTCTATTCCTGGCAAAGAACCATTCCAAATGCAGGTCATAGAGAAGGGTAAAGAATTTATACATATCATGGTGCTAAAGGAAGGTGAGTCACAAGAGCAGACCTTGGATCAAATTCCGGTGGCGAGTGAGTATCCCGAGGTTTTTCAGGACATTCCTGGATTACCACCTCGACGAGACGTCGATTTCGGTATCGATCTCTTACCAGGTACTGCACCAATCTCTATTCAGCCATACCGAATGTCGACAATGGAATTAAAGGAGTTGAAAAATCAGCTGGGTGAATTAACAAAACAAGGTTTCATAAGACCTAGCACATCCCCGTGGGGTGCGCCAGTAATTTTTGTAAAGAAGAAGGATGGTAGTATGCGATTATGTATTGACTACCGTCGGCTGACTGAGGTGACCATCAAAAACAAATATCCATTACCTCGTATCGACGATTTATTCGATCAGTTGAAGGGTGCTTGCTATTTCTCTAATATCGATTTAAGGTCGGGATATCATCAGCTACGAATTAAGGAAGCAGATATATAAAAGACGGCGTTCCGAACACGATATGGGCATTATGAATTTTTGGTTATGCCTTTTGGGTTGACCAATGCCCCAGCCGTGTTTATGGATTTAATGAACAGAATATTCCAGCCATATCTAGATCAGTTCGTTATCGTATTTATTGATGATATATTAATTTACTCGAAGACTAGTAAAGAGCATGAGACGCATTTGAGGACAGCATTGCAAGTTCTGAAGGATAACCAACTGTATGCAAAATTTTCGAAGTGTGAATTCTGGGCAGAGAAAGTTCAATTCCTCGGCCATGTTATCTCCAGAGAAGGAGTAGCAGTGGACCCGGCAAAGATTGAAGCAGTAGTCAAATGGGAACAACCCACTAATGTGTCGGAAATCCGAAGTTTCCTTGGTCTGGCTGGATATTACCGGAGATTCATTAAAGACTTCTCCAAAATTTCCGACTCGTATCTTGGACCGGAAGGAGCATGTACTACGAAACAAGACTGTGCTGTTAGTTAAAGTGCTGTGGAACCATCATGGAACAGAAGAAGCATCATGGGAGCAAGAGTCGGAAATTCGCGAAAAATATCCTCTGCTATTCATATAAGAACCCAGGTAAATTTCGAGGACGAAATTTTTATTAGGGGGGTAGAATGTAACGACCCTAAAATTTCGGTAGGAAAAATTTTCTTTTAGGAGCAAAAATGGGTTTAGCTAAATAAATTTAAGATGATAAAGAAAAGAAAAGCATGGACTGATTGGTTAAAGCCCTCTTAAGCGAGAGGGAAGACCAGGTATCGAGTCCTATCACTAACAAGAATTTAATTTTCTTTTTTTGCTTTAAATACGAATTTTGAAATTTAAAATTAATCTTATCTTATCTCAACCAACCCATCTTATCCGCAACAAATTTCCAACAAACGTCTCTTTAAAAAGAGAAAGAACGAGATGGTTTTCATCCATCGTAAAAGAAAGGAAAGGAAAGGAGAGAAGGAAGGAGGAATAGAGGGATCTTGCGGCTAGATCAAGTAGGTGTTTTTTTATTTTATTTAAGTAGGCCAGATCCAGCCAATGAACGGGTCGGATCGTCCGTCCGTTCATTGTACGGATTTAGGGACCTTATCTTTATCTTAACCCTTGAATAGGTGATCACGATTGATGGGGACAATTTGGGTGGGCCAAGAATCGATCTGGATGGGTCATAATGACCATATGGCCAAAATGTACATGGGCCACAAAATTCAGATCGAATGGACCTTCAGATGGGCCACATCAATTGAATGAATGATAGCCTTTAAAATTTATTTTTTTATTGTTTTATTTAATTAGTAAATTAATTCTGATAAATTATTCTATTCCAAACCATTATTGGGCCACAATGAGGTGGCCGACCCAATGGTCGGACCAGATCTCTCGTAGACCCCACATACACTTTTTAATAGTTATAATAATAATAATAATAATAATAATAATAATAATAATAAAAAAAAAAAAAGAAAAAAAAAGAAAAAGAAAAAGGAAAAAGTGGCTGGACGTCCAGCGTCTCTGACGCTGGAACGTCCAGCGTTGGACTTTTTGACAGGGTGACGTGGGGGCCCCACTCATGGGACCCACCTTGATGTATTTTGTACATCCACTCCGCCCATTTGTTTTCTTATTTCATTTTAGGATGGGGGTTCGAATTTGGACCCAAACTGAGGTCCAAATGGGCCACACCATCTGAAACAAACTAATGGTGAAAACTTATAAAATAAAAATGAAATTTAAAAAGGTAGAAATTCTGGGCGTGGACAGCGGTCCACTCATGGACCCCACTGAGATGAAATCAGTAGATCCAAGCCGACCATATGTTTTAGTATAACGTTTTACAGCTTGGGTCCAAAAATCAGACAAATCCGAATCTCAGGTGGCCCACACCACTTAAAATATTAATGATAACAACACACATGGTTGAGGCTGTCCGATTTTGGATTGCTGTCCACTTTTGGGACCCATTTGATGACATTTTAAGAAATCTAATCCGTCCAATATCTTAATAAATAAGTTTTCTAGTTAAGGACCAAAAATGGCCCGTACAAGATATTCCAGTGGGCCATACCAAGATAAACAGTGGGGACAACACCTGTCCACTGGTTAGGAGCTTGTGGGCCCCACTGTGTAGTTTTTGAAAAATCCGATCCACCCAATCTCTGGAGTAATGAATTATTAGTCTTGTGACAAAAAATCAGCCCAATCAGAGTTCCAGGTGGGCCATGCCAAGTGAAATAGTGGGGAGGCACGGTATGTATTATCATAAATGGACCATTTTAGGATATCCTACGACAAAATCCTTGCAAAATATAATCAATCATATTTGGTAGTGTACCATTGGGGAACTTGTGACCAAGTATAGGATGACCCACCAGTCAAGTGGGCCGTACCATCAGAAAATTGTAAAAGGGGCCATTCCTTTTGGAAACGTGGGTCACAATAATCAAATCTGGACCGTCCATTAAGGAACCAAAACTCAATAAAGTATAATCCAAATTGAAAATAAGTATATTAAGGTTAGATTGGTGGTTTATAAATATAAATTACATTTATTGTAGATTCAGGACCGATTCTGCTCAGGACGTGACACAATTAACAAAGTAATCGCCACTATCAACAGGTGAGTACATCCCAACACGTTTCCTAGTCATTTTAATTAAGTAAGTTGCGTGATGGATGCAATATGTGATATTGATTAATTTGTGCTTGTTTAAATATTATTTAAATAATTTCTATTTATAAATGTCATAAAAGATTGCCTCTCAAAATGAGAGATAAAATGTACGGACGTGAATTATTGTATGGCTGTAAATTATTGCATGCATTATGAATTATTGTGCCTGGAGTTCAACTCTGGCAGACCGGTAGGTACTTAAGTACCCGATTACCCAGGGACCATCCTGGAAGCCCACTAATATGTGGAAGTCTGCCCTACAAGGAAGGGGGAGCCGATTGATGGGATCCAATCGAAGCAAGTGGAAGACTGAATAAATGCCCACTTGATGCATCATTTCATTCATTATTGCATTAATTATATGTTACCTATATTTGATGGCATGTGTTTATCCTGTTTAATTGAAATGCATGTGAACCGTATTGGGTTACTCACTGGGCTTTCCAGCTGACGTTGTGGATTAAAAATATATAGATGATGTGGACGTTGAACCTTCAGAGAATGCCCCTGATAATGAGATGGGACCACCAGAGGAACCGCAGGACTATTGGCCTAATTTAACCTAGGAAGAAGTGGCGGCCCTGAACCAAAACGTTTAGACTAGTTTCTTTTATTTTATTATTTTCAATAATTAGTAGACATTTAATAAAGTCCCAAATGGGTGGACTTAGTTTATAGTTGAATACTTCATGAATAAATGATAACTTAGTATTTCATCATTTTATGCCTCTTAAAGTTGTTTAACGTTATAAATGCACTTAGTGCACCAGTTATACCCCGTAAACTGGGCCAGAGGGTGCACACTCTGAGTCCGGATTTCGGGGCGTGACACAAGGGGTCCGGGGCATGGCCACATGGGTGTCAGAATTCCACTCTGCTAACAAGGTTTGTGTGTTTTGAGGTTAAATCTGTTTGTAATGAATTTTTCGTATGCGCATGCATCCTTTTAGACCCCAGCACGTTCCAAGTAGAAGCACATAGAGTTCAGTATCACTGGATCAAGGATACTTTGGAGAACAAGATCCTACAACTTGAGAAGATCCATATTGATGATAATGGGTCAGAGATAATGACCAAGGCAAGTTTGAAGCTTGTAGAAGCCCGATAGGCTTGAAGATAATGGAATCTTCCTTCTAAGTCAAAAGGGGGAGATTTGATGGGGTGTGTTTGATCCTCTTTAAAAGTGATGAGAGAAGTGATTGATTAAGGTTATTGGTCGATCGACCACCCTGGTTGGGCGACCAAGGAAAATTGAATGTCGACAGTAAACTCTTCGGACGTTTTGGCTACTTTCAGGCGACCAACGATAGGTCGGGCGATATTGATCTACCGTTGTTTGTGCATATTAGAGCATTTTTGCACAATTGATTTCTAATTTCGGCTTAAGTGCTACATAAGCATTGCTTTGTGGGATTAGAGTTAACCTAATATGTTCCTAGAGAAAGAGAGAGAGAGAGAGAGAGAGAGAGAGAGAGAGAGAGAGAGAGTTTGGAGAAAGAGAAAGGTGTCCAGACGGAAGAGAGACAGAAGAAGACCGGATTCGTGAAGTCGATCCATGTCGTCAGCCTTAGTTTGTAGCCTTTTGAAGAACAGTTGTGAGGATTTGTCAATCTTCATCGATGAGATCTCTCCACAGCTTATTCTTCTCCTAGGAATGAAGATATTGGATCCGAGCGCTTGTTATAAGCTCATGATCACATGTAATTACATAGTGAATTTTTTTATTGGACGAGGCCTCATCGTTTTCACCTCTATTTCTAGAGGATTTTCCTTGTAAAAAGTTTTTTGTGTCATGTGTGGTGATTGTTTGTTCATCGTTGTGCATTCGCATCCCATAATTCAATCAATTGGAAATTGCGAAATCTATTGGTTTGTACATCATTCCCCAATAGCTAGCTATGCCCCACTTGAGGTTTAGATCCACCTTATTTTTGGGCTCAAGCATATAACATAGGTGGGAGAAATTGATAGCCAGAATGGATGTCATACAGTTACCATGGTGAGCACTGAAAAGCTTTTTGTTTACCAAGCTCCCTCTAACACTCCTATGGTGAAAGTAGATTCTACCTTGGTCGAGTTTTCGAGCTGACTAGCCAGTCTTGTTGAGTCCTGAGTTAGTCTTGTTAGCAAGTTTCCAAGAGTCTTGGCTCCAAATCATCTCTAATCAAGTTGACTTAGGTGAGTTTGAGCCATCGAGATTTGGAATTATGGTATGCATGCATAGTAAGGCCCACCTAATGAATGATTCATATGTTCAACACACATAAGAAGAGCTATTATACTATGCTTGATAACATTTACAAAAAGACTCAATTTTTATTTGCCATAGTTTTAAAACTATGTGCCTTGATTTGAAACTCACACTTCTTGTGACCCGGCTTATGAAGTTACTCCATCAACCATTTTTATTACAAGTGTAAACTCGAGTTACTCTTTACTTATTTATTTATTTATTATTATTATTTATTTATTTATTTTCACGCGCACACCGTCACAACCACACACCCCACAATGAGTACTCGAACCCATGATAATGTTGAAACTCGAGTTACTCACCCACCCAACTATTATTTTGGTTACAAAAGTAAAATGAGTACGATGAGATATAGCAGCGGCCTGGTCAGACATGGCAAAAACCTATTACAAGCACGCCATACAAAGCGAGCATCTTTTTCTTCTTCTTCTTCTTCTTCTTCTTTTTCTTTCTACTAAATGTATTTTCAACAAATTTAATTTAAAGTTTTATCATGAACTAAATCCTTAAATTAATTAAATATCAATGGTTGAGTTGAGTTTTGCTTGTTTGAACATGGCCCACTAGATGAGTAGATTTTCTTGAAAAAGGTTATGTTTATAGTAGGCACCTCATTCTCAACCAATGAATGTACCAAATCTCTCACATGTGTACCACAAACGATACATATGTTGCGAAGACCTTGTCCACACATGCAAGTAGATAAGATAACCCACTTAAATTTTGTCATCAGCGTTATCTGACTTGCACATGGTGTATCGTATCTGATTAAAGAATCTGGAGTTGTCGACATGAGCTATCTGTCCGAATTCAGTTGGATTTGGTTCACCATTAAGTCTGATGGACTCAAATTTAGTTGGGCCACACGATCAGGAAATTGTGAGAATGGAAAGGTCCACAATTGAAACCTCCCTGAGCCGACCATGATATTTAATTTCCATCCAAACTGTTCATAAGATTATTATGGTTGGGACAAATTGTAGGCACAAATATCACCCCCGATCCCCACAAAGCTTCCCATGGTTAGGCGTTCCATCTCGTTAAGTTAAAAAAAGTAATTTATTGACTTACATAGGTTAAAAAACTTATTAGGTGGCATCCAAACGGCCCACAGACACCATTCATGAGAGGTGACATCAAGTGGCCCACTTCCTGTTAATCTTTTTTTCTTAAAGAGCAACACTTAAAGTCACGCCATAATGCATGACTTTGACAATGGCCATTAGATGTGGGGCCGATACAGTTTAATTTCGAAAATGGAAACAGATTGCCTGAGAAAACTCTGTGGATCTGCCGTGATTTATGTATCTGATCCACTCCGTCCATCCATTTTATCAGATAATTTTATCACTTGATCGAAAAATTGAAGTATATCGAAAGCTCATGTGGACCACACTATAGAAACAGTTTGAATTGAAGGTCTACTGTTGAAAAATTCTTGGGGGAGACAGAAGATCAAGTTTATATTTGTTTTTTTCCCTTCATCCATGTCTTCGTGATCCTTTGAACATGTTGGATGACAAATAAACATAGTACAGGCCCTAGCAAGTTTTCAACCGTGTAAATCATTATTCCCACTGTTTCCTGCAGAAAAATGGACGGACGTTTGGATAAACAACATACATTGACGGTGGTCCCAACAAAGTTTACTCAATGCAATAAAAGATTTATGGTACTGAGTAACAATCAATTTTTTTCCAAATTCTCTCCTAATCACAAGCACAACAATCTCAACATTGCAAATAAAATTGAGCTATTTCTAAGATAATAGAAAGTATGGTACTCTGTGTAGTGCTTTCCTTATTAGTATAAAATTGGCTTGCAATGACCAAACTTACAGGCGATCAAGAGAAATTAAAAATGGTCCACATTCAATATTCATTAATTCCAAGGTTACAACCACAAATCTATGTAGCCCAACTACGCAATGGTGATCAGTGGGTCAAACACGTGATATCCTTTTTTCAATTGTGAACAGCCAGGTGACGCAATGGCCATCACGAGATATCCTTTTTCCAACTGTGAACAGCGGGTCAAGCACGTGGTATCCTTTTTCCAACTGGGAACAGTGGGTCAAGCACGTGCTACCCTTTTTCCGTGCAAAAGGGTCCCATGCACCTGTTCCCCCCCCCCCCCCCCCCCCCCCCCCCCCCCAGCTTTTGACTTCACTCATTTCTCCTTTTGTCAATATCGAATTTTCGGTTTAGTGGGCCCATCGTCTAGAAGAACCATCATAAAATTGGACTTAGATTTTGTAGTGACCCCTTCAGTGCACAAAATGGTCCTAGTCAATATTGGAAATGCTCTATGGGCGTTATCATGATGCATGTGTTTTATCCATGCCGTTCACTCATTTTTCCAGTGGATTATAGGGCATGAAGTGGCATGAAGTGGCCCACTTCTCATTTATATCTTACAATTACAAACACCGGCAGTTCAATTTTCTTAAAGAGCAACACTTACAGAGTTGAACACGCATCACACCATAAATGCATGACTTTGACAATGGCCATTAGATGTGGGGCTGATACACTTTAATTTCCAGATGCTCTCTGAATTCCAAGCACAACAATTTCAACATTGCACAGAGAATTGAGCTATTTTCAAGAAAATAGAAAGTCTAATACTCTCGGTGTTATTGCTTCACTTTTTTTTTTTTTTTTTGTTTATTTATGAGAGAAGAAAAATTGATTCACATCAACTAGGCTATACAACTTCTACATTTGATCATCACAGTTATGCACCATCATAAGAAATTAAGAATGGTTCACATTTAAAATTCGTATGTTCCATAGTTAGAACCAATCATCTCGACAGTTCAAACACACGATGGCTATTAGCGTGTCAAGAACATAAGGCCAATTATCATCTTCCTCATGGGATAACTACTCTGAATCTACGGAGCTCCCTAGACTTCTCAACAGGGCTTTCTCGAATCCATGAAAAAAATCTCGAATCCACAAGATAAAATAGAAATAAATCAAAATTTAATTGATAATAATATGAATGATAATTTAAACAACATCTTTAGCATCCTTAAATACTGATAATCAAACTCTAGAAATCCTAATTGCATAAAGAAAAAATCCTAATAAAAAATGGAAACAAATATGTAGAAACCGCGCCAAATTGCGAAGCTCGTCGACTTGTCAACTGGTCAAAGTTGAGATGCAACTAGTCGACAGGATCGATCGATCGGTCGAAAGTGGCGCAAACTGTCCAGAGAGTTAACCAACTCTCTGTGTAATTCCAATGGATTTTGATCGGTTGACCGGTCGAAAGTGATGAAATTTGTCCAGAGAGTTGGACTGAAATTCGGACCCTTTTCGATAGGTGTTTGAGCTGGTTCGACCGGTCTACCAAGGTATTTGACTGGTCGAACTACGTTGTCAACTATCGATTCTTTCTGATCTTGGGCTCCTTTTTTTGGTCCATCATCGCCATGAAAGTGTCCGTGAGCCACTCTACATCAAAAGGTACTGTGGTTTCCCAATGCCTCGAAAACACAGTAACCACTCGTCATTAGGCGGGAGCCTGCTTATTGGCCAAGCAAACCAGCACCTTGTAGAGGTCCTATATCATGACTCAGGCCAATAAGGGCCTGTTTGGATGCCACCAAATAAGTTACTTTTTTCCTAACGCATGGTCCACCTAGAACCGGATCTATTTCACCTTATGAGTCATGCTCTAAAATAATCTGAAAAAAATGGATGGACAAGGTGGATATAGAATAAATATATCAATAAGGGCCACCCCGTCTTGGCTGAGTCAGAGGTCTCACCTAATCCACTCCTGGATTACTAAAGAGGTTGGTTACAGTTGTATAAAAGTTATCAAAGATGGTTGGTAACAGATGCATAAAAGTAATGGATGGTGAGGAGAAATTGAGAATGACCCATGCTCAATGTTTTAAGTCAAGCAAGCAACGACCTTCAGCCCATCAAGCACGTTATATCATTTATTCATGCAATAAACTCCATAGGCTTTTTCGCCTTAGCCAATGACTGCCATCATCTCTCTCCTTCTCTCACCGCGTTTATAAAGAAGATAAATTTTCATAATTACCGTATCCCATGCTGCGAGGAATTGTAAGCAGGTGCGTCCCAACTAAATACTTAAATTAATTAATTGATGGAGTTGAGTTTTTGAGTGTTTGAACATGGCCCACTTGATGAGTGGATCTTTTTGGAAAAGGTTACGTTCATAATGAGGACCCCATTTGTCAACCAATAAATGTACCAAATCTCTCACATGTGTGTGACAATGTTATGTGTTGAAGCCCCTATTTTTAGCACGTGCATGTTGATAAGCCAGTCAGATTTCACCATCAGCACTATCAACTGATCAGGATTGAGTTGTACTGCGGATCCAACTAATACTGGCACACATACGAGCCATCCAACTAAGCAATCTGGAATTCCCGGGTTCAAAGACGGGCCCATATAAGAAATCTGGAGTTGCCAGATTCAAATACGGGCCCAATATGAGATATCAGATCCAAATTGATTCTGTTAACAAATGCGTCTTGTCAGGTCTAGTTTCTCAGGTTTTGAATTATAATCAGGTTGTGAAGGAAAGGGGACTTAAATTCAGGTGCGCCATACAACAGGTAACAGTGATAATAAGAAGGTCCACCACCTTGATGTTTGTATGCCATTCAAACCATTCATAAGTTTATTACTGCTGGGATAAACTGTAAGCACAATATCATCTGATCCAAAAACTTCCATGGCCAGAATAAAGTTTCCAACGGTGGGCATTCAATCCCGGTTGTAACATGTAGTGTGATCCACCTGAGTTTTGGATCTGCCTGATTCTTGATTCTTGGAGTCTCCTGTCCTATCCTTAGCTTGAGAAATTGATGAACAGAGTTGGATTTCTCACAGGCATCTCCGTGGGCCTCGTATAGCGGGCGCGGATTGGGTACTACCCCCCCCCCCCACCAGGACGTTGGCAGAGACGGACGGTCCTGTCAGGGGATCTGTGGGGCCCACCATGATGTATATGTTTTATCCACACCGTCCATTTGTTTTGAACAATAATTTTAGTCCACAATTCCATGAATGAGGCATATTGAATGTTTAAGTGGACCACACCACAAGAAGCAGCGAGGATTGAATTCCTACCGTTGAAAACTCCCTAGCACCCCACCATGATGTTTATTTTCCATCCAACCTGTTCATAAGGTCACACAGACATGTATGAAGGGAAAACATAAATATCAGTTTGATCCAAAACTTCTGTGTCCCCCGAGAAGTTTTCAACAGTCAGATTTCAATCACCACTGCTTCTTGTGGTGTGGTCCACTTGAGCCTTCAATCTGCCTCGTGTTTGTCTCAAGGCCTAAAATGATTGGTCAAAATGGATGCACAGGGTGGATAAAACATATACATCTTGGTGGCCCCACAGATCCCCTGACAGGACCGTCAATCTCTACCTACATCCTGGTAGGGGTAGTACCCAATCCGCCCCCTCGTATAACTTCCAGCAACAGGAACTTCCCATGGGAAAGGGCACAGGTAAGTCACATCTAGAGAGAGACAAAGACTTACAAGGAGTCTTGTAACAAAAAAACTTTGTAGGGCCCACTGAAGTTAGTGTTTATTGACTCGGTCCATCAGTTGCTTGAGCTCATGTTACTACGTTCACTTAAAAATCAGATGAATTCAGTGGGATTGAATGCTAACCGTTGAAACCTTCTTGTGCAACGAAAGTTTTGGATATGCTAAATTTTCTTTTCTCCCTCACCTTCTTGGGCCCATATAAGAGCTATCAGATCCAAATTGATTTCAATTATGAGCATTTCTATCCATGGTATGGCCCACTTGTGGTTTAGATTCACCTCATTTTTAGGCTCATGGCATCTAACATGCATGGGTTGGAGAAATTTATGGCAGGAGTGGATGTCACGTAGACATTGTGGTGAGCCTCATAGAGCTTTTGTTTAAATAGCTCCTAATACACACTGTAACTAGGGCTACGCAAAGGTAAACTCATCCAGAATTTGACGGTTTTATACACACTGTAACTAGGGTTACGCATCGGGAATGTCTTCCCAATCAGGTATGGCTTTAATATTATAGTATGTAATCTCCATTGTTGATGCATAGACGATCCTATCATTCCGCAATATGTGCAGGATTTACAACTCGCCGTTTCGATTCTACCATTCCAAAATCATAGAGGTTGAGAAATTCTAACATCTGATTTATATGGACACTTGTTGGTTAAAATGCAACTATTGCACGGTTTTTATTTTAATTATATTAGAATTTAATATTTATTAATATTACAAAATATTAAACTACAAAAATATCCTCAGGTATTTGGGTAAGCAAATACAGAGACGGTGATTTCCATATCCGACCCACTTAGAAGTAGGGTTACTGGGTAGAGGACACATAATAATCCAGATCTTTCGGGTCCAATTTGTTGGACAATGGAGTACACGGATTTTCATTGCCAGACGTAGTTGGATGTCATATAGATACCACGGTGAGCACTGCAGAGCTTTTTGTTTACCGAGCTCCATCTAACACTCCTATGATGAAAGTAGATTCTGCCTTGGCCGAGTTTTTGAGCTGACTAGCCAGTCTTATTTATTTATTTATTTATTTTTAAATGCCACGTGTTTAACATAACGGCCTAATCTATATGGGGCACATGGAAATAATCTCACTCGTTCACGTACGGTCCACTATCCACATAAAGTTGAGTCAGTTTCTATCCAAGCTTTTTATGGTTGGTGAGTGATGTTTTTACCACATGCCCATAAATTGAGTGACCATACGAATAAATGGCCTAGATCATCGCATGGTGAGGCAGAGAAGCTGCTTTTTTTTTTTTTAAATTACCAGCCCTTACCCAGCCCTACCCGAATGGCGACCCGTACCCGACCCGGCTCGTAGCACACGGAGGTGCTGTCATGGTGTCTTGAACATTAGACCTACTGACTAGCCAGTCTTGTTGAGTCCTGAGTTAGGCTTGTTAGCAAGTTTCCAAGAGTCTTGGCTCCGGATCATCTCTAATTGAGTTGACTTGGGTGAGTTTGGGTCGAGCCATCGAAAAATTTAGAATTATGATATGCATAGTAAGGCCCACCTAATGAATGATTCATATGTTCAACACACATAAGAAGAGCTGTTATACTATGCTTGATAACATTTACCAATACTCAATTTTTATTTGCCATAGTTTTAAAACTATGTGCCTTGCTTTGACACTCACACTTCTTGTGACGAGGCCTGTGAAGTTACCCCATCAAACATTTTTATTACAAGTGTAAACTCGCGTTACTCTTTATTATTTATTTATCATTATCATTATTATTATTTATTTATTTTCACACACACCCTCACAACCACACACCCCACAATGGGTACTCGAACCCATGATAATGTTGAAACTCGAGTTACTCACCCACAAACTATCATTTTGGCTACAAAAGTAAAATTGAGTACCATGAGAGATAGCAGGCGGCCTGGTTAGACACAGCAAAAACCTATTACAAGAACACCATACAAAAACCAATATCTTCTTCATCTTCTTCTTGTTTTTTTTACTAAATGTATTTTCAACAAATTTAATTTAAAATTTTATTATGAACTAAATCCTTAAATTAATTAAATATCGATGGTTGAGTTGAGTTTTTGCTTGTTTGAACATGTTCCTCTAGATGAGTAGATTTTCTTGAAAAAGGTTATGTTTATAGTTGGCACCCCATTCTCAACCATTGAATGTACCAAGTCTCTCACACGGTGCCACAAACGATACATATGTTGTGAAGGCCTTGTTCACACCTGCAAGTTGATAAGATAACCCAATTAAATTTTGTCATCAGCATCATCTGACTTGCACAGGGTGTATCATATCCGACTAAGGAATCTGTAGTTTTCGACATGAGCCATCTGTCCGAATTCAGTTGGATTTGGTTAACCGTTACGTCTTATCAGGACTCAAATTTAGTTGGGCCACACATCAGGAAATTGTGAGAATGGATAGGTCCACCATTGAAACCTCCTTGAACCTGACCATGATATTTAATTTCCATCCAAACTGTTCATAAGATTATTATGGTTGGGACAAACTGTAGGCACAAATATCACCCCCTGATCCCCCACAAAGCTTTCCGCGGTCGGGCGTTACATCCCATAAGTTAAAAAAGTAATTTATTTACTTACGTAGGTTAAAAAACTTATTGGGTGGCATCCAAACGGCTCACAGCCACCATTCATGAGAGGTGACATCAAGTGGCCCACTTCCTGTTAATCTAATTTTCTTAAAGGGGAACACTTAAAGTCAAACATACGTCACGCCATAAATGCATGACTTTGACGATGGCCATTAGATGGGACGCGGATTGCGTCCAACCACTGGTCGGACCTTTAAGCGTCCCACCAGATCAGTGTTGGGACCTACTGTGATGTATCCATTTATCCACACCGTCCATCCCTTTTAGAAGATCATAGTAGGATATTCCCCCAAAAATGAGGAAGATTCAACGTTCAATTGGGCCACACCAAATATTTTTCGGAACCTGATGATGTCGTCACAACAATAGCGCGTTAATGTAGTGATGACATCACCAGGTTCCGCTCAATATTTGGTGTGGCCCACTTGAATGTTGGATCTTCATCAATTTTATGGTCATACCTTAAAATGATCTTAGAAAATGGATGGACGGCTTTGATAAACGGATACACCATAGTGGGTCCCCACAGTGATCTGGTCGGACGCTTAAAGGTCTAACAAGTGGTCGGACGCAATCCGCGTCCCATTAGATGTGGGGCCGATACACTTTAATTTCCAAAATGGAAGCAAATTTCCCCAAAAAACTCTACGGGTCCATTGTGATTTATGTATCTTATCCACTTCGTCTATACATTTTATCAGATAATAGAAAATATGGTACTCTGTGTACTGTTGAGAAATTTCTGATCTTAAAAATAAATTAATTGGAAAAATCGAGAAATAAGGACAGGCTGAAGCACATGAAAAAACACGCTGTCCTTAAAGCGTAATTCGCCCCTACTCAAATTATTTTGAGTCTGCTGATAGGTCGCAGGCGGATTGCTTCCAGGATACAACGAGCCTTGTGTGGTTTTGCGTTCAGCAAAAACGAAGGAACCACTATGGAACTTAGTAACACACTCTGGCAGATAAAAAAAAGAAAAAAAGAAAAGAATGACAGTCTTCTTCTTTTGGCAGCAGCAGACCACTACACTGATCTAAGTGGCTTGGTTTATTTCAACCAAACCGAGAGGCTAAGAGACTAAGATGGGTGCTGGTTCAGTATTAGAGTTTGTGATTGCTTTTGTTGTGTTGGAATGAACCAGACCTGTCCGGTTTATATAGGCAAGGGTGGCTAGCAGTTTTGGTTCGGCTGATAGTTTTGGTCCAGAGCCATAATGGCACTAGCCGTTTTCTGGCCGTTGTGAGAAACTAGCCGTTTATGGCAGCTTCTGACTGTTGTGCATGTGGGAGTTATGCACCTGCATGCTGGCTGTTTAGACTCAATGGCTAGCCGTTTCTGACTGTTAGGCTAGCCACATGCAGCTGTATGTTATGGACCGTTACTGCATGAGCAGTTACACAGGTCCCTTTAATTAGCCCTGCAGCTCTCTATAAAAAGCAGAGAGGTCTCTCTGTCAGACCTCCCACCCACAGCACCTCCTCTGTTCCGAACTCAGCCACCTGACCTACTACCTAGCCTCTATCGCACTGCGACTCGCACAAGTCTCGCTCCGGTCCACGAGGTCGCGACCCATTTGCGACACGATGCGCACGTGCGAAGTGCCAAGTGCGCCACTAGCGCCTCTACGGCCACACTGCCTCACGTGCCCACGCCCTCGCACCTAGCCCGAGCCTGTGCCCGTGCGCGTGTGCGTGCGCGTGCGCGGTGTTCGTACTGGAACACGCAAGCCACCATTCTTCCTCTCTTCCACCATAAATAAGTAAGGTGCACAACACCCTACTTATAAAGAGGTAAAAATCTTTTCTCCCATTCGATATGGGACAAAAACCAAATGCCTTTTTTTCTTCTAAAAATGTTTTCAACAATATGGGACAAAAACCATATATGCATGACTTTAACAATGGCCATTAGAGGTGGGGCTGATACACTTTAATTTCCAGATGCTCTTTGAATTCCAAGCACAGCAATTTCAACATTGCACAAAGAATTGAGCTATTTTCAAGAAAATAGAAAGTGGTACTCTGAGTGTTATTGCTTCATTTTTTTCTTTTTCTTTTTTTTTTTTTTATGACAAAAGACAAATTTATTCACATCGGAGTAGGCTATACAGCTTCTACATTTGATCATCACAGTTACACACCATCAAGAGAAATTAAGAATGGTTCACATTCAAAATTCATATGTTCCATGGTTAGAACTAATCATCTCGGCAGTTCAAGCACACGATAACTATAAGTGTGTCAAGAACGTGAGATCAATTATCATCTTCCTCATGGGATAACTACTTTGAATTTAAGGAGCTCTCTGGATTCCTCAACAGGGCTTTTTCGAATCCATGAGAAAAATCTCGAATCCACAAGATAAAATAGAAATAAATCAAAATTTAATTGATAATAATATGAACGATAATTTAAACAACGTCTTAAACATCCTTAAATACTGATAATCAAACTCTAGAAACCCTAATTACATAAAGAAAAAATCTTAATAAAAAATGGAAACAAATTTGTAGAAACCGCGCCAAATTGCAGAGCTCGTCGACTTGTCAACTGGTCAAAGTTGAGATGCAACTGGTCGACAGGATCGATCGACCGATCGAAAGTGGCCCAAACTATCCAAAGAGTTCAACCAACTCTTTGTGTAATTCCAATGGATTTTGATCACTTGATCGGTCGAAAGTGATGAAATTTGTCCAAAGAGTTGGATTGAAATTCGGACCCTTTTTTATAGGTGTTCGATTTGGTTGGACCGGTCTACCAAGGTATTCGACTGGTCGAACTACGTTGTCAACTATCAATTCTTTCTGATCTTGGGCTCCTTTTTTTGGTCCATCATCGCCATGAAAGTGTCCACGAGCCACTCTACATCAAAAGGTACTGTGGTTTCCCAATGCCTCGAAAACACAGTAACCACTCGTCATTAGGCGGGAGCCTGCTTATTGGCCAAGCAAACCAGCACCTTGTAGAGGTCCTATATCATGACTCAGGCCAATAAGGGCCTGTTTGGATGCCACCAAATAAGTTACTTTTTTCCTAACGCATGGTCGACCTTAGAACTGGATCTATTTCACCTTCTAAGTCATGCTCTAAAATAATCTGAAAAAATGGACGTACAAAGTGGATGTAGAATAAATATATCAATAAGGGCCACACCGTCTTGGCTGAGCTGGAGGTCTCACCTAATCCACTCCTGGATTACTAAAGAGGTTGGTTACAGTTGTATAAAAGTTATCCACGATGGTTGGTAACAGATGCATAAAAGTAATGGATGGTGAGGAGAAATTGGGAATGACCCATACTCAATGTTTCAAGTCAACCAAGCAACGGACCTTCAGCCCGTTAACCACGTTATACCATTTATTCATGCAATAGACTCCATAGGCTTTTTTTTTCCTTAGCCAATGACTGCCATCATCTCTCCTTCTCTCACCATGTTTATAAAGTAGATAAATTTTCATAATTACTGTATACCATGCTGCAAGGAATTGTAAGCAGGTGCGTCCCAACTAAATACTTAAATTAATTAATTGATGGTGGAGTTGAGTTCTTGAGTGTTTGAACATGGCCCACATGATGAGTGGATCTTTTTGGAAAAGTTTATGTTCATAATGAGGAAGACCCCATCGCCAACCAATAAATGTACCAAATCTCTCACATGTGTGTGACAATGTTATGTGTTGAAGCCCCTATTTGTAGCACGTGCATGTTGATAAGCCAGTCAGATTTCACTATCAGTGCTATCAACTGATCAGGATTGAGTTGCATTGCGGATCCGACTAATAGTGGCACACATACGAGCCATCCAACTAAGCAATCTGGAGTTCCTAGGTTCAAAGACGGGCTCATTTAATAAATCTGGGTTGCCAGGTTCGAATATGGGCCCAAAAATAGCTATGATCCAAATTGATCCTGCTCACAAGTGCGTCTTGTCAGGTCCAGTTTCTCAGGTTTTGAATTATAATCAGGTTGTGAAGGAAAGGTGACTTAAATTCAGGTGCGCCATACAACAGGTAATAGAGAGAATAGGAAGGTCCACCACCTTGATGTTTATATGCCATTCAAACCATTCATAAGGTTATTACTGCTGGGATAAACTGTAGGCTCAAATATCATCTGATCCAAATTGATTTCAATTATGAGCATTTCTATCCATGGTGTGGCCCACTTGGGGTTAAGATTCACCTCATTTTTAGGCTCATGGCATATAACATGCATGGGTTGGAGAAATTTATGGCCGGAGTGGATGTTACATAGCAGCTCCTAATACACACTGTAACTAGAGCGACACAAAAGTAAACTCGTCCAGAATTTTCTATAAAATCTTTTACATAACATGTAAAACCCTCAACCTCTGTGGGCCACCCCATGTTCTATATGTAAATCCTCTCAGTTCATAAGGTGAGAGTGCTTACTGAACCATGTATACAAAATTCTAACTTTTTTTTTTTTTTTTTTTTTTTTTTTCAAAAGGTGGGAGCAACCCACCTAAACCTGTATTGAAAGAGAAAAGACTATACACACTTTCAGGCGGGCGCCACAAAAAGCCGACGGGCCTCGCCTATCATATAGAAAAGACTAAAGAAATACCCAAGAGCTAGGGCCTAACCGAGCTCGAGTGGCGCGAGGGAGGATGCCCAAACGAGAAGAAAGGGGGGGCGAGGAAGCTCAAGACAATTTAAGGTTTCCCAAACCCGTGCGGTCAAGCAGAAGCAATCCACGGCTGGTGAATGGGAGGTCCGATTGTCTCTCGAAGATAGTATCCCTTTGACCGTCGCTACCTAGGCGGGCGAGGCCGTCTGCCACCCCATTAACTTCTCTAGGCACGTGGACAATGGTTACTTGAGCTACCTGTTTGAGGACAGAAATCCGAGTCCAGAAGTACCAAAGGGTCCACATGGACGAGGTATCCTTGTTGAGGAGGTCCACCACAACTTTGCAGTCGCTTTCCACCACAATTTTGGGGAAACCTCGCTTGACGCACATAGAAAGGCCTTGAAGGATGGCCCTAGCCTCAGCCCGGATATTGGAACCCCATCCGTATCCTTTGGCAAAGCCAAAGATGAAAACGCCTTCCCTGTTCCTACAAACACCTCCACCTCCTGATAACCCCGGGTTACCTTTTGCGGAGCCGTCGACGTTAACTTTTACCCAACCGCACTGCGGCCGAATCCATTTGACCACCGAAGGAGACCCTTGACGGGCCGTCTTTAGCGTGACCTGAAGCGAGTTTAGAGCCAGCTGTCTCAAGGGGAAAGAATCCATAGGAGCAGGGAGCAAGGGGCCTAAGAGACTGATCCACCTCTTGATGCGGGAGATTGGAACCGCCGAGGTCGTGCCCGCAGCCTCATATCGGATAGAGTTTCTGGCATTCCAAACCTCCCAGAGGATGAGGCAAGGGAGCAGGCCCGTGAGAGTTGTGAAGCCATCTACATCAGCCGCCTTTCTCCACCATAAAGATGTTCTGCCCGCAATGGTGGGGTCTCCTAACATCGGGATGTCCCATAACGAAGAGAAAAAACCCCAAACCTTGGAGGCAATCTCACCCGAGATGAAGAGGTGGTCCAAAGACTCCTCAGCTGGCCCGGGCCCACTCTCGCAGCAATTACATTTGGAAGCCAGGTGGATACCTTTGGAACGGATACGCGTGTCTACCCCAACAGCACCATGCAGGAGCCTCCAGACAAATATGGAAATTTTTGGGGGAAGTTTGGCATGCCACACCCATTTGGACCAGCCCTTTCGGGTCCCCAGCGGGCTAATAATCGGCCAAACAGTCTTTAGGAGAAACTTCCCTGACAGCGAGAGTGGCCAGACATGCCTGTCCATGCCTACAGACGTGCAAAAGCCTTCTTCAGCTATATGGTCCCATACCAACTGAGGAAGCAGAGGGTGCAGACGGTTCGGGAGCGAGATCCCATCCGGCCCCAAGATATCTTTAACTTGGAGGTGGCTGATCGAATCAGTGATAGGGCCGGTGAGCCAAGAATTTAGAGGACCCATACCTGTCCAGTCGACAGTCCAAAAATTACAAGAACCGCTGGCCAGCAGGTACCTGTTGTTGCTATCAATGATGGAGAGGAGGGAGAGGACTTTTTTCCAGAGCTGGGACTTAGCTGAAGGACGCCGGCTAGTTGCAGCAGCAGAGAGGTCGTCCTTGTATTTAGCTTGGCAGAAATCAGCCCATCTGCTCTGGCTGTCTCCAAAGCGAACCGACCAAGCAAGCTTCAGATGCAGAGCCTTCATAGTGTCACCGAATTTTCTGATACCCAGGCCTCCTTCCAGTTTCGGCGTGGAAATTCTCTTCCAGCTGCACCAATGCAGTTTTCTTTTCCCTTCGCTCCAACCCCAGAAGAAATCCGAGAGACACCTCTCAAGATTCTCCCCAACCGATTTTGGTATGGCAGTTGCAGCCATGGAGTGGACTGGGATGCTGGCCAGGACGTGATTGATGAGCACCAACCTCCCTGATTGGGTCAGCATTCTACCCTTCCAGCCCAGAATTCTACCTTTGATTTTCTCCAGCAAAGGTTGGAAGAAACGGCTGCTGGTTCTACCCGTGATGATTGGGACGCCAAGGTAAGTTAGGTGAGAAGACGCTTTGGGGATGCTCAGATTTCTCTCAATCGACCGGGCTGAAGATAGGGAGGCGTTGCTGGAGACGAAGAACATGCTTTTCATCTTGTTAATTTTCTGACCTGAAACGGCTTGATATTTGTTGATGAAATTGCTGACCGCTCTTGTCGATCTCCGCTCTCCGTTGAAGAAAAGAATCGTATCATCAGCGTAGAGGAGATGCGAAACTATCGGGCACCCGCTGCAAGTCTTGAACGGGAGGCAGAAACCTCTTTCAACCAGCCTCTTGAAGCCACGGCTGAGAACCTCAGCAGCAATTATGAACAGGCTTGGGGAGAGAGGGTCCCCCTGCCGAAGACCTCGAGAAGACCTGAAGTAGCCGCAAGCTTCGCCATTGATCAACACTGAAAACCAGGAGTTGGACCAGCACTTCTCTAGAAGCTCAATCCAGCTTTGGCAGAAACCAAACTTCTTAAGGACAGCCTTGAGGAAATTCCATTCCACTCTATCGTAGGCTTTTTCCATGTCAAGCTTGACTACGACGTTATTGCCTCGAACTTTCCTGTTGATGTCTCTGAAGATCTCCTGAACCAGCGCTATCCCTTCCGCAATCGGTCTCCCTCGGATGAAGGCACCTTGCTCAGCCGAAATCAGCCTGGGGAGGAGGCTATTAAGCCTAGAAGCAAGGACCTTGGCGAAGATCTTGTAAATGCAATTGCAGAGACTGATCGGATGGAAATCAGAAAGCTTTTCAGGAGATGGGGATTTCGGAATGAGGGCAAGAAGGGAAGACGTGAAAGCTCTAGGGAGGTCTTCACCTCTGAAGAAAGACCGGACTGCCATATAGATGTCATGGCCAACAATATCCCAACAGTCCGCGAAGAATGCTGCTGAGAAGCCGTCTGGGCCGGGGGCTCCATCTCTAGGCATGTCGAGAGTCGCAGCCTTCACCTCGTCAATCGAAGGTGGAGCCATTAGCAAATCGTTGTCCGTCTGGGTGACAACATAAGGGATAGGGTCCAACATTTCCTGATCCAGATCCGTTGCTTCAGAAGAGAAAAGAGAATCATAGAATCGGATCGCTTCCTCTCTGATTTTCTGCAAATCTTCCAATCTCTCCCCACTGTCCAGCTTAATGGATTGAATAGCCGCTCGTCTAATTCGGTCTATGGCAGAGGAGTGAAAGAATCTGGTGTTCCTGTCCCCTTCCAGAAGCCACCTGTTTCTGGCCTTTTGCTTCCAAAAGGATTCTTCCATAAGCTCCAATCGGGAAAGATTCGCTTTAGCTATGTCAAGGGCAGTAATATACAAAATTCTAACTTGCTAGAGAAATTGCTCCTAAAATATTCAAGCAATGTGTTGTGCCTGAGTTTTCGTTCAGGTTGATTTATTTTTTTTGCTCAGCTGATCTCAGTGATTCACAGTTGACTAGCAGGTTGATGAAAGGCACACATCATGGTGTCCCCACACGCAAACCTATGGTTGGCATCACATCCCCATAGTTCCCTGTTGTGTGACCCACCTGAGTTGTCGATCTGGCTGGTTTTTTTTTTTCCCAGGACCATAAATCCATAACACAACCAGATGGACGGAGTGGCTGTTACATATACAACATTGTGGGCTTCATAGAACTTGGTTATTTTACAGAATATACCTTAAGGCAGGCGTGGGAGAAGATTCTGATACAAGAAAGCTCGTATTATGACACTACTTAAGTAGTGTGGCAGAGTACAATGCTTAATATATAAGTAATAGAAATGGTAAAACGTAGGTGTTCGTCGCAGTTTAAACTGACTACAACTATGGGATCCGCAGTCTCTATTCTACCGTCCCAAAATCAGAGTGTTTGAGAAATTTTAACATCTGATTTATATGGACACTTGTTGGTTAAAATGCGACCATTATACATTTTTTATTTTAATTATATTAGGATTTAATATTTGTTAATATTACAAAATATTAAACTACAAAAATATCCTCAGGTATTTGGTGTTATCGGGTTGAGAACACATATGAATCCAGATTTTTCGGGTCGGATTTGTTGGGAGTAAACACATATGGAGTAAATGGATATTCATTGCCAGACGTAGTTGAATTCATTCAGATTCCATTATCAGGGCTGTCATCAGACCAGCCTCACTTTGGGTTTGGGACGTGTATCCGTATTCAACGAAGCGAACATGATTAGGGTCTGGTCGATTTTAAATGTGGGTTGTATAGAAAAGCTTTGGTGATCTGCCAGAGCAGTGATGGATGATACATACAGCCATTTAAAAAATTACTCAAAATTCGTATAGGTGACATGGAACTTAAATTGATACGTCCAAAATATGGCTCCCAGCTTAGGCCTGGCCTGCATTTTTAGGCTCGAGCCAAGCACAGACATGGACGAGCCAAAATTGTCCAGCCTAAGCTCAGCTAGAAATATTTTTGTTGGGTCCGCGCCTGAGCCCAAGGGTTGATCTGGAGGTAGAGCTGTACACGAACCGAGCTAGCTCAAAAAGCTCGTTCGGCTGGCTCGAAAAAGCTCGGTTCAGCTCGGTTCATAGGATTGAACAGCCAAGCCGAGCCTATTTTATGGGCTCGTTGAAAATTCAAACCAAGCTCGATTCGGCCAGCTAGAAATATTTTATGGGCTCGAATCAGCCTATCTTATATAAGTTTAAAATAAAAAAATAAAAGCCTAAAAGTCTAAAAGTTTTCCATTCGAACGTGCTACCTATTCTTTCTCTTCGAGCTCTCACTTTCTCGCTCACCCCTCTCAAGCCCTAGTCGCCCTTGCCCACCGCTACTTGACCACCTTCCGGCCATCGGCCGCCACAAGGACCATGACCCTCTGAACTCTCTCTCTCTCTCTCTCTCTCTCTCTCTCTCTCTCTCTCTCTCTTTCTCTCTCTCTCTCTCTCTCTCTCTCTCTCTCTCTCTCTCTCCTCATCTCCTCTCTCTCCACTCGTCGCTCGACCTCCCTCTAGACGATGACCGCCCCTATCTGACAACTGATGACCTCCCCTGTCCGACTGTCCCAACCTCGAAAGCCCAAGCTCGAATCAACTCAAATGCCTAAGTTCGTTAGTGCCTCGAGAGCTCGGCTTGAATTTAAGCTCGAAAACTTGAAGCTCAAATTGGCTCGAACAGGCTCGAAAGCTCAACCAAACCAAGCCAAGCTTGCCAATTGGGCTCGAGGACCAAGTCGAGCCAAGCTCAAGCCCATGTTACCCGCTGACCAAACCAAGCCGAATTGTGCAAAGCTTGGTTCGGCTTGGCTCATGTATACCTCTACCGGAAGGGAAGGAGGGAATTGCCTTGTAAACCCTCAAGGGCCCAGCTGAGTCAGACGTAGGCTGGGCCAATAGAGAATTGCCTTGTAAACCGTTAAGTGCCAGGCTGAGCCAGACTCAGGCTGGGCGAACAGATTGTTGTACACTGTCTAAACCAGGCCTAATTGAGTAATGGGCCTAAGTTTTGAGCCCCAGTCCAGCCCTCTGGACTAATACTACAGACCAAGCCCATCTGTGGCGTGTTGGACCGGTGCATTGACAGCCCCATGAGTAATCAGGTTGATTCAATCATTTGTTCTGCTTAGGGATTCTCCAATGGTTGCTGTAGTTTATTTTATGGCGTGGCCCACCGCATGGTAGGAATGGCCTGATATTTTGGTTGTCCCACACCCTCTACCAACGATAAAATGGGACAATGAGAGGAGGCACGCGGATTCATGTGGCCTTTGAAATACAGCCATCCAATGGCAGAGCCATCCTGTTGCTCGCTTTGGATGGAGGCACGCAGGAAAATGTGTTACACATTGAGAAGGGGCTAGGGCAAACATTGAAAAGGATCAAGTTCAACATTTAGATGGGTAGGATCAATGCCCATTTTTCTCTTTGATACAATGAATGGTTTTTATCATTCATAATCGGCTAAGTAATTAACATTTGGACGGTTTGGGATTGATACCCACATCACTATTTCGAACAATCAATGCTTTTGATTGTTGAACGAGGTCGAAGCCATGGTTTCCACGGTTTAAATCAGTGCCCAAGAACCATTTGACAAATTCAATGGTTTGGATCATTTCAACGGTTTGGATCAGTAGTCTCAGTCCCTGAAAATGGATCTCATGCGCTAAGCCAAAATTTCGATGGTTTAGATTAGTACACACGGCACATCTATCATAAACTGTTCATCTGGTTTCAACGACCTAGATCTTCCAACATGGCACGATTAAGCCAATAGAACAGTCAGATCATCTAGAAGTTACGACATCACCAACGTCAAAGGACCATTTCATTTTGGGCCGTCTGATTGATAGTTGGCTGTCCATTGATTACAACGGTGGGGCCTGTAGTATCTGAAACAACCATAAACAGGTGCAATTGTCTTTTACTTCCCAGGGTGAGAAGGCAAGACGCTTTTCTTTAGGTGCAATGGGAGTATTTTATGTTTGAATGCAAGAAAACTGTTCTGAACGGTTGAGATTTGAGAACGTGCCTAGCTGTTGTTTATTGCTGGGCCCATCTGTGACGTAGATGCCTGCCTAGATGGATGATCCTTGACAGTCCATCTGTTCAGATATCCGTCAAGGGTTTGATGTCCGTCTAACTGGAGATGATCATCTTCTAACATAAACCCATCAATTCAATGCCTACACGTACGGTGGACGGTTGGATAATCATACCGTGCAGTAATAGTGGGTCCATCACGTATGGGCTAATGGCGATGGACTCGAGCCCGATTTGATGCAAAACCAATGAAATTAATATTTCAGGTTCCATATTCAGTTCGTGGTACCCACAAATTACCATGCAAACAGACTGTAAAGACTTCCAAGAGCCATTAATGGCGATGGCCATGGGCTAATGGTCATGGGCAAATGGAGTGTTCATCACGTATGGGCTAATGGTCATGGGCAAATGGAGTGTTTCTATTAAAATTTAAAATATGTACCCTAAGAGCCATTAAGATAGGCATTAATGACTACACGGAGTCATGCGTGGTGTGTTATTTTCTGACGTGGATGGAGGAGTTCATGTGGATGAGATCCAATCCATCCATCAGATGGGGTACCTCATCTTAACTGTTGATACCAAACATAATACTGATCCAATACTCAGGTGGGCTTAACTTTGAGAAACAATGTAAAATCCACCCAAGGCCTTTAAATTCACATGGTGTGGTTCCCCTGAGTTTCAAAATAGGCCCACGCATAACAACCGGTGAATGTTTCCTAGCAACTATTCCTTAACGTGCAGCCTGCCTGAGTTTAGATGATGACCCACAAAAACAGCAGTAATGCTTTCCTCATTGGTTTTAGATGAATTCCATACTATCAGAGAAATGAGTCTGGATCATCTGTTGGCTTCCAAGCAGGAAATCCCTGCTTGGAGACTTTTCATTGGTCCAGGTCACACTGCATGACATCATGTGACTAGGTTGCAATGAGGTGTGACAAGGTTGCATTGAGGATGTGACAGGGTTGCAGACCTATGTAATGATGTGGACCAATGAAAAGGCTCCAAGCAGAGGTTTCCTGCTTGGAAGCCAACAGAGGATCCCAACTCGAAAATCATCAAAGGAGAACCACCTGGTCCAGCTGCCCTGCTAAGATACTAATTTATAACTTCCCGGGTTTCTCCCCAATAAACACAATTACAAAAAGAGAAAAAAAAAAAAAAAAAAAAAGAAAAAAAAAAAGAAAGAAGTAGATAAATTGGCTAAGTAAGATAAAAGTGCTTAAAATTAGAATTATATTACTAGTCCAGTAAGGGCAAAATATAGCAAGATATACAATGATCCACCACTAAGCAAACATGCTAGCTAACGTTCAGATAACATGGAAATAAGATGGAGTTTAACCAAAATTTCACATTCATCACATGTTATGGAGAATATTAGTTCTCAATTTCCATTAGTCACTTACCTTTTAGATTAGAGTCAGAGGCAATGGCCCGACAATATTACGGATTTCTTTTGATATGCTACAACTGGAAACCAAAGAAACATTGAAACAGCTGCTGTACATTACTCGGCAGAAAACAGAAATTGAATGAAAGAAATTACCAGCTCTGTGGAAGTGTTTCTGTTTGAGTTCTGGATGCTCAACTCTTGAAACCATGCCATAAAGAATTGATAATAATTCTATCTTTCTTCTTGCACACAGCTCATAAACCTTAAATCTTAAGCGTTGACTTCTGGAAAGTGTCACTTGTATCCTCCTACTTGGGCTACTTTGCAGTTTCCCTTCCTGCTAATGAAATATCAGCCTTCTCCTTAGTTGTGGATTTCAAAAGATGGAATGTCTTCCCTGAAAGGGCCATTCACGATCTCATACACCAAATTGTGTTTTATTAACAAAAGCCATAGAGGAATCTGATGTCAATTTTTACTCAGCCAGAATCTCCTTTGACAAGTAATAGTTTCCACGGCAAACTATATATGCCCCAGTAGCTACATATAGGAGTAACTATTTGTTGTTCATGAGCACACACACTTAGTGGAACCATGCTAGGACTCATTGATCATACTTTATAGATAAACCTTATTAAAGTCATGTTGTAATTGTACCTCTCTTTAACACTAATTTCGACATTTTCCTTGTGTAGCAAGTGGAAACTTGTTTTTCTCAGTTGGATCAGTCTTCGTCATCGCCAATTATAGAGTCAATGCTGTTGGAAACGGACGCCATAAATCATGTTTGCACAGAGGCCACCGGCCGGCAGGTGGGGGTGTCCAGCCGACCGGTCACAGTGAAGACCAAGGCAGCCAACTTGCTGGACTCTTGTTGGGCTATCCGGTCTGCCGGACAACCGGTCGACAGTCTCCTTGTACAACACAGATTTTGTGCGGTTTTTGTGCAAAGTGTTTCTAAATCCGATTTTTCTCCTATTTAAGGACTGTATTACGGATTAGAGGTATTCAAGGTTACAAAGGGGATTGAGGGAGCTTCTAGGTGAGAGAAAGACCTTGAAGAAAAGGGTTTCCTTCTTGGGTAAGCTTGGGATTTCTCTTGTGGGCTTGAGTTTTTGGTTTTGGGTTCCATCTCTTGTAACTTCTGATATTATAGTGGATTAGTGTCGCTTTGTGCCACGGGTTTTTACCCGTGAGGGGTTTTTCCACGTTAAATCCAGATTGTCTATGTGTGAGTGATTTCATGCATTGTGATTACATTGTGTTACTTGTTTGATTCAATTTACTATTTTAGTTCGACTTTGCTCCGCTGTCGACCCTCCTATCCAAACAACTGGTATCAGAGCGATCGTTGGGGTGTAGCAGAAATTTGGATATGAGACAAGAGCATGGCATCAGGCATGAGGTTCGACATAGAGAAGTATTCGGGGAAAAATAATTTTAAACTTTGGAAGGTGAACATGAAAGGCCTTCTAGTTCAACAACGATTGCAAGATGCACTCCTTGGAAAGCGACCAGAGGCTACGAAAGAAGAAGAGTGGAAGAAAATCGATGAAAATACCAATGTCTCAATCTAGTTGTGCCTGGCAGATGCGGTCCTATATAACGTCATGAAAGAGAAGAATACAGCTTCAACGTGGGCGAAATTGCAGACTATCTACGCGAAGAAATCTTTGGAAAATCGCATATACTTGAAGCTTCAGTTGTACAGTTCGAGGATGGCGAAGGGGGCCGATGTCGATAGCTACATCAGCAATTTCAATAGGTGTATTTGCAAGTTGATGGATGTAGATGAGCCGATGAAGGACGAGAATTAAGTGTTTATCCTGTTGAATTCTCTTCCAGAATCATATGAGTCGCTCAATGACTCTGTGTGCGCAGGTAGGGAGACTATTGGCATAGAAACCGTTATCTCAATCCTTCAGGCGAAGGCGATGAGAAGGAAAAGCGGCGACGTGGGTCCCTCTACTGATGAGGAACTAGTTATGAGGGGAAGGAATTCTGAGCGGGGTGGAGGATCTCCTTTATCGAGATCTAAATCAAAGGGCAAGCAGAGGCACAAGGTGAGATGCTGGAATTGTGGGGAAGAAAGGCATGTGAAGAGTAATTGTTTGAATCCCGAAAAAAGACAGGAGAAATTTAGAGATTCTTCTAGGGAGGGAACCAATGCCGTAGAGGACGGTGGTGACGGTTGTGATGTATTGACTGTATCCGGCATAGAGTCTCTTGGCGGAGAGTGGCTCTTGGATTCAGGTACATCATGTCATGTATGTCCTGATCGGAGTTCCTTTATATCATACAAGGAGTATGATGGTGGATCGGTATTTGTGGGTGATGGTTACGCTCGCAATGTAGTGGGAATTGGTTCGGTGCATATTAGGATGTTCGATGGAGTCGAACGGATCCTTGAAAGTGTAAAACATGTCCCTAAGATAAAGAGGAATATGATATCTCTTGGTACGCTCGAGACGAAAGGGTGCAGGTTCATCGACTGTGATCGGTATTGTAAAGTGGTGAAGGGAGCACTCGTGATGATTAAAGCACGGAGGTGCGATAATCTTTACAAGGTGATCGGGAATACAATTCATGGTGGAGCTGCGGGATCGGTAGCGGGATCCACAGTTGCTCGTGTGTGGCAAGAGAAAAAGGGCCACATGGGAAGAGCAACAAGGCGTGTGAAGATGCTACGATAAAGTTGATGGGGCATGAGAAGTAGAGGTGGAGATTGTGCGTGACAAGGTGGTGCATGGTGACAATACATGAAAAGGGTAAATATGCGACGGATTTTGCGACGGACATTGTCCGTCGCAAAAATTGCATAGTTTAACGACGGACCTTATCCGTCGTATTCGAAAATATTCCGTCGCTTTTGCGAAATTAAGGCGGGATTTTGTCGCGGGATTTATGTCCATCGCAAAATTATAATTTCCGACGGACTTAGCCCGTCGCTATTTAACGACGGACTTGGTTTGTCGCTAATCCCTGCCCGAAAAAATCCCCCGGATATGGTCCGTCGTAAAATAAAATTTAAGAAAAATGAGATATTGAAAAAAACTGATATTTTTAAAAAATTAAAAAATTTGATATTTAAAATAATAGATTTAGTAATTTGAAAAAAAAAGCTAAGAGGTTTTAAAAACTAAATTGAGAAATTTGAATAAAATTAATATATTTGAAATTTATTTTCAAATTTTCACAAAATTAAACATTTTGAAAAAGAAAATTGTGAAGTTTAGAAAAAAATTTGTGATTTTCAAACAAAAAAAAGTTGAGAGGTTTGAAAATAAATTAACAATTTTTTAGTAAAACTGAGATTTTGAAAAATAATAAGATTCAAAAAATTGAGATTTTTTTTTTTAAAAATGGCCATTTGAAAAAAGTTGAGAAGTTTGAACAAAATTGATAAGTTCGTAAAAAAATTGAAATTTTTATAAAAAAATTAAGATTTTGTATTTTGAAAAAATTAAGAAGTTTGATAAAAAAAAACATATTTTAAAAAGAAATTGAGAAGCTTTAAAAAATTGACATTTTGAAAAGTTAGAGAAGTTTGAAATAAAATTGAAATTTTGAAGAAAAAAATGTGATGTAAAAAAATGGAGATTTTGATTAAAAAAATTTTAATTTGAAAATAAAAATTACCTAGTTTCAAAAAAATTGTGATTTCGAAAAAAAAGGTTGAGAAGTTGGAAAGAAATCGACAATGTTTGATAAAAATTTGGATTAAAAAAAAAGAATTGAGATTTAAAAAATAATTAGGATTTTACAACAAAAAAAAAAAAATTATATTTTTATAAAATTGACATTTTGGAAAAGAAATTAGCATAAAGAAATTAGTGTTTTGAAAAAAAGAATTAGCATTTTTTTAATGTTGAGAAGTTTGAATAAAACTGGTAAGTTTGATTAAAAAAATAAATTTTTGATGAGTTTGAAAAAGTTCGAAAAAGAATTAGATTTGAAAAGGAAATGAAGATTTGAGATTTAAAATAAATTTGAGATTTCGTATTTTGAAAAAAAAGAAAGTTGAGAAATTTGATTAAAAAAAAAAAGAGATTTTATCAGTTTTGAAAAAAAAAGGTTAGAAAAAAATTGTGATTTAAACAAAAGCGAGAAATTTGATATGAGTGGGCCAAATTTATTGGTGGACATTTATTGGATAGTTGAAAATGAAAAATTACACTCATTCAGTTAACTGGTTATCAGATTGGTTTATGCATACATATATGTTCATTGGTGCAAAAAATGAAGGCCCCTAATATAATGATGTTAATTAATTGCAAGGAAAACTTAAAATGATGAGATTGATCAAATTCTATGATCAAGTCTTCCTAAACTTGATCTGAATGGTCAGATATGTTTAAAACGTGGTAATTATTATTGAAAATAAAATTAAGCCCGAATCATATCCATATAAAAGGCTCTTTAAATGTGCACAATCAGTTTGTCTAGAGCTAGACAAATTTTGGACAATCTGATTGGTCCAAATTGAAAAGTAAATGACTTCAGATATTTAGATTAAATTTCTCTCAAATCTAACGGTTAGGTTACAAGATATGGCCCATCATTGATCAATTTTATCTATTTAGTATCTTTCTCATCTTAAACTTGATCAGGGCAAGTGACCAGTCAAATCAAAGTTATTGATGAATATAATAGAGTGAATGGATTAGATTTCCAAATTAGGCCAAATTTTTAGGTGAAAATTGCGTTGCAACTTGTTGACCTCGTGAAAACCTAATAAATGTATAGCCATTGGACCCCAAACTCTAATCTAGCCATTGAGAATTTGATCTTTCTAATATTTGCTATTGCATCCTAAAATGATATAAAAGAACAAATGAATGGATTAGATATACATGAAATACATCAACTTGAGCTCATACCGTTGGGATAACGGATGCAGATTGGCTAGTGACCCTGCCACTAGTCAATGCCTAGTGATCGGTGCTCTGTGGGCCCCACCATGATGAATGTGTTTCATCCACTCTATCCATACATTTTCGTAGATCATTTTATGGTATGAGCCTAAATTTGAGGTAGATCCAAATCTCAAGTGGAGCACATCACAAGAAACAATTTTAATTGAACACCCACTATTAAAAACTTATTGGGGGGCCACGGAAGTTTTGGAACAACCTGATATTTGTTTTTTACCTACATCAAGGTCTGTATGACCTAATCAAGAGGTTGGATGTCAAATAATTAATATAGTGGACCCTACGGGGTTTTTAATGGTGGACATTTAATCAATACTATTTTCCTGTGGTGTGGTCCACCTGAGATTTATATTTGACTCATTTATTGGATCAAGCATTAAAACGATCTTCAGAAATGGCTAGACAGCGTGGATAAAACACATACGTCATGGAGGGGCCCACAAAGTACCGGCCAATGGCCCCACAGCGAAGGGGTGCGAATTAGGTGTTACCCCAGGAACAGCTTAGTGGGTGTTACCCTAACCGTGTGGGGCCCATCTTGTTGTAGTTTTTATATATCAACACTGTCTATCTCTTTTTTCATATCATTTTAGGATGTGTTCCAAAATCCTAAGAAGATCCAAATCTTAGGTGAACCATATCACTAGAAACAGTGATGTATAACCATTAAAAATGTTTTGTGGGCCACAAAAGTTTTGGATCAATCTGATCTTTATATTTTCCCTTCATCAAGACTTTATTGACATTATCAAGAGCTTGGATTGCAAATAAACATTACAAAAACCTTACGATGGGCTCTTTGGAATTTTTAATGGTGGGTCACTCAATCACACTATTTCTAGTGTTATGGTCTACTTGAAATTTGAATCTACATAATTTTTGAAAAGTCATCCTAAAATGAGCTGTAGAAACAGATGGACGGCATAGATATACAAAATATCATCCATGTGGGCCATACGGTGGGGTAACACCCACTAAGCTGTTCCCGGGTAACACCTAATTCACGCCCCGCCACCCAGAAGCATATTGCGTACGGGGTAACTCCGCACGTGGGGAGTAAACTTTGTGGGGCCCACAGTGATTTACGTTATTTTATCCATTCCATCCATCCATCTTAATAGAAAATTATAGGTATGGTGCAAAAAAATGAAGCATATCAAAATCTAAAGTGGACCACACCATAGGAAATGTGTGAACTGAATGTCTACTATTGAAAAATTCTTGGAGGACACAGAAGTTTTGGATCAAGTTGATATTTGTGTTTTCCCTTCATCCATATCCATGTGATCTTATGAACAGGTTGGATGACAAATAAACATCACTGTAGGGCCTGGGAAGGTTTCAACGGTGGAAATCATTATTCCCACTATTTCCCGTGGCATGGTCCACTTGAGATTTGGATATGCTTAAATTTCGGGCTCAACCACTAAAATGAGCTGGAAAAACATTTGGACGGAATAGATAAAGCACATCCATTCTAGGTGGGCCCAACTGAGTTTACTCAGCACGATAAGAGCGTGCGGAGTTGCTCCGCATGCAATCCGATTCCCCTGTAAAAAAATCCCCAAATCCCTCTTCCCTCTACCGTCTCCCGCCATTCCTCCCTCTCTCTCTCTCTCTCTCTCTCCCCCCAAAAACCCACTACTCCCATCCCGCAGCTTCCAAGCTTCCAAGCTTCCACGCCTCCCATCCCTGCTCCCGTGGTTTTTTTCAGCTTCCAAGCTCAACGGCCGTTACCTGCTGGTATGAAATCTCTCTCTCTCTCTCTCTCTCTCTCTCTCTCTCTCTCTCCAACATTGATTGTTGAAACCCTAATCAGGGTTTTACAATCCCTAATTGGTCATGGTTGATCCCTAATCAGGGTTTTGCAATCCCTAATTGGTCATGGTTGATCCCTAATCAGGGTTTTTCCAAAAAAAAAAAAAAAAAAAATTCACTCGTTGCTGATTGCAATTCGACAGAGTTGTGTTTGGGCAAGACATCCACCAATATATTTCAAAATCGAGAATCTTATGGAGAAGCATTATCACGATCTAAACGTACTACATGAACGTTCAGGATCTCTCATTGTTGGAATTGCAGTCCACAATGACACGTAGGGGCTTTTGGATGCACGAGATATTCTAAACGTACTAAATGAACGTTCAGGATCTAGCACGGACCCATGGCTGCAAAAGCACTCTTGGGTCTGCAGATCAACTGGCCCAACCCGAGCAAGTTGGGCTTGGTCTAGAAACATGACCTGTTTCAGTAAATGGGTTGCACTTGGGTCGAACCCTGGCCAACCTGCACTGCCAATTTAGGTCATCAATGAGTTGGTCATTTACAAAACCCGAGCCGGGTCATGGCGGGTTCAGTAGGATTAGTTGAGGCTGACCGCCAGGCTTGATGAATTTTTAAGTGGGTCGTGCTGGGTCATATGGTAATGGGCCGTCAGTAAGGCTTGGGCAAGAATTCTCCATAGAAGGGCTGCACCGTCTTCCCAACTTTCTCTCCTGCATTCAACTTTCCCACATGGGGCTTACCTTGATAATTTTTCATACGTCAAGGTTTGCTAACATTTTATGGGTGGGTTCGTGGGTGCTGTCATCAGGGATTTGTCTTTCAACGACATCTGTGGGGATATACCATTTTCAATTTCAAAGTTGAAACAGTTGGAATTCCTGTAAGCTCCTTTAGACTAGAATACCTCTTGCCTACGTTGCTCCTCGATAAATGTGTTCCCAGTGAGCATAGTTGCATTTGTGGATTTTTCAGGCAACCAGCTGATGGGACCCATTCCTTCAACTCTGTCTCAGATACCAAACTTGAAAATACTGTAAGTTGTTTTTTGTCCCTTCTCTCTCCAATTTCTGATTAATGATGCATGAATTTCAACGATGTTGACTCCATCTTCAGGGATCTGGCCCAAAATAAACTGAGTGGGGACATACCGAGGCTTATTTACTGGAATGAAGTTTTGCAGTATCTGTGAGTTGTCAGGACCTCATACTTAGAGCTAATTGTTTTTCTCTGCTTTTTTTTTTTTTTTTACTTGTATGCGGGAACTACCTCTCGTCATTGAAATTTGATAATCATTAGATAATTTGTCTTCGTTTTTCTTTTGCCTTTTCCTGTTGATATACATCTCAACATGATTTCTTAATAATAAACTATATTGTTTTCTTAACGAGTCTTGTAATTTAGGGGATTGCGAGGCAACAATCTGGCAGGGACTCTCTCTGCTGATATGTGCCAGTTGACTGGGTTATGGTATTTGTAAGTTCTCAGCCTCATCTCTGAAATTGCAATAATTGCGGTAATTTCAATGACTTTTTCTTTATGGCATGATTTCCCATCTGATTCCCAATGACCACTATTTCAGTGATGTGAGAAACAACAGTTTAACAGGGAGCATTCCAAAGAATATTGGAAACTGTACCAGCTTCCAGGTTTTGTATGTACACCATCTCCCTCTACATGTTTAATCTTTTGAGGTGCATAAAATGGCCATGATTTGAGATTGAATTTTTCTCCGATTGCTAGGGACTTGTCTTACAATCAGCTCACAGGAGAGATTCCTTTCAATATTGGGTTTCTGCAAGCTGCAACATTGTATGATGCCAGTAACTTTCTTCACTTTTCAACTCAAAGAATGGGAGTTGGGTCTAGATGACTTGCTTTTGTAGTCTTTGGGACTCCTTTGCCTGCATTTTCTCAGTCTCAAGTTTCTTTTTGTATATAACATCCTTGAATTAACAGCTGTTATTTTTGTCATTATTAGATCTCTGCAAGGAAACCGGCTGTCTGGGCCAATTCCACCTGTGATCGGTCTGATGCAGGCACTTGCCGTGCTGTAAGCACTGTACATTTTTGTCATTATTAGAAACATGGACTGAATTTCAGTTAAAGGGTCGTGAGTGGAGATGCAAATTGCATGCACTTTTGTAGAATGCTAACCTTTTTATATAGGTCTTAACATAATCTGATGTAGAATGCTAACCATTTTGTAGAATGCTAACCTTCAATGCAATACTATAGCTCGTAATTTATTTGCATACATTTCCATTTTAGGAATTGAAATGGTCCATATTCTTAGTCTTTTAATGCCTAAAAAATGGAGAATAAATGTAAGCAGATTAAGAGTGGGTGTAAATGGCAGCTCCCTATGTCCGTACATATGTTAGATGGGGTCCAGGTTGAATTGGATATAACCTCATGTTGTCACCTTGGGTTAGCATTTTTTTTAATCCTTATCTATATGCCTTTGATTATCTGCGCACTACTGGCACTATGACTTGAGGATGGAGAGATCAATGTGCAGGTAAGCAATGCAAGCCATGGAAAGTAGGAAAAAGGCAGAAACCAACATCAAAGGCTCCGCGAGCATGAAAATAGGGTTGAATTTTTTTCAAACTGGTGATGGAGGAGGTCTACAATGCTTCATCGGGAGTTTAAATGGGTGGACGATCAAAGTTGCTCATCAGGTGCAGGCTACAATCTAGATTCCCTTGTCCAAAATTCAATTCAATCTGACTCTTAAGTCTTATCATCTGATGGGCCATACATGTAGATTAAATGTTGAATATCCAATTCTTTTAGCATACGTTTGGCTCAACTGGTTTGCAACCAACTTTATTCTCAAACCTAGGCATAAGTTCTGGGTGAGTTCAGCTAAGCCCACACGTGGGTGGAGCCTTACACAACAACATGCAGCCATGTGTGCCAGTATCGTATAACGTGGAAGAAAATAACTTTCCATTAAGTGAGCCACATTGTTTAAAGCTTCTGGCTTAAAAGTGAAGTTGTTTCACACCTCAGGTGGACCTGTTTTCAAAAGAAATGGATGTCTAGAAAAAACTGCATTACCTTATTGTGCCCCATTGAGGAGTGGAACAAATTTTTTTGTGTGAGAAGATCTAATCACTATAGCCCTCCTAGTGGAAAGCTCGGCTAAGACAGTTTTTGCATATTTCCATTTGTTTTGTAGACAAGTTCAGTTGAGGTATGAAATAACTTGACTTCATGCCAAAATTTCTAAACAACATTGCTCACTTAATGGAAAGCTCTCATCTTTCACCCTTATACTATAGTGGCACATTTGAATGGGCAGGCCTCCACATGTGAGTGGGAGTGGCAAGCCTTTGATTTTTTTTTTTTTTTTTTTTTCTCTTTAGAAAACCTCTGAGTTAGCAGACTGACTTGTGAGCCAGAAAAGCAGGGATTTTCAGATGCCAAGCTACATAGGTTTCTGCTTCACTTGTTCCAGTACTCTTCTAATTAATTTGTTCAGATGTAGATCTTTTTCAGTGCACTATATTGTTGATGCAGTTACACCGAATGCCACAATAGTAAATGCTTTATCTTAGGATGTGTTTGGTTGCACCAAATATCATGAAAGTTATAAAATCGTATGGATAATCAGTCCAATATCTCAATGTTCTAGCAGATACTGGTGACTGGAACAAAGTAGCAAATGAAGGTGTAGGGTCTTCTGCCAGATTTTCTGTAGCTGTAGACAGTTTGGATCCCCAGAAGGGTATTCTGGTGTTCATTGGTGGTTGCAATCAGAATCTTGAGGCCTTGGATGATATGTACTATCTGTACATGGGTTTCGTTATTCACGACCTTTTAAAATTTCATCTTTTTATTAACAATAAGCATGCACATTTTAGT
This sequence comes from Liriodendron chinense, assembly GCA_003013855.2. Taxonomy (NCBI): domain Eukaryota; kingdom Viridiplantae; phylum Streptophyta; class Magnoliopsida; order Magnoliales; family Magnoliaceae; genus Liriodendron; species Liriodendron chinense. Next base: position 913,841 of record ML058501.1, on the reverse strand, counting down.
ATGATGGCTTGTCTCATCTCTTATGAGCATGCACGTTTTATCAAATGATTTTTTTTTTCCGTTCTTGATTTTGTTCTGTTTTTTGTAGTATTTCATGTTATAGAACAAGATGGAAATAAGCATTTTTTGTGTGCTTTCATTTAGGCATTAACTTCATCAATGCAAATCTCCATTGCTTTTTATGACAGGCAATCATGTACAGGAAGCTGGGACAAGAAAATTGGTGCTCCGTTTTTTGGCCTTGTAAGTTTCAGTTAAACTATAAAATATTCATAATCATGATTTGCCATGTTGTTTGATAAAGAAGCTTAGAACATGTTGATAGGATAACTTATATCTATGTATGGGCTGCTCTAATGGATAACTGTTCAAGTCCAACCTGGTATACCACAATTTACTATCCATCTAATGGATAACTTATAATGCAATCTATGTGTTGTTCTTACAGAAAGATTGACGTGTTTATTATCGAACATGTTAATAGGACACAGGCACATGGATATGTGTTGTTCAACATATCTATGTATGGGCTGCTCTAGAAAACACCGGGACAACAATCCCTTCACATGCTTTACTGAAGGTGGACATTCCTCTCGTGTTCAGGGGTGAAGATGCATGCCCTGGATTGTAAGATTATGGGGTCAAGGGTCTCCCAAGAACAGGAGATCTAAATGAGCATTTTGCTTAAGAAGATGAAGAGCCCATGGTTGCGACATTTTCCAACTTTTATACCAGGAATAGGTGAACAACATCCCCTTTTCTTTTTCTTGACAAATAGCGCCAACATTCTTCTTTTGATTATGAGATTGGTGAGAGTTTCCTCAAACAAGCTGTCAACAAGAATGTATCACCATCTCTCATTTTGTACTGAGATGCCATTTGGTCTGAATGGCAACGGCAATCTGGTTTTAGTCTTTTATTTTATGTAGGCTAGTATGCTTGCGCTACGCATTTTCATGTCTTCTGTTATTGAATAGCTGATTTCAAACTGTGGGCCTTGATGTCTTCTGTTATTGAATAGCTGATTTCAAACTGTGGGCCTTGATGTCTCCTGTTATTGACTGGCTGTTTCAAACTGTTTCTGATTTTTTTTATTATTATTGAGAAATGAGGTTAAAAACTGAATTTAGCTCCAGTTGATGCCAATAGAGGCTAAATTCATCTTTAGCCTCGGTTTTGCTTCAGTTGTGCTGCCGACTATTATATTTAATATTTAAAGGGTTTTACTAATGTCCCAACACCGTCACAAAACCTTTTAAATGGAACACAGGGTGACTTATTGTCAATCCGAACTGTTTCTTCATTCATACAATTAGGAGCAAGCCATGGTGCAGAAGTCTTGCCAATTGAATGATCCTAAGCTTCTGGTTAATACAGTGCAAATGAACAGTCCAGATTGTTTGGAGAAACAAATAGGTCTGTTCATCATCTTGAAACATCTAGTAAGATAGATCCCACTTTGTAATTTTTTTTATTTTTTTATGATTCTAAAGTAACACTTTGATTTTATGATTCCAACCATGTGATTTATGGCTCGTAAAGACATTGTAACAAATGTCTGTTTCTCTGTCCAGTGGTACCTCTGTGCTGCTGTCCACTGCTGGGCCAGTAGTGGGGATGTTGATGGTTGTTGAAGTCCTTTGATATACATTAATATGCCATCCTCTAATATGACAAATCTTCACTATCTGTAAGGACTGTTAAAATCTGTTATCCAGGTAACTAAGTGATGCAACTCTTTTGCAGGAATGTTGCTGTGGGCTTTGCTTTGTGTTCAGTACCATAGTCATGGTTGCCTTGGGTGCTTGAAGAAGGAGAGGATTTCTCTCTTGGAGCTTAAAGGTACCTTTATCTCACTATCTGGGTTGATCATGAAGGTACCTTTATCTCCTACAATCTTAACATTCTTCCTTCCTTGATGATTTGAAATAGGGCTGCATCCATTTGGCCAGGTAAATTGAATTGCAAACATCCCATGGAACTACAGTTATGTTTGCTCTTTTGGCCTTTTATGTAATTTATTCTTTGATGGTCTTAACTATCTAACTTTTATTGATGAAATCAAGGCTACCATAGGAAAGCCAAATGATTTGAGTTGTGAATTTTTTTTATCTAATTAAGGAGGAAATGATGGAAGTTAACTATGTTACCTTGAACTTGAAGCTAAGTAACATGAATACAAATGCTAACAGGGGAATCGAAATTTAATAATTGAAATTCAATGTGATAGTGCAGCCAAACGCACTCAACAGTGCCATTTTGGATTTGGACCAAGATGTGAAGGTATATACATGCATCTCTAAGGGTGCATTTGGAGCACTTATTAATGTACTGCAGTTATTAGTGTAATGAAGTGGAAATAGCCAGATTGAAAACTCGTTAGCATTCATATCCGGGATTTCTCGGTTCTGAGCTGTAATTCTATCAATTTCAATTTGGACTTGAAAAAACAAGCCAAAGCCAATAACTTGGTATAAGGCTTCAATGACGATGATGATGACTAGAAAAAACAAAAAAAGAGTTGTTGAGATATGAGACGATCTCCTAGGGAAGCATTTTTAACCTTTGTAATTATTCGCTCTATCTGTTTGATGCTTCGCACAAGATGTTGTAATTATTCCTCTTCGGCATGTTGCGTTTGAGGAAAATTATTTATTTTTCTAATGAAATATTAAGAATGGTTGAGATTTTTCCCTGTTCTAAGAAGGCCTTAAACACATGACGTCACCCATATGCAGGTTTCAAAAGATGGTCCAGAATGAGCAAGCTAGAGCACCTTGACCTGAGTGATAACTCCTTAAACGAAAGCATTCTGCCGTATTTGGGTGCACTCTCATCCCTCAAGAGCCTTGATCTAAGTCACAATAATTTTGAATGACGCTTCACCTCTGAAGGTAAGTCAATCAATTGTAAAGAAATTAAACCCAGATTTATAGCATCAGTTTAGATCAATATTTTGAACTTGATTGAGTGATCATGCCTCAAGTCACTTGTCCAAACTTGCAATCTGGAGGTTTTGGATTTGAAATATAAGAGGTTGAATGGCCCAACTTAATTATTAATTAACGATGTTAGACCCTGGAACCAGCGATGTGGGTGGGACCCTGGCCGTAGGAGCCCACCTCAACGTATGAATTATATATCCATGTTCATCTGCTTTTCCACCTTATCTTATGCCATGGAACCAAAAATGAAGCAGATGCAAATTTCTGGTGGACCACACCATAAGAAACACTGGTTAACGACCATTAAAACCCTTTTGTGGGCCACAAAAGTTTTCTATCAATCTAATATTTGTTTTTTCCTTTAATCCCTGTCTACGTGACCTTATCAACAGATTGGATGGTCAATAAACATTATGGTGTACTCCAGGAAGTTTTTAATGGTAGGCATTCAATGAGAACTGTTGCCTGTGGTGTGGTCCACCTAAAATTTTCTTCTGCTTCATGTTTTTTGAATGCATCCCAAAATAATATGAAGAAACAGATGGACGGCATGGATATATAAAGAATACATCCAGGTGGGCCCTAGGTTCAGGGTCTCACCCACATAGCTGGTTCCGGGGTCTCACCCAAGTCGCGCCCGTTAGATGATACTGCCTATTAGGTTGGCGAGTTGCAAATGGAAAGTTACAGCCAGTGGTTCGCATTTAATGGAGAATGTATCAGATGGTTAAGATCATCCCGCATGGAAGATTTTGAGGCATCTCCGGTCCACAACTTCCACCAGATGAACAGGTTGGATAACTGAAAGGTGGGGCTGACATATACGGTTAGTTCTGGTGAACAAATTGCTTGATCCAATTAACGTTTTATGTTTGCTTATTATTTAAGAAGAATTATAGGATCCTGGTCATCCTGCCAAATATATAGTGTGCTTACACACAGGAATCTTGCACATGCAGGGGCCCACGATCTTGTGATCTAAACCATTAATCTGACAGGCCCCACCATGGATGAGTGATTCCCAGGGATCTTCCAGATTAAAAGATCACAACCTTTCGATATGGTGGCCTATGAATGCCTATTAACACACGGTTAAGAGAAAACATTGTAACTGTTATTATTAGAAGAGGATGAATGCTGAATGGTTAGATCAACCAATCTTAGAGATTTCGATAGCATTACATCTCTACGTTGAGACCAGTCATGTGAATGGTTTGGATGATGAAACATAGGCCCCACATGTACAAATAAAAAACCTGAGAATTTAATTGTTAGGATAGTATATCTTTTTATTCTTATTATTTTAACTGGTGGGTAACCCTTTTTCTTTAAAGATACTGATTTTATTAAAGGCCAAAAAGAGGGTTACCGTTTTTGTCATTCGTGATTAAGTTGGTAGTTCATATTTTCTGCTTTTATTTATTGAGGAATTGTATGATACTTTAGCAGACTATGGCTAACCGTTGTTATGCACTCATCTTTCTACACATGGCACATTCCACTTAACCCAGACCATCCAAATTGTGCACCTGACCATGGGTGGGCATCGCCACAAAACCTCAATGATTTGATGATTGATTATCTGGTTGGTGAATTGAATGGACGGTTGCCCAAACCTGCAGCAGTCCAATTGAATGTGGGAATGCCTATCGATCGCACATTCAGGATCCTCTGATCAGTATATTTTTTGGACAGACTGGATCGATTGCATGCCTGCCATGTCTCCAATGGAATGGCCCAAGTTACCTCCAATCCAAGTAACTATCGTTTCTCTTGCTTGTAAATTGGTTTCAGTGATGCTGAATACATTTATATGCTTATCAGTTTTGGATTTCTATTTTTATTTTCAGATCAGTCCACGCTCTTACGGCGACTCTGCTGACTAAAAATTTCTCTGCTTGCTGGCTTTGTTTGTGAATGCTCTATCCAAAGAGGATCAAATGGAATTGCCTCCAGGTTTCCGATTTCATCCAAGTACTGAAGCTTCATCATGCATATATAATAGTTATCAAGCTTGTCACCTAGCATTTCTTACGAGTAGGTGGTGCTTCATTGTCTTTTGTTGTTGTTTTTCCTTTTTTGTTCTTACATTATAATACTGATACTCTTTATGTTTTATATTCTGGATTTTGTAGGTGGGCCAGTTGATGGATTTGCTAACGTATGAGGTGGAAGTAGCTATAAAGGAAAGATTAGAAATGAAGGCTAGCTTCACGTATGGTCAAGAGATTGGTTTCAATATTGGGAACAAAATAAAGCCTAGTTACTCATTCTACGGAGAATGGTTCACTTCAATGTGTAGATTTGTAACAAATATTAATATTATTTTTCACTAGATATGTAAGGACTTTAAGTTTCATATATGATATAATTATGATTTGTTAGGTTTTAATTTTTTTTTTGTTTTAAATAATTTGGATGACTATCAGGTGCAATAGATTCAAACATAAATTAAAACGTAATAGGGTGCGTTCAGAAAATTTAGCGACGGACCAAACCCGTCGCTAAAATTCCTAAATAAATGCAATCACGCTGTCGCCCATAAATTTAACGACGGACCAATATACGTGGCAACAATTTTGTACGACGGACCGATATCCGTCGCTAAATCCGTCGCTTTACATAATTTAGCGACGGACGTAATTCGTCGTTTAAAAGCGACGGACATAATTCGTCGTTTAAAATTTGCCACATAGTAAACTGCGACGGCCCATGCGACGGACCAAGTCCGTCGCTAATATCAATTTGCGACGGACTTGGTTCGTCGCAAAAATGCGATTTTGGCGTAGTGTGATTTGAGTCGTGGTGGAGTTTGTTAGAAACGAATGTCACAAATCACGTTTGCACAGAGGCCACTGGCTGGCCGGTGGGGGTGTCTGGCTGGCCGATCACAATGAAAACCAAGGAAGCCAACTCACTAGACTCTTTTTGGGCTATCCGGCCAGACAACCGGTTGGCAGTCTCCTTATACAACACGAATTTTGCGCTGTTTTTGTGCAAAGTGCTTCTAAATTCGATTTTTCTCCTATTTAAGGACTGTATTACGGATTAGAGGTATTCAAGATTGCAAAGGGAATTGAGGGAGCTTCTAGGTGAGAGGGTTTTTTTCTTGGGTAAGCTTGGGATTTCTCTTGTAGGCTTGAGTTTTTGGTTTTGGGTTCCATCTCTTGTAACTTCTGATATTATAGTGGATTGGTGTTGCTTTGTGCCATGGTTTTTTACCCGTGAGGGGTTTTTCCACGTTAAATTCGGATTGTGTATGTGTGGGTGATTGCATGCATTATGATTGCATTGTGTTGCTTATTTGATTCAATTTGCTGTTTTAGTTTGGCTTTACTACCGCTGCTGGCCCTCCTATCCCAACAAATGCAGCCTTGTCTTAATGTAATTGCTAAGCCAGAACTGCTTAAATTAACATCAAGATAGGGATGTCAAAGTGATGGGGTGTTGACCAGCAGCCTTGTCTTAATTGCAATTGCTAAGCCAGAGTGCTTGATCAGGGTCATAGGTTGATTGACCATCCTAGTCAGGCAACTGACAATGGTCAGATTTTGACAGTAAATCTCCGTTGGTTCTCTCAATTTAGCGCATCTTTACGTGATTTGTTTTTAATTTCGGCTTAAGTGTTATATAACACTGTTATGCGAGATTAGGGTATATGATGAAGTGAAACCTAACATGTTTAGAGAAAGTGAGAGAGTCTGGAGAAAGAGAGAAGTCCAAATTGAAGAGAGGGAAGAAGATCTGGGTCGTGAAGTTCATCCACCACCGGTTCAAGTTCATAAACTCTTCACGGACTGTTTTTTAGGATTTTTTCAATCATCGTTGGTGAGATCTCTCCATTACTTATTCTCTTGATTGTAATCCACCCCATTGGGTGAAGATAACTGGATCTAAGTGTGTGAGTTATCCTAAATCCGTGTGACCCATTAATCTAAGTGGGCTGCTTTTTTGGCCTGACCCTATCCCACAACACAATATGAATCGACCTCAACCCAACTTAAAAGGGGATTGTGCTAATTGACCCACGAGTCAACCAGACCATTACCACCCCCAGATGATGAGGATTGTCCTTTCAGTGTGGTTTTTGGATGGTCTAGATTGATGTGCCTTAGACCTGGATAAGGTGGATAGGTTGCCATGGTTTACCAACTAATAGTGGCAAATGAATCCCATTGCTCGTTGGGCCAGACTATAGGGAGTTCACTACACCTGAGGGAGCATGAGTAGCACATCATGGTTCAGTACAGACTTAAGTCATGGGCCTTATTATATATGGAGTATACCCCAAAAGTGAAGTTGATCAGTTGATTTTCAAAATTTGACTGGTGATCATCAACTCGACGATTAGAAAGTGAACAATTACAAGTCTGAATTGAACGTGTTAAATCAGATTGTTAAGACCGTCCAATTATTTTTATTTTCCTGGCTGTATCCTGACAAGCTTTTCAACATTAATGCTCTCTATTTGGAGGGCTATATTGATGCACATGAAAGGGAAAGAAAAAGAATCAGGGAAAGAAAAAACAGGTGCTTATAGAAGAAAGTGGTGGTGTTGGTGAAGAAAACAAATGTTAGATGTTATGCAAAAACAATAAGGGTATTTCTCCCAAATTCTAGAAACATTACATAAAATTTTCTAAAAACAAAAAATCCCTGACATTGGATAAAATGCAATCAATATATTACAGAGAGAGGGAGATAGAGAAATTCAAACCAAGAACAAAAGAAAGAAGAAATTTGACAACAAAAAACAAAATCAACAAGATGAATCTCAAAAAAAGGTAGAAGATCGATTCAAATTTAAAAAACCAGTATAAAAAAATAATCTTAGAAAAGATATATAGGCATGGATAAGAAAAGACAGTAGAAACTAAACAGAGAGTGGAAAAAATATAGATGGCATTATCTAAATGAATTTTAACAAGTTGAAAGCAAAACAGAGTGCAACTTCTAATGGAAGTATTGCATAATTGTGCAGAAAACCCTAAAAACAGCACAAACAACTAGTAAGAAACCTTAAATCTAGATATTTCTAAAAATGAAAAACAAGGAAATCAGAATAAAATAAAAAGAAGGTAAGCAAGAAGAGCTCAGATTTTGAGCCACAAATCCAAACAAGAACCTCTCAGGAATTGTACGGAATTAACAAGAAAAAAAAAAACAAACAAACTACTCTATAATTTCTTACAAAATCCCAAAATCTGGTAAAAAACTATACGAAATTCTTTGAAAAATAATTAGGAAAGAAATCAGAAGTCAGAACAAGTACCTAGCAAGAGATTAGGTTTCTTAGAGAGGTGGACGGGAGAGATAGAGAGAGGGGGGGAGAGACTCGAGGGGCACAGATGGAGAGAGAGAGAAAGAGAGAGAGAGAGAGAGTGAGAGAGTGCGTTGGAGGGATTGGGGGTTTTAGAGAGAGAGAGAGAGAGTTAGTGGGGTTTGGGGGTTTTGGGGTTTCACGGGGCACAGGGTATGTAGAGGGAGCGGGCTGGACATTAGATTTTTGTTTTTTTTTTTTTTTTTTTATATTGTGGGATCTTTTGCTAGCGAACAGGGTTAGTGTCTGCCGGCAATGGTTACCCTAAACCGAGTCGGGGCTCTCTTGTTTAGATCACCGGCAGACATGAAATCCGCTGGTGATTCTAACATGTGCTGGCGGAAAACATGGTCCGCCGGGAAACAAGTGCCAGCAATACTACACTTTCTTGTAGTGGTTCCTGGATCACTGTAGTTGAAGTCATATAGAGTTGGTCTTAACAGTTAGTTTTTGTCAACCATTGTGAAATACTGGCTTTGTTATTATTCTCTGAATCCTCCTTGATTTAATGAATGACTTCTCCATTCTATATTATGTTAGTCATCTGTCTTGAGAGTCTTTCCATAACATATGTTAGTCCATGTTTCTGAATCCCTTTTAAGTTGCTTTTTTCAGATTATTTCATCTTTCTTTCCATTATTTCTGATGAGGGCTGAAGAGGATCTCATTCACCTTCTTAAAGAGGAGTATGAAATAATCAAAGAGGGTATTGTGCATGTTTTAGCAATGGCTGGTGTAACCATCCATGGACAACTGGCAAAGATCTCCAGGTGCAAGCCAGAGAGATATTGATCTCAATAGAAGTTAAAGCCTCTCATACCGAGTATTTGTTTGATATCTTTTAGTGGTTTAATTCCAGCTCAGTAAACCATCTATTAGAAAGTCTATGTTCAGAGGGTAGCCAAAAGTAAAGCCGAGTATTCTATGCAGGCCCTAACAACAATTACGAAAGATGATGATGGGCTTAGATCACTTTCCATTCTATACAAGGTTTAACTCTTTAGTGGTGGTTTTAATTAAAACTAACATTATTGGGCTTCTAATGACAATGTAATTATTTACAATGGAGTTTCCTACTGGTTACAGAGGATTGTGGATATACTGGAGACAAAAACACATCTGCCTGGGATGCATAGCACAAACTGCATTGCCTGTTTTTGAAATCAGAGAGGTTGAAATTGTGGGTTTTATAATGAGCAAAATATTAGAGTACAGCAGCATATTTCTTCTTTAGCCTTTACAAAACTGAGCCATCTAATGCATGCTATTATATGTTTCCCCGATTTTGATAAGATCTTCTCACTTTGATATATTTATCCCTGTTACAGGAAGTTGAAGATAACACTAAAACCTATTGGAAAGAACAAAGTGAACTTTGTTTATTGAAAGCCAATCAGGGTATGACTAGTTATTTCTTGTTATGAATCTTAATACATGTAACAACTAATTCTCTAAAAGTTTTATGATTTTCTGCAATCCAGTTACATATAAATTTGCTTTCACTGCTAATATCCCCACTTTGTTCTTTTTCATTGTTTTTCTCTTTGGTTTCACATCGCAGGTATTTGGTGTTAAAAACTTGGTGAAAAGCTTTTTACCTCTTAAAGATGTTCATCTGAGGCCGGGGATAGAATTTTTTATGAAAATCCTATGCGTGTCATCTAAACTGCCATATCACTCCCAACAACCAATCCTCGACCTCATCCATCCATATCATCATGCCACTTCACTCCCACCTCTTTTTACACGGATACATGGAAGGGAAAGTGCCACCATGGCCAATGGATGCCTAGCACCATCCACCTCATCCATCCACTACCCACTCCATACACCACTTCCACCTCCCTTCTAGCACCAATAGGACCCCCCAGAATTTGCCACATCAGCCCCCCATTCTCGATAAAAGAGTAGGGGCCCTCTTACACTTAAAACTCTTACAACACTTGTAAAATTTCCAGTTGTAAAATTTCCAGCAATTTAGAGAGAGAGAGAGAGAGAGAGAGAGAGAGAGAGAGAGAGAGAGAGAGAGAGAGAGAGAGAGAGAGAGAGGAGGAGGAGGAGGAGGAATGGGGCCAAGATGGGCCACTCCAATCAATCTTCCTTCTAGCCCAGTTCCCTCCAACCAAGCTTAAATCCAAGCCTTCCATCAAGCATCTCAAGAGGTGGGTCATATATATTTTCCCCATTTCCTTTGTGCTTTCAGTTTTCTGAATATTTTCCATCAAGCATCTCAAGAGATGGGTCATATATATTTTCCTCATTTCCTTTCTGCTATAGTTTTCTGAATTTTTGGAGTACCAGACAGTCCACCAAGTAGGCCTCTTTGACCTCTCATGGTGCGTTCAACGCTTTGTAGATAAGGGTCCCACCATGGGGAACATTTATTGCACATATCAGAGGGTTTGGATATCCCACTAAATCATTGGAAACGTGCCCCAAGTGTTTGGTAAGTGGGCCCCAATTTGGGACAGACCCATGTTTTGAAACTGCATGTCTGATTTTTTCTGGTTTTGGGCTAACTTTGGGGAGTTGGACCAATAAAAAGGCTCCAAGCAGGAAATCCCTGCTTGGAAGCCAACAGAGGATCCATACTCAACTTTGGGCTTCCGTGGTGGGCCCCACGTATGACATATGTGTGGGCCACCACTTGGACTTTGTGACCTATATGTATGACTAAAGAAAAGGTCTTTTATATCGGCCAAGGTGGGCCTCATGTGATGGGGAATTATCCCTCAAAGTGGGTCCAGCTCAAGTTGTGCAGAACCTGATAGGGAGGAATTTCAGTTGCCCATATTGGGCCTTGTACTGTAATTTTTGTATACACATTGAGCAGGTCCCACTTTAGGGGTTTTGAAGTCCATATATAAGACTATAAGGGAGTGGTATCTTCTCGCCAATTGCAGGCCTCACGTGGTCACAAATTAGACCTAAAAATTGTTCGAACCGATTTCTGCAACAAAAATCTGTTTGAACCAAAATTTGTGGGCCCACATCCGTGAGGTCCACTACCTGTGGAAGACATTTGTTGGTCCATCTAGACCCTGGAAATGATCCAACGGTTGGATTGGACCCAAAACCCAAGTGGGCCACATCCAACCGTGGAAACCATCCTAGGCATCTATGAGGTTTATTTCTTTTTATCGGACGGTGGATAAGGTTCCTGACCTTTCCAATTTTTAGTATATAAATATATATTATTTATTTTATAAAGACAAAATAAATAAAACACAAAAAAGGGGTGCAGCCACACGTTGCTACAAGATAGAACGTGCAAAACACGTACTCGAAATTGGGCCTGAAAAATCAGAATTTTTAGTGGGGCCGGCCCGGAGCAGTTCAAAATCCCGGTACCCCGCACAGGGCACGGATTTCCTGCGAAAGCCTTGCGCAGGAAGTTCCTGCGCTGGGAACCAAGGTGGGGACCACAGGAAGTTCCAAACCGGATCCAAGACTCAAGTGGGCCGAAGACGTGAGGATTGAACATCCACAGTTAAAATATTTGTGGAGCCACAGCAGTTTCGAATCAGGATAATATTTGTGTTTCCAGTTCATCCTAGTAGTAGTGACGTTATGAACGGTATGAATGTGATATAAACATCACTGTGGACCCCAGGGAGGTTTCAACAGTAGTAATTTACCTACCCAACTTTTCCTTTAGTGAGACCCACTTGAGTTTTGGATCCGGTTCATTTTTGTTTTCATGTCCTAAAATGATCTCCCAAAACGAATGGACAGGGTGGATTTATCCAAAAAATCACTGTGGGCCCTGCCTTAGTTCCCAGGAACTTCCTGTGCAACCGCTGGAAATCCGCGGCCCCCCAGCACTGGCACTTTTACAGCCCTACCCCACTGACACATGTATTCTGAATCCGGATCCTCTGCTCTACCCGAGCAGAGAACCTCTGCTTGCGCCTCTGTGATTGGTCCATCTCTGTAGTTGGCTCTGACACAATCCGTCCCAGCTAGACCAATCACAGAGGAGGAAAACAGGATTCCTCTGCTCGGGTAGAACAGAGGATCCGGATTCATTCTACATCCGCTCTGTCCAGGCATTTCAGTCCAGGGCCCAAAACTCAGGCATATCTAGTAATCAGGTGAGCCACACCATTGTAAACAGTGGTCATTGAACATTTACTTTACTAAAAGACAAATGCAATGATGCACTACGTGACAAAAAATACAATGACGACTAAAAAAATAAAAAAAAGTCAAGCAGGGGCATCACAGAAGTAGGCTCTAGGGTAACATCCGATGTCCGATTTGGATACTATTTTTTTCGGATAAAATAAATGAATTGAATTTGGGCTCACCATGAAAAATTCTTATATTATTCGGTTCGGATTTAGATTTGACACTAATATTCGACCGGATCCTTACATGGCGTAAGAATTTAATACATACCGGTTCATGTGGTGTAGTTCAGTTGAGCCTTAGAGCCGCCTACTTTTTGGGCTCAAGCATTAAAATGATATGTCAAGCTAGATGGACGGCCTGGATAAAACATATAGGTCACTGTGGGCCCCATAGGCCCCCTAACAGGACCATCTATCTCTAGCTAGGTCCGTCCACAGTAAATTGGAAGCAAATTAGCTATTATTAGGGTAACAACTTAATGGGTGTTACGCTAACTGTGTGGGGCCCACCTTCATGTATTTTTTGTATATCCATGCCGTCCATCTGTTTTCTTATATTATTTTAAGGGACGATTCCAAACCTTCATAAGATTCGAATCTCAGGTGAACCATACCACTAGAAATAGTGATAAATGACCATTAAAAATATTTTATGGGCCATAAAAGTTTTGGATCGAGTTGATATTTGTATATTCCCTTCATCCAGATATTTTTGACATTATCATCAGGTCGGATGGAAATTAAACATTACGAAAACCTTACTATGGGCCCTTTGGAATTTTTAACGGTGAGGCACTCAATCACCACTGTTTATTATGCTATTGTCCACCTAAGATTTGGATCTGCTTAATTTTTTACAATCCTTCCTAAAATGATACATAGAAACGAATGGATGGTGTGGATATACAATAAATCATCAAGGTAGGCCCCATGGTAGGGGTAACACCCAGTAAGCTGTTACCGTGTAACAACCAAGTCGCGCCCTAAGAAATCTCTGGGAAGTGGTTAGTTTTGACCGACATATTTTCTTTGAAAGGAAGTTCCTGCACTGGGAACCTAGGTGGGGCACACCGTGATGTTTGTAAGAAATCCACTCCGTCCATCCATTTATTGAGCTCCTTTTAGGACATGAGACTGAAAATGAGCCGGATCAAAGACTCAAGTGGGCCGCACTAAAGGAAAAGGTGGGTAGGGAGATTCCTACCATTGAAACCTCCTTGGAGTCCACAATGATGTTTATATGTGATCCATACCATTCATAACGTCATTCCTACTAGGATTATATGGTGGATTTAGATCATAATCCAACCCAAATCCGATGTTTATATAGAATATTTTTGAATCGGTTGTAGATCTCGCTATTAATAAATGGATCAGATATAGATTTCACATTTCAGATTTTAGTCCAATTCAGATCCAGATTCAGTAAGAGTTATAGATTTCTGAATTCGGAGTGGATTCAACTAGATCCGCTCTAGATCTGTCCATTGAGAGCCCTACATGGAAGCAGATTGTGTAGTGAGTTTGTGGGGCCCACCATGATTTAAGTATTTTATCCACTCCGTCCATCCATCTGAACTGATAATTTTAGGGCTGGATCCAAAAATGAAGTATATGGAAATCTCAAGTGGACCACACCACAGGAAAATTGTGAACTGAATGTCCACCGTTGAACAATTCTTGAGGGCCACAGAAGTTTGGGATGAAGGAGATATTTGTGTTTTCCCGCCAGCCATGCCTATGTGATCTTATGAACAGGTTGGATGACAAGTAAACATCACTGGGGGCTAGGAAGGTTTCAACGGTGGAAATCATTATTCCCACTGTTTCCTGTGGCATAGTCCACTTGAGCTCTGGATATGCTTCAATTTTTCTCTCAACCCCTAGAATGATCTGGAAAACGGATGGACGGCATGGATAAACCACATACATTCACGGCGGGCCCACCAGAGTTTATAACTCAGTACGCAATCCGATTTCAAGCATCACACGCTACCCTTACAGCGTGTGGCTGCTGCCAGCGTATGATCAGGCCACCTTGATGTATATATTTTGTATCTACGCTGTATTTCTGGATTTTCCAGATCACAAAAAAGGGTTGGGCCCAAAAAGAATAAGATCCAAATCTTAGTTGGGCTTGGGCCACACCGCTACAAACGATGGTGGTAATTGAGGCTTACCGTTGGAAACTGCCTGGGACCCACACTGATGTTTATCTGCCATCCTACTCGTTGATAAGGTCACATCTGTTTTTGGCAGCCTAAATGGGCTGCTTTGTTACATCTATCACTTATACACACCGTTGGACCACCACTCCTTGCCTCGCCTCGAATGGCCTTGTTGGTATGGCCTTTCCAAATAAGAAAGGTATCATTTGTCAATTTCGTTTGCATTAGTTAGAAAAGCGGGCTTAAATACATATTGAGAGAAAGAAGGGATACATTGAGGAACAAGACAAGCCCATGAAGAGAGAAGGAATTATAAAAGTAAATGGGATGATTTTGAACAAGTTTTGGTGGATGAGATGGTCTTTAGAGGTGATTTTTAATAAGGGAATGGAGTTGGAGATGCATGATTTTGGAGAGTGAGGTGAAGTTGAGGATTAATTTAGAGAGTGCGGTGGAATCAAAATTGTTAGGATTAATTTATTGTTGCAATTAGATAGAGAAGAAGAGAAAAGAGAGGAAGAGAGAAGGAAACTTATGCATTTTCTATGTTCTTACTCAAAGCAATATATATATATATATATATATATATATATATATATATATATATATATATATAGAGAGAGAGAGAGAGAGAGAGAGAGAGGAATGCTCACCTGCGCACTTCTCTCACGAGAACTCGTGAGCACTTTTTCATGGCTCATTACACATGACGTGAGCTAAAATTTGAGCCGTCCATGTGATGCAGCACTCCAAAAAACCCCCAGAGCCCATCTTTCAACTTGTTCCGGAACTTTGGTGGGCCATAAAAGAAGGAAATAATTTCCTCCCTTGATTTGCCTCTTGATTTCTGCTGCGGCCCACCAAAGTTTTGGATGCAAGCGAAGTTGTGTTTTGGGCAAACTCTTTAGGTCATGTTATCATTTGAACAAACTATTTATGTAAAGCTATCTTGGATTAGTTACTCTCTTAGCTATTTGTAAATCACCTTAAAATACAATGGATTTGCACATTGACGCATATGGCACATGTAATTAAGATTGATGGTGGCACATGTAGCACATTTAGCACATGTGATGTGTGTATGAAACATTTTATTCCTAGTGCAGTAAACTGGGATGCTCTTGCTCCGGTTTATTCCACCTTTTCATGAGAATCTATCCTTGCTTCTTTTATTTTTTATTTTTATTTTTTTTTCCTTTTCTTTTGTATAAATCTATCTTTACTTTTGTCCACCGTTCAAGAGCATCCCGTGCTCATTATTAATATTTTTATGCATTCTTGTCTATAAATAGGTTTTAAACCACGTACAAGATGTTTGCTATCTCGACTGCATATACCGGGCACGACTTTGCTTGGATCCATACAGCCCGAGTTCTAACTGGGCCCATGGGCCATGAGAGTAAGTGAGCCAAACCAAATGGGCTACTAAAAAGGTCTCATCCAATATCAAATTCCATACTTTTCACATGTACAATTTTTTACTTTCAGCCTACATGTACAAATCTCATTTGATGCATTCAACAATCACAATTTTCAATAAAAAAAACAACCAGTTTCCCTTTCTCATCAATGACTACATGTTGTAGTACACACATGCACAATCCAATCGATTGTACCTGGTGTTTACTAGTTTTGGCAAACATTTCATGAATTACAATATGAAAGTCACATTAGTTGGATGATCTAATCCATCCATAATCCATATGTGGGACTTCTTTTTTAAATTTATCTATTACGAAACCATGGATGAGATGGTTGGGATTTTTTTTTGATAAAAATGATTCTTTAGAACCGTAAGCAATAGATGATGGGCCTAGCCGCCTAAGAAATGGATGGCTCGCTGCTGAATAGGCCTACTTTCCATATTGACGTTGAATGTCCATTAAATAGTTATTGTTTAGATGGTATGAATCATCTTATTGATGAAATTTTTACATGGTGGCCTATGAAATATGTTCTGAACCTAATGCATGCACATCCCATATTGCTTGGTTAGACTGGCCAAGTAGAAAACTACAAGTTACGGTGCCTAGAGAACACATATGGGAATGTGAAAAAGCTTTTTTAGTCTGTGATCATTGAAAAATAATAGCAAATATAAAATTTTGCGTAGCCTATATTTTTCTAGACTATTGAAGGAAAAAAAGAAAAGAAAAAAAAGACCATTGGCTAGGTAGGCAAAATTGGTTAGATCATCTAACTCATATATTAGGTTATCACGTTGCTGAAGTGGGCCAAAATGTGAAAACAAACGACACGTGTGCCTTTTTTTATCAGAAAGGTGGGAGCACACCACCTCCTTTATTAGGTTATGTCGTTCAGGTGGGCTAAAATGTGAAAACAAACAGATAACTGACCTTCTTCTTCTTCTTCTTCATTTTTATTTTTATTTTATTATTATTTTTATTTTTATTTTTTAAAGAAAAGTGGGAGCACACCACTTGTAATTTCATTGATTTGAAATTAGTTCTTTACAACCATTTGAGCAGGTGCAAACACAAGAAACAGCTGCCACACATCATATAGATCAGGCCAAATATAAAAATTACAAAAAGAGAGGAAACAACTAAAACCTTTTTTTTTTGGGTAGCCATTTATCTGATTGTACATACCCTTCAAAGCAGTAAGAAAATCTAAATGATGACCCACATAATATAAAATTCTAGATCCCACAAGTTTGCATATGGATGGGCACTCTATACGCATGTGGACTCTACAAACCTCTCTCTTCCCTTACTCTTCCATTTCCTTGAGGTCTTCCACCCTTACCCTAGCTCCAATATTCTTACCGTCTTACTATTTAGCAAACACCATGGAAGGAAAAATCAAGAAAAGTATTCTATCAATAAACATATAGAATTCTCTCTTTCCCTTCCTCCAGAGTGTTAGTGTCCAAAAAAGCATTCCCACACCTACTCCATATCAAACTCCAAATCCTATCCACATTAATTCCCAATCATAGCTGCTTTCAGATTGCAATATTGATAGAGTGGATGGTGGTGTTCCCTTGTCAGATTCACATTTCTTTGATAGTGGAGGTCCACACAAGTCAAAGTTCCCTTTGAATAATTCATTGTTAAATGTAAGAAATTGTCAACTTTGTGGTATTTCTCCCATGAGGAGGTTCTGTGAAAGATTTAATACCGCAAGAAATGTTAGCTCTATAAGCTGCTGAGGGATCTCACCTGACAATTCATTTTGTTAGAGATCTAATGACTCCAGATCTTTTATGCTCCCGAGTGATCATGCTGGAATTCGGCCTTTGAAACGATTGTAAGACATATTGAGCACATGGAGTGACTTTAGATCCCCAATTGATTTTATGATCTCCCCGTGAAATTTTTTTCTGAAAGATCTACTACGGTGAAGGCAGTAAGGATCTTTACTAGTTCCATTTGCAGCCTTTTGCTGACTAGAGACACTTAATTTGTTTTGATAGTACATGGAACCTCTTATCATTTTTCCAAGCACTACAAATTGGGATTTGTCTCCAACCATCATTGCCTTCCAGCTCTTGAACATATTTGATGGAAATTTTCCCTCGAAGCTATTGCAGGAGAGGTCGATGATTTGTAACAGTGGGAAGGGGTGATTTGTAAGAGGATGCCCAATGGTGCCATGAAATTGGTTAGATCTCAAAACAAGGACGCGCAACTGGGACAAAGCTTCCAACCATAAAGGGAAGATGTCGTGTATTTACTTGTTTCCAAGGTTCAATACTTCCAACATTTTGCAATTGGCAAAAGACCTTGGCACTTGGCCTTCTAAATGATTTCGACTAAGATTAGGTGTTTATATATTACATCCCTCTTTAAATGTCTGAAGCAAGGTGCCACTGAAAGCATTTCCTTGAAGATTCAACACACTAAAGGCATTGCCAATCTCACCCAAACACGGTGGAATCCGACCACTAAAGTTTTTGTTAGATAAATCAAGGATTGCCAGGGATGTTGTGTTGCAAACTGATACAGGGATTTCTCCACTGAGGCGATTGTTCAAAATTGAAAAGAAAATGGTGGAGGGCAATGAGAATATTGGAAGTGAACCTTCAAGGAATGTTAGCTCTATTAACTGCCAAGGGATCTCCCTTGACAATTTATTTCGCGGGAGATCTAATTACTCCAAATCCTTGAGGTTCTTAAGTGATGTTGGAATTTGGCCTGTTAAATAGTTGTTGGACATATTGAGCACATGGAGTAACTTTAGATCCCCAATTGATTCTGGAATATCCCTGTGAAATTTGTTATCTAAGAGATCCACTATGGTGAAGGCAGTAAGGATCATTACCAGTTCCATCTGCAGCCCTTTGCTGACTCGAGACACATTGTCTTGGTAGTAACTTCCGTTTATGATTTTGCCAAGGATCGAAGATTGGGATTTGTCCTCTTCCATCATTGCCTTCCAACTCTTGAACATATTTGATGGCAAATTACCCTCAAATCTTGAATCAGGGAGGACGTGGTAGGTCGATCACCGTCTCCCTAACCGATAGTTTCTCGAATCCACGAGAAGAAATAAAAGATAAAAAAGAGGAATTTAATTCCAAATAATTGCTTTATTGAAGATTGAATGAATAATAACGGAATTACAATTCATATAAATAGGAAACTAAACCCTAGGTAAAGTATCAGACTCCAACTCCAACTTAAACTCCTAGAAAACGCAACTTATTATAAATAGTAAACTTACTATTTATAGAAGTCGTTCAATCCTACTAGAACTCTTGGTTTTCTGCCAAAAATAGAAAGTTATCAAACGGCCTCAACCACGTTGTTCTACTAAAGATTCTAAGCCCTTTTCATGTTGGGCACTAACTCTAAAACCCTACAGATGCAAAGTTATGATCGAATTAAAACTTACTATAAATAGTAAAACTGAAAATAAACTAGCCTAATGACCGTCGATACGGTCGAAACTCGCGATTCCGGCCTGGGCAACCCGGCGTAGCAAGGTTGGTTGGCTAAAGTAGCTCAAGCTACCCCAAATTGATATATTATACGTCCCGCAACTCATTCCGGATTGTGAGATAAGACCGATTTATGGTCCTGACGATCAAAATCACTTTCGACCCCGACCGGTCTTCTTTTGCTCCATCTGGGCCATGAAATAATCCGTGACCCGTTCTACATCAGTCTCCTCTACTTCGAAAGAACTCAACCCCGAGTTCTCATCCAGCTTTGGTTCATGATATTCATACAGATCTGCCACGTTGAAAGTCCTTGAAATCTCCATGTCATCCGGAAGATCAACAACGTAGGCATTGTCATTGATCTTGCGAATGATCGGTACCGGTCCAATCTTCTTTTGTTTCAACTTGTTGAAGGTCCCGGTAGGAAATCGCTCTTTACGTAGGTGGACCATCACTTGATCACCTATTTCGAACACTTTAGCGCGTCGATGCTTGTCAGCCGCTTTTTTGTACTTTTTGTTCTAAGTCTGTAATTTGTTGCGCACGTTTGCATGTATGTCCATGATTCGGTCTGCCATATGTTCAGCTGTAACGCTTATGCCCGGAAGCTTGGGCATGGGAACCAAATCGAGTGTGTGACGAGGCACGCACCCATAAACAATGTGGAACGGAGACTTTCCTGTCGATCGGTTTACCATGTTGTTGAACGCAAACTCTGCTTAAGCCAGGGCCATGTCCCACTGCTTCAGTTTGTCATCTGAAAGGTAACAGATGAGATTCCCCAATGTGCGGTTGACGACCTCAGTCTGCCCATCTGTTTGTGGATGACAAGCACTGCTGAAGTGAAGTCGTGTACCGAACCGATTCCACAAGGCTCGCCAAAAGTGGCTAATGAACTTTGTGTCCCGGTCTGAAGTGATCGTCTTAGGAATCCCATATAGTCGCACAACCTCTCTGAAGAAAAGGTTCGCAACGTGTTCCGCATCAAAGGTCTTCTTGCACAGAATGAAGTGTGCCATCTTAGAGAATCGGTCTACCACCATGAACACTGAGTCCATGCCGCGTTGTGTTTGTGGGAGCCCTAATACAAAATCCATAGATAAATCCTTCCAAGGGGCACCTGGCACGAGTAATGGCGTGTAAAGACCTGTATTTTGAGATTGTCCCTTAGTGGTTTGACAAATATGACATCGTTGTACCGCGCTACTAACATCACGAGCAAGTTGCGGCCAGTAATACCGCTCTTCCACCATCGCTCGAGTCTTATCTCGTCCTAGATGACCGCCGATGCCACCACCATGCAGCTCGATAATAATTTTGTCCTGTAACGAACTCTGCGGAATGCAAAGTCGATTTCCTTTGAAGAGGAAGCCATCTTGAATTAGAAGGTCACTCGGGTGACCCTCTTGGCACTTTTTTCATGCATCTGTAAAATTCTCGTCGTCGGCATAAAGTTCCTTGAGACAGTCAAATCCGACCACCTCACTGCTCACTGTAATAAGAAGGGATGCACGTCGGCTTAGTGCATCTACCACCTTGTTCTGCTGCCCTGACTTGTGTTTCAAGACGAACGTGAATTCCTGTAAAAATGAAATCCATCTAGCATGCATATGATTCACATTAGTCTGAGTATTGATAAATTTTAAGGCCTAATGATCAGTGTATAGTATAAATTCCCTTTGAATAAGATAATGGCGTCAATGGCGCAGTGCCTGAACCACTGCATATAATTCAAGCTCATAGGTCGACCACTTCTGCCGTGCGTCGCAGAGTTTTTTACTGTAAAAGGCAACTGGCCTGCCCTCCTGAGAAAGGACTCCCCCAATGCTGACAATAGATGTGTCACATTCTACCTCAAACAATTTATCGAAATTATGGAGTACCAGGACCGGGGTAGTGGACAACCGATGTTTAATTTCTGTAAAACTCTTCTCTGCCCCTTCGGTCCATTGAAACGGACCCTTCTTCATACAGTCGGTAACCAACGCGACGATACTGCTGAAGTTCCATACAAACCGACGATAGAAGGTCTCCAATCCATGAAAATTTCGTACCTCATGAATGTTCGTCGGAGTCAGCTAATCCCGAATAGCTCGAACTTTCTCTTCGTCCACTCGGATACCCGTGGACGACACAATGAACCCCAGAAACAATAATCGATCAGTTAAGAAGCTACACTTTTTCAGATTTAAGTATAGCTTGTTGTCGGCCAACACTTGTAGCACTTTTCTGATGTGGGTCATGTGCTCCGTTTCATCCTAACTATATATTATGATGTCGTCAAAGTAAACGACAACAAAACGGCCAATGAACGGCTTCAACACTTGGTTCATTAAACGCATGAAGGTGCTTGGTGCGTTGGTCAAACCGAATGGCATAACCAGCCACTCATATAGCCCTTCCTTGGTCTTGAAGGCCGTTTTCCACTCGTCACCTAGCCTAATACGGATTTGATGGTATCCACTCCGTAAGTCCAGTTTTGAGAACACCTTGGAGCCCTCGAGCATGTCCAGCATGTCATCCAACCGCGGTATTGGAAATCGATATTTAACTGTTATTTTATTGATTGCGCGGCTATCGATACACATGCGCCATGTTCCGTCTTTCTTTAGGGTAAGGAGTGCCGGAACGGCACACGAGCTCATGCTCTCTCTAATAAGACCCTTACAGATCAGTTCCTCCACTTGTCCCTATAGAATTTCACACTCTTTCGGACTCATCCGATAGTGCGGTCAGTTGGGTAAACTGGACCCTGGGACAAGGTCGATGTGATGTTGTATGTCTCGCATGGGAGGCAACTCATCAGGTAAATCTCCAGGCCAAGTACTTCGAAATTCTTCTAGCAACGGTTTAAGGCGTTGAGGAATATTAGAGGATCCTCGCTCCTCGCCTTTTATTATAATGGCATATATTTCGCCCGTTTCTTTTGATTCCTTAACAAACTCACGAATGGTAAGGAGAGAGTTTCCCTCCACTTTAGAAGCTTCAGGGTATTTCTCTGGTGTCATAGGGGCCAAAATAATTTTTCAACCATCCTTGGTGAACATGTATATGTTTTCTCGTCCACCATGTGTCACATCTCGATCCGATTACCATGGCCGCTCGAGTAACATGTGGCAGGCTTCCATGTCAACCACATCACAGAGGACCTCGTCCTTATAGCTTTTACCAATGGAAAACGAGATAATGCATTGATGAGTTGCCTTTGTTTCGTTCACCTTCTTGATCCAGCCAATCGAGTAAGGGGTAGGGTGCTTCGTCATAGGCAGATGTAACTTATCCACCATAATTTTCGAGATAAAATTTTAGCTACTCCCACCGTCTATGATCACATCACAGATTTTGCCTTGCACGGTGCACTTTGTGCAGAAGATATTATGTCGTTGTGGGTGCACTTCCTTTCTGGGAGTGTAAAGTAGTCGTCTCACTACTAGCGATTCTTCATGATCTTTAGTCAGCCAATCTACATCTTCTATGTCCCCCTCTTCAGTATGTTCCAATTCAGGGTTGTCTTCCGTTACTTCACCTTCCGCGCCACCTTCATTCGTAGTTAAGTGGGCTGCAGGGCGTTGAGGGCAAGCGTTCAACCAGTGGCCTGGTTGGCCACAACGGAGACAATGGTCTGGTCTTGGCCGACCATATGGGTTGGGGATCCTGTTAGGACCCGTTGTTGTGGGAGCTACACGTTAAGGTCTTGAGGGACCGCTTCCCCAGTCCCGGTTCGTGACCGTAGGAGGTTGAGGACGCCCTCCTATAAGTTCCTTGCCTTTGGCTAACGTGGTATCTTGAGTGGGTCCGGTGATGAGATTCCATGTTGCCGGATAGGGTCGAGCAGGGGGCCGTGACAACTGTGTTTCTGCTCGGGTGGCCAATTGATTGGCCTCACTCAACGTCCAGACTGGATGCATCTGGACCCGATCCTGGATTGCAAACCGCAATCCACCAATGAATCGTGATACTTGTTGTGCCTCTGATTTCAATAAATTATTCCGTGTAGGCAATCACTAAAAATTTTCAAGATATTCAGTTACGGTTTGATTTCCCTGACGATAATTTTGATATTGTTGAAACAAAATTTGTTCATAGTCGCTAGGGAGGAATCGAGCTTTAAAAAGCTGTCTCATTCGAGGCTAAGTTCGGATGGGTGTCTTATTCTGACGGGTGCGGGAAACCTGTAGGTTTTCCCACCATGCTGAAGCATCGAATTTAAATTTATATGCAATTAGTTTTACCTTCTTGTCGTCCGGCACTTCCATATAGTCGAAGTATCACTCGACCTCTACCAGCCAGTCGAGGAACTCTTCTATTCGAAGTAGCCATTAAAGCTAGGAAGATCAGCTTTGCCCCGATAGGCTCGTTCTGCTCGTTGCACACGCTTATTCCCTAGCGCAGGTCGTCATACCAAAATGTCTTCGACCTCGTCATCGCTTGGTTCTAATTCGTCTGGTGTAGCCCTACGATTATCCACCTGGGGTGCTCTACGGACAACAGGATTGTCCCGTATAGCAACTGTTGGTAGTTGTTGGTTGCCTTGGGCTTGAAGCGAAGCTAGCGATGTTGCAATCTGGTTGAGGGTAGCCTGTATAACTTGCAGGATCAATCGGTTCTCCCGTTGTGCTGCTTCGAAAGCTGTCGCCATTAAATAGTCCCTTGGAGCATCATCCTTAGGATGAGGATCCAACCCTTCATTAGAGGTCATCGTCCTGAGGAAGAAACCTCTCTCTGATACCAATGACGCAGTGAGGACGCGGTAGGTCGATCACCGTCTCCCTAATCGATAGTTTCTCGAATCCATGAGAAGAAATAAAAGATAAAAAGAGGAATTTAATTCCAAATAATTGCTTTATTAAAGATTGAATGAATAATAACGGAATTACAATGCATATAGATAGAAAACTAAACCCTAGGTAAAGTATCAGACTCCAACTCCAACTTAAACTCCTAGAAAACGCAATTTATTATAAATAGTAAATTTACTATTTATAGAACTCGTTCAATCCTACTAGAACTCTTGGTTTTCTGCCAAAAATAGAAAGTTATCAAACGGCCTCAACCACGTTGTTCTACTAAAGATTCTAAGCCCTTTTCATGTTGGGCACTAACTCTAAAACCCTACAGATGCAAAGTTATGATCGAATTAAAAATTACTATAAATAGTAAAATTGAAAATAAACTAGCCTAATGACCGTCGATATGGTTGAAAATCAAGATTCCGGCCTGGGCAACCTAGCGTAGCGGGGTTGGTTGGCTAAAGTAGCTCGAGCTACCCCAAATTGATATATTATATGTCCCTCAACTCATTCCGGATTGTGAGATACAACCGATTTACGGTCCTAACGGTCCGGATCACTTTCGACCCCGACCGGTCTTCTTTTGCTCCATCTGGGCCATGAAATAATTAGTGACTCGTTCTACATCAAAGCTATTGAAAGAGAGGTCGAGAATTTGTAATAGTGGGAAAGGGTGATTTGTTAGAGGATGCCCAATGGTGCCGTCAAATTGGTTGGGTCTTAAGACCAGAACACGCAATTGGGACAAAGCTCCCAACCATAAAGGAAAGGTGTCGTGTATTTGATTGTTTCCGAGGTTCAATACCTCCAACATTTTGCAATTGGCCAAAGACCTTGGCACTTACCCTTCTAAATGATTTCCACTGAGATTGAGTTTATTGATATTACATCCCTTAATGTCTGAAGCAATGTTCCATTGAAAGCATTTCCCTGAAGATTCAACACAGTAAGGGCATCACCAATCTCACCCAAACATGCTGGAATCCCACCAGTGAAATGATTGTAAGAAAAATCAAGAACTGTTAGGGATGTTGCATTGCAAACTGATAGAGGGATTTCTCCATGGAAGCTGCTGTTTGAAACTGAAAAGAAAATTACAGAGGGTGATGGGATTGGAAGTGAGCCTTTAAGCATGTTGGAGCTAAGGTCAAGATATTGAAGGGCACTCAACAAAACATGGGGAAATGGTGGTTCTATTCCCTGCTGAATATTGTGAGAAAGATTTAATGAGTTTAAAGGCCCATTCCCAACCTCCCATATCCATTTGGGTTTTTCACCACTAATTTTATTGTTGAAAAGGTCCAATTCACTCAACTGCACTTGATCCGTCAAGAAATCTGGAAATGCACTGATGTTGTAAGAACGTAACCTCAAATATTCAATCTGGGGGATGGAAAGAAATGTGGAATTACCACCGCCATCTTGGACTGACAAGTCGTTATCTGAAAGATCAAGAAGAAAAAGGTTTTTTGAGGTTTTTGAAATAAGCCTAGCTGCACAGCACCACTGAAATTGTTGGAAGAAAGGTAAAGTTGAATTGAGCTACTCAATCTGTTGGATGAAAGATCCAAGTATTGCAGTTTGGTAAGGTTCAAAAGTGAGGATGGTAATGATCCAGACAAGTTGCAATTGCTGAGCTCTAATTGAGTCAAGAATTTGAGATCACCGAGAGAATCTGGTAACTTTCCTGACAATCCTGTATATGACAGGATCAATTGCTGCACGGTATTATTTTGAGGGAACTCCGGCAAATTTATAGCTAGAAGTGGATTGCTTGATATTGTTGGGGTTAGGAGCCCCGCAATGAAAGCAACCAAAGCAGGTGAGGAACACACCATAATGGCAATCAACAAGCAAATCATCACACACAAGAAGGCAATCCGATTTTTATGTGGAAAAACCCCTCAAGGGTAAAAAACCACGGCACAAAGCGACACCAATCCACTATGAATCAGAAGTTATAAGAGATTACAGAAGAAAACCATGGATCACAGCCCGCAAGAGAAATCCCAAGCTACCCGAAGCTAATTCTCACATGAGAAGGACAAACACAACCCTTTCCCTAATCCCAGAGAACTCCAAGCTTCCTCCCTAGCTCTTTCTCTCACCCTAGAACCCTCTCAATCCCTTGGCCCATTGGCGGCGACCCTAATCTTAGATTACATCTCCTTAAATAGGAGAAAATCGGAATTAGAAACTCCTTGCGCAAAACCGCGCAAGAAACCAAGTCCAACAAGGAAACTGCCCGACCAGTGGGACGACCGGTCGGACCCCCCCACCGGCCGGTCGGCCGACCGATCGGATGGCCCAAAGAGGCTCCAGATACATGCTGTCTTCATCTCCAACGTGACCGACCGGTCGGTGGTCTTCATGCATGAAGAGTAGAGGCGTCCAATCCCAATAAACTCCACCACGACTCTAATCTTCATGCAACACCTCGCCACGCACCATCTTCATCTCTACTTCGCCGTCATCATAGCTCCACCACTTCTCACGCCTC
Organism: Liriodendron chinense; assembly: GCA_003013855.2. NCBI lineage: Eukaryota > Viridiplantae > Streptophyta > Magnoliopsida > Magnoliales > Magnoliaceae > Liriodendron > Liriodendron chinense. Next base: position 887,076 of record ML058501.1, on the reverse strand, counting down.
ATCGACTTCATCCTTGCACTTTCATCACCCGCTTGCTCATGTGGCCCTTGCGCGTGCCACACACGAGCAACCATGGATCCCACTGCCAATCCCGCAACTCCACCATGAATGGTGCTCCCGATCAAACCCGATCGCAGTCGACAAACCTGATTGAGATATTGGCATACCGATCCACCTTCTTCAACTCTACTTCTTTCATAGATATCAATCGCTTTCCATGTTTTTCTTTCACGGAATCCTTCTCCACAACGAATCTCATGCCAGAAGACGCCATTGATGTCTCGCCTCAGATTCTCTCTGTCTCCTTCCCAACTTTTAGCTCTGATACCACTTGTTGGGGTTAGGAGCCCCGCAGCGGAAGCAACCAAAGCAAGCGAGGAACACACCACAATGGCAATCAACAAGCAAATCATCACACACAAGAAGGCAATCCGATTTTTACGTGGAAAAACCCTTCAAGGGTAAAAAATCACGGCACAAAGTGACACCAATCCACTATGAATCAAAAGTTACAAGAGATTACAGAAGAAAATCATGGATCACAGCCCACAAGAGAAATTCCAAGCTACCCGAAGCTAATTCTCACATGAGAAGGACAAACACAGCCCTTTCCCTCATCCCAGAGAACTCTAAGCTTCCTTCCTAGCTCTTTCTCTCACCCTAGAACCCTCTCAATCCCTTGGCTCCTTGGCGGCGACCCTAATCTCGGATTACATCTCCTTAAATATGAGAAAACCGGAATTAGAAACTCTTTGCGCAAAACCGTGCAAGAAACCAAGTCCAACAAGGAAACTACCTGACCGGTCGGACAACCAGTCGGACCCCTCCACCGGCCGGTCGACCGACCGGTCGGATGGCCCAAAGAGGCTCCAGATACATGCTGTCTTCATCTCCAACGTGACCGACCGGTCGGTGGTCTTCATGCATGAAGAGTAGAGGCGTCCAATCCCAACAAATATCTCGATGATTTGTAGGTTTGGCAGCTGAAAAACACTCTCAGGGAATTTTCCATGCAATCCATACTCTCTAAGGACCAGGGACGTCAAGGACGATAAGCTCCCTATCAAATTGGGCACTACAAGTGAGAGATTAACATAGGTGAGGTCAAGCTCAGATAGGAAACGGAGTTGGGAAAGAGAAGAATCAAGGGGTCCTGAAAGATGACAATATTGTAAGATCAACTTGCGGAGACTCCCTGGGAAGCTGGGCACTGCAAAGGAGAGATTGTTATGGCTGAGGTCGAGTTCAGTTAAGAAATGGAGGTGTGAAAGGGAAGAATAGATGGAGCCTGAAAGACCACAATCAGATAAGCTCAATTTTTGGAGACTAGGGAGTGGCAAATCCGAGGTCTGGCCCTGCAGTGAGATGTGTACCCAATCCAGATAGAGTTCACTCAGACTCGATAGGTTTTGGACGACTGCTCCAATGCTTGGGTTTTCGAGTTTCAAGTATGGAGATCCATAAACATTGAAATATTCATTGTAAGATAGATCGAGAGAAACGAAGCTGGTGAAGCGGGAGATTCCAGAAGGATTTGGTCATAAAAGGACGAATGAGAGAGGTTGAGATGGGTCAAACTGGTGAGCTGGTCACACCCAGATGGGATTTGAGAGCCATCGAAGTAATTGTCAGTGAGGTTTAGCCTCTGTAAGCTCCGAAGATGAAAGAAGCTTTCAAAATCAATCGGACCAGAGATGGAGAGCTCGCTGAGGTCGAGGCTGTTGGAACGTCCAAACCAATCAGACGGTCCAGATGGTCTAGCAATATCTGGAAGCTTCTTGGGATTTGAAAAGGCATACGTTACAACTGTTGGGATTTCCCACGTGTTGTAACTGTTGGAGTTTCCATACGTTGGAAAACTGCCACATTGAATCTACTCTTAATTTAGGTTGATGTAGACTCTATATATACAGATTGTTGCTGTATGTTTTTCAAGCGTCAGATAGCAAGAAATATAAGAAAGTTTTCATATATAAAACAGCAGCAGATTTGTAAATCTGAGTTTGTTTGTTTCCTGTTTTCTTCAAGTCATTACGTGGCCTTGTAAAGGCAATCGTCCAGCATCCAACCTCTCAGCAGAAGATCACACAGCATCTGTTGAAATCCACCTTCCCAAACCAATCACTCAGTTGCTGAAGCAGATCGTCCAGCCTCTGGAGAATATTGGCCAGAAATCGGTCCACTTTCTGTTGGACATCGGTCAGCATCTAAGGCAGTCGCCCGCCAATCACCCAATATTTCGGACGTGATCATCTGGTATCTAAGGAGATCGCCCAGATTATTCTTGGAGATTGGCCAGATTCTGAGGCTGTCGCCCAACAAATTGGTATCAGAGCTTATCGGTTAAATGGCCAACTCGATCCAGCCGCAAATTCCGAAATTGTCTAAAGACAACTATGAGAATTGGTGCATCCAGATGAAAGCACTGTTCGGGTCGCAAGATCTATGGGAGATCGTGACCGATGGGTACGAAGAGCCCACTATGGAGCAAGAAGCCGTCTACACCGCTGATCAAAGGGCAGTCCTCAAAGATCAAAGAAAGAAGGACAAGAAGGCTTTGTTTCTTGTCTATCAAGGGTTGGATGAGTCCACCTTTGAACGGATCGCTGAAGCGACAACAAGCAAGCAAGCATGGGAGATTCTTAACACCATCTTCAAAGGAGTTGATCGTGTGAAGAAGGTTCGCCTCCAAACCTTTAGAGCCGAGTTCGAGATCTCTCGCATGAAGGAAGGTGAGTCCATTTCGGATTATTTTTCAAAGTTGCTTGTCATTGTTAACAACTTGAAAAGAAATGGCGAAAAGATTGAGGATGTACGGGTGGTCGAAAAAATACTGCGATCCCTTACACCGAAATTTGAACATGTGGTTGTGGCCATAGAAGAATCAAAGGACTTGGAAAAACTGTCCATTGAAGAACTGATGGGATCGTTGCAAGTGCATGAGCAACGAATGCAAAAAAATGTTGGACCGACGCTTGAACATGCCTTGGAGTCCAAGTTGACTCTAAATGAACAAAAGAATGGCCATACACAAAGAGGGGGCCGTGGTACTAGCAATCGTGCAAGAGGCAGAGGGCGTGGATATCATCCAAGCCATCAACAAAATCAACAGAAATTTACCAATTTCCGTGGAAGAGGAAATGGTAGAGGCCGATCCATGCGTGGTCGTGGAAATACAAAAAATATTCAATGTTACAACTGCAACAAGTTCGGCCATTATGCTTTAGACTGCTGGAGCAAACCAGTAGATCAAGATGAGCATTCTAATTATGCAGAAGCATCAAATCATGAAAAGGAAGACTCCGTACTTCTTCTTGCACAAGAAGAAGCATGCGATCAACATGACGTGTGGTATCTCGACTCTGGTGCGAGTAACCACATGTGTGGAAAGAAGGAGCTGTTCGTGGAACTGGCAGACGATGCTTGTGGCAACGTGAGTCTAGGAGACTCATCAAAAGTTCCCGTGAAAGGTAAAGGAAAAGTTAAAATCTATCAGAAGAATGGTGTGCCAAATTTTATCTCCAATGTGTATTACGTACCAAACATGAAAAGTAACATCCTCAGTATTGGCCAACTCCTTGAGAAGGGGTATGTCATACACATGGAAAACTATTCTCTCTCTATAAGAGATGCACACGGGAGACTTGTGGCTCAAGTCCAAATGGCGAAGAATCGCATGTTTCCGCTCCAAATCAACACAAAAATCGAGAAGTGTCTCTATGGAAAGGTGAAAAATGATTCATGGAGATGGCATCTTCGCTTTGGGCATCTCCATTTTAGTGGCTTAAAGTTATTGTCTTCATCAAGCATGGTACAGGGCTTGCCCGCTATTGAAGCTTCAGAACATGTGTGTGAGGCATGCACACTCGGCAAGCAACAAAGGAACTCCTTTCCAAGTGGAGTGTCCAGAAGAGCAAAGGAACCACTTCAATTGGTTCATACTGATATTTGTGGACCACTTGAAACACCCTCTCTTGGAGGTAATAAATATTTTATTACCTTCATTGATGATTTCAGCAGAAGACTTTGGGTGTATTGCATAAAAGAAAAATCGGCCGCTTTTTCTATCTTTAAAATTTTCAAAGCTTGTGTTGAAGTTGAAAGTGGTCACAAAATTAAAGTACTCAGATCTGACAGAGGTGGAGAGTACACCTCAAATGCATTTCGAGATTATTGCAGGGAACAAGGCATCAAGCAGCAGCACACTGCAGCCTACACGCCACAGCAAAATGGCATTGCGGAACGAAAGAACCGCACCATCCTCGATATGACGAGAACGATGCTAAAAGAGAAAGGCTTGCCAAAGAACTTCTGGGCAGAGGCAGTTGCGTGTACTGCTTACTTGCTCAATCGATGTCCAACCAAGAGCGTCAGAAACATGACACCACAGGAGGCATGGAGTGGCTATAAACCAAGTGTGGCGCACCTAAGGATCTTTGGGTGTGTCGCCTACGCTCAAGTTCCAGAGGCAAGAAGAAGGAAGCTTGATGATCGTGGTGAAAAGTGCATCTTCATCGGCTATAGTGAAGAATCTAAAGCCTACAAGCTCTACAATCCACTAACCAATAAAGTAGTGGTGAGTAGAGATGTGATCTTCAGTGAGGAAGAAGCTTGGAAATGGAACGATGAAGAATCGACCAAAAATATTCAAGTCGAAACAGAAGAACAAGAAGAAAGGCATGACCGTCAAGAGCAAACACCCACAACACCTTCTTCGGCCGCATCATCAGTTCACAGAAGCCCTGAAAGTACTCCATCAAATCAAAATTCGGCCAGCTCGTCCTCACCCATGGCACCCATCAAAATGAGAAGCTTAAGCGACATCTATGAGCAAACTGAAGAAGTTAATCTTTTCTGCTTGTATGCAGATCATGAGCCTCTGACATTCCAGGAGGCCATAAAAGAAGAATGTTGGAGAATAGCTATGAAAGAAGAAATTCATGCCATTGAAAAGAATGATACATGGGAGCTTACTATGCTTCCTAAGGGCCAGAAAGCTATCGGCGTCAAATGGGTGTACAAGATCAAGCGAAATGCTGATGGTGAGATCGATCGCTACAAGGCAAGGCTCGTAGCAAAAGGATACAAACAGAAGTACGGGGTAGACTATGAAGAAGTCTTCGCTCCTGTTGCTCGCCTTGATACTGTGAGGATGATTATCTCCCTTGCAGCACATCACAGTTGGATGATCTACCAACTTGATGTGAAATCTGCATTCCTGAATGGAATTCTGGAAGAAGAAGTCTATGTTGACCAACCTGAAGGGTTTGTTATGCAAGGGGAGGAACACAAGGTGTATCGGCTGAAGAAAGCCCTTTATGGGTTGAAGCAAGCTCCACGTGCTTGGAATGCACGTATCGACAACTATCTTCAAGAGAACGGCTTCGCCCAATGTCCATATGAGCATGCAGTCTACATCAAGAAAAATGCTCATGGCGATATGCTCATAGCATGCCTGTATGTTGATGATTTGCTGTTTACAGGGAACAACCAGCCAATGTTTGATGAATTCAAAAAGGCCATGTTTAAGGAGTTCGAGATGACCGACGGAGGTCTGATGTCTTTCTTTCTAGGCATCGAAGTGAAACAACAACATGGTGGCATCTATATATCTCAAAAAAAGTATGCTAAGGAATTGCTTGAAAAGTTCAAGATGACCGATTGCAATGCCGTGAACACACCTATAGCAACGGGCCTGAAGCTGACAAAAGAAGGAGAAGGAAGAAGCGTGGACTCGACTCTGTTCAAGAGTCTGATTGGAAGCCTAAGGTATCTCACAATCACAAGGCCGGATATCGTCTACAGTGTTGGGCTTTTAAGCAGATATATGGAAGCGCCAAAAGAATCACATTGGCTAGCTGCAAAAAGAATCCTCAGGTACGTCAAAGGAACAATGGAATTCGGTCTTTTCTATCCATACGATGATGAAGCGATGCTGTATGGATACTCAGATAGTGATTGGGGAGGTGACCAAGATGAAAGAAAGAGCACCACGGGATATGTATTCTATCTCGGAATGACTGCTTTCACATGGAATTCAAAGAAGCAGAGTGTGGTCGCCCTGTCTACATGTGAAGCAGAGTATGTGGCAGCATCATCTACAGTCTGTGAGGCAATTTGGTTGAGAAATCTGCTAAAGGAGTTGAAGCATCCGCAAGAAGAATCCACAGTCATATATGTGGATAACAAGTCGGCAATCGAGCTCTCCAAAAATCCGGTACAACATGGAAGAAGCAAGCACATTGATACCCGATATCATTTTCTTAGAGATCAAGTGAAGCAGAAAGTGGTGAAATTGGAGTACTGTCACACCACTGAACAAGTCGCGGACATATTCACCAAGGCATTACCGACCGATACATTCAAACGACTAAGGTCATTGCTTGGAATAAAGCCTGTTTTGGTTTGAAGGGGAGTGTTGGAACGTCCAAACCAATCAGACGGTCCAGATGGTCTAGCAATATCTGGAAGCTTCTTGGGATTTGAAAAGGCATACGTTACAACTGTTGGGATTTCCCACGTGTTGTAACTGTTGGAGTTTCCATACGTTGGAAAACTGCCACATTGAATCTACTCTTAATTTAGGTTGATGTAGACTCTATATATACAGATTGTTGCTGTATGTTTTTCAAGCGTCAGATAGCAAGAAATATAAGAAAGTTTTCATATATAAAACAGCAGCAGATTTGTAAATCTGAGTTTGTTTGTTTCCTGTTTTCTTCAAGTCATTACGTGGCCTTGTAAAGGCAATCGTCCAGCATCCAACCTCTCAGCAGAAGATCACACAGCATCTGTTGAAATCCACCTTCCCAAACCAATCACTCAGTTGCTGAAGCAGATCGTCCAGCCTCTGGAGAATATTGGCCAGAAATCGGTCCACTTTCTGTTGGACATCGGTCAGCATCTAAGGCAGTCGCCCGCCAATCACCCAATATTTCGGACGTGATCATCTGGTATCTAAGGAGATCGCCCAGATTATTCTTGGAGATTGGCCAGATTCTGAGGCTGTCGCCCAACAGAGGCTGATCACGTGACCAGTGGGTCCATCACACGTGATGCCTTCCCAAGAGCAGCAATCGATATTGTTAGAATTCCAAGAGTGGAGAGTAGAGAGGCTGTAATCATCGTAGAAGAGGAAGCCTTGCTTGAGTTGGAGCAAAGAAGAGAAGTGAAGATGGTTACATTGTTGTTGGGTAGTGGCGAAGAGAAAATTAGAAGGGAGAAGGAAGAGGATTATGATGAGAAATGATGGGTTTTCTCTTTTAGAAAAGAGGAGGAGAGCCATTACTAATATTTGGGGTTGTGTTGGGGATGTGTTGTAATAGGAAGGGGGAGTGAGGTCTATTTATAGAAACAAGTAGAGAGCTTTTATTACTGTTAAGACTCACTCGTGTGAAATACGACATCCACTCTTCAGAATAGTCATCAAAGGATCAGAAAGCGTTGTGCATGAGCGCAACTTGGCTGCAAACACGGAACCAGCAATGTGGGCGCGACCCTAACCGTAGGCCATGGTCCCAAAATTAAAGTAGATATAAATTTCAGGTTGACCACACTACAGAAAACAGTGGTTATTGACCATTAAAAATCTTCTGTGGGCCATATAAGTTTTGGATCAAGCTGATATTTGTTTTTTCATTCCATCCAGTTCTGCGTGACCTTATTAACAGGTTGGATGGTCAAAAAACATTACGGTGGACTCCAAAATGTTTTTAATGGTGGGCATTCAACGACCACTGTTTGTCATGATGTGGTCCACCTGAAATTTTCATCTGCTTCATTTTTGAGACCATGCCCTAAAATAAGCTGTCAAACCAAATGGATGGCGTGGATATATGATGCATACATCGGCCTACAGTCAGGTTCGTACCCACATAGCTGGTTTTGGTGTCCCAGCCAAGTCGCGCTGGCCGTTGATATCTACATGCACAGAAGGAGAAGAGCTTTCCACTCGGTTTCCCAACTGTAACAATGCCAAACGCGTGAAACATGGGACATACTCGTGGGGCAACACAAGTTTTTGATCAGGCTAATATCTTTGTGTTTTCGGTTCATCCAAGTAGTAGTGACCTTATGAAGAGTACGGATGACATTTAAACATCATGGTGGACCAACGGTACCCAGTTTTTCCTGTAGTAAGGCCCACTCAAGTTTTGGATCTGCCTCATTTTTGGGCTCATGCCTTAACAGAGTCCGGAAAAAAGGATGGACACGGTGAATTCCTTATAAACATTGGCTTCTGAGCACCGGAAATCCCTGCCATAGAGTGTAGCAAGCAATTCGCATCCTGGGTGTTCTGATGTTCAGATGGGCCTGATCCTTTTAGATAACACATCTATGCTATCATGATTATCTGATGAGCGGCTCTGATCAGCCTAATAAAGATGAGAACCACTCATCAGGCTGTCACCTATTTGTCTACGCCCTTACGGAGTGAGTGGTTCTGATCTCACATGTGTGTTGAGTACACAAAGAAAGGGCACTTGCTGGAACAAATGCATGTATGCCAAGCTAGGAGACGATCTTTTGCTGTCCATTTGTTTGATGCACAGTGAGGCCCATGGAGCCGCAGTTTGTAAATTCTCCATGTTTGATCGCATAGAGGCAAGTACAGTGCATGTTCAGCATAGTCCTCCTAGATGGGTGATGTAGGGAGGGACATGGTATGGTTGATCACCACCTGACTTCCTCACAAGATAACTACACTTCTAGGAGTCCTCAACCAAATTTCCTCAAGAAAAAATAAAACAAGATTAATTCCTAAATAATTCAAAATAATTTTATTCATATGTATAAACCAAATTACAAATAATAAACTCTAAGACAGAATTCTAAAGTTAGACTCTAACTCAAACACTCAAAAAATGTAACTTACTATAAATAATAAACTTATTGTTTATAGACAATCCCTATTCCTATTAGACATATTTAGTTTATTTGGTTTCCTCAATCTTGCATGAAAACCAAGTAAAAAGATCATCCCCGGACACCACAGGATTTGATTGGCCCAGGCCCCTTTTAGAGATTATGTGTTACCTGAGTAAATTACCCATCGGGTAGTGAGACATTCTCCCACTGCTAACTGCACTGGTGGGTGCGACGTATGACTGACCGGGTGCGTGTGTACCGCGACTAACTGGTTGGGTGTGTTGCCTGACTAACAAAAAAAAAAAAAAGTTACCCTTACAGTGGGTCCCACCTTCATGATGTGTATATTCACACCGTCTATCCGTTTCTACAACCCAGTTTAGGATGTGTTTCAAAAAATTAAGCAGATCTAAGTCTCGGGTGGACTACACCACAGGAAACAGCAGTGAGTGATCTCTCACCATTAAAAACTTCCGAGGTCCCACAGTAATGCCCACTGTACTGTTTAATTTACATCCAACCCGTTAATAAGGTCAAACAGACCTGGATGAAGGGAAAATGTAAAGATCAGCCTGATCCAAAACTTTTATTGCCTACATAAAGCTTTAAATGGTTATTCACCACTGTTTCCATTTGTGTAGTCCACCTGTGATTTGGATCTGCTTAAGTTTTGGAATCACATCCTAAAATAATATGTGATAAATCGGATGGACAACATGGATATATAAAAATGTCATCAAGGTGGGACCCACTCAGTAAGGGTAACATCCCCAAGGTGCTACCCAGCTAACACCTAATCTGCTCCCGCTTGGCAGGAACCTGTTTCTGACATCAGCATATGCCGAATGAAATCGGACTCAAATTGTGATATTGTAGGACATCTGTTGGTCTAGGCAGTTGGCTCTTAAAGAGCTAGGTGCTTACTTGGGGGCCACTAGAAAAGGGATCTTCTCCTTGGTGAAATGTATTAAGCCGTAAGGAGGGTTGGGTGAAGATCAACATGGATGGATCCGTGAAAAGGAACCCGGGCCTCTCGGGTGGTGGGGGTGTCTACAGGAACAGTGATGGAGACTTCATTTTTTGTTTTGCCAAAGGCTTTGGCTAGGGTTCTAACATGAGGGCTGAAGCCCATGCAATTGTGCATGGCATTGCCTTGTGTATCAAATGTGGCTTCTCCAAGATTATTGTCGAAAGTGACTTGAAGATTCGGGTGGATTTCTTCAACATGGAGAGCCCATCTATGTGGGCCTTATGGTATTGGTAGACCCAGCTCTCCTCCCTTAAAAAGGAAGCCCAGGTTGAGATCACCTACGCTCCAAGAGAATCTAACGGGGTTGCTAACGGATTGGCTCGTATAGCCAGTGACTCCCAAAGAGATTCCTTTTTTTGGGACGACATCTATGCTCATGCTGCCCATAGGTTTGCTACTCTTAGAGGGAAATCTCAGGGAATCCAGGGACAAGGGCTAATGTTTTTAGAAGTATATGATAGGCTGGCTAGGGTCCATTTTGTTGCAGGTGGCCGGCCCGAATGTCTGCAGGGTGTATAGCTCTTCCTTTATGTTATGTATGTATATTTAAAAAAAAAAAAATGTAATAGCGTAGGACAGGTGTTGGTGGAAACGCTTTGTGGCCTCATCATGATGTATGAATTTTATCCATGCCATCCATTCATTTTGCCAGCTTACTCCACCGCATGAGCCTAAGAATGAGGTAAATCCAAATCTCATATGGGCAACTCGAAAGGAAACAGTAATGACTTTTTTTTTTTTTTTTTTTTTGTGTTTGGTACACCCACCCCCACTGTTAGTCCCACGGCAATGTTAAGCCACCCCACTTGGGAAGGATACCAAGGCCACAGTGTTCAAAACCGGGCCATCTTCACTAAGTTTACCAATAGGAATAGGAAACGGTAATGATTGAACACCCACTATTAAAAGTTTTCCAAGGCCCACTTAATGTTTGCTTGTTATCTAACATGTTGATTAGAAAACACAAATACCAGGTTGATCCAAAACTTTTACAGCCTGCAAGTTTTTTTATGCTGAGTGTTCAATCACCACTGTTTCCAATGGTGTGGTCCACCTAAAATTCGGATCTGCCTCAAGTTTCGGATCATGTTTGAAAATGAGCTAGCAAAATGGATGGGTGGTGTGGATATAAAATTTGCATCATAGTGGGGTACACAAAGCCTTTCTAACACCACCAGTGCCAAGGTTGGTGTTGTGGATGCTGTGTGCTACCCCACAACCCAACACCACAGTGGGCGTGTGGGCGTGCAGGACGCTAACTGTAGGGTGCACCTTGATGTATGCATCCCTTCTATCATATATTTTGCCAGCTTGTTTAGGGCATGGTCCCAAAAAATGAAATAGATACAAACTTCGGGTGGACCACACCACAGGAAACAGTGGCCATTAACCATTAAAAGCCTTTTGTGGGCTACAAAAGTTTTGGATCAAGATGATAGTTGATTTTTTTTTTTTTTTTCCCTTTCATCCAGGTCTCTGTGACCCTATTAACTGGTTGGATGGTCAATAAACATTATGATGGAACTTAGGAAGTGTTTAATGGTGGGCGTTCAATGACCACTATTTCATATGGCGTGGTCCACCTGAAATTTATCAGTTCTTGAATTTTGGAACAATGCCCTAAAACAATCTTGCAAAACATATAAACGGCATGGATATAAAATGTATACATCTAAGAGGGCCCTACAGTCTAGGTTCCACCGAAATCACTACTCCATGATGCAACCAAGCTGCGGCCTCAAGGAGATTTAATGGTGGGCATTCAATCACCACTGTTTCTTTGCATGATACAATCTACCTGGTATTTGGATCTGCCTCGTTTTTGGGCTAATGTCTTAAAATGAGTTAGCAAAATGGATGGAGGGAGGGGATAAAACACATAAAACCAACCTGGTGGGGCATTGATTTTTTCCAGTACCGACCATTACAAGATGGTGCCAATGGTGTCACACCAAATCTGAGTTCCACCCATTCTGCTTCCGTTCTTGCCTTCTCATACCTTATTAGGGGACCAAATTGTACATGCATATGGGTCGGAAGCTGTGGGGTCCACAGATATGCCCATGACAAATCCATTCCGTCCATCAGCCTACAATTAAACATCAATAAGATAGAAGTCCAAGTAGATTCTAAACTCAAGTGGGCTACAGCGTATGAAACAGCAAAGATTGAACACCCACCGTTGGAAACTTTGTGTAGGCCATAGAAGTTTTGTATCATGATGATATTTTTTTCCTGCAGTCTATCTGAGTGGTAATAACCGTATGAACGGTTTGGATGGCATATAAACATAATGGTGGCTTTCGAGGAATGTCGCGTGATGTGATGTGCTCACTCTTCTATGCTATTTTTGGATTCATGTCTTATTGTTGTTATGTTTGGAAATTGATGGACAGAATGGATTGATTACAGGAATCTTTGTGGCCCACCTAGTTTAAGACCACAAACTTCCGCTACCAGGGATATCGGCAACTCACGTCCATTATTAGGGGACGCGGATGGGGTACTCCACTGCCGGCCTTGAGCTTGGTATGTGTAGGGGCTATGAATGGACACTGCGATGTATGGGTTTTATCCACACTGTCCATCCATTTTTCCCATATCATTTAAGGGTATAAGCCCAACAACAAGGCACATCTAAGGCTCAAGTGGACTGAGTGAATATAGCCTCGTTTCAACACGGAGATCATGGCATTGTTGGAAACGAACGCCTCAAATCACCTTGCACAAAGGCCACCGACAGGTCAGCCGACTGGTCGGTCATGGTGGTACCAAGGCAGCGAACTTGCTGAAGGATTTTTTGGGCATCCGGCTGGCTGGCCGACCGGTCGGCGGTTTCCTTGTTGTAGTAGGATTGTTGCACGGTTTTGCGCAAAGAGTTTCTAAACTCAGTTTTTCTCTTATTTAAGGAGTGTATTATGAGATTAGATGTATCCTAGACGTGAAAAGGGATTGAGAGAGGTTCTAGGTGAGAGAAAGAACTTGAGAAGAGGGTTTTCTTCTTGGAAAATCTTGGATTTCTCTTGTAGGCTTGTAATATTGGGTTTTGGGTTCCATCTCTTGTAACTTCTGATATTATAGTGGATTTGTGTTACTTTGTGCCGTCGTTTTTTACCCGTGAAGGGTTTTTCCACGTTAAATTCGGATTGTCTATATATGGTTGGTTGCATGCATTGTGATTGCATTGTGTTGCTTGTTTGATTCAATTTGTTGCTTGTGTTCTGCTTTGCTTCCGCTGCCAGCCCTCCTATCTCAACAACTGGTATCAGAGAGATCGTTGGGGTGTAGCAGAAATTCGGATCTGAGACAAGAGTATGGCATCGGGCATGAGGTTCGACATAGAAAAGTATTCGGAAAAAATAATTTCGAACTTTGGAAGGTGAAGATGTAAGGCCTTCTAGTTTAGCAAGGATTGTAAGATGCGCTCCTTAGAAAGCAACCGGAGGCTACGAAAGAAGAAGAGTACTGGAAGAAGAGTAGAAGAAGATTAATGAAAAGGCCAATGTCTCAATCCAATTGTGCCTGACAGATGAGGTCCTGTATAACGTTATAAAAGAGAAAACTGCAGCTAAAACATGGGCGAAGTTGGATAATATCTACACGAAGAAATCTCTGAAAAATCGCATATACTTGAAGCTTCAATTGTATAATTTAAGGATGACGAAGGGGGCTAATGTTGAGAACCACATCAGCAATTTGAATAGGCTTATTTGCAAGTCGATTGATATAGATGAACCAATGAAGGATGAGGATCAAGCGTTTATTCTGTTGAATTTTCTTCCAGAATCATATGAGTTGCTTAAGGACTTGTTGTGCGCAGGTAGGGAGACTATTGGCATGGAAATCGTTATATCAGCCCTTCAGGCGAAGGTGATGAGAACGAAAAGCGATGGCGTGGGTCCCTCTACGGATGAAGCACTGGTTATGAGATAGATGAATTCTGAGCGGGGTAAAGGATCTTCATCATTAAGATCTAAATCAAAGGGCAAGTGGAAGTACAAGATGAGATGCTGGAATTGTAGGGGAAGAAGGGCACGTGAAGACAGATTGTTTGAATCCCGGGAAAAGGCAGGAGAAATCTGAAGATTCTTCTAGGGAGGGAGTCCAATACCGTGGAGGACGGTGGTGATATTTGTGATGTATTGACTGTATCCGACATAAAGTCTCTTGGTGGAGACTAGCTCTTGGATTCAGGTGCATCATGTCACGTATGTCCTAACCGGAGTTCATTCATGTCATGCAAGGAGTATGATGGTGGATCGGTTGTTGTGGGTGATGGCTACGCTCGCAATGTGGTAGAGATTGGTTCGGTGCGCATTAGGATGTTCGACGAAGTCAATCGGATCCTTGAAAGTGTGAAGCATGTCCTTAAGATGAAGAGGAATGTGATATCTATTGGTGCACTCGAGGCGAAAGGGTACAAGTTCATTGGCTGTGATTGGTATTGTAAAGTGGTTAAGGGAGCACTCGTGATAATAAAGACATGGAGATGCGATAATCTTTACAAGGTGATCGGGAGCACAATTTATGGTGGAGCTGCAGGATTGACAATGGGATCCACAATTGCTCGTATGTGGCAAGAGAAAAAGGGCAACATGAGAAGAGCAACAAGGCGTGTGAAGATGCAAGGATAAAGTCGATGGGGCACGAAAAGCAACGGAACTATGATGATGACGAAGTAGAGATGTAGGTTGTGCGTGGCAAGGTGGTGCATGAAGATTTGAGTCGTGGTGGAGTTTGTTGGAAACAGATACCTCAAATCACCTTGCACAAAGGCCATTGACCGGTCGACCACGGTGGAACCAAGGGAGCGAACTTTCTGGAGAATTTTTTGGGGCATCCGGCCAGCTAGTAGGGGTGTCCAGCCAACCGGTCGGCGGTTTCCTTGTTGTAGTAGGATTGTTGCACGATTTTGCGCAAACAATTTCTAAACTCAGTTTTTCTCATATTTAAGGAGTGTATTACGGGATTAGAAGTATCCTAGACGTGAAAGGGGATTGACAGAGGTTCTAGGTGAGAGAAAGAGCTTGAGAAGAGGGTTTTCTTCTTTGGAAAGCTTGGATTTCTCTTGTGGGCTTATGATCTTGGGTTTTGGGTTCCATCTCTTCTAACTTATGATATGATAGTGGATTTGTGTCGCTTTGTGCCGTGATTTTTACCCATGAAGGGTTTTTCCATGTTAAATTTGGATTGTGTATATATGGTTGGTTGCATGCATTGTGTTGCTTGTTTGATTCAATTTGCTGCTTGTGTTGGGCTTTGCTTCTGCTGCCCACCCTCCTATCCCAACAGGCATCTATTCCCACAGTGGGGGTAGCTAACATTATGATGTGATTAATAGGGTGGGTGGGTGTACTAACAATGGGGTGTGTGAACTAACCCATAAAAAAAAAGGCTCAAGTGGACCACAGATAGGAAGAAGAGGTGATAATTGTTTACACCCATTTTTTACACACCTATGTGGACTAATGGGATGCTGCCACTTGTCATCACTACGGGTTCGATAATGACAAAATCGAACTCACGCTTGAAGAATCTTTTGCTGATTTTCCTTTGGCAATGCCTTCCATCATAAATGTGGTGATACAAAACAATATGCATGCCTTTAGAGGAACAAATCGATAAATGACACGTAGCCCTAATTCATGTAGTACATGGCCAAAGAAGTGTATACCCAACACGTTTATAAAAGATCCACCTAGGTAAAGATCTTATCATAGATCTAGATATGCTCGATAAGGCAATTTCTTACGGTCCTTTTAAAATGAAATATTTCCTAAGAGACATTCGGAGCCCTCGCTACGATCATGTAGATTCTGAATTTTCAAAGATCGGACCAATATCTGAGCAGATTGAAAATAAAAGAATGAGACCTGGCCAGGATCTATTGGAACCAGTTCCAACAGTTCTACGAATATTCAAGGGCATGATAAGAGAAGGGTGAAGATGGCTCTGATCGATTCAGATTCAAATGCAATAGTGTCGTGAAAATTCCAAGCTACAAGAGAATTTATGTAAAGGTGGATATTAAAAAATGATTTTAGATTTATGAAGATCTATGGGCCGGAAGACTACATAAAAGACATGCCGCAAAGGATCCTGGCTCAACAAGGAAACTTAGTGAGGATTTCGCTGCCTCCGAAAATTATAAGAGGAGCACGGGATGAAGTGCCAGAGGCCCACGCCAATCACAACCCATCTTCTTCACATTTATCTTAGCATAGCTTAGTTTAGCCTTAGCGTAAATTGCTATTGTCAGTGTCATCGCTACAGTACCGTAGAGTAGATTAAATGTCTGTAATCTTTTGTTGTTGGTTCCGATCAACTAAGTCCTTAGAAGATCAAATACTCTAGTCACATGTTGTTGACCATCCACCTAGATTGTATGTTTCTACAAACGGATTAGGTATTTATCTATATATCATTTTATTTGATACTTTGTTGATTGTAATGAGCTTCATTTATAAATTAATAAAATAGACATTGTTTTAGCCTTCTTTTGTTTTATTTGTCAATCTTGGTTCATTTAAGAAATACATTGGTTACAATTACTAGTGAAAGAAAAGTCATAAACATAAGGTAAAAAGAATCCATTAAGAAGGACTAACCTTATACCCTTCCAAAAATCGGTTGATTATTATTACAACTGGTGGTTGAGAGGGTGGCTGGATCCCAAATTCGGTCTTAATCAGTCCATCTCAGCACATGGGCACTAATGTTTAATCAAATATTGAGTCAAGTGCAACTCTAGCACACCCACATTTCCTAAGCACACATGTAACCCGAATACATGCCCTCACTGACACTATGGCCTTGCGTTTGATTGAATTCTATGAAAAATAATGACACACGTAACCTGAATAATGAAGCCTTCCTAAGACCCAATGTAATGTTTATTTTCCATTCAAACTATTCAGAAGGTCACATAGATCTATAAAAGGGAAAACATAAATATCAGCTAGTTTAAACCCAACTCGATACAAATCTTAATCCTATCCAGCATTTATTGGGTCTCTGCCACCATATTTGAGACCTGCCCATAAGCATAGTGGAAGGCAAAAAGGACTTTGCTCAGATGATCCTGACACACTTCACCCCCACTACCATCACTAGAATAGCCAAGGAAAAACTTATCGACATTCAATTCAATCTATACACACACAAAAGGAATGCTACCATGATGTCAACCTCATGGGAACTTCGCACGAGGTCGAGCTCTAAGGGGCTCATCATGACCTATATCAAACATCCCCACCGTGCGCACATTTGGTGTGTCCCCTCTAGGTTATGGGTTACCCAAAACATTAGCCATATTTGAAACTAAAGTGGGCCATACCATCTAAAACCATGTGAAATTGAGCCTACAACATGTAAAACCACTTAGTGTGAAAAATGCCTGTGCTTGATCAATGTCAGCGAGGCCAACACACAAAACAAAAGAGAGAAAAAATCCAAAAGGACCAAACCAAAACAAGAAACAAGAAGCATGGTTCAACATTCTACCTACTCCACAGGGCAACACTAGAAAATCTATACACATTATATCCCACTTTTATCTTGCTCAATATTTTAGGACCCAAATTGGATCCTAGCTAATTCAACCACTTGGTTTGGTATGCACTACGTGAAAAAGCGCTAAATTCGACTCCGTCATTCGACGGTCCATGACCGTCGAATATAACGCGCGAAAAAATTCGACGGTCCAGACCCGTCGAATTAAGGACCTGAAATTCGACTGTTAGTGACAGTCGAATTAGCTCAGTCGAAATTAACGCTAGAAAAAATTCGACGGTCCTTAACCGTCGAATTTAATGCCCTAAATTCGACTGTTAGCGACAGTCGAATTAACGCGTGAAAAAATTCGACGGTCCAGAATCGTCGAATTTACGACCTAAAATTCGACTGGTACTGACAGTCGAATTATCTCAGTCGAATTTAACACGCGAAAAATTCGACGGTCCAAAGACGTCGAATTTACGGCATTAAATTCGACGGTTAAGGACCGTCGAATTAGCACAGCCGGAAATTAGTGCGCGAAAAAATTCGTTTACGCGCGAAAATTTTCGTTTACGCGCGAAAAAATTCGACGGTCTAAAGCCGTCAATTATAGCGCCTTTAAAGCGTCGACGGCCTAGAACCGTCGAATTCTTGAAAATCCAACATTTAAAAAAATTATGATTTAAAAAAAAAATAGCTAACGTTTTATAAAGAAAACTAGGATTTTGAAAAAAGAAAATGGGTGATATTTGAGAAAAATTGAGATTTAAAAAATCACTGGGGTTTTGACAGAAAAATTAATATTTTGAATAAGAAAATTAAATATTTTAAAAAATTTTGATTTCAAGAAAAGAAAAAGTTTAAAAGTTTGGAAATTATTTGGCAATGTTTGGAAAAAAAAATAGATTTTGAAAAAAACAATTGAAATTTAAAAAAAAAAACATTTTAAAAAATTACATCTTGAAAAAATTGATATGTTTGAATAGAATTGATAAATTTGAAAAAAAATGTTTTATGATAAGTTTGGAAAAAAAAAACAATTTGGATTTTAAAAAAGACTGAGATTTTGAAAAAAAAAATTGAGCTTTTTAACAAAATTGAAATGTTTGAAAAAAAATATTTAAAAATATTTTTTTGAGATTGAAAAAAATTAAGAAATTTGAAATGAGTGAACAAAATTGACTAGTGGACATTTATTGAATGGTTGAAAGTAAAAAATTACAGTCATTGAGTTTATCATATTGGTTTATGCATACCCACAAGTTAATTCACTTCTACAAAAAATGAGGGCCTAAGTATAATGATGTGTAATTACAAGAATAACTTATAATGATGAGATTGATTAAATTCTATAATCAGGTAATCGTAAAGTTGATCTGAATGGTCAAATATATTTGGAACATGCTGAATAGGTTATAGAACAAAATTCAGCCCAATCTGACATGAAACAAATTAGATCCGTCCAAAACACTCTTTAAATGGGCACGATTAGTTTGTCTAGATCTAGACAGATTTTGGACAATCTGATCGGTCAAGATTGAATAGTAAATGACTTCAGACGTTTAGATTAAATTTTAGTCAAATCTAACTGTTGGATTGCAAGATATGACCCATCATATTGTTGATCAATTTTGTCCGCCTAATATCTTTCTCATTCGAAATCCGATCAAGGTGAGTAGTGACTAGTCAAATCGAAGATATTGATGAGTAGAATAAAGTAATTACTGGATGAAAATTCTAAATTGATCCAAATGTTTTGTTCAAAATTGCATTGGGACTTGCTGACCTCATGAAAATCTAAGAAATGTGCAGTCATTGGACCCTAAACTCTAATTTAGTTGTTGAGATTTAGATTTTAAGCCTTGAGATTTGGTATGGCATCATAAAATGATATTTAAGAATAGATGAATGGGATATATAATATACATAAAATATTTTAACTTGGTACTCACACGGTTAAAGTAGAGTGTATGGATTGGCTAGTGACCCTGACTAGCTACTAGTTAGTACTGATCGGTGCTTTATGGGCCCTACCATGATGTATGTGTTTTATCCACACCATCCATACATTTTTTCAAATTATTTTATGGTATGAGCCCAAAATTTCCTATAATTGCAATAATGGTGTTAAATATTTTAAAAAATTGTGATTGTGAGAAAAGAAAAAGTTTAAAAGTTTGGAATTTTTTTTGTAATGTTTGAAAAAAAATAAATTTTGAAAAAAACAATTGAAATTTGGAAAAAAAAACATTTAAAAAAATTATATCTTGAAAAAATTGATATGTTTGAATAAAATTGATTATTTTGAAAAAAAACGTTTTATGATAAGTTTGAAAAAGTTCAAAAGTTCGGGAAAAAAAAAAACAATTGGGATTTTAAAAAAGACTGAGATTTAAAAAAAAAAATTAAGCTTTTTAAAAAAATTGAAATGTTTGAAAAAAAATATTTAAAATTATTTTTTTGAGATTGAAAAAAATTGAGAAATTCAGCCCAATCTGACATGAAACAAATTAGATCCATCCAAAACACTATTTAAATGAGCATGATCAATTTGTCTAGATCTAGACAGATTTTGGACAATCTGATCTGTCAACATTGAAGAGTAAATGACTTCAGAAGTTTAGACTAAATTTTACCCAAATCTAACTGCTGGATTGCAAGATATGACCCATCATATTGTTGATGATCAATTTTGTCCACCCAATATCTTTCTCATTCGAAATCCAATCGAGGTGAGTGACCAATCAAATCAAAGATATTAATGAGTAGAATAAAGTAACTAGATCAAAATTCTAAATTGAGCCAAATGTTTTGTTCAAAATTGCACTGCGACTCACTGACCTCATGAAAATCTAAGAAATGTGTCATATAATCAATCTCCAATCAACGATCGAATAATATAAACCGCAATATATTATGTCATCAAGTCCTCGATCGATGATCGAATGGTGCACATCAACGACGATCACCCCGATCGACCTCCCAATCAACGATCGGACGACAAAAAGTGCTATCGACCATCTGATCAACCTCCAATCCTCCAGCGAATGGTAAAAAGCATCGTTCATCGCTTCATCAAGACCCCGATCAACGATTGAACAATGCACATCACTGACAATTGCCCAATCGACCTCTCAATCAATGATGAGACGACACAAAGTGTTGTCGACCATTCGATCAACCTCCGCTCAACGATCGAATGGTACGAACCAACATAGATCATTTCATTAAGTTCTCCATTGACAACCGAACAATGTGCATTACCAATGATCACTCGATCGACCTCCCAATCAATCATCGGACGACACAAAGTGATGTCAGCCATTTGATCAACCTCTAATCAACGATCGAACGGTATAGACCACCATAGGTCGTGTCATCAAGTCCCCAATCGACGATCGAATGGTGTACATCACTGACGATCGCCCGATCGACCTCCTAACCAACGATCGGACGACATAAAGTATTGTTAACCATCCAATCAACATCCAATCTTCTATTGAACGATGAAAACCATCGTAGATCATTTCAACAAGTCCCCGATCGACGATCGAATAGTGCACATCACTGATGGTTGCCCGATTGACCTCTTAATCAATGATCAGACGATGCAAAGTATTGTCGACCATCTGAGCAACATCCAATCAACGATTGAACTATACAAACCAATGTAAATCGTTTCATTAAGTTCTCGATCGATGATTGAATAGTCTGCATTACTGATGATCGCTCGATTTGAGCCAATGATGCACCTTCCTAATCCCTTACCTTGCGACCACCTTAATGATTTGATGTTTATCCATGTGGTTTATCCATTTTTCTAGCCCATTTTAGGATGTGGTCCAAAAAATTAGGTAGATCCAAATCTCAGGTGGACCACATGATAGGAAACGGTGTTTGTGGGCCCCACCATGATGTATGTGGTGTAGCCACACCGTCCATCCATTTGGGGAGATCAATTTGGAGCATGCACCAAAGAATGAGGTAGATCTAAAGCACGAGTGAACCCACCACAGGAAACAATGGGGAGAGTGACGCCCACCACTGAAACCTTCTTAGGGTCCACCATGATTGTTAATTTGAGATCCAATTTGTTCATAAGTTAACACAAACATTAACGAAGGGAAAACACAAATATCAGCTTGGCTGAAGACTTCTATGGCCCTTGGAAGTTTTTAATGGTAGGCGTTCAATCTTCACCAATTTTTGTGGTGGGGTCCACTCCTAATTTGGATCTGACTCATTCTTTGGCACATGCCATAAAATGATCTCTCCAAATGGATGGACGGTGTGGATACAACACATGCATCATGGTGGGGCCCACAAAATATTGGATGTGAAGTGTGACCTAATTAATAGGTTGGATGTGAAGTAAACATTACAGTGGGCCCTAGGACGTGGTTTTTAATGGTAGACATTTAAATCACTACTGTTTGACCTTGTTGTGGTCCACCTGAGATTTAGAACTGCCTCGTTTTATGGATGAAGTACTAAAATGATCTGTAAAAATGGCTGGGCGGCATGGATAAAATACATATATCTTGGTGGGGCCGATAGAGCACCGACCACTAGCCCCTGGATAGTGGCAGTATGTCCCTACCCAAATCGCTGAAAACCCTACTCCCGGGACGTAGATTAAATACTGACAGGTTGAGTAGCGAATCTCGCTAGTAAAGTGATGTCACCATGTTCTGTGGGCCTCAGCATGATGTATGTGTTGTATTCACACCGTCCATCCATTTGGAGAGACCATTTTAGGGTATGACTCAAAGAATGAGGCAGATCCAAATCTCAAGTGGACCTCACCACATAAAACAGTGGGGACAGTGACATCCACCATTGAAAACTTCCTAGGCCCACCATGATGTTTATTCGAGATCCAACCTGTTTATATGTTCACACGGACATGGAGGAACGTAAAACACAAATATCAGCTTGATCGAAAACTTAATCGGTCCCTAAGAAGTTTTCAACGGCGGATGTCACTTCCCCACTGTTTTCTGTGGTGGGGTCCATTAAGGTTTGGATCTGCCTCGTTCTTTGATTCATGCCTTGAAATGATTTCTCCCAACGAATGGACGGTTTGGATACAACACATACATCATGCTGAAGCCCACAAAACATGATGACATCACTTAAGTAGCTAAAATCGCTACTCCAACCTGCCAGTAGCTAATCCGCGTCCCTACTCCCGCCAGAAATAAAATCCCCAAATCCCAACCCCGCCCGAAACCCCAAATTCCAGCCCTGCCTTCATCTCTCTCTCTCTCTCTCTCTCTCTCTCTCTCTCTCTCTCTCTCACCACCCAAACGGCAATAGATCTCCTTTGTTGATCCTTTTGACAACGTCTCTCTACCGGCGATTTGTCTTCATCGACTCTCTACCAACAATCTCTATCCACCAGCGAGGTATGTAGTCGTTTCCTTCTCCTCTTTTCTTTTTCTTTTTCTTTTTTCTTTTGCCTTAAGTTTCTGATGATAGGTGTAATTTGTAGGTAGGCGGCAGTACTCCAAGCTCTCTGCTAGAGGCCGTTGGAGGCCTGCTGAAGATGCCGAGCTCAAAGAGCTTGTTGCCCAATATGGTACTCAGAGCTAGAATCTCATTACTGAGAAACTTAAAGGAAGATCAGGTGAAAAAAAACCCTATTCATTCTATACATTCTCGAATACTCAAGACCATACTCGAAACTGCTCTCTTCCTTCCAACAGCTTGGCCAACATGTACTGCAAATGCAGATACGTCCAGGATGCCCACTGTGTGTTTGGTGAAATGTCCCAACCAGATGTTATCTCTTTGAATACCATGATTGTTGGGATGGTGGGAAAGGATTCATGAAGCTGACCCCAATTAGTTGGTATAAGGCTTACCATGATTGATGTTCCCAATTAGTTAGGATGGTGGAAAGGGATTCATGAAGCTGACCCCAATTAGTTAGAACAGATTTTCAGTTTTCATGTTGTGCAGAAATTGGCCGGGCCCATTTTTGGGTCTGATTCACGATCACATGGGATCCACTTTGGGCGAGAGGATGTGACATTTTGATAGCCCTATGTATGGGCATCAAAACCCCTAAGGTGGGGCCTGCTGAAAGTGTGCCTAGAATTTATGGTGCAAGGCCCAATATGGGTACTTGGAATTTCTGCACAGTTTCTGCACAACTATTGCTGGACCCATTTTGGGCGTTGTTCACCGATCACATGGGACCCACTTTGGGGGTGTAGGAGGTCATTTATACTCTCACTTATGAGGGCTACAAAACCTCAGTGGTGGTTAACCAAATGGGTATTTGTAGGGTCCGCCACAGGGGTCTAAAATCTGATTTTTGCACAATCTGATTTTTGTGCAAACAAATTTCTGTGCAATCTGCAAACCAACTTTTGTGCAATCTAAATTCTGCACAATCTGATTTTTAAAAATTATTATATTGATGATAGAACTCCACAATCCAAACTTGGTTCGCTTGTGCAGATTTTCAGTTTTGGTTTCTACCATTGCTCATGTGCAGCAACTGCACAATATGATTTTTGTGCAAACCAATTTCACTGCAATCTGAATTCTGCACAATCTGATTTTTGAAAATTATTATATTGATGCTAGAACTCCACAATCCGAACTTGGTTTGCTTGTGCAGATATTCAATTTTGGTTTCTACGATTGCTCATGTGCAGCAACTGCACAATCTGATTTTTGTGCAATCCAATTTTTGTGCAATCTGAATTCTGTACAATCTGATTTTTGTGCATTTTTGTGCAATTCGAACTCATACAAGCTGAACTCTGTGCAAATCTAAACTCTGTGTAATCGGAGTTTTGTGCAATCTGATCTATGTGTAATCTGAACTTTATTCGTGCGAGCAAGATTTCGGATTTACTTCCAACAACTGCACAATATAAACCTTAATTGTGCATGCAGCTTTGAAGTTTGCTTTTGTAGTTTCTCATGTACACCAAGTGCAATCTGAACTTTACTTTCTGTGTGCAGAAATTTAGATTTGTTTCTGTACTTCCCATTGTACAAAGATTTAGATTTAATCCGATAGCTATATTTGTGCAGAAAATTGTACAACCTGAATTGTATTTTTGTTGTGTAAAAAATTGCACGGCCTGAGTTATTTTACATAGAAAAAAAGCAGATTTGACTTCTGTTAAACTTTCACAAGAGGATATTGGATGCACATTTATCTGATTTAATTTGTTGGCCAAGGATCATAAAATGAAATTTGATGTGTTTAAGAACCTTTTTGCACACCATTGAATTTGATTAGACAATGATAAGATTCACTTTGGCTATTAGTGTTTCATGATTGGTTGATTTCCATTTATACAATTGCTCTTTATCTTTCATTCTAATTATCAAAATGAGAAATGTTTGTCATATATTGACATCAAAGCTGAGCCTTAATTTGAGATAGTATATATTTACCTTTGCCCCCTATTGTTAGTAATGGGATGTATGTCCAAGTTAATGGTCAGTTGAAAGGGTCTCAGGAGGAAAAGCAAGTTGTTGCCTTCTCTGTTAGGTATGAGTTTGACATATCCGAAATCTCCTATGCTTTTTAGTTGTTCTAAAAACTGAGCCTCAATTCTAAATTTTGCAGCTTAAAGGTTTCCTGAGGGTGAAATTCAAGATGTTCAGGTACCAAATGACCTCATTTTTATAATCCTAGAGTTTAATAGCAGCTCATTTTTATATCAACTTCAATTTTTTAAATTTCATTTTTTATTGTTTTTTTTTTAATTATATCAACTTCAGACCGCCATTGGAAGTCATAGCATTTTCCTGCTCAAGAGAATCTTCTTGCATTAGAAACCAATGTGACCCATTCTCAACCAGTTGGACATGTGAACCTTGGGTCCCACTTGTACAAAACTGCAAAGCTGATCAAAGTGTAGATATTTGGAGCATGTCATTGTATGATACCTCATTTGGAGACTTGGGAATGATCACATTAAAGGAATTCACTGCTACAATTCAATAAACGGATCTCACTACATTTAAATTGATTAAAAAAATGTCTTCTTTGTATTTCGAAGGAAAATTCCAATGATTATTTCTAGGTCATAAGATCATGGGCCAACAATATGCATTGTATACTTGGGTTTCAGTCCGTACACTTACATTTCATAGCTCAGTGATCAAGATGATTAGCCTCATTTCAGTTCACTTTTGCTGGATTCCTGTTACTAATTATCAAATTTCAGGCTACAAATTGAAAGGTTAAGATGTTCTATCAAGGAGACTTTTCAACCATGGTCCACCAACGTTGGAACTCAATGAATCAGTGATATGGATCACTCCTTTCCTTGTAGATGGACTGAAAAAATCAGGCCATCCACTCGTGGTAGCCCACACATGCAGCTGGCAATCTTATTCAATTTTGGAGTCAAGGTAAGCTCGAAATCTTTTTTTCTGCCATGCTTGCTTAAATTCTAATTAGATTTTTTGGGACTGTACACAGAGCATTGGTGTATGTATGAGTTTTCTGACAATGGAATATTTCAGGGTATATGAAGTGGCATGATCGGTGGGACTCTCATCCAAACGTTGATATTAACCATCATCACAGTCCGGTGTAATTGGGATATGGAGGTAATTTCATTTATTCTAATTAGATTGTAATCTCATCACAATCTAGTATGCTACATTCAAATCGGATATGTCGCATAATGGTCCATGATCCAAACCATTCATCTGTTGAGACTTCACTGTAAAGTTGACAGAACCAAATCGGAGAAGGTGAGAGAATTTGATATGTAAAGCTTGACGCAATCAAATCTAAAAAAAGGAGAATTTTTTATTTGGATGCAGGTACATGCCTTCTTCTTGAAAATCAAACCACCTGTCATGCTACTAATTACAATGTTTCCCTGCTCTTCTTCCTTCTAACGTAGGCAACCCATACAAAAAGAAGAAGAAGAAAGAAAAAGAGGCAACACTTGCTAAGCCAATGAAATCATTTTTATTTACTTATTAATGCCAATACAACTATTACTGAAGTCTTTGCATGCATATATACTTCTTAAGCAAGGGACACTTTAATGTAGTTCTAACCATGCATATCATCTAATCCTAACCGTGTATTTTAAGAGAAAACTGTTCAGATTGAAAATGTGGTGGATGAGTCACCAACCTGGATGTCATGTAGGATAAAATCAGGCCAGTCAACTTAGGTGGACCACACATGCCATTAGTAGGTCTGGGTTAAAATCATTTTCTGCCTATTTGCTAATTTTATTGCTGTTAACTTTGTGTCAATTCAACAATTTTGTTAGGTGGACCTTTTGGCAGAACAAATCAGCTTCCTTACTAATAGCAAGGATTGCAATGCGTAGGTGCATAACACGGGCCCTAAGGGACTTTTCGTTTTCCAATTACAATGGTAAATGGCTGTAAATGGGTAAATGATTATTTACTTCTGTAATTGTATTTTACTATAATGAAGATTTTGCTACATTGTTTGTTTCACCCACTTATAATGTGAAAAATGTAATGATTGCTTTGAGCAATGAAGTAGACAGCCCTAGGAAATACTATCTCATTGGCTTTTCAAGCTATAGGTGTATTTGACTCTTGATTTACGGGCCATTTTTTTTTCCAGTTTTAAACAAACGGCTGGAAGTAACAATGACTCGTTGCATTTCATAGGAAATTGGAAAATCAAATAGGCTTGGAAGATTGTTAAGGAGTTCAAAACTTAAAAACTATGAGATAATGCATGTAATTTATCCATAGTTTGAAAAGAAATGGAAGATAAAAGAGGGTTTTTTTATTTTTTAATTTTTAATTTTTAATTTTATCCATAAATTATATGGCAAGTATATAGTTCCAAACTCTAATGTCTAAGTTATCAGTCACTGATGTGGTGCACATACTTGACTTGTGTCATTCATCCATTGGCCTTATGCTAGATGCATGTTGCACGGGTAATCCTAGCCACTATTGTGTTAGTAATTGTTGTAGTTTTCTAAATTATTTATGAATTACAGGTTTACAGGATGTATTGGGGCACAATCCTCGTTAAATCAGGTCATTTTTTTTCATGCAGACATAAATTCGATTGGTTGATGGTATATTGTAAGTTGATTGTACTCTTTTGTACTTGTGGAGAATGTGGTTGTGGATTGTTTGTACTTGAGGAGGATTGTGGTTGTGGAGGATTGTGGTTGCGGAGGTTTGTGGTTGTGGAGGATTGTGGTTGTATTGTGTTGGTTATGTAATGTGATTGTGGAGGATTGTGGATGTATTGTGTTGGTTATGTAATGTGATTGTGGAGGATTGTGGATGTATTGTATTATGTATGTGGAGGATTGTGGATGTTTTGTGTTATGTATGTGGAGGATTGTCTTTGTACATTGTGTTAGTAAATGTTGCAGTTTTCTAAATTATTTACGAATAACAGGATGTATTGGGGCACAACCCCTACCAAAATACAGGTTATTTTTTTTCCCGTGCAGACAAAAATTCGACGGTCCTAAACCGTCGAATTTATTTTTCGACGGTCCACGACCGTCGAAATTTCCTATAATTTTTACCCAGAACGGCGGCTTAGAACCGTCGAATTTGTTTCTCGACTGTCTAGGACCGTCAAAATTTCCCATAAATTTTCGAAGAAACGGCTGGTTAAGACCGTCGAATTTTTTCCGACGGCTAGCAGCCGTCGAAATATTCTATGATATACGAACCATAAACGACGGTTACAGACCGTCGAATTTTTTTCGACGGTTCACAACCTCCGATTATGCAAATACGAGTTCGACGGGTGTGGACCGTCGAAAATTTTCGAGCGTTACGGACCGTCGAAAATTTTCGACTGTCATGAACCGTCGAATATTAACCGACTGACCGTCGAATTTTAACTGACGGTTAGGGACCGTCGAATTTTAATCGACGGTTACGGACCGTCGAATTTTTTTCTACACTGGCTGATCTACGACGGCTTTTTTCGACGGCGCGGACCGTCGAATTTAGCGCTTTTTCACGTAGTGATGATATTAATGATGAAAGGCCTAAATGGGTGGGCCAGAAGGATTTGACGATTTACACGATCTTAGAACCTTCACACAAATTCGAAGATGGACGGTCTACATCTAGAGTTCTGCCTAACCACTATGGGAGTGGAGATGATCTATCACCTCTCTAATTCTACGGTTAAGATGGTTCTCATTTTTAGAATTTTTCAAAATGCATTGAATCAAGGACACCTTTCCTTTTAATAATTGAGGGATCCGATGGGTTTAGATGAGGTAGGAGTTATATCTCATCTGATCTCTCCTTCCTAATTGTATCTTTTATTATATTCAATTTCAAACTCCAGGGAGAAAGCACAAATAAAAATTCAGAAGGAACGACTAGGGAATAGAACCGTACTGGTCCATTCATCAGGTGGGTGACAGGTGAACTGAGTGAACAGTGAACTCAGTCCACAGGCTTTATTTGTTCATATGCATTGTCACTTTGGTTATATATATTCTTAAATGTAAAGAAACAGCCTACTGATCATGGTGCGAAGATTGGGAGTTCCAAACTATGAGATTAGAACAAGTACCTTTATTTTTGCATGTTCTCTCTTAAAGTGTCTATGATTGCAAATGGTCCCATTTGCTAAGCCCACACCTCTGTGCAGTAAGCTCATGTACATCAAGACATGTTGCAACATGGAATATAGGTGTGACATCCAATCCATCCATTAGGTTGGTCTGACCTTTTATGTGTTTTCCCAAAATCAATTTGCTCCACTAAGCATGTGACCCTCAAGATTCGAAATAGTTAGAGGAGTTAGGAAGGCCTTTACATGTGCATAGAGCGGAGGTGCGAGCTATTGTGGAAGGCCTTTACATGTACATAGAGCGGGGTCTCTCTAACGTAGTGGTTGAGAGCAATTCTAAATCGATGGTGGATCTTCTCACGAAAGTGCCGCTGGATAGTTGGTGGGCTTGGTATTGGTGGGCAAGAGTTGCGTCGATTCAGCAAGTCACTCAAGTCAAAATCATCTTCACCCCAAGGGAAGTGAATGAGGTTGCAGATGGTCTAACTCATTTGGGTAGCGAGTCCCAAAGTCAGCGTCTCTGTCTCTGTTGATGATCTTCCTCCTCTTATTAGGGGTAGGCTTTTCCTTGATAAGGTGGGGCTAGGGGCCATTAAAGAGTGACAGAGCTTTCCTAAAAAAAAATTAGAGGTAATCAGTTGTTCCGTTGGGCTTGGTCCAGATTGGGGTTGAGCTTCTCCGGTTGGTGGGGTTTGTGTATTTTATAGGGCATATGATAGGGAAAAATTAGAGGTAATCAGTTGACTGTGGATAATATTTTCCTTCTGGAAAAAAAAAAAAAAAGGTGGGGGTTAGGAAACTTAGCCAAGGATTTTAGATCCAAAAACTGCAGCCCACCTTAAATGTGGATCAACCTGATTCTTGGGCTATGGAATGAATATGGTGTGGTGCCTTCCTGATGGATGATTGGAGCTAGGATTCTTCATGCCATGCTGGCACATGTGTGGTATGTACGTAGCTTTACTGCACACACGATGAGCTTAGCAAAGCTCTGAAAAGTTAAAAAAGTATATAAGACTGTAAATGGGATAGCAAAAGTATGATAAGTATGTAACCCGGTAACAACTATTTTGTGTAGATATTTGATGCAGCAATCAACACTCTGCTTTTTCCTTATGTTGAGCTAACATGTCTGTAGGGTTAGTAGGCGTCCACACACAAGCATCCAGTATGACAAATAAGTAAAACACCTGACCTCTCCAACAGTTAGGCCTTTTTTCTCTTATTTTTATTTAGGAGCACACCCCCTATAATTTTATTGATATGGAAAACAACCATGTACAGTCCTAGATAAGTGCCAATCATTTACCCCACCATAACACAATAAGACAAAGGAAAAAAAAAAGACAAGGCTGAGCCAAACAAATCTAACCACCTCTAACAGCCTACATACTTCAACATTTCTTATACAAGCAGCCATAACTTAAAAGCACTTAGCGTCGACGCTTTGGAGCAAATATTTTAGAGGGAAGAATCAATGAAAGCATCCTATCAATACATTTGTTGTATGCAATACTTCCCTTTGTCCACAATGTTAAAGTCCAGAAAAGAACTCCCATTCCTACTCCATATCCGACTCCAAATCCTATCCACATGAATTTCCAGTCCAATTCTGAAGTTGCATCTTCAAAGATCGGCAGTTTTGATGGTGGTGCAGTACAATTTCTCGATAATGGAGGTCCACATAATTCAGAATTTCCTTGGAAGGATTCATTTGTGAATGTAAGAAATTGGTTGATTTGTGGTATGCTCCCCACAAGGTGGTTTTGTGAAAGATTTAACACTGAGAGAAATGTGAGCTTTGTCAGCTGCCAAGGAATCACTCCTGAGATGTTGTTTTGTGAGAGATCTAATGACTCGAGCACCAAGAGATTCTCAAGTGAGGTTAGAATTTGGCTTGTGAAACCATTGTGTGACATATTGAGCAGACGGAGCGACTTGAGAATCCCAATAGATTCTGGAATATCACCCTGAAAATAGTTGTTTGAGAAATCGACTGCTGTGAAGATGGTTAGGATCTTTGTCAGCTCCCTTTCTTGTCCTTTGATCATTAATGCCACTGATTCTTGATAGTATACCCAATTCCCTGGTGCATTTAGGGCTCTACGAAGGAACTTAGATTGAGATTTTTCCTCCACACTCATTGCCTTCCAGCTTTGAAACATATTCGATGGCAAACCACCCATAAAACTATTAGAAGAGAGGTCAATGATCTGCAACATTGGGAAACTCTGATTTGTTTGTGGAAGTGTAATGGGGCCATGAAATTTGTTGAATTTCAAGACAAGAATGCGCAACTGGGGCAAAGCTTCTACCCATGAAGGGAAGGTATCACTGATTCGATTGTTTCCAAGGTTTAATACCTCCAACATTTTGCAATTGGCCAAAGACCTCGGCACTTGGCCTTCTAATTGATTTCCACTGAGATCAAATGTTTGTATAGTACATCCCTCTTTAAATGTCTGAAGTAGGGTGCCATTGAAAGAATTTCCTTGAAGATTCAATACAGAAAGGGCATCACTAATCTCACCCAAACACGGTGGAATCGGACCAATGAAGTGATTGTAAGATAAATCAAGGACTGATAGGAATGTTGCATCGCAAACTGATCGAGGGATTTCTCCACCGAGGCTATTGTTCGAAACTGAAAAGAAAAAGATGGTGAGTGATGGGATTGGAAGTGAGCCTTCTAGCATGTTGGAGCTAAGGTCAAGAACACTCATCGAAAGAAGGGAAGAAGGTGGTTGAATTCTCTGGAGAACATTGTGAGAAAGATTTAAAAAGTCTAAAGCACCATACCCAACCTCCCATAGCCATTTGGGTATTTCACCACCTATTTTATTGTTGGAGAGGTCCAAATGCCACAACAAATCTTGATTTGTCAAGAAATTTGGAAATGCACTAATGTTGCAAGAACGCAGTGACAAAAATTCAAACTGGGGGAAGGAGAGAAAGGTGGAATTACCAACGCCATCTTGGATTGACAAGTTGTTATCTGAAAGATCGAGACCGTAAAGGTTTGTAAGGTTTTGAAATAAGCCCAGATCCACAACACCACCAAGTTGATTACCTGAGAGATCAAGCCTCTGTAATGATGGGATAAAAAACAATGATGACAGAATGGTCCCATTAAGCAAATTTTTTGATAAGATGACCTCTTTGAGATTCAAAAACCCCTGTCCGTAGGAAGAAGGAATTGGGCCGCTCAGTCCATTGGATGAAAGATCCAAATATTGCAGTTTGGTAAGGCTTGAAAATGAGGATGGTAATGGTCCAGACAAGTTGCATCTCCAGAGGTCTAATTCAGTCAAGAATTTGAGATTACTGAGCGAATCTGGCAACTTTCCTGAAAATCCTGTTCTTGACAGGATCAAATGCCGCAGAGAATTGTTTCGAGGGAATTCTGGCAAATCGCCAGCCAGAAGTGGATTGTCTGATATGTCAAGGATTTGTAGGTTT
Organism: Liriodendron chinense; assembly: GCA_003013855.2. Lineage (NCBI taxonomy): Eukaryota > Viridiplantae > Streptophyta > Magnoliopsida > Magnoliales > Magnoliaceae > Liriodendron > Liriodendron chinense. The sequence continues at coordinate 854,677 of ML058501.1, read as the reverse complement.
GGCAGCCGGAAAATACTCTTGGGGAATTTTCCATTCAATCCACAGCCTTCAAGGTGCAGTGACTTCAACGAAGACAAGTTCCCTATGAAATTGGGCACTTCAGATGAGAGATTGTTAGAGCTGAGGTCGAGCTCTGATAGAAAATGGAGTTGGGAAATAGAAGAATGGATGGGGCCTGAAAGATTGCATTCATACAAGCTCAATTTGCGGAGACTCCCTGTGAAGTTGGGGACTGCAGTAGAGAGATTGTTTCTACTGAGGTCAAGTTCAGATAGGAAACGGAGTTTGGAAAGGGAGGAGTGAATGGGACCCGAAAGACCACAATATTGTAAGCTCAACTTGTGGAGACGAGGGAGTGACATGAATAAGGCCTGGCCCCACTCACTACCCTGAGCTGAAATGTTTACATGGTCGAGATGCAGCTCTCTCAGACTCGACAGGTTTTGGACGAGTGCTCCAATGCTTGGGTTTTCAAGTTTCAGGAATTGATATCCAGAATCATTGTAATGATCATTGCGAGAAAGATCGAGAGAAACCAAAGTGGTCAAGAGGGAGATTTCCAGCGGGATTTGGCCATAAAATCTCAAAGAAGAGAGGTTGAGATGGGTTAAACTGGTGAGCTGATCAAACCCAGAAGGGATTGGAGAGGGATCAAACTCATTGTAAGCAAGGTTGAGCCTCTGCAGACTCCGAAGACGAAAGAGGCTTTTAGAATCAACCCGACCCGAGATACGGAGGCTACTGAGGTCGAGGCTGATCACGTGGCCAGTGGCTCCATTGCACGTGATGCCTTCCCAAGAGCAGCAATCGGTATTGCTTGAATTCCACGAGGAAAGGGTAGTGAGGCTGTCAAGAGAGAAGTGAAAGGCATGCTTGAGGTGGAGCAAGGCAGAGAAGTGATGATGGATGCATTGTTGGGTTGGAAAGACAAAAGATGGGAGAAGGAAGAGGATGAGAAATGATGGGATTTTGAAAGAGAGGAGAGCCATTGCTAAAGGGGAGTTGGGATGCGTTGGAAGAGAAAGCGTTGTGGGTATTTATATACGCCAAGGGAAGAGCTTTCCACACGATTTCACACGCAACGTCGCACGCGTCAAACAAGGTAAACAAGTGGGGAGGTCGGCACTTTGGAGAAAATTTTTGCTACACCCACGCGTGAGCTACACTAGCTCCACCGGTGGTAGCAATGACCCCGCCATGATGTATTTGTTATATCCACACCGTCCATCCATTTAGAGAGATCATTTTAAGCATGATACCAAAAATGAGGCAGATCTGAAGATCAAGTGGCCCCCAAGAAGTTTTTAATGGTTCTCGTTCAATCCTCATTATTTTTTGTGCTGGGTCCACTTGAGCTTTGGATTTGCATCATTTTTTATGTAATACCCTAAATTGATCTCACCAAATGGATGGACAGCATGGATACAACACATACATCATGATAGGGTCGTTGCTACCACCGGCGTAGCTAGTGTAGCTCACGCGTGGGTGTAGCAAAAAATTTCTGAGCACTTTGAAGATGCCGTGCGTGTCTCACAATTCGGGCCCATCTCCGCTATCATGATTGTCTGATGAGCGGCTCTGATAAGCCTAACAAAGATGAGATTAAGACGTATAGCAAGATGTGATTGATTGGTAAAAGTGATCAGATATGGTGACCATATTCTCTGAGACCTCGTCTTTACGGGAGCAGATTAGGTGAGACCCCGGATCCACCGAGGTGGGTGAGACCCCTGACTGTGGGGTCACTGTGATATATGTGACTACATCCATGCCGTCTATCCGTATTGAAAGTTCATTTTAGGGTATGATAAAAAAAATAATGAAGCAGTTCCAAATCCCATATGGGCCATATTACAGGAAATAGTGGTGATCGACCATTGAAAACTTCTTATGGGCCACAAAAGCTTCGAATCAAGATGATATTTATGTGGTCTCTTCATCCGGGTGTTTGTGACCTTATCAACAGGTTAGAATAAACATTCCGGTGGAATCCATGAAGTTTTCAATGGTAGAGATTTAGTCACGACTATTTCTGTGGTATGGTCCACCTAAGATTTGAGTCAGCTTCATTTTTGGGATCACACGCTAAAATGAGCTTTCAAAATGGTTGGACGGTGTAGATTTAAGACACATATATCACTGTGAGCCCCAAAGTCAGGGTCCCACCCACCTCGGTAGATCCGGGGTCTCACCTAATCCGCTTCCCATCTTCACAATGAGGATGGCTTAATTCAAGGATCTGATCTGGCATGTGTGACTTCTTTCAAGCGTGGCTTCAGTGAAGAAAAAAGGTGCACTCGCACATGACCCATGAAAAACGGTGCACTCGCACTCGCACATGATAACTCGCACATGACCCATGATAAGTATCGTTATACAGTTGGTAGACTCAACATGTGATATCATGTGAAAGCATGTACATGGACAAAGAGGAACTTCCCATTTATTCATAATGTAATGTGGAAGCTCATCTTAGACTTTTTAGATGGATGGGATGAACTTGGCCTATTTTCAAACACTGTACATACAATTTTCTCAAAGAGGAGCACTTCCAAGGCAAACATATGATTACATCAACTATGCACGACTTTGACACGGATTGCCTCCTAAAGCTGCCTGTAGTAGGTGAATATAGGACTGTGGGTGCCACCATGATGTATGTGCTTTATCCAAGCTGTCTAATTTTTTGAAATCATTTTAGGGCACGAGCCCAAAACTAAATGGTGATTGAAGCTGATATTTGTGTTTTTCCTCCATCCAGGACTGTGACCTATAATCAACAAGTTGGATGGAAAAATGGAGTAATGGCTTAGATAAAACACACATCATGGTGGGGCCTACAAGCACTGTCCAAGAGGTACCGGCTAATGACAGCCTCTGCAGGCAATAAGTGTCGACGTCCTAGTGGTCATTAGATGTGAGGGCCTAGTTTCCAAAAGCTCTCTAAATTTCAAGCACAACAATCTCACCATCACACTTAGAATTAACTTATTTTTAAGAAAATAGAAATTTTAGGTACTCACACTTTACTTACAAGCAGTCCATATGTTGGCTTTCATTTGCCAAGGTTGGTTGCAGCTGTGTGAATTAATAGGGGGGAATGCCAAAGTTGGTTGGTTATAGTTGTATTAATTAATGGACGGTCAAGGAAAATTGAGAATCATCCATGCTCAATATCCATTACTTTCACAGTTTAGAATCGCTTATCTCACAAGGTTAAGCAAGCAAGGATCATCAACGGGGCAGTCAAGCAATTGATACCACTTATTCATGCAAAAGGGTCCCACACGCTTTTCTTTTCCTTTTTTGTTCTTTCTTTTTTCTTTCTTGGCCATTGACTTAACCCATCTCTCCTTTTCATACTAGGTTGAGGAATTATGATTAACAACTGTTTGAGCTAAAGGTACATTGGCAAAGTTTTATGATTACCTCATTCTGTACGGTAAAGGATTGTAAGATTGGTGGGTCTCATGGTCTAGAAGAACTAGCAAATTTTTGATGCCATTTTTTTTCCACAACATGCAAAAGAAATAAAAGAAATAAAAAAAAAGAAAAAAGAAAAAAAAAAAAAAATCTTGGTTTGGAAAAGTAGTTGCTCATAATGATGAATTAGTAGCTAAAAAAAGCTTGATTATGTGATGCTATTAACTCTTTAAATTAGTATTTTGCCCTCTTGTGAAGGAAAAAAGCTTGTTATGATAGTGCAAAAGCTATTTAAGTAGGGATCATTGAAAGATACCTAACAATTTTGGTGGGTGAGATGATTGTGGGGTCAGTCACTAACAAGAGAATGGATAAATGATGGACACAGTTTGGCTAATGACCGGAACACCAACCAATTAGCTGGTGTCAAAGCTCTATAGACCAAACCTTTATGTATATGTTTCATCCGCGCCGTCCATCCCTTTTGCAAAATCATTTTAGGGCATGAGGCAAAAAAAGAGGTAGATTTAAATCTCAGGTGGGCCACACCACAGGAAACGGAGGGGATTGAACACTTATTGTTGGAAACTTTCTAGGGCCACAGAAGTTTTGGATCAAGCTGATTTTTTTCCCTTCATTCAAATCTATGTTACGTCATCAACAGGATGGATCTATTGGTAAATAAATGTTACAATGGGCCCTATGGAGTTTTTAATGGTGGACATTTAATCAACACTGTTTTCCTGTAGTGTGGTCTGCCTTAGATTTGGATTTGGATCATTTTAGGGTCATGCCATAAAAAAATATGGATAGATGACATGGATAAAACACATACATCATGGTGGGGCGTAGAGAGCTTTGACACCAGCTAGTTGGTTGGTGTTTAGGCCACTAGCCAAACCGCGTCCAAAATTGGTGGAAAATATGGATAGATGACATGGATAAAACACATACATCATGGTGGGCCCTAGAGAGCTTTGACACCAGCTAGTTGGTTGGTGTTCAGGCCACTAGCCAAACCGCGTCCATAATAGATAGATTTGACTGGCGATCACCACATTCTATATGCATGTGTGCCCATCTGAATATCACATTCGAATGGGCTGATTCTTTAAGGCAACCAATCTCTACTATCATGATTGTCTGATGAACGGCTCTAATTAATCAACCTAACAAAGATGAGAGCCACTCATCAGGCAGTCACTACTTTGTCTATGCCCTTAGTCTCACCACATTCTGCATGCATACGTGGGCCCCCAGTTATTTCGGACAAGGCATCTTCACAATGAGGATTGTTTAATAGTGGACTTTTTCACATATGACTTGAGTGCCAAAGAAAGTGCGTTCGCACAGACATTCTGTATGCATACGTGGGCCCCATTTATTTCAGACAAGGCATCTTCACAATATTGAGGATGGTTTAATAGTGGACTTTTTCACATACGACTTGAGTGCCAAAGAAAGTGCGTTCGCACAGTGATGATCTTTTTGCCATCCATTTGTTGGACGTGGATTGCATCCAGCCCTGCCCGGACGGATTACTCTCCGAGCAGATCTTTGGAGGGGCCCACCGTGATGTATCCATTTATGCACTCGGTCCATCCATTTTATAATATCGTTTTAAGGTATGACTCTAAAAAGGAGGAAGATCTCCTCTCACTGTTTGGTGTGGTCCACTTGAGCTTTTTATCTGCCTTTTTTTTTTAACCCATCTCCTAGAATGATCTTATAAAATGTATGGATGGAGTAGATAAACGGATACATAACGGTGGGCCCCTCCACAGGTCCGCCCAGACTAGGCGGGGACAGGACGCAATCCGCCTCCCCCATTTGTTTCGTGCACTGTGACCTTAATTAATAAGTTGATTGACGTGATAATCTTTTGGCCGAGGCATATGTACAATGGGGCCTTCGATGTGCAGTCAGTATATTCCATATGTATGATCACATGGAGGCATGTATGGTGCACGACAGAGTGGGCCCACCTCCCCTTTCTCCATAATGTAATGTGGAAGTCCGTTTAGACATTTTAGATGGATTGGATGAACTTGGCCCTATTTCCAAGCACTGATGATCAACTGATGAATGGGTATCATTGGTAGTAACCATTCAAAAGAGGAGGCAGCAAGTGGCCCACCTCACATCTCTATCTTACAGACACTATCAATCTAATTTTCTTAAAGAGGAGTACTTCCAAGTCAAACACGCGTTGCAGCACGATTTTGTCAGTAACCATGTGGCCCAACATGCTTTAATTCCGGACGTGACTTTGCTGTGTCCCTTGAACCAGCTTATGTAGGTGGTACTCTGACCATTAGGGCCACCGTGATGATGTGTTGACTATCTACACCATCCATCCCTTTTACCAAATCATAAAATGGCATGGGCCCAAAAAACCAAGCAGATCCAAATCTCAAGTGAACCACACCACAAGAAAGTGTGCCGGATGACCATTAAAAGCCTTTTGTGGGCCACAAAAGTTTTGGATCCAACCGATATTTGTATTTTCTCTTAATGCAAGCCTGTGTGACCTTATCAACATGTTGGATGGCAAATAACATTATCGTGGATCCTATTAAGTTCTTAATGGTGGACATTCAATGAGAAATGTTTCTAGTGGTGTGGTCCTTATGAGATTTGGATTTGATTCATTTTTTGGCCCATGACATAGAATGATATGGAAAAAAAATGGATGGATGGCATAGATAGATATACAACGCATACATCAAGGTGGCTCTTATGGTCAAGGTCAACCCTCATCACTGATTCTAAGGCTCCAAATAAGTTGGATCCTTTTTTTCATGGTTAGTTCACACATCCCACTGTTAGTACACACCCACGCTGTTTGTCACCCTCCAATGTTAGCCACCCTCCACGTTGGGCTTCGAAGAACAACAATCTGAACAATGCAACTTGAATTAAGATATTTTCAAGAAGACATTTTTCCTACATACACTCAGTTATCATATGACCCCTCAAATACGCCCTCTATTTAAAAACATACTTTTCGCCACCTCACAAGAAGTACTTGGAAATTATACTTTGAGGATGAAAATATTGATCATGTCATCAAGAATAGAAAACGTTTTGAAGGTCGATAGTCATTTAACGCATTCTAAATTACTATTTATCTTTTATGCCGTTTGCCAACCTTTCATGTATTACCACTACTCCTTGACAAATTTTCATGCTTTTCACTATCTTCAAAGGCAATTTTTCATGCTTTCACCCATGGAAGAACAATTCTTGGAAATAACTTCATTCGCTAGTCGATGTTGCAAAAGTTACACATAGAGTCAGGAGATGGAGACCAAATGGTTCACAATCGGGGCAATTTATGGCTCAATGGAAACCTCATCCAATTACTTTTCCAACAAGCCTAAGATGACTTTGATTTGAAGTACAACAAGGGAGATCTGCTCCATTTACTAAAAGTCACACGGTGCTTACAATGCAAATAACGTGAATTACGCCACCTAAGACTTTAGTCCACATTTGAAAGGTCAAACAATCTCTAAATTAGATAATTTTGGTCTTATTAGAAAGCTCATTGAATTCTCTTTTCAATGATTCAAAGTTTGCCTAAATCTGACTTGTACGGATCGCACGATGTTGAAAATAAGTTTGCGATCGCAATTTTTTTCTCATTACCCCTTAGATCTAAGTGGTCTTGTGCTGGTTGGAAAGTTAATTTGATAAGCTTTTTAATGAACCATAAATTGCCTCGATCAAGAACTATTTGGTTTATTATCTTCTTACCCGAAGTGTATCTTCTATAATGGGGGCCACAAAGCCTTTCCAGCATCACACACGTCCATGCTATATACACTAAACTATGCAATCTGAATCTGTATTCGATAGGTAGGCTCATGCATGGGGCCACTCTGGTAGCTGAAATCCAATCCATCCATTAGTTGAGAAACCTCTTATAAAGAAATGGATTAAAAAATAAGGACGATCCAATATTCAAGTGGGCAACATTACAGGAAATAATGAGGATGGGGACACCCACTTGAATGTGTCGGTTCGGTCTTTACCCATAACAAGCCCAAAGCTAAATGGTGATTGAACCTGACATTTGTGTTTTCCCTTCATCTAGGACTATGTGACCTAATCAACAAGGGACGTGGATTGCCTGCGAAAGCCTTTCGCAGGCATCTCTTGCCCTCGGAATCTAGGTGGGGCCCACCATGATGTTTGTTAGAAATATACTTCATAAAATGGCATGGGCCCAAAAAATCAAGCAGATCCAAATCTCAAGTGAACCACACCACAAGAAAGTGTGCCAGATGACCATTAAAAGCCTTTTGTGGGCCACAAAAGTTTTGGATCCAACTGATATTTGTATTTTCTCTTAATGTAAGCCTGTGTGACCTTATCGACATGTTGGACGGAAAATAACATTATCGTGGATCCTAGTAAGTTTTTAATGGTGGACATTCAATGAGAAATGTTTCTAGTGGTGTGGTCCTTATGAGATTTGGATTTGATTCATTTTTTGGCCCATGACATAGAATGATATGGAAAAAATTGGATGGATGGCATAGATATACAACGCATACATCAAGGTGGCTCTTAAGGTCAATGTCAACCCTCATCACTGATTCTAAGGCTCCAACTAAGTTGCATCCTTTTTTTCATGGTTAGTTCACACATCCCACTGTTAGTACACACACCCACACTGTTTGTCACCCTCCAATGTTAGCCACCCTCCACGTTGGGATTCGAAGAACAACAATCTGAACAATGCGAACAAGAATTAAGATATTTTCAAGAAGACATTTTTCCTACATACACTCAGTTATCATATGACCCCTCAAATACGCCCCCTATTTAAAAACATACTTTTCGCCACCTCACAAGAAGTACTTGGAAATTATAGTTTGAGGATGAAAATATTGATCATGTCATCAATAATAGAAAACGTTTTGAAGGTGGATAGTCATTTAACGCATTCTAAATTACTATTTATCTTTTATGCCGTTTGCCAATCTTTCATGTATTACAACTACTCCCTGGCAAATTTTCATGCTTTTCGACTATCCTCAAAGGCAATTTTTCATGCTTTCACCCATGGAAGAACCATTCTTGGAAATAACTTCATTCGCTAGTCGATGTTGCAAAAGTTACACATAGAGTCAGGAGATGGAGACCAAATGGTTCACAATCGGGGCAATTTATGGCTCAATGGAAACCTCATCCAATTACTTTTCCAACAAGCCTAAGATGACTTTGATTTGAAGTACAACAAGGGAGATCTGCTCCATTTACTAAAAGTCACACGGTGCTTACAATGCAAATAACGTGAATTACGCCACCTAAGACTTTAGTCCACATTTGAAAGGTCAAACAATCTCTAAATTAGATAATTTTGGTCTTATTAGAAAGCTCATTGAATTCTCTTTTCAATGATTCAAAGTTTGCCTAAATCTGACTTGTACGGATCGCACGATGTTGAAAATAAGTTTGCGATCGCAATTTTTTTCTCATTACCCCTTAGATCTAAGTGGTCTTGTGCTGGTTGGAAAGTTAATTTGATAAGCTTTTTAATGAACCATAAATTGCCTCGATCAAGAACTATTTGGTTTATTATCTTCTTACCCGAAGTGTATCTTCTATAATGGGGGCCACAAAGCCTTTCCAGCATCACACACGTCCATGCTATATACACTAAACTATGCAATCTGAATCTGTATTCGATAGGTAGGCTCATGCATGGGGCCACTCTGGTAGCTGAAATCCAATCCATCCATTAGTTGAGAAACCTCTTATAAAGAAATGGATTAAAAAATAAGGACGATCCAATATTCAAGTGGGCAACATTACAGGAAATAATGAGGATGGGGACACCCACTTGAATGTGTCGGTTCGGTCTTTACCCATAACAAGCCCAAAGCTAAATGGTGATTGAACCTGACATTTGTGTTTTCCCTTCATCTAGGACTATGTGACCTAATCAACAAGGGACGTGGATTGCCTGCGAAAGCCTTTCGCAGGCATCTCTTGCCCTCGGAATCTAGGTGGGGCCCACCATGATGTTTGTTAGAAATATACTTCATAAAATGGCATGGGCCCAAAAAATCAAGCAGATCCAAATCTCAAGTGAACCACACCACAAGAAAGTGTGCCAGATGACCATTAAAAGCCTTTTGTGGGCCACAAAAGTTTTGGATCCAACTGATATTTGTATTTTCTCTTAATGTAAGCCTGTGTGACCTTATCGACATGTTGGACGGAAAATAACATTATCGTGGATCCTAGTAAGTTTTTAATGGTGGACATTCAATGAGAAATGTTTCTAGTGGTGTGGTCCTTATGAGATTTGGATTTGATTCATTTTTTGGCCCATGACATAGAATGATATGGAAAAAATTGGATGGATGGCATAGATATACAACGCATACATCAAGGTGGCTCTTAAGGTCAATGTCAACCCTCATCACTGATTCTAAGGCTCCAACTAAGTTGCATCCTTTTTTTCATGGTTAGTTCACACATCCCACTGTTAGTACACACACCCACACTGTTTGTCACCCTCCAATGTTAGCCACCCTCCACGTTGGGATTCGAAGAACAACAATCTGAACAATGCGAACAAGAATTAAGATATTTTCAAGAAGACATTTTTCCTGCATACACTCAGTTATCATATGACCCCTCAAATACGCCCCCTATTTAAAAACATACTTTTCGCCACCTCACAAGAAGTACTTGGAAATTATAGTTTGAGGATGAAAATATTGATCATGTCATCAATAATAGAAAACGTTTTGAAGGTGGATAGTCATTTAACGCATTCTAAATTACTATTTATCTTTTATGCCGTTTGCCAATCTTTCATGTATTACAACTACTCCCTGGCAAATTTTCATGCTTTTCGACTATCCTCAAAGGCAATTTTTCATGCTTTCACCCATGGAAGAACCATTCTTGGAAATAACTTCATTCGCTAGTCGATGTTGCAAAAGTTACACATAGAGTCAGGAGATGGAGACCAAATGGTTCACAATCGGGGCAATTTATGGCTCAATGGAAACCTCATCCAATTACTTTTCCAACAAGCCTAAGATGACTTTGATTTGAAGTACAACAAGGGAGATCTGCTCCATTTACTAAAAGTCACACGGTGCTTACAATGCAAATAACGTGAATTACGCCACCTAAGACTTTAGTCCACATTTGAAAGGTCAAACAATCTCTAAATTAGATAATTTTGGTCTTATTAGAAAGCTCATTGAATTCTCTTTTCAATGATTCAAAGTTTGCCTAAATCTGACTTGTACGGATCGCACGATGTTGAAAATAAGTTTGCGATCGCAATTTTTTTCTCATTACCCCTTAGATCTAAGTGGTCTTGTGCTGGTTGGAAAGTTAATTTGATAAGCTTTTTAATGAACCATAAATTGCCTCGATCAAGAACTATTTGGTTTATTATCTTCTTACCCGAAGTGTATCTTCTATAATGGGGGCCACAAAGCCTTTCCAGCATCACACACGTCCATGCTATATACACTAAACTATGCAATCTGAATCTGTATTCGATAGGTAGGCTCATGCATGGGGCCACTCTGGTAGCTGAAATCCAATCCATCCATTAGTTGAGAAACCTCTTATAAAGAAATGGATTAAAAAATAAGGACGATCCAATATTCAAGTGGGCAACATTACAGGAAATAATGAGGATGGGGACACCCACTTGAATGTGTCGGTTCGGTCTTTACCCATAACAAGCCCAAAGCTAAATGGTGATTGAACCTGACATTTGTGTTTTCCCTTCATCTAGGACTATGTGACCTAATCAACAAGGGACGTGGATTGCCTGCGAAAGCCTTTCGCAGGCATCTCTTGCCCTCGGAATCTAGGTGGGGCCCACCATGATGTTTGTTAGAAATATACTTCATAAAATGGCATGGGCCCAAAAAATCAAGCAGATCCAAATCTCAAGTGAACCACACCACAAGAAAGTGTGCCAGATGACCATTAAAAGCCTTTTGTGGGCCACAAAAGTTTTGGATCCAACTGATATTTGTATTTTCTCTTAATGTAAGCCTGTGTGACCTTATCGACATGTTGGACGGAAAATAACATTATCGTGGATCCTAGTAAGTTTTTAATGGTGGACATTCAATGAGAAATGTTTCTAGTGGTGTGGTCCTTATGAGATTTGGATTTGATTCATTTTTTGGCCCATGACATAGAATGATATGGAAAAAATTGGATGGATGGCATAGATATACAACGCATACATCAAGGTGGCTCTTAAGGTCAATGTCAACCCTCATCACTGATTCTAAGGCTCCAACTAAGTTGCATCCTTTTTTTCATGGTTAGTTCACACATCCCACTGTTAGTACACACACCCACACTGTTTGTCACCCTCCAATGTTAGCCACCCTCCACGTTGGGATTCGAAGAACAACAATCTGAACAATGCGAACAAGAATTAAGATATTTTCAAGAAGACATTTTTCCTGCATACACTCAGTTATCATATGACCCCTCAAATACGCCCCCTATTTAAAAACATACTTTTCGCCACCTCACAAGAAGTACTTGGAAATTATAGTTTGAGGATGAAAATATTGATCATGTCATCAATAATAGAAAACGTTTTGAAGGTGGATAGTCATTTAACGCATTCTAAATTACTATTTATCTTTTATGCCGTTTGCCAATCTTTCATGTATTACAACTACTCCCTGGCAAATTTTCATGCTTTTCGACTATCCTCAAAGGCAATTTTTCATGCTTTCACCCATGGAAGAACCATTCTTGGAAATAACTTCATTCGCTAGTCGATGTTGCAAAAGTTACACATAGAGTCAGGAGATGGAGACCAAATGGTTCACAATCGGGGCAATTTATGGCTCAATGGAAACCTCATCCAATTACTTTTCCAACAAGCCTAAGATGACTTTGATTTGAAGTACAACAAGGGAGATCTGCTCCATTTACTAAAAGTCACACGGTGCTTACAATGCAAATAACGTGAATTACGCCACCTAAGACTTTAGTCCACATTTGAAAGGTCAAACAAGCTCTAAATTAGATAATTTTGGTCTTATTTGAAAGCTCATTGAATTCTCTTTTCAATGATTCCAAGTTTGCCTAAATCCAACTTGTACGGATCCCACGATGTTGAAAATAAGTTTGCGATTGCAATTTTTTTCTCATTACCCCTTAGATCTAAGTGGTCTTGTGCTGGTTAGAAAGTTAATTTGATAAGCTTTTTAATGAGCCATAAATTACCTTGATCAAGAACTATTTGGTTTATTATCTTCTTACTCGAAGTGTATCTTCTATAATAGGGGCCACGAAGCGTTTCCAGCATCACACACGTCCATGCTATATACGCTAAACTATGCAATCTGAATTTGTATTCGATAGGTAGGCTCATGCATGGGGTCACTCTCCTAGCTGAAATCCAATCCATGCATTAGTTGAGAAACCTCTTATAAAGAAATGGATTAAAAAAAAAGGACGATCCAATATTCAAGTGGGCAACATTATAGGAAATAATGAGGATGGGGACACCCACTCGAATGTGTTGGTTCGGTCTTTACCCATAACAAGCCCAAAACTAAATGGTGATTGAAGATGATATTTGTGTTTTCCCTTCATCTAGGACTGTGTGACCTAATCAACAAGGGACGTGGATTGCCTGCGAAAGGCTTTCGCAGGCATCTATTGCGCTCGGAATCTAGGTGGGGCCCACCGTGATGTTTGTTAGAAATATACGTCATCCAAACGTTTTGTGAGATCATTTTAGGCGTTGCGACCAAAATTGAATGGGATCCAAGACTCAAGTAGGCCGAAAACGCGATGATTGAACTTCCACAGTTGAAATATTTGTGGGGCCACTGAAGTTTCAAGTCAGGATAATATTTGTGTTTTCAATTCATCTCAATAGGAATGACATTATGAACGGTATGGATGGCATATAAACATCACTGTGGACCCATAGAGGTTTCAACGGTAGGAATTTCCCTACCCACCTTTTGCTTTATTGCGGCCCACTTCAGTATTGGATCCCATTCATTTTTTGTTGTAACGTCTAAAATGATCTCACAAAATGGTTGGACGGCGTAGATTTCTCACAACCATCACGCTGGCCCCACCTAGATTTCGAGCGTAAGAGATGCCTGCGAAAGGCTTTCGCAGGCAATCTGCCTCCATCAACAAGTTGGATGGCAAAATGGATGAACAACCTAGATAAAACACACATCATGGTGGGGCCCACAAGCACTGTCAAAGAGGTACTGGCTAATGACAGCATCTGCAGACAGTAAGTGTCCTAGTGGTCATAAGATGTGAGGTCTTACAGGCTTTAATTTCCAATAGTTCTCTAAATTCTAAAGACATCAGTCTCACCAATATCACACTTAAAATTAAGCTATTTTTAAGAAAATAGAAATTGTAGGTACTCTTGCTTTACCTACAAGATGTCCATATGTTGGCTCTCATTTGCCAAGGTTGGTTGTAGCTATGTGGATTAATAGATGGGATTGCCAAAGTTGGTTGGTTATAGTTGTATTAATTAATGGACAGTCAAGGGAAATTGAGAATCATCCACGCTCAATATCCATTACTTCCACTAATGTAGAGGAAGTAGCCGAGCTCTACATGATGAAGATGGACCAAAGAAAGGACCCAAAGAAGACCCTAAGAAAGGAGCCAAGACCCAACAAAACTCCCAACAAAATTGGGGAAATACAGGTTCAGACAATCGGATACCGATCGTCCACTTTGAACACTGGTCATGATCGGTCTAAAGATCAGTTTACTTTGGGCACAAGATAGCCCAGCTCACTGGACCGTCTAAGCCATCAACGATTATCAATGATCGGTCGTCCAACCAGTCATGGAATCTGACAACCGGTCCTTAGACTGATTGAATTTGAGCATCAAACAACCTAACTCGTTGGACCGTTTTGGGGGCCCTGACGACTGATCGTGGGCCCTTGCCGATCGGTCGTCCGACGCACGGGTCTGCGTGCGAACTCATTCCGAACTTGCTATTTAAAAAAAAAAAAAATCTTCCCTAGTTTGTTTTGGACTCTTGTTTTACACACATTAGAGTTTCTTTTACTAAACCTAGGTTATAAATACTTGTTTTAATTCATTTTGAGGGATTTTTTTAGGGATTAATTAATGACATTTAAGCTTTTTCTTTGAGTTTATCTCTATTTGGCTATGTTCTTCGAGTGCCTTTTGAGTAATCAAGGAAGATCGATTGAGGATTCCCGATAGGTCTGTGGATTTGGATTAGTTATCCTACGAGAGAGATGGTAATCGATCTCATTCCGCCTACGGCTGCACAAAGTTGGTTTCAAAGCGAGGAACAACCTCAAAAAGATAGCATCTAATGATGGACGTGGCAACAATCCCACTGATGGTGATCAGGGGATGCAGGATCTAGCAGAGAAGATAGAGGCTCTTCAGAGATCATTCGAGACGTCTATGCAAGGGCTGCAAGCGTTTCTCGAGCATATCACTACATCTTTGGCTCTGCGACAGGCTCTAAGTGGTGCATAGTTGCCTGTGGTTGCAGTTCAGAACAATCCAGTGTTTCATCCGGCTCTTCCATTCGTTAACTGTCAGTCGAACGCAGCAGATTCCGATGGCAGCAATGAAGATATTGGAAATATCTTCACACAACAGCAAGCATAGGTTAATGATCGCGGAGTTCGTGCTGAGCGTGATTATAGTGCTAAGGCCAAACTCCCTGCCTTCAATGGGTTATTACGTATAGAAGAGTTCTTAGAATAGTTAGCGAAAGATAAGAACTTCAAATACTTAGACGTTCTTGAGGAGAAGAAGGTGAAGCTTGTAGCATACAAGCTGAAGTCGGGTGCCTCCGTATGGTGGGAGCAATTGCAACTCTCCCGAACCCGGCAGAATAAGTTGTCCATCCAGTCGTGGCCTAAGATTATGAGCAAGTTCTTTTTTAGCAATTTCAGAATTTTCGTCAAGGTAATAAGACCGTTGATGAATATGCAGCCAAATTCAACCGGTTATCTATCCATAATGTGATCTGGCGGAGACGGATGCTCAAAAGGCGGTAAGGTTTGTTGGCGGTCTAATGATCAATGTCTAGGATCAGGTACAGATGTAGCCGGTCTAGACAGTGGATGACGCACTACAATACACTACTCGTGCAAAATCTTAGCTTGCTAGAGTTCTTGTGCGTCCATACCCCTCACCACCCGTCCCTACTACCGTTGTGGTTCAGGACGCACCCTAGGCTAAAGGGAAGGAACCCGTTGGTGGACGAGTTCAATCTTTCCCAATGATTGCAAACTGAGTTCCGGGGAGCAGTCCATCTAGCTAAGCCTCAGTGCAACGTACCTCCCATAGCTGGCCCGAGCCAAGCACAAAATCCATATGCTTATCCTAGGCCAAACCATTGTTGGTGATGTGGCTAGCCGAACCAATTGTCTAATGCATGCCCCCAGTGTCCCAAAGCTAATTTAACCACGAATGAATGGGGTGGTGAAGAAGAGTTCGCCGAGGGTGAGCCTGAGAATGATGAGTATGATCAGGCCGAAGAAGATTATGGTGATGACGCTGATTTGATAGACCAGGTCCATGATGAGTCCTTGGTAGTGAGGCGTTTATGTTACACCTCGAGGCTTGAGGTTCATCCTCAGCACCATAACATTTTTTGTACCTGTTGCATGGTAAACGGGAATGTGTGCAATGTTATTATCAACAGTGAAAGCAGTGGGAATATCGTATCCAAGTTGATGGTGGACAAGCTCCAATTTCCTATAATAAAACATCTAGCCCCGTATGTCATCGTCTGGATTAAGAAGGTCAGCGATACTTAAGTAACAGAACAATTCTTAATTTCCTTTTCCATTAATAGAAGTTACAAAGACGAGGCCTTGTGCGACGTGGTCAACCGGAATACTCTCTCGTGTACCACAACCTTAACCGCACAAGCCTGGGCTGGGCCTACCTCCATCCCTAGAGGAGCCGTATGAGGCGGAAGCTCCTCGTCGATAGGCTGTGGAAATCGAATCGTAACGCGACCCACCAAGGGCGTGACAACACTTATACTTTCATCAAGAATTGTCGTAAAGGGATTCTCACTCCTATAACACTGGAGGATCACCCCGAACTTCCAAAGTTAAGGGAAGTTCTCTCCTAGCCATAAGAGAGTTTGTGCAAGCATCGAAAGAGATGGCCCACATTTATATTATGGTGGTCAAGGGAGAAGACCTTGGAGGTAGTGCAATTCCCTCAACTCTTCGACCTTTATTAAATAAGTTTCGAGACGTATGGCCTAAAGAGACCTTCCTCATGGCCTTCCCCCAATGAGAGATATTCAGCATCATATTGATCTCATCCCAGGGGCTAGTTTGCCAAACAGGCCCCATTAGTACTGTCTAAGCCCGAAGGAGAGTAAGATCCTCCAAGGGCAGGTTGACGAGCTATTGAAGAAAGGGTTGCTGAGAGAAAGCATGAGTCCTTGCACAGTGCCGGCTCTTCTAATGACAAAGAAAGATGAGAGTTAGCGAATGTGCATTAATAGCCGAGCAATAAATAAGATCACCATCAAGTATTAATTTTTAATACCTCGGTTGGATGACATGTTAGACATTCTTGAAGGGTCTAAGTTGTTCTCCAAATTAAATTTGAGGAGTGGGTACCATCAGATTCATATCCGTCCAGGCAACGAATGGAAAACAGCCTTTAAGAACAAGGAATGATTGCATGGGTGGCTTTTGATGCCCTTTGGTTTATTAAATGCCTTGAGGACCTTCATGTGGCTCATGGACCAGGCATTGAAGCCATTCACGGGCAAGTTCATCGTGGCCTACTTCGACGACATATTGATCTACAGTTAGGATGAGATAGAGCATGCATGTAGAGCATCTTAAGAGGGTTCTTCAAGTCCTTCAGAAGAACAAGTTGTATTTAAATCTCAAGAAGTGCAGATTTATGACAGATCATCTATTATTTCTGGGCTTCATGGTATCTTCCATGGGCATCCGAGTAGACAAAGATAAAGTGAAGGCTATCTGCGATTGGCCTACTCTGACCAGCATCCATGAGGTTCGCAACTTTCATGGGTTGGCCACATTCTATCATCGGTTTGTTAGGAATTCCAATTCTATAGTTGCACCGATAATAGATTGTGTGACGAAAGGTCTATTCCAGTGGACTGAAGAGGCTAACGGGAGTCTTGTTGAGATCAAGCAACGGTTGTCTTCCACACCGTGTTTGGTCCTCCCAAACTTTGAGAAGGTATTTAAGGTAGACTGTGATGCATCATACATAGGGATTGGGGCAATTTTGTCATAGGAAGGCTAGCCTTTTACAACAAGAAATTGAGTGATGCAAGGAAGAAGTGGTCTACCTACGAGATTGAACTCTATGCAGTGGTATAGGCACTCTGACATTGGTAGCATTACCTCATTCAAAGAGAGTTTGTTTTGTACACGGATCACTAGGCCCTTAAATTTATCCACATCCATACTAACATTAGTCGTATGCATGCCAAGTGGATTTCATTTTTGCAGAGGAATTCACATTTGTTTTGAGGCACAAATCGGGCCAGCAAATCAAAGTCGCTAATGCCTTGAGTCGTCGAGCCGCACTCCTTGTTACCTTAACCAATGAGGTGATTGGGTTAAAATGCTTAAAGGAGTTATACACTAAAGATAAGGAGTTCAAGGAGGCATGATGGCATTGCAAAGAAGGTTGCCCTGGCGATTTCCTTATCCAGGATAGATATTTATTTTATGGGAATCGCTTATGTATCCCGTAGATTTTGCTGCGAGAGAAGATCATCTTAGAGCTTCATGGTGATGGTCTTGGAGGCCATCTAGGTCATGACAAGACAAAGGCCCTAGTAGAAGAGCAATACTTTTGGCCTCATCTAAGCTGGGGTGTCGAAAGAATGATTCAGCGTTGTCACACACGCCAAACCTCCAAAGAACAGTCACAAAATATTGGGCTTTACACTCCATCACCCGTTCTTGAAGGTCCTTGGGAGGATATTTCTATGGACTTCATCTTGGGTCTCCCACGAACTCAACTCGGCCCGAATTCTGTGTTTGTGGTGGTAGATCGATTTATGAAGATCGCACACCTCATACCTTGCAAAAATACATACAATGTAACAAGTGTGGCTAATCTTTTCTTCGGGGAGGTGGTGAGGTTGCATGGCATCCCTAAAATAATTACATCCGATTGTGATACAAAGTTCATTAGCCATTTTTGGCGGACTTTGTGGAGTTAATTTGATACCCAACGTCAGTTCAGCAGTGTATACTATCCTCAAACCGATGGTCAAACTGAAGTTGTGAATAGAAAATTGCGTAACCTCATCCGGTGCATTTCAGGAGACAAGCCGAAATAGTAGGACTTAGCCCTATCTCAAGCTGAATTCGCCTTCAACAATATGGCGAACTGATCAATAGAGAAGTCATCATTCTAGATCGTCTATGGACAAATTCCTCGTCACACGCTTGACTTGATTCCCCTGCCCAAAGTACCGGGACGAAGCGTGATTGTAAAAAACATGGTGGAGAGGATTGCTGAAGTGCACATCGAAGTTCGGAATAAGTTGTTGGAGTAAAAAAAAAAAATACAAGGAAGACGCGGACAAGCATCGTTGCGTCAAGGTCTTCGAAGTTGGGGATCAAGTGATGATCCATTTGCGCAAGGAACACTTCTTTATCGGCACGTACAACAAACTCAAGAACAAGAAGATTGGGCCGATGCCAATTCTCATAAAGATCAATGATAATTCTTATATTGTTGATCTTCTAGAGGAACTCGAGATCTCCTGTACGTTCAACGTTGCTGACTTGTACAAGTACCACGGGTCGAAGTTGAATGAGAACTCAAGGTCGAGTTCTTTTCAAGGAAGGGAGACTGATGTAGAGGAAGTAGCTAAGCTCTATATGATGAAGATAGACTAAAGAAATGATCCAAAGAAGACCCCAAGAAAGGAGCCAAGACCCAACAAAACTGGTTAAATACAAGGTATGAAGACCGGTTGTCCGACTAGCTATCCACTTTGAACACTGGTCACAACCGGTCCGAAGACCAGTCGAATTTGGGCACAAGACAGCCCAACTCGTTGGACTGTCTGAGGCCATCGATGACCGGTCGTGGAATCTGACGATTGGTCCTAGACCGGTCAAATTTGAGCATCAAACAGCCTAACTCTCTGGACTGTTTTGGGGGCCCTAACGACCAGTTGTGTGCCCCTGCCGACTGGTGCTTCGACGAGCGGGTCTGTGCGTGAACTCACTCTAAACTTGCTATTTGTTATTTTTTTTCTTTCCTAGTTTTTTTTGGAATCTTGTTTTACACACATTAGAGTTTCTTTTACTAGACCTAGGTTATAAATACTTGTTTTAATTCATTTTGAAAGATTAATTAATGAAGTTTAAGCTTCTTTTTTGTTTAATTTATCTCTGTTTGCCCATGTTCTTTGAGTGCCCTTTGAGAAATCAAAGAAAATCAGTTGAGGATTCCTGATAGGTCCAAGAATTCGGATCAGTTATCCTACGAGAGAGATGTTGATTGATTTCATTCCGCCTATAGCTATGCCATCCACAGTTTAGAATCACTCATCTTACCGGGTCAAACAAGCAAGGATCATCAACCAGTCAAGCCCTTGATACCACTTATGCAAAAGGGTCCCACACACTTTTCTTTTTCTTTTCTTTTCTTTCTTTCTTGGCCATTGACTGCCCCAGTTTCTCCTTTTCATACTAGGTTGATGAATTATGGTAAACAACTGCTTGATCTAAAGGTATATTGGCAAAGTTTTATGATTACCTCATCCTATACGGTAAATAATTCTAAGATTAGTGGGTCTCCTTGTCTGGAAGAACCAGCAAAACCTATGCCATCTTTTTTTCCACAAAATGCAAATCAAACAAAAAAAAAAAAAGCAAGAAAAAAAGAAGAAGGATGGTTTGGAAAAGTAGCCAGTCATAATGATGAATTAGTAGATAAAAGAGCTTTTTTTTGTCAGTCATGCAACACACCCACCCAGTTAATTGTGCAACACACCCTCCCGGTCAGTCATGCGACGCACCCACTGGTGCAGTTAACAGCGGGAATTCACCCTGATGGGTTTTGAGACCTAGACCTCTTGTTGAAACTCCGCAGAGTCTACCAACGAAGTAAAGGCCCCGAACCCAGTAGATAAAAGAGCTTGATTATTTGATGCTATTAACTCTTTAAATAACTACTTTGCCCATTTTTAAAAGAAGAAAAAAATCTGATTATGATAATGTAAAAGCTATTTAAGTAGGGATCATTGGAAGGTACCCGACAATTCCGATACGTGAGATGATTGTGGGGTCAGTCATGTACAAGAGAATGGATAATTGATAGACGGAGTTTGGCTATTGACTGAACACCAGCCAGCTAGCCGGTGTCAAAGCTCTATAGGCCAAAACTTTATGTGTTTCATCCGCACCGTCCATCTCTTTTGCAAGCTCATTTTAGGGCATAAGGCAAAATTGAGGCAGATCTAAATCTCAGGTGGACCACACCACAGGAAACGGAGGGGATTGAATACTTACTGTTGAAAACTTTCTAGGCCACAGAAGTTTTGGATCAAACTGATTTTTTCCCTTCTTTCAGATCTATGTGACCTCATCAACAGCCTGGATCTGTTGGCAAATAAACGTTACAGTGGACCAGCAGGTCTCAGGTTCAAGACACCATGACATGACAGCACCTCCGGGTGCTAAGGGCCAGGTCGGGTTGGGTACGGGTAGGGCCCGGTATGGGCCAGGAATTAAAAGAAAAAATAAACAACATTACAGTGGGCCTTAGGGAGTTTTTAATGACGGCCATTTAATCAACACTATTTTCCTGCAGTGTGGTCCACCTTAGATTTGGATCTGGATCGTTTTAGGCTCATGCCATAAAAAAAGATGGAAAAAATGGATACATGACATGGATAAAACACATACATCATGGTGGGCCTAGGGAGCTTTGACATCAACTAGTTGGTTGGTGTTTAGGACACTAGCCAAACCGCATCCATATATAATAGATAGATTTGACTAAAGATCACCACATTCTATATGCATGTGTGCCCATCTGAATATCACATTTCAGATGGGCCTGATTCTTTAAGGCAACCAATCTCTACTATCAAGATTGTCTGATGAGCGGCTCTAATCAACCTAACAAAGATGAGAGCTATTCATCAGGCAGTCACCACTTTATCTTTGCCCTTGTCTCACCACATTCTATATGCATACATGGGCCCAGTTCTTTGAGACAAGGCATCTTAATTATCACAATGAGGATAGCTTAATCAGTGGATCTGACTTCACATGTATGACCTTTTTCACATGTGAGTGACTTGAGTGCCAAAGAAAGTGCGTTCGGACAGTGATGATTTTTTTGCCATCCATTTGTTTCGTGCACTGTGACCTTAATTAATAAGTTGATTGACCTGATAATTTTTTGGCCCAGGCATATGTATAGTGGGGCCTTCGATGTACAGTCAGTATATTCCATATCTACTATCATGTGGAGGCATGTATGGTGCACGAGGCATGTATTCATAATGTAATGTGGACGTCCGTTTAGACTTTTTTAGATGGATTGGATGAACTTGGTCCTATTTCCTAACACTGATGATCAACTGATGAATGGTATAATTGGTAGTGACCATTCAAAAGAGGAGGCGTCAAGTGGCCCACTTCACATCTCTATCTTATAAACACCATTAATCCAATTTTCTTAGAAGTAGTACTTTTAAGTCAAACACGCGTCATGGCCTGATTTTGTCAGTGGCCATGTGGGCCCAGCCTACTTTAACTCCGGACGTGACTTTGCTGTGACCCTTGAACCAGCTATGTAGGTGATACCCTGACCGTTGGGGCCACCTCAATGATGTGTTGAATATCGACACCATCCATCCCTTTTACCAAATCATAAAATGGCATGGGCCCAAAAAATCAAGCAGATCTAAATCTCAATTGAACCACACCATAAGAAAGAGTGCCGGATGACCATTAAAAGCCTTTTGTGGGCCACAAAAGTTTTGGATCCAACTGATATTTGTATTTTCTCTTAATTCAAGCCCGTGTGACCTTATCAACATGTTGGATGGCAAATAACATTATCGTGGATCCCAGTAAGTTTTTAATGGTGGGCATTCAATGAGAAATGTTTCGTGGTGTGGTCCATATGAGATTTGGATTTGATTCATTTTTAGGCCCATGGCATAGAATGATCTGGCAAAGTGGATGGATGGCATAGATATACAACACATACATCAAGGTGGCTCTTATGGTCAAGGTCAACCCTCGTCATTGATTCTAAGGTTGCAACTAAGTCTCATCCCTGTTTTTTTTTTTTGTTAGTTCACACATCCACTGTTAGTACACACCCACACTGTTTGTCACCCTCCAATGTTAGCCAATAGCCACCCTCCACGTTGGGATTCGAAGAATAACAATCTGAACAATACAATGAGAATTAAGATTTTTTCAAGAAGAGATTTTTTCCTGCATACACCCAGTTATCATATGACCCCTAAAATACACCCCCTATTTTGAAACATACTTTTCACCACCTCACATGTAGTACTTGAAAATTATAGTTTTAGGATGAAAGTACCCATGTCATCAAGAATAGGAGTCCGGATCCTTGGTTGAAACCAAGCAGAGAAACCTTGCTCGTCACTTCTCTGATTGGTCCAGATCAGCCTGATTGTGCCCGAGCTGAGCTGCTCTGACATAGTCAGGATGAGCTGGACCAATCAGAGCAGCGGAAGCAGAGGTTCTCTGCTCGGTTTCAACGGAGGATCCGGATTCCAAGAATAGAAAACGTTTTAAAGGTCAATCGTCATTCCACGGCATTCAAAATTACTATTTATCTTTTATGGTTTTTGACAATCTTTCATGCGTTACAACTACTATCTGACAAATTTTCATGCTTTTCAGCCATCTTCTATGGCAATTTTTCATACTTTCACCCATAGCAAAACTGTTCTTGGAAAAAACTTCATTCGCTAGTTGATCTTGCAAAAGTTACATCGAGTCAGAAGATGGAGACCAGATAGAGACCAAATGGCTCCCAATCAAGGCAATTTATGGCTCATTGGAAAGCTAATCCAATTACTTACCTTTCCAACAAGCTTAAGATGACTTTGATTTGAAGTGCAATAAGGGAGATGCACTACATTTACTAAAGTCGCACGGTGCTTACAATAATGCAAACAACGTGAATTACGCCGCCTAGGACTTTAGCCCACATTTGTCAAACAATCTCTAAATTAGATAATTTTGGTCTTATTTGAAAGCTTATCGAATTCTCTTTTCAATGAGTCCAAGTTTGCCTGATCCAACCTGTAATAAGGGGATTATGACCATTTTTTTTGTGCGATCGCATGATGTTGAAAACAAGTTTGCGATCGTAATTTTTTACTCATTGCACCTTAGATCTAAATGGTCTTATGCTTGTTGGAAAGTTAATTAGATAAGCTTTTTTATGAGCTATAAATTACCTCGATCGAGAACCGTTTGGTTTATTATCTTCCTACTCAAAGTGTATCTTCTATTGTAAGGCTACAAAGCCTTTACAGCATCACACACGTCCATGCTATGTGCTAAACTACGCAGTTTGAATCCGTATTTGATAGGTAGGCTCATGAAGGGTCCTTATGCTTGCAGTGGTGTTTATATGACATTTAAACTGTTCGTAAGGTGAGTAGCACCAGGATGAAGGGTAAAACACAAATACAAGGCCGATCCAAACTTCAATGGGCCAGAAAGAAGCAGTGGTGGGGTTTCTCATCCTACCGTTTCCTCTCGAGGTGACCCACTTGAGTTTTACATATGTTGCATTTTTGTTTTTATATCATACATCTGTTTGATTTTTTGTTTTTATATCATACCCTAAAACGATCTGCCGCAGTTGATGAGCGGAGTAGATCTCACTAGACAAGACGATGCGCCCATGCTTTTTGTTACAAAGGCTCTCTTGCAGTGGGGTTTTATAAATCAGATGAGACAACTCGTTGGAATGACAATCAAGCCCATCTTCTTCCAGAGGGAATTAATTTATACTCCTGCTGTGAACGAGGCTAGACAAAAGATCTCTTACAAAATGGTAGATGTGAAAAACTATAAAATCAAATCAAACCAACTAAATAGTGAAAACTGGTAGAGTAGCCTTCAAACTATGTTGAAATTGGGTGCTCAAACTAGTCCATCGACCGGTCTGATTTTGACCCAAGATGCACAGCAAGGTCTCTGGACATTCTTTGGGTGTTTCAGATCGGTCTGACGACCGGTCGGTGGTGTGCTCCAACTGGTCGACCGATCGACCGGCTGTTGAGGCTGAACGTGATGAATTTAGAAGTTTCCTCTCTTGACAAATTTTGTGATATGTCCAACCGGTTGGAGGTAAGCTCCGACCGGTTGGTAATATGGCAGTGTTTTACATGGTTATGCAAATCTGCATAACATGTTTCTAATTTTGGATTGTTTGTTATATATATGGCATGAATCCGAGATTAGGGAGTATCCTAAGGTGTCCAAGGTTTCCTAATTGTATTAGGGTGAGGGGAGAGTGTTTAGAGAGAGAGAGAGAGAGAGAGAGAGAGAGAGAGAGAGAGCTTAGGTTTTCTCTTGGGTTTCCTTCCTTATAAGTTTTTCATCTCTATAATCTTCTATTAATCAATAATGGATCACTTTGTGCCACAGTTTTTTAACCCATTGAGGAGTTTTTTCACATAAACTGGATTGCTTCTTGTGTGGTTGATTGCATGTGGGTGTGATTTCATGTGTGTGTGATTACATTGTGTTGCTCGTTTGATCACATATTCTGTTGTGTATTTGGTTTGCTTCCACTGCAGGCCGATTTTTCCCCAAAAAGTGGTATCAAAGCTATCATTGTGAGGTTGCAGAATTCATATTTGAGACGTGAGCATGGCATTGAGCATGAGGTTCGACATAGATAAGTTCTCCGACAAAAACAACTATGAACTATGGAAGGTGAAGATCGAAGCCCTCCTAATTTAGCAAGGGCTTAAAGAAGCTCTTAGGAATCGACCTGAGGCTATGAAAGAGGATGAGTGGACGAAGCTTGATAAGAAGGCTAAAACTTCAATCCAGTTGTGCCTGATGGATGATGTCCTTTATAATGTCATGAAAGATAAAGTTGTGGCTGATATGATGGCAAAGTTAGACAAGGTCTATGCCAAGAAATCTCTGGAGAATCGTCTCTTTGGTGCTTCAGTTGTTTAACCTGAGGATGGTGGAGAAGGCGGATGTGGAGGACCATATCAGCATATTTAACAAGCTTATTTGCAAGTTGGCGGAGATTGATGAATATCAATCATGCATCCTGCTGAATTCTCTTCCAGAATCATACGAGTCATTTAGGGACTCTTTGTGCGCAGGGAGGGAGACCATCAACGTTGAGACCATTATCTCGGCCCTCCATTCGAGGGCGATTGGAAAGAAAAGCGGTGACATGGGTTCTCATTCTTCCTCAGAGGCACTGATTATGAGGAGAAGAAATTCTGAACATGGTTGGGGATATTCTAAATCGGGGTCTAAAGTCAAGGGCAAAGGGAAGGCCAAAGTGCGGTGTCGGAATTGTGGTCAAGAAGGCCACATGAAGGGGGATTGTTAGAATCCTAAATTGAAGCAAGAGAAGTCTGAAAATTCTTCTGAAGAGGGAGCTAATACCATATAGGATGGTGATGATCTTTTTGAAGTATTGACTGTATCCGGAAATGGGTCTCTCGGTGGAGAGTGGATAATAGATTCAAGTGTTTCATGTCACGTTTGTCCTAACCGGAGTTCATTTACAACATACATGGAGTATGATGGTGGATCAGTATTTGTGAGCGATGACTATGCTTGTAAAGTGGTGGGTATTGGTACGGTGCACATCAGGATGTTCGATGGAATCGAACGAGTCCTGGAAGATGTGAAGCATGTCCCCAAGATGAAGAAGAATATGATCTCTCTTGGTGCACTTGAGGCGAAATGGTGCATGTTCAT
Organism: Liriodendron chinense; assembly: GCA_003013855.2. NCBI lineage: Eukaryota > Viridiplantae > Streptophyta > Magnoliopsida > Magnoliales > Magnoliaceae > Liriodendron > Liriodendron chinense. Next base: position 828,236 of record ML058501.1, on the reverse strand, counting down.
TGGCTGTCATCGGCATTGTAAAGTAATGAAAAGGCACTCATGTGGATGAAGACACAGTGGTATGGCCATCTTTACAAGTTGATCGGGAGCACGTTTCACGGTGGAGCGGCGGGATCGACAGCAGGATCCACAGTTGCTTATATATGGCAAGTGCCTAAGGGCCACATGAGAAGAGTGGTAAAGGGTGTGAAAGTGCAAGGATAAGGTTGATGGAGGCATGAGAAGCGGTGGAGCTATGTTGAAGTTGAGATGACGAAAAAAAGCAAGAAATGTTAGATTCGATGTTTGAAACCTCGGTGGAAATTGTTGGAGGAGCCTTCAAACTATGCTGAAATTGGTTGCTCAGACTGGTCGACCGACCAGTCTGATCTTGGCCCAAGATGCGCAACAAGGTCTCTGGACAGTTTTCAGGTGTTATAGACTGGTTTAATGACCGGTTCGTGGTGTGCTCTGACCTGTCGGCTATTGAGGCTGAATGTGACGAATTTAGAAGTTTCCTCTCTGGACATTTTTTTTACTATGTTTGACCGGTCAGCGATATGGCGGTGTTTTGTATGGTTATGCAAATCTGCGTAACATGTTTCTAATTTTGGATTGTTTGCTATATATATGGCATGATTCTAGGATTAGAGGGTATCCTAAGGTGTCCAAGGTTTCTTAATTTAATTAGGGTGAGTGGAGAGTGTTTTGAGAGAGAGAGAGAGAGAGAGAGAGAGAGAGAGAGAATTTAGGTTTTCTCTTGGGTTTCCTTGCTTGTGGGCTATTCATCTCTGTAATCTTTCATCAATTATCATAGTGGATCACTTTGTGTTGTGGTTTTTTACCCGTTTAGGAGTTTTTCCACATAAATTGGATTGCTTCTTGTATGGTTGATTGCGTGCGGGTGTGAAATATTGTGTTGCTCGTTTGATCGCATATTCTGCTGTATGTTTAGTTTACTTCCACTGCAGGCTGGTTTTCCCCCAACAAAAACCACTGTTTCTAAGTTAAAATATTAGAACTAAGCTGGTTAATTATGGCCTCTGTTTCGTGGACGCATGTTTGTTGAAATAAGATATTAGGATATTTTTCATTTCAACCGTCCAATAAATGCCCACCATTTTGCTAATAAAGATATGGTACCCTTTGTTTCATGGTACATTTAGAATTTAAAAATAATTTGGCAGTTTAATTTGAATTAAGTGTACCCTAAATATATATGCAAGTTTTAAGTAATTTCTAAAAGCATACATTCCGTTGGTGTATCAAAGAATTTCCTCCTTAATAAAATTCAGTTATTTTTGCCTCCCTCATACTCAAGAAAAAGCATTTGTTTGTTGCCGTCTGGGGCTAACAAGCTTGCTCTCCAAGCGATCCGCTGTTTTATAATCTTTTTTTTTTTATAGGCCATGGTATGTTTTTTCTTTTTCCAATGGATTCATTTTACCCAAAAAAAAAAAGAAAAAAAAGAAAAAAGAAAAGGTCTTAGATAAATTAAGAAAAGATAAAAAGAAAATTTCAAGGGATGTCATTCATCATGAGACAGAATGATAGGTAAAGCTTGATTATCTGAAAATAGCTTCTTATGGTAGTAAAGTGTAAATAGACGGTTCAAATTATTGGACCATCTCAGAAACTGGCCCCAGTGTTTGCTAATTAAACACGCATTCGGAATAAGTACACATCCACGCAAGATTGCATTTGTTATGTGACACGTGTGAGATCTGAACATTCCATCGGATGAGATGCGTTATTTAGATTTCCTGCCATAAAAATCAGATCATGCCACACCTCACATCCCACAGGCATGTTTTGGTTCCTAAACCTTACCTTTTACTGAGAAACGATTTATGCTCTGGAAGAGCGTGATAGATGATACACGGCCACACCCCAGGAAGCAGAGGGAATAATGTTGACCACTGCTGAACCTACTACTTTCTGCTGTGGTGTGGTCCACCTAAGCTTTGGATTTGTCTCATGTTTGGGATCATGCCCTGAAATGATCTGAGAAAATGAATGGACGGAGTTGATATAACAGATACATCATGGTGGGACCCGTAGTGATGTTGGCAATTGATGTAGTGGTTGATTGATTCTGCTGTTTCTCCCCTCTTGCTATGGATGGTATCTGATGGATTTCATGTGGGCTGTGAAGCAGCAGTTGGCTACGGGCGGTGATGGAGACCTCTGTATAGGAATGTTTTGGAAGTTGTCCTGTCGCTGAGGATTTGAGGAGGCTGTGTAGAATGGGAAGCTGCTGATTGTGGGTTCTGAATGTTATCCACCTTTGGTCAGCTATTTACTGGGCCGGTGATGGACGATAGAAATGACATGTGGCCCTGTTCTAGTGCAATTCAGATTAACCTTTCAGCCAGTTGCCCTGCTCTCTCACGTATGTTTTTTGGGGTTTCTAGCTATGTGATTGCCGGCTGAGGTTGCAGACATTGTTTGTTTATGCAGGGTGGTCCATGGGTGTTGCTGGCAGCAAGTGGTGTAGACTGATTGAGAATTGTGTTTGGGGGCCTTTTAATGGTGCTTGATTGGTTTGTGGTCCATGAGCTGTAGGGGTGTGTGTGTTGGCTGCTGGTCTTTTGTTATTAATGCCTGGAGGATCAGACTTTGGGGGCTGATGGTTTTCATGAGGCTGCCCAGGGGTCGACTCGTCTTGCTGTGTTTCAACTCGAGTGTATGTATGCTTCTTTGTTTTATTTCCCCCAATGGTTTTCATGAGGCTACCCTCTTTATGTTTATAATCTTGTTTTGTAGGATTTTTTATTTTATTTTTTCCTTGGCTTTGGATAATCTCGGATGTGAATCTAGAGGTCCTTTTCTAGTGCTTTAAATTGGCAACTAAATAGACGGCTGAACTACTTCAATTCTCAGTCATTGACAACCGCTCACAGTATCTTTGTCTATCTTGACCCTTGGTTATACAGGTTTAGTTCGAATCAAGCTGTAATAGGATTTGGCATGCCCTGTACCATACACACGTACCGATGACTGAATTTTGAACCAGACAAACATATTAGCAACAATTGTGGTCCTTTTCTTAGTTGGATGTGGGTTGTTGTTGTATTTATCTTGGTTTAATTGTTTATTTGCACTCCACAACCCTTCTGCTAGGGAGATATTCCTACCATGATCCAATCAATCTAATTTTAAGCCCTGCAGCCCTGACATGTATTGTTGAGTAATTGGACAGTGGATAAGTTAGCTGTTCAGAGCTCCGGACAGGCTGGGTTTCCTAAGGTCCACCATGTTTTTTATTTATGGTCCAACATCTTCAGAAGTTCATATAGACCAGGCCGAATGGAAAACACAAATATTAGATTGATCCAAAACTTCTGTGGTCCTGCAAAAAAATTCAACGGTAAGAACTTAATCCCCACTGTATGGTCCACTTGATCCTCGAATCTTCTTTAATTTTAAGCGCATAAACTAAAATAATATTAAAGAATGGATGGACGGTATGGATGAAATCCATACATCACAAAGGCCCCTCGAAGCCCCAGCCTGTCCTGAGCTCGGAACAAGTAGTACCTAATCTGCGTCCAAATAATTGGCCCCCCTATGCATGAATGTCCTCTGCCCACTATCATATAAATAGTGGCAAGTCAATAGGATCACATGGATGAACAAAAGTTCAAACCATCCAAATTAGGTGCTGTTATGAATGGCTGTGTAACTTAGAAATCACACTGATAATAGGATACTAACATTTGATTTCACATGCCAAATTCAGCTACTTGCCATTTTCTTTCTAATTGTCCATTTTATGGTCATCCAAGGAAAGATTACAATTGTCTGATAAGCGCAATTTTCAGGTCATACTCCTCCATAATGGTACAATATTTTAAATATTTAATGATAAATTTCTTTTTCAATAATTTTAATTTTTATAATAAATTTTTTAATTATAAAGTATAAATTTAATTATGGAAATTTTTATATATTTCCCTAAAAATTTTAAAATTATTGACTTTGATATTAAATTTATAAAATTGTGGAAGTGTTTCTAGCCATCCATTGAATGTATGCACATACGCCGGATTATGAGTAGCTGAGCACCATAGTTCAGTAACTCAAGAACTTGACCTGGCTCAATGCCTAGTCGGGAAATAGTTGACCTAGTCTTTACCTGACTTGACTATATTCATAGAAAGTTTAAGGTCTATGAATATAGTGATTGGCCTTGGCATTACTGTGTGCACACGTCATTATTGTAGTCTGGACTTTTTTTGGGGGGTTAGTACACACACTGCACTGTTAATGCACTCATCCTCATTGTTAGTCACACCACAAAGTTAGCCCCATTTGGGAATCGATACCAAGACCTCAGAGTTGAAACAAAGTTATCTTCACTCACTCTACCACTTGAGCTATGGAACAGGGTGTTACTGTACTCCAAACTTCAGCACATTTCAGGTTTCATCATATTCATTCCAGCAGTAGGTGGTCAGAACCATTTGATCTATTTGGTTTTCTTTTACAATGGCTGATTTACTGGGAGGGATGAAAAAGCTCACATACACGACCAAAGTTTCCTTCACATATCGTAACCTTTTGCATCTCATTGCTACTGTTTTTTTTCTGCATTACTCAGATTCCTTCCATTGTAATAACTTATCATCTACCTTCCTGTTCTGTAGAATAGTTCCTGGATCACTGTAGTTGAAGTCATATAGAACTGGCCTTAACAGTTAATTCCTATCAACCCTTGTGAAATATGAATCCTCCTTGATGTAATGAATGACTTCTCCACTCTGTATTATGTTAGTCATCTGTCTTAAGTCTTTCCACAACATATGCGATTCCATGTTTCTTTTATCACTTTAAGTTGCCTTTTCCAGATTATTTCATGTTTCTCTCCATTGTTTCCGATGGGAGCTGAAGAGGATCTCATTCACCTTCTTAAAGATGAGTATGAAATGGCTGGTGGAACCATCCATGAACAACTGGCAAAGATCTCTAGATACAAGACAAAGAGATCTTTAGCTCAATAGAAGTTAAAGCTTCTCATACTAACTATTATGTTGATATCCTTTAGTGGTTTAATCGCAGCTCAGTAGACCTTATATTAGAAAGGTTATGTCTAGAGGATAGTCAGAAGCAAGTCAAGTATTCTGTGCAGGCCCTAGCAGCAATTATGAAAGATGATGGGCTTAAATCACTTTCTGTTCTATGCAAGGGTTTTTTTTTTCCGTACTCTTTAATGTATCACCATTGGTTTTATTAAACCTAACATAATGCAGCTTCTAATGACAATTTAGTTATTCACAATGGAGTTTCCTACTGATTACTGAAACTTGTGGATATACTGGAGACAAAAACACATCTGCCTGCAGTACTACAATCTACAATCTCTGGGATGCATAATGCAAACTACAATGCCTGTTTTTGAAACCAGAGAAGTTGAAATTGTGGGTTTTGTGACGAGCAAATTATTAGAGTGTGGCAGTGCATTTGGATATATTTATCTCTATTCCTAAAGACAACACTAAAAACCTATTGAGAAGAACCAAATGAATTTTGTTTATTAAAGGTCAGTCAGGGTACAACTAAGTTTATTATCCTCTAGTTATTTCATGTTATGAAATATTAATACATGTTAGAACTAATATCCTAAAAATTTTATGATTTTCTGCAATCCAGTTACCATATAAAGTTTGTTTTCACTACTAATATCCCCACTTCGTTTCTCTAAATTGTTTCTCTTCGGGTTTGCATAGTAGGTATTTGGCATAAAACCTTGGGAAAAGTTGTTTACCTCTGAAGATGCTCATCTGCGCTTGGGGATAGAAAACCTTTTCAGAATCCTAAAAACATACTTTTTTTTGGAGAGATTTCAAAGGATATAAAATTAAGGTATTGTAGGCTGACTAACATGATAAACTTTTTCTCTCCTTATGATGGCCATTTGATGCAGGATGACCTGATTATGATGCATGCTCATGAACATATATAACCCAGTGGAAATAAATAGCAATAACAATCTAGAATTCAGCATCTACCATCATAAATTAAGACAATCATAAAAGAGATATGCAATAATACGAGCCATCATCACAACCACGAAGTATGGAGTTCAAGTATTGCGTGGATTGGATCCGGCGAGGGATGAAACATCCCAATCTTGCATGGTTAAGATCCAAACGAGCAATGAGGATCACTAGTCCGGGTAATCGAAGGATTTCTCGGATTAGATGATCAAAATCTGAGAATTAGGGTTTTGAAACCTAATATCCAAATTTAGGGTTGTAGAGAATGGAGAGAATTAGATTAATAGAAGGAGAGAAGAGTAGGATTACCTGAGAAGAATGTTGGAGGGGAAAGGAAGAAGAAAGAAGAAGAAGATTAGAATAGAAGAGATGAAGTCCACAGAGAGAGAGGAGGAGGAGGCAATCAAAGTCATTCTTTTCATTCAATAATCAAGCTAAATTCGTAATTAGGGCTAAACCGTCTTAAATAAACACTAAGAAAGAATAAAAAGACTAAAATACCCCTAATCTTAATTAAAAACAACTTAAAAAATAGTTTGTGCGGGCGGGGGGAGGTCGGGCGACCGATCGGTCACCCAAAGGTGTCCAAAAATGTCCAGCAACCAAATCATAAAAATGGATGAATTTCGAGCGCTCGGTTGGGTGCCTGATGAACAGTGGTCGGGCGTTCGATCGGACGCCCGAAGACAGTGAAAACTGTCTAGCAAGCCAGTCCACCTTTCCAGCCAGGTCTTCTTCATCTGTCTTCCCAATGTGGGGTCTTCTATATACCAAACCACATGTTTAGGGTCTTCAATGCTCCTCAATGGTCGCCTAACTATAAGAAAAATGCTTGTGGCGTGTACTTTCTTCGCTGATAGACTTTGAAGGGTCTTGTGTCCTCATCACCATCCTTGCCTTCATTTTACTTTTATAATTTGCATATGAGCAACTCTTGCTTTAAGTAGTTTACAGTAGAATTATACCTGAGGACTTTCTCATCTTACTGGAGTGTGGACAAGGCCCATCTAAGGCTCACTTCAGTGAAAGTTGTCCTACACCTGTCAAAGTACTGGGATAAAAAAAATACTAATTGATGTCTTTTATTTGACTTTAATATTATCACAGGTTGGAGCATTTCTTTCACACGGAAGTTTGTTGCAAATGGTTGTTCACTTAGAATTGTATTCCCATTCTTAGTATGAAGATAAATGTGCCGATTGTTCCATTGCCTTTTGTTGTCTAAAAGCAGATGATGTTTGCTTATTAAGAGACTTTTATATCTTTCCCACTATTTTCTACTGACTTTATCTTGGCATTGAGGATGTCTGCCCACAAGCTAGGAAGCTATTTCCCAGCAAAGTGCACCAATATATAAAGGAAAGGCTTCTAGATGCGAAGTATGCTTGTGGCTTCTTATTCCACATAATTGGATTTGTTATAATTTATTCTATAGACCAATCACTTTGTGAAGTTTCTCTATGCTGCATTTCGATGTATACTATGCCTTTTCTAGCTTGTATGAATGGGGGATGGAATTTCTTATACTAGCTATTGTCTTTGTATCTTTATCATATTGATTCCACATGACAAACATAAGCTAATGGAAGTTATTCAAATATGTCACCAACTGAAGGCACACCAACTTTGTATGCAACGTGATGTGAACTTGTCCTCCACTTTTTGAGAATATTCTCACATATTTGATCCATGCATTTTGCACGTCATCCTTCATGTCCTAGTGTTGACGAGTGCAAGGAGGTTCAACCATTTGAGTCAATTTACCAATATCCCCTGCTCTTCTCTGTTGCACTGTTGTTGCTCTATATGAGGATTCTACATGGGATGGTGACTTGATTGAATACAAGCCAATATATAGTTATGTTTAAATCTCTGTGTTTATATTTCTCAGTTTTATGTATGTAACTTGGGAAAATTGCATAGACACAAGTGTTGGGTGTTACATACTGACAGCATTTTGGGGCCACAAATCTGTCCAAAAGGACAGCGCATTTAGATCACAAAATCTGTCCAAATACGGACAGCATTATGGACCACGGATCTGTCCAGTTTGGACAATGTGAATGGCCTAAAAAATCTAACTGTTTGATCAGAAAATGATGGCCCTCTAATCTGTCCATTTAGACGGCAGATTGAACCCAAGATTAGCCAAGTTAGACAGTGATTTGTGTTGTGACTCCCTAAGTTGCCCTTTCGGTCACCGGAATTTGGCCCCATGACTGTTTGTTTTGGTGACAATATGATTGTATGTAAATCAGTCCTGCTAGACAAACATTTTGGATAAAAAAAACTCTGCCTTGTGGACATAATGTTTAGGACTCGAAATGGTCCCAATCCGTTTAGTGTTTGGGACCCAGACCTGTCCATGAATTGGACAACGTTTGGGGTCAAAATGATCTCCATTTTGGGAACCCAAAGCTGTCTGAAAAATAGAACTTCCTGGGGGACATAGAAGGTTTGGATCAATCTGATATTTGCGACTTCATCCAGGTCTTTGTGAGGAGCGGATTAGCTGTTACCCGAGTAACAACTAAGTATGTGTTACCCCACGGTGTGGGTCCCACAATGATGTATATGTTCTAAAGAAAAAAAAAATTAACACACCCACACCCCACCCACTCACACCACATGGGCACTCGACCATTGGTCTGTGTTGAAACTCTTGTGATTCTACCAATGAGCAATGAATGGAGATCTCTGTGTTCTATATCCATGGCGTCCATATTTTTTTTCATCTCATTTTAGTACGTGATCCCAAATCATAAGAAGATCCATATCTCAGGTGGACCATACCAATAAAAATAGTGAGGAATAACTATTAAAAACATTTTGTGAGTGACAAAAGTTTTGAATCAATATGATGTTTCTAATTCCCTTCGTTCAGATCTTCTTAACACTATAAACAGGTTAGATTGCAAATAAACATTACTAAAACCTTAGATGGGCCCTCTAAAATTTTTAATGGTGAGGCACTCAATCACCACTGTTTCCTGTGGTGTAGTCCACCTGAGATTTGGATCTTCATAAATTTTGGTATACCACCTAAAATGGTCTTTAGAAATGGATGGACATCATGGATATACAACAAATCATCAAGGTGGGCCGCACGGAAAACACCCACTAAGCTGTTAGGCGGGTAACACCTCATCCACTCTTGTCTTTGTGACCTTATGAACAGGTTGGATAGTAAATAAACATCATGGTGGGCCTTCATCCACTACTTTCTATGGTATTGTACACTTGAGCTTTGGATCTGCCTCATTTTTTGGGCCGAGATATGAAAAAATGGATGTATGGTTTGGATATAACACATACATATTATGATAAGACCACGGCAATTACGGATCTTGTATTGTGTTCTACCCTACTTCAATCCTCAGGTGTAGTCTGATGTGGGGCGTGGATTGGGTACTACCCACTCCAGGACCTATCTAGAGATGGACAGTCATGTCAGGGGCTCTATGGGGCCCACCATAAGTTATATGTTTTATCCACGCCGTTCATCTATTTTGAAAGATAATTTTAGTATAAAAGCCCAGAAATAAGGAAGAGATTGAAGGCTCAAGTGGACCACACCACATGAAGCAGTGACGATTGAACTCTTACTACAGAAAAAAAATCTTAAGGCCCACCGTGATGTTTATCATCCATCCAACCTGTTCATAAGGTTAAACAGACCTGTACAAAGGGAACACATAAATATGAGCTTGATCTAAACCTTCTGTGATCCCTAATAAGTTTTTATCGTCGCTCAATGCAAAATAATTTTATTAATAACCTTCTGTTGATCCAAAATATTTTTATTAATAAAAATGTTCCTTAACATGCCAGAATGAAACAACTGAAACAACCGATCGGAGTGTAGATGACCCAGGCGAAAGTGCCAGAGTTTCCACATTTTATTTGCCGAACAAATATCTGAGGAAGATGGGGAAAAGAAACATCGAGCCGAAGTCACAGGTGATTGAAGTTCAGCATGTACAAATGACCTTGCTGCCTATCCTTCCCAAGTACGTTCCCCGTTGCTAGATCCTGCATAAAACAACAGTTTGGAAGAAATATGACTAAGCAGTTACTGGATGTAAGTTGACCAAAAGAAATCAAATTGGAGGAGAGTTTAGGGACATGGAACACATCACAAAGGGTGAACTGGCGATGGGCAGAAGGAGAGAAAGTCAAAGAACCAATGGAATGAATGGGTAGTCTAGTTCCATCCTCAATAGAAATAGCTTGATTGCCGGTGTAGGGACGAATGTTGCAAAGATGCGATACGTCACTAGTCATATGATTGGAAGAACCAGAATCGAAGAACAATGTAAAAGATGAGGATATATCTAACATACCGACAGCAGATAGGGCCTGCACGATCTGCTGGAGCATCGTAGGAATCAAAGTTGAGGAGGGACCTTCAGCAGGAACAATAGATGCAGCATCACTAATAGAAGGCTCAGAAGCAATAGTGGCAGAAGTAGCAGAAAGAACACGACCACGGCCACGGCCACGACCACGACCACCATGTCCATGACCGAAAGAGGAGGCATAGGCACGTGAACGACAGTCCTAAATACTATGACAAGTCCGTCGACAATAAGCACACCATTCTTTGCATTGAGCGACGATATGTCTCACTTTGTTGCATCCACGACTGTTTATGTTTCCCAACTGTAACAGTGCCAAGCGCGTGAAACAGGCTAATATCTTTTGTGTTTTTGGTTCATCCAAGTAGGAGTGACCTTTTGAAGTGTAAGGATGGCATATAAACATCAAAGTGGACCAACGGTAGGCATTTCCCTATCCAGTTTTTCCTGTTGTAAGGCCCACTCAAGTTTTGGATCTGCCTCATTTTTGGGCTCATGCCTTAACAGAGTCTGGGAAAAAGGATGTACACAGTGGATTCCTCATAAGCATTGGCTTCTGGGCACAGGAACTTCCCGCCATAGGGTGTAGCAAGCAATACGCATAGTGGGTATTCTAATGTTCAGATTGGCCCAATCCTTTTAGATAACACATCTATGCTATTATGATTATCTGATGAGCGGCTTTGATCAGCCTAACAAAGATGAGAACCACTCATCAGGCTGTCACCTATTTGTCTACACCCTTACCTCACTAATGGCCCAGAAGTGTACCAAGATGTGAATGATTGATAAAGTGAGTTATGGTCACCACATTCTGTATACCTATGTGGGCTGGTTCTTTGAATCGAGGCATCTTCACCATGAGGGCCTAGTGAGTGGCTCTGATCTCAAATATGTGCCTTTTTTTTTTCACGTGTGTGTTGAGTGCAGAAAGAAAGGGAACTTGCTGGAACAAATGCATGTATGCTTGCAAGATAAGAGATGATCTTTTGCTGTCCATTTGTTTCATGCACTGTGGCCCGCCTGATAAATTAACTGACCTGATTTTTTTCCCCATCGTAGCCAGAGTTTGTAAATTCCACATGTTTGATCACATGGAGACATGTACGGTGGACGATCGGCAGAGGCCTTCTGAATGGATGGGATGAACTTTGCCTTATTTTTAGACGCTGATGATCAACTGACTACATGAACGGGTTTCATTGGTAGTGACCATTCAAGAAGGGTGGCATCAAGTGTCTCATTTTCCATTTTTATCTTACAAACACCATCAACATTTCATTGTTCTTAGAAAGGAGCACTGCCTTGTCAAACACGCATCACAGCAAATATACATGGCTTTGACCGTTGCTACTAGATGGAGGCCCAACATGTTTAATTCCCAAATGCTCTCTAAATTCCTAGCAAAACAATCGAAAATTCATACTAAGAATTAAGGTACTTTCTAGAAAATAAAACTGCCAAGTACTGTTGCTTTACATGTAAGCCGTAGCCTCTCAGTTGCCAAGGTGGGTTGAAGTTGTCTAAAAGTAACAGATGAGAAATCGGAATGCGTGCGGCGTCCGCAGGCTCTTATCCTGCGGAGTAAGCTCTGTTGGGCCTACCTAGAATGTATGTGCTTTTTCTATTCGGTCCTTATGTTTTTCAGCTCATTTTAGGGGTTGAGCCCAAAATTTAAGCATATCCAAATCTCAAGTGGACCATGCCACACAAAACAGTGTGAATAATGATTTCCACTTTTGAAACCTTCCCAGGCCCTACAGTGATGTTTATTTGTCATCCAACCTGTTCATAAGATCACATGGACATGGATGAAGGGAAAACACAAATATCAGCTTGATCCAAAACTTTGGCGTCCTCCGAGAATTTTTCAATGGTAGACATTTAGTTCACACTTTTCCTGTGGTATGGTCCACTTTAGATTCTGATATGCTTCATTTTCTGGCATCATACCTAAAATTATCTTCTAAGATGGATGGATGGATGGAGTGGACAAAATACGTAAATCATGGTGGGCCCCACAAAGTTAACTCCGCACGCTAAGCATGCGGAGTTACTCACTACGCAATCCGCTTCCAACGGATGATCAGGAAAAATTCAGAATGGTCCACACTCAATGTTTGTTCATTCCACAGCAATGATCATCAACGGGCTCATTCCACCATTTATTCATGCAAAAGGGTCCCAAACAATTCTTTTTATTTATTGGCGATTGACTCCTTCATTTCTCCATTTCCAACCGGTTTTGTTAAAAGTCCCTCCATATACATTAGAGCTATACGCAAGCCGAATTGAACCGAGTTTTGCACAGCCCGGCTCGGTTTGTTCAGCGGGCGACCTGGGCTTGGGCTTGGTTCTCGAGCCCAAGTAACTTGGATTGGTTTGGTTAAGCTTTCGAGCCGAATTCGAGCCTGTTCGAGCCTATTTGAGCTTGAGAGAGTGTCTGTGAGAGAGATGGGGGCATTCAACACAACAGTGGCTGCTCGACCACCTAGATGGCTAGAAGTTGGCCGCTAGATGGGGCGGGGAGTGAGAGAGAGAGAGATGCCAGATGGCTGGACGGTCGGCAACGATGAGGAAGGGACGTTAAGGGTGTGGCTGAAAAGGGGGCGCTCTCTCGACTAAATGATTAGGGGGTGAGGCGAATTAGTGCAAGAGCAGGCGCTCCTTTATATTATATATATTAAACATATTTTAAAGAAATTTATATATAATAAATCAAATCGAGCCGAATTCGACCCTGGTTTCGAACCAAGCCGAATCAAACTTGGTCAAGCTTGAGCTTGACTCGATTTTTGAACGAGCCCAAAAAAAAAGCTTGGCTTGGTTTGATCCACCCTACAAAAACTGAGCCGAGCGAGCTTTTTGAACGGGTTTGATTCGTGTACAGCTCTAATATACATTGAGACGTCATCCTCTAACAACGCAAGCTTTTAGAGTAACTGGTTGTTTGACATGGAATCAGAGCGGAAAGTCTTGTGTTCAAATCCCTAAACAAGCAAATAAGCCACCGGAATATATTCTCTCATGGGAGGCCATTTATGGTGTGAAAGTCCATCCATCTATGCTCCCATATAATGATTAGTGGTTGAAATAGCTTGGCCATAAAGTTCTTCGAAGTCTCCAACAATGTTATATATACACGAGGGTAATGAGCACTATATGTGCATTAGTTAGGATTGGATGAATATATGCCTGGGCTATATAGCACACTAAGCCATGCACACATGTAGCAGTTATATGGTTTCTCTAATTTATATAAGCTTGAAGTTTGGGTGGAAACAAGTAGCATCATAGCTTTCTTTTTCCCATAGTCTCATAAACAAAGGAAGAATGCAAGCATACAACACAGTGAGTGAAAGACCCATAATGTAAATCCCAGATATATAGCTCAATCCGCCGAAGCGGTTCTATACCTCAGAGGCAGCAATGATTGGAGTCATAGCTCTGCTTTATTGTAGTCTCTGAAAGAAGGGAGAAGGTGAACTTCTATCAAATAGTAAACTTTTCAAAAATAATTTACTTTATAAGAACAATAAATACATTAGATACATAATCTTACCCAAAATCTCTTAGAAGGCTCCAAACAAGAACGCTACCATCAGACTCTTTAAACACTAAAATAACTAAAAATAATAAAAATTGCAACTAACTAAAATAGCAGATTTTTAGATGTTTACTTCAAAACCAACATTGAATTCGATTGCCCTTGGCATTGATTAGGATGTAAAGCTGGCTGAAATCTTTCCAACAACATATTATACCAGTGAAACAATAACCTGTTGCAAAGTTACCGCTATTGAAATCTATTGCTAGATTCTAGATCAAACTTTATGGTCTAATTTCTTTCGATCCTAGCCATCCATGACATGGTCATTGGCTTTATGTTACATCAGATCAACTTGAAAGCTCAACCAATTTTTATTTGACTCAAGTAAATATTTTAATAACTACATTTAAAAGTATTTAGATGGTCACGAAAATATAAATGATTGGCAATAAATAAAGTAAATAAAATACCTTAGACTAAAAACAACACAGTACATCCTTTGCTGGAGCAAATTCTCACACTTTCCAATGAGAATGCCCTTTGGACTCTTAGGCATATTTATTAACACTTAAAACAATCAAAGAATGGGGAACCAAGAAAGCTCTCAATGTTAGATGTTGTTTGTTAATGCTGACTAAGAAAGCGCTCCGTGATTTTTCACAGATTTTCGTCACAGATTTTTCACAGATTTTCTTCCGTGATGGAAGTCCAACTTAACCGGTGAATGCAGAATTGGCTCTTGCTATTCTTCTTATTTTACTTCCAAAATTGCCAATGTGCCATATGGATTTTTTCTCGCATATATAACCCACTCTTAACGTGTGGAATTTCCGTCAGCCCGTCCTACTTCATGTGTTAGATCCACACCATCCATCACCTTTTCCAGATCATTCTAGAGCATGAGCCCAAAAATTGAAGCACATCTAAAGCTCAAGTGGACCACACCACAGAAAACAACAGGAATTGAGTGACTACCCTAGAAACCTTCGTAGGGTTTGCTGTGAGGTTTATTTGCCATCTAACTTCTTCATAAGGTCACACAAACCTGAATGAAGGGAAAACACAAATATCATCTTGATTAGAGCCTTTCATGGCCCCAAGAAGTTTTCAAAGGTAGGCACCCGATTTCCACTGTTCCTTATAGTGTAGCCCACTTGAGCCATAGATCTGTCTTGTTTTTAGTTTTAAACCCTAAAATAGTATGGAAAAATAGATGAACGGTGTGGATAAAACATATACATCACGGTAGGCCCTACAGAGGCCCTAACATGACCGTCTGGCTATGGCCAGGTCCTGGCGGGGTGGTAAAGCCCCGCGGATCCCCATTACCTGAGAACGCGGATTGCCTCCGACTCCAGTCGGACCTTTAAGCGTCCGACTGTTGCGTGTTCAAATGGGATTGGTAAAAGATGTAGGGCCCACACGTTCATTAAATGAGACAGTTTCACGGCTAAAATTCAGACGCCGTTAAGCGGGTTATGCTTGATCCTAATGAAAAAAAAAATAGGAATCTCATTCGTTCAGGGAGCGGGAAGTGAATTACCTGTGAGACCTTGTAGGATCCACAAGGAAGTTCATGACAAATCCACTACATCCATATGTTTTTAAAGGAAAAAATAGGACAGGATTCTAAAAATCATGCAGAATCAAAACTTAGGTGGGCCACACCAACGAAACAGTGGGAACACCAACATCCACCTTTGAAACTTTCCTGGAGTTGACCATGATGTTTATGTGCCATCCAAGCCGTTCAAAGAATTATTAACTCTAAAATAAACTATAAGAAAAAGTATCATTTTGATGCAAAACTTTTACCACCGCTAAGTGTTCAATACCCACTGTTTAGGGCGGTATGGACCATCCGAGTTTTAGATCTGCATTATTTTTAAAATCCTGTCCTACTATAGTCTTCCAAAAGAGATGAACATAGTGTATTTGGCACGGACATCCTTGTGGATCCCACACAAGCAAGCCGCTCCTTTTGTCAAACCTATTGCAACGTGATGCTGGTGCTCTATGCATTTGATTTGGGAATCTCTAAATGATCAAAACCGCTCATGTGAGAAATTCACCCATCCAACTATTTTGTGACCTCAGTTTAGGACATGTGACAAAAAATGAGGCGGATACACAACTAAGTGGGCCATATAAGAGGAAAGAGTGGTGATTCAGTGACAACCGTTGCAAAATTTTGTAGCAACTTTTTGTCCTATTATATTTCATTGTTTAATGGTCTTGAATAACGGCTGTAGCAATTTCTTGTCCTACTAATATTTAGTCATATGGATGTGCAACTTCACAGAAGCATTGCTAATACACAAAAGAAAATAGTAAGTGCCATGAAGGAACTTGGATGCACCAAGATGAGGATTGTCCTTGCTTGGCTCGTGAGCAGTAAAATTTTGCACTGTTTGTGGCTCAACCCATTGTCTATAGGAAGAACATATGTACTCAGCCAGGCCGAGCCAAGCCTTTACCAAGCTTAGGCCCTGCCCTGTTACCAGATGTTTCCAGCACCATGAAACTAAACTCATAAATGAATTTTTAGGGCCTATTTGGTTGCCAATAAAAAATGAGCCACTATAAGAATATTCCATTGAACAAATGGTTAGAATAGGCCATTGGCATTCCAATGATTTAGTGGAAAGTTTAATTATCAAAACCAAGAGAAACATATCAAATTATCTAGCCACATAACACACCAAACATAGATAATCCAAACAAGATGTTTTTTTAAACATTACTAATTTGAACTCCTAATGGACAAGCATTTGGGTGGGCTCCAACAAAAAGAAAAACCTTTACAAATCTTTTCTCTACAACCAAATATTCAAGCGGGATCCACAAAAAGAAAAAGAGCCCCACCTGTCATATAGCGCACACACAAAAAAAAAAAAAAAAAAAAAAATCTCCTCTATAACTAAATAGATTGGGCCTTGGCAAAAAGAAGAGGGTCACACCTAATCAAGAATTATCCTTATTGTCCAAATACGCAACCTGCCCAGCAGCCGTGCGCAACTCACAAAACAAATCCAAAAGATTCACCTAAGCCAAGCAACCATAGAAACCTTAGCGTCGATGGTCCAAAACATACACCTGATATAAAGTAGAAATTTCAGTCACTTGAATTTGTATGCATTTAATATATGTAATTGAAATTAAATCCAGATGCACATACATTCCATTAATGAATAAGAATGACTAAAATGCATTTAACCTTTTGAAACAAAAAAATATTGCTCCAGTTAACTTGTCAATCATTGCATTGATTGCTTTAAGTTTTAGCTCCAATATACCTATGCTCATACCTATCTTGGTTTCGTTTTCTGAAAAAGAAGATGAAACAAACTATTAACCACAAGAGAATGGAAGATCATATGTCGGAAATATAAAGTTAATGTAAGTAATTTATTTATCACGTATTTTAAGTTAGGTTGGGATGCTCAAGTGAGGGCTGAATTGTATTCCATTCAGTTCATTTCAAAGGAAAACTAAGTTGGAACATACTCACCTTTAACAAAATATTCAAACCCAGGTGATTCTCTGCACATCCCACCCATCAATTCTTATTAAATTGTTGTGATGACGACTGCATATAAATTTCACATGTGAATGAAGAAAATATCTCAAAATATGTAATTTTAAAAAGTATATTCAATATTTTACTTTAAAATAATCAATTTTACCTGGTTACACACAACACTTTCTTGAGATGATAGTTGTGGGTTGCTCGAGAGAAGTTGTCGATACAAGTTGATGGGTGGGTAGCCATAAGTGGCCAAAGAGCTACTCGTGAATTCATTAGGACCACTACTCGGATTGAAAATGTTTTGTTGAAGCATGCCAATAGTGGCTACTTGGTATCCATGTTGAGGCAATGGTGCATTGATGGATCTACTAGGTAATCCAAGAAAACTCGCCTCTGTACTTTGTGAAATCTAATAAGAGAGAAAGGAATTAGAAACTATAACAATGTAAACATATACTATGACAAGCTTTACAAAACAAATTTTGATTGATACCTGATTGGAATGACTCAATGGGGTGAATGCAAATTGACAATGTGAAGGTTGAAGTACTTGGTTTGTTTCATGTCTCTCTTTATTTGCTTGTGACTGAACGGTAGGATTTTGGGATCTTTTCTTCCGTAATTTATCTAGTGGATTTTTAAATGTACAATGACTACCTCTAACTTTAGGTCACTTTAATCCCACGTATGGTATGTGAACTCAAACTATCAACAAAAGTAAATTCTTTTTCAGTCGGTTCCCGGTGTGCGCTTTCGATATCTACACCTCCCATTGGCTTAGAATGTGTGCTTATAGTATCTACATTTTCAGTTGGCTCAGATCGTGCACTTTCAGTTTCAGTGTCTACACTTTCACTTGGGTCCAAGCATGTACATTCAGTATTTACGCTTTCGTCAACAACTTGATAAGACTTTAGCGGAAGTTCTTTGATTCTTTTCATGCATTCCATCACTTCATCATGAAATTTATCAGAATATCTATCAGCAAATTTGAAGACCTCATCATGTTCCCCAACCATTGCCGGAATTTTAAGAAGTTTGCGAGACATATATTTATACCGCTTACCCAATGCAATATTGCTATCACTTTGCATTGTTAACTCAGTCGCTTCCTTAGCAAAACCTACCTTTGCATCTCTATGCCATCTTTTTAAAATATAACGGGAAGGAAGCACCTTTATATTATAACAATCTAGAACTTTTAATGCATGACTACAAAGGATACCCACAAACTCAAACTTGCGGCAGCTACATGTCACTGTATTGTCTAATGAATCAAACTTAACAGTACGTCCTTCAACTTTGTCGTTATCGGTAACTCAATACTTCGCAAGTGTGCCATCTTCACCACATTTGAAAAGAGAATGACCAAGAACTTTTTTGTACTTATTTTGAAAATTTTCAAACACTTTTGGAGTGTATGTATTTACCGCTTCCTTTAGCATTTTCATATCAAGAACCAATACTGGGGTGCTTTGCCTCATTCTGAAATCAGCTACGGCTTCTTGGTATCGTCTTTGAGCCAATACTCGCTTGTAATGATTGAAGAAACGCAAGAGATTGTATTTGGAGTTCAAGTATCTCTTCAAAATATTATTCATGCTCTCGCTCCGTTGCGTACTCTTCATGTCGGCGCAAAATGTATTTCTTCCATAAACCAAAGCCCATTTCTCTTTTTCTTTAAACAGATTCTGTAGCCACTTGTTTTGCATCAAATCATACTTTTCGAGCATTTTCTTCCATGCTATTAGAAACTCCTCCTCTTCCTCATAATCATATACACACCTACTAAAATCTTGTTTAAAACTTTTTGAACCTTTGAATACATTGCTGAGGTGTTTCGCAGCATTTTGGTAGATATGCCAAATACATAGACGATGATGTGTTTCTGGCATTACTGTGGCTATTGCATTGGCCATTGCGGCATCTTGGTCTGTTAGGATTGTGGTTGGTTGTCTTCTGGACATTGCACTTAAAAATGCTTCAAACAACCACTTAAAAGATTCGATCGTTTCATCGTATAGCAATGCCGCACCAAATATTATAGTTTGCTTGTGATGATTTACCCCAATAAATGAGCAAATGGTCGTTCATAACTATTTATTTTGTACGTTGTATTAAAGCAAAGCACGTCCCCAAAAACACTATAATCTATTATCGACTTCCCATCTGCCCAGAACATATTTGTAATCAAATCATCCTCATCTACTTGTATTGCATAAAAGAACGATGGATCATTTACTTGCATTTTCTGAAAGTATTGTAAAACGGCTCCTGCATCACCCTTTTCCATTGCTTTCGTTCTCTTCCTCTGTAAATAATTTTTGTAATCAATGCCCATGAAACCTACATTCTCCCGTCCTCCAGATTGTCTACTAAAATATTCAAGAGCTGCTTTGGGTGATATTCCTGAAGCTTCCACCATCTCTACTTCAACTTTTTGATCATCAGTAAAGCCTCTTTGTGACCTTAACATGTGAACCATCGATGGTGTAACAACCTCATGGTTATGCTCTGCAATAAATTTAGTCACTTTGTACTTCCCATTCATTTGAAGCTTAATATCCATGCTTGCTTGACATTCAGTTCTAGTATTTGGACGAGAACTTCTCCTCTCAACGATATCTTTCTTTTCACGCTTTCGACCTTTTTTAGAACAACAAAACTGCCTCATTATAATGACATTATCGTCTGATTTTTTAATCAAATTTTTTCGAGTACTAAATCCCGTCTTCCTTGCATACCTATTGTAGAACTTATATGCACTCTCATCGGAACTAAACTCCATGCCTACTTTTGGTTTTTCATCCAACTCGTCGTCAGAACTAAACTTCATTCCCACTTCTAGTTCTTCATCTAACTCTTCATTTGTATTGACTCGTACAACTTGTCCTGCTCCAAGGGTGTCTACTTGTGGGTTTGCTTGTCCACCATCTATTTCAATATCAAACTGTAGCCTTCGACATGGTTGAGAGAATAGTTGACTCTCCCGAGTATTATCATCCATTTCATCAATTGACCTTCAAAAGAGAAAAAAAAAAATCAAGTAAAATGAGACCTCAAACAAAACTAACATGTACTACTAAACAAAACTCATTAAACAATTTTTTTTTACAAAGTAAACATTTAGTTGTCATCTGCACGTAGAGTATAAAATAACTCTCCATAAAGAAGAAACTTCTTTTTTTATAAATGTGGACAGAGATCTGACTTCATAAAAAAAAAAAAAAAAAAAAATACAACAAGAAGATATATCCACTAATAGCAATTTTGGGACAACATTAAATATATATCAGTCACCCTAAGATGATTTTATATATCTATGCACACTATGTAAGAAAAAATCAGAATTTTCGAGAAGAAAAAATCTAATGTAAAAGCTGGAGTTACTAAAAAAAAAAAAGATTAAATTTACTTGATTGTCGTTAGGTGAATTTCAAGTAGTATCTTATAGATTGGATTTTTCATTTGTATTGAAATATCCATATTAGTGTAGCAATCGTAATCACCAATTCATGGACACAAGTTTTTTTTTTTTTTAATAAGACCATTGGATATTTTCATTTTAACATCTGGTTAATGCACAACAATCTGATAGTAAAATGACCAAATAAAAGTATATTTTAGTTCATAATACATCTAAAATGGGACCTGTAACTTGGATCTCTTAGTTTGAAATACTTATACGCCACATATGCATGCATTTTCTCATTAATTTCTAACTCTTGTGTGTCATTCATCACACTTTACTTGAGTGTCAAAAGTACGGGCCCTCAAGTTTATCTCGAGGAGTGTTGTTGGTGGGGCTCACCTTGGACGCAAGAGTATTTGAAATTCTAATCCCTTGCCAAATTAGCAATGTGATGTGTATGTGCAAGATCTGGATAATTCGTTTGAAGTATAAAAATAAATACTACTATTTTCAGGAGAATAATAATAATAAAAAAAAAAAAACAGAACTTACCAAAACCTTTAATCATTTTCTCCACACACAATTCAAAAGATTTTCAAAATGAAAATTTTCTACAAAATACCAATCTCCTCTCCTCCATTCATCTACCAAATCTGATGAAGCTATCATTCAACAACATTGTACCAAATCTTCTCCAACAACTAAAGCATGTCTTTCTTCTTCTTCTTCTTCTTCTTCTTTTCCTTTTTTTTTTCCAATTTAGTTCTATTAAAATCAAAGTACCCAACTCTCATCAATTAATTATATAAAAAAATATATTAAAATCTATATTAAAGTTTAAAAAAAAAATCATCCTGCCAAAGGTTTCTCCATTTAATATTAAAAAAAATTATAAAAATCAATGATAAATGTAAACATTCAAAACAAAACAAAAAAAAAAAAAATTCTTTCTATTAATGTGATAGAAAAAAACCATTGGTTATGTAAAAACACACCTGAAAAATGGAATGCAGGAAGATCTTATGTCCAGCTACAGACGGCTTCCCTTGTTGGTATCTGACATCATACCAGATTAAATTTAGTTTATACTGAAATCTATTTGACTCAGTAGCATCTAATATATAATATCAATAGTTTAATAATAATTTTAAATTGGATATTAGAGTTCCTAGCAACAGAGCTTTAGAGAGAGAGAGAGAGAATGGGAAAAAAATGTAAGAGGGAAGGAGAGAGATCTCACGAATGGAGGTTTTTTTTTCTCACCGGATTGAGAGAAGCTAAAATGAATGGAGGAGAAAGATCTGACAGGGAGGGAGAGAAATCTCGCAAATGGATTTTTTTCGTTGCCGGATGGAAAGAAGATGAAACGAATGGGTTTTTTTTGTTTTTGTTTTTGTCAGGTCGAGTAACACACGTGCTAACAGCAGTTTAACATTTGCCGTGAAATACCTTCTGTGGGCCCTAGCTTAAGCGCCAATCACGTTTCAACACGCAACGGTCGGACGCTTAAAGGTCCGACTGAAGTCGGACGCAATCCGCGTTCATTACCTGAACGGTAAGCGGATTAGCTGTTACCCGGGTAACACCATAGTGGGTGTTACCCTTACTGTGTGGGGCCCACCTTGATGAATGTATTATACATCAACATAGTACATTCGTTTTATAAGCTCATTTCATTATGTTTTTTTTTTTTTAAAAACTTAAGTAGATCCAAGTCCCCGGTAGACCATACCACTGTACAAAGTGGTGAATGACCTTTAAAAGCTTTTAATAAGCCTCATTAGCTTTGGTTCAAGCTAATTTTTGTATTTTCTCTTCATCAAGGTCTGTTTGACCTTATCAGCGGGTGAGATAGCAAATAAAAATTATATATTTTCTTACAGTCGGCCCAGGGAAGCTTTTAATGGCGACCGATTCAATCACATTGTTTCCTATGGTGTCCACTTGAGATTTGGATGTGAGTAAATTTTTAGACCACATCTTAAAATGGGCTGTCAAAATAGATGGATGGTGTTGATATATAACATATTATCAATGTGGGCACCACGGTAAGGGTAACACCCACCAACTTATTACCCAGGTAACAGACTTAAAACCCAACTTTGACCACTTTGACTATTTAATTTTATCAAACTGTTTGGTAACCAATTGCCTTTGCCTTTGGCATTTTTTTTTTTTTTTTAAGAACCATATATATTTCATCAGAAGGACTGAGCACAATGCCAATGGGTTTCGGGATGGGCCAACAAATCAAAAAAACCATTGGGCCCATCCTATCATATGCTACTGAAAACCTAAACAGGCTACTCAAACGAAGGAGACCCAGGCCAGAAAGGAGAAGAGAAACGGTCCCTGTGCCAACATAGAGAGATCACTCAACGGCTTTGGAACCCGCCTCTGCTGCGAAGCAAGCCCCCATCCAGCCAAGCCAACCTCGACCTAGAGCGAGCCAAAGCGGTGAAGACAATAACCTTTGGCATTTGTTATATTATAAGCATGAAACGATAACCTGTTCCAAAGTTATAGCCAATGGAATTTATAGACTCTAGATCAAACTTTATGGTCCAACTTCTTTCGGTCCAAGCCATCCATGAAATTATCCTTGACTTTGTGCTACATCAGGTCAACTTGAACATTCACCCAATTTTTATTTGACTCAACTGGATATTTAATAATTCTATTTAAAGTATTTAGATGGTGATAAAAATGAAATATATAAGCTAAATAAAATAGCTAAAATAAAGCACAACTCATTATATTCTTTGCTGGAAGCAAAATTCTCACGCTTTTTGATGGGGATGCCCATAACTCTTACTTTATTAGAAAAACAGTTACTTGAATCGCACTCAGTTGAATCACGTTGACTCGAATTGTCTCAACTGAGTTTTGTCCTAACTGAGTTAGGCTTGTCTTCCAGTTTCCAAGGTTCTTGGCTTGAAATTTTCTCTCTTTGAGTTCACTTGGGTGAGTTCGAGCCACAAAGTTTTAGAATAATGGTATGCACAGTGAGCCCCACTCAGTGAATGGCTCAAATGTTCAACATACTTAAGAAGAGGTGCTCCACTATATGCTCATTAACATCACAAAAGACTGAATTTTCATTTGCCATAGTTTTAAACTAAGTGGCTCGATTTGAAACTCAGACAACTTGATTTGATCAGGTCTACTCAGTCAAATTCGAGTTACTCACCCAGTCAGCTATTTTTTGTTACAAAAGCAAAATTAAGCACCATATATAGGAGTGTTGCAGGCGACCTCTTCACCAATTAAATCCTTAAATTAATTCTTAAAAATATTGATGGTTGAGTTTTTGAGTGTCTGAACGTGTCCCACTTGATGAGTGGATTTTCTTGGAAAGTGTTATGGTCATTGCAGACACCTGATCTCAACCAACAAATGTACCAAATCTCTAACACGTGTACCATAATGATACATGTGTGGTGAAGCCCCCTGTTGTTCACATGTGCAAGTATGTCAATAAGTTAACCCTTTCAGATTTCGTCATTAGGGCTATCAACTCATCAAGATTGAGTTGCACAATGGTGTATCATTTTATATCCGACTGATGAATATTGGGTTCAAATATATATGGGCACGTATGCAAGCTATCGAATCTGAATTCAGTTGGATTTGGTACACCACTGCATCTTGTTATGTCAGGTTTCTTAGACCAGGGTTTGGATTATAATTAGGCTGGAATGGGTAAAGGACTCGAATTCAAGTGGACCACACAAGAGGAAATAGTGAGAATGGAAAGGTCTACCGTTGAAACCTTCCTGTAGCATACCATGATGTTTATATGCCATCAAAATGGTTCATAAGGTAATTATCTCTGGGATAAATGGTAAGCACAAGCATCATCCTCATCCAACACTTCCGTGGCCCATGAAGTTTCCAATGGTAACCGTTCAATCTGAGTTTTGGATCTACCTGATTCTTGGACTCCTGTCCTCTTGTGGGCACGAAACTAATAGATTGAGTGAATTTCTCACCGGCATCTCTGTTGGCCTCACAAAGCTTCTGACCACAGCAACTTTCCCTATGGGGGAGTAACCAAAACATGTGTGACCTACCAAGAAGTCAGTGTTTTTAGAATATTTACTTAAAAATCACGTGTATTCAAAATTCAAGTAGGTCCACAACAAGAAACAGTGAGATTAAATGCCCACCATTGAAACCTTCTTGGGCTAGGGAAGTTTGTAAATGCTAAATGGTTTCCCTCATATCTTGATGGGAATCACCTTATTAAGGGGTTGAATAGCATATAAACATCAAGCAGGCCCAAGAAAAAGTGTCAATGATGAGAGTTTCTTCTGTATTGATCCTGTTGTTGTGGCCCACTTAAGGTTTATAGATGATATAGGGAGAGAATTTCATGGTCAAGGGTGAGGATCGACCATCTTCTTGGAGGAGATGGACCGGATGAAAAATAAGAGAAAACTAAGGAATTTCAATTTTGGAGTTTCAACCAAACAGGAAACTACTATTCCCATTTTTGGACTTCGGCCCAACTTATGGGGCCCATCTTGATTATTTATGATGATCCGTTCCATCCATTTTCGTAGAGTTGCTAGACATTGAGAAAACCAAATAAGTTTCACGTCGATCCGAGTTACAGATTAATCGTGGCGTCCAAAATAGTACGGACTGTCCAGATAGTTTCGAATTTCGCCCACTAAAATTGGAGATGGTCCAGGTGGTCCACTATTACTAATATGGAGAATTTGAACCAACCATCTTGAAGAGTGCGTCAATGTCAGGAAAACTACAAAGTTTTGTGGTAATTAGATATTTGGATTGCTTGTATCAGTGGAAGGAAGAAAATGCTAGACAGGCGTTATACAGTTTGTGCAGATTTTTCTGTTTCTTTTGTAATTGTATTAGGATTCTTTTTTTTCTTTTACAAGTTAGTGTTGGGCATGAAATTAGGGTTAGGTTTAATCTATTTAAACTCTTTTTAGATCATTATTCTGTAGTTTTTGATAAATTATCAATGAAATTAAGTTCATACTTTGTTTGACTCTTGTTCTTCGAGTTGCCCCTTGAGGAATCAATGAAAATCGAGTGTCCTTCTCGATAGATCTGTGGATTCGGATCATTTATCCCGTGAGAGAGATGGTGCTCGATCTCACCCCTCCCTGGCTCCACTAAATTGATATCAGAGAGAGGTTCTTCCTCTTGTTTGCTCATAGATTCGAGTCGTTCTTCGTGGATTCAAAGAGAAGGTCTTGTGGATTTGAGATATCCCGTTGTGGATTTGACGAAGATAGGTTGAGGAGTCCCTGTAGATCCATGATTCAGATTAGTTATCCCCGTGAGAGAGACGTTGCTCAATCTCACCACATTCCGCCGCACCAAATTGGTATCAGAGCGAGGCTTTCCCTCAAGTGATGGCTTTTAATGGTGGCTACGGCAAAAATCCTATGGACGGTACTGCAGGGATCCATCATCTCAAAGTGGCGACTTTCGGGGCGACGCTTGAGACACTCCAACGGAAGAACCATCAAGTTATGCAAGGGCTGCAAGCTTGGTTCGACCGCAAATCAAACTATCAAAAGAGTATGATCGTGTATGATGGAGAATTTGTAGATTAGACGGGTCAGATCTACACAGAGGTTGATCTTCCTCACTTCAATGGCTTGGGTCGCATCGATGACTGGCTATGGATGTTGAACGCCTTTTCGAAATCACGCAGATGCCTGAGGCGAAGGAGGTTTCATACGTTGCCCTCAAGTTGAAGAGCACAGCGTCAGTTTGGTGGGAATATCTCCAGGGCGATCGGGAGCGTGCGATGAAGGCCTCGATACGCCTGTGGTTGCAGATGAGGCGTAGGCTGTTAGAATGATTTGGGGACAAAGATTTTGAAAATCAGACTTTCATCCCTATCAGAAGCGCACATAATTTACCTGTAGAAACGAAGGACCCTCAACAACTAGAGGTTCTTCTTGAAGCTTTTGAGGTGGAGATCATTCATCCAGATACGGGAGTCCTTCGAAGATTTTGAAGTAGATGTCATCCATGCAGACACAGGAACCCCTCTTGAAGGACCTATTGAATCAGTAGAGGTAGAAGCTATGGAGGAAGAGGAGGAGGTACCACTCACCATCGTCTCAGAAAATATTCAAGGTTTTAAGAAGGTGGAGAAAGATGATATCCTAAATGTGGTGAACAAAGAAGATGATCATGTTGCCACTGCAGAAATTATAGATCTGGATTTGCAGGAGTTCATGAATGTGTCAAAGGCTAGTTTTTCTCACATAGAGTCAATCTTCAGTAGCAGAGTTGGTAGAGCGGATCCATTTACAATTTTCCTTATTCCCGTTGAGAAGAAGATGCGGATGTTTGTTGTGTTATGCCAGGGAATAGCCGAAGACAAGTATCTTCAATCACGCCCAAATACAATTCTTAAGCCAAGGCCGTGGAAGAAGACGAAGGTGAGTCTCCATCATGACATAAGGTAAAACTCGAGGTCTAGTTTTCTTTAAGTGGAGGAGTCTGATGTAGGGAGAGAATTCCATGGTCAAGGGCGATGATCGACCATCTTCTTGAAGGAGATGGACCGGATGAAAAAAAGAGGAAACTAAGGAATTTTTAATTTTAGCGTTTTAACCAAATATGAAACTACTATTCTTGTTTTTAGATTTCGACTCAACTTGTGGGGTCCATCTTGATCATTTATGATGATCCGTTCCATTCATTTCATAGAGCTACTTGACGCCGAGAAAACTCAATAAGTTTCACGTTGATCCGAGTTACGGATTGATCGTGGTGTCGAAAATGGTACGACTATCCATATAGTTCTGAATTCCGCCCACTAAAACTGGAGATAGTCCAGTGACCCACTACTACTGATATGGAAAATTTGGACCGACCATCTTAAAGAGTATGTCGATGTCAGTAAAACCACAAAGTTTTATGGCAATCAGATATGCGGATTGCTCGTATCAACAGAAAGAAGACAGCGCCCGACAGACGTTATATAGTTTGCGTAGATTTTTCTGTTTCATTTCTAATTGTATTATGATTCTTTTCTTCCTTTGCAAGTTAGTGTTACACAAAATTAGGGTTAGGTTTAATCTATTTAAACTCTTTTTAAATCATTATTATCTAGCTTTTGATAAATTATTAATGAAATTGAGTTCATACTCTGTTTGGCTCGGGTTCTTCGAGTTGCCCCTTGTGGAATTAAGGAAGATCGAGTGTCCTTCTCGATAGATCTGTGGATTCGGATCGTTTATCCCGTGAGAGAGACGGTGCTCGATCCCACCCCTGCCCCGGCTCCACTAATAGATCCATCACATTTTTTGACTAAGGCATCTAACATGTGCTGAAGGAAATGATGGCCGGAGTGGATGTCACATAGACATCATGTGACTGCCACATAGCTTTTTATTTACACAGCTACCTCTAGTACACGTTGTAACTCGTAGAGGGCTAGGCATAAGGAAACTTAGGCCTAATTTGGTATTGTCTACAGCGAACGTCGTACCCTCAGTGTGTCTAGATCGGAAAGGGCAAGTGCTTTGACTGGCCACCTTGATGGATGCATTTTATCCACACCATCCATCTACTTTGCCATATCATTCTAGTTAATAAACCTGACGGCAGATCCAAGGCTCAAGTGGACTACAAACGAAATCCTACCATTGAAAACTTCACAGAGCTTAAGAAGTTTTGGATCGAGCTGATATTTGTGTTTTCCCAATAAGTTAACCCTTTTAGATTTCGTCATTAGGGCTATCAACTCATCAGGATTGAGTTGCACATTGGTGTATCATTTTACATCCGACTAAGGAATATTGGGTTCAAATATATATGGGCACGTATACAAGCTATGGAATCTGAATTCAGTTGGATTTGGTACACCGCTGCATCTTGTCAGGTCAGGTTTCTTAGAACAGGGTTTGGATTATAATTAGGCTGGAATGGTTCAAGGACTCGAATTCAAGCGGAACACAACGGGAGGAAATAGTGAGAATGGAAAGGTCCACCGTTGAAACCTTTCAGTAGCCGACCATGATGTTAATATGCCATCGAAATGGTTCATAAGGTAATTACCTCTGGGATAAACGCTAGGCACAAGCATCTAACTGAGTTTTGTGTGGCCCCATAAAGTGTTAGGAATTGCGGAAGTGTGGGCCTCCAAGATCCAACGGTCTACACGATGAGAACCTTCGCAAAGCCGAGGATATGTGGTGGATCCAGCGATCCGCCTATTTGCTACAGGAGCAAGTGGGTCTGATCACCCCTCTGATCCTACGGTGAAGATGGTCCCCGGATCAGATCTATGGCTCAGATCTGATGGATGGACCAGATAAACTCTATAAGCCTATCCCTCTCTTTTCTCTCCGTATATCACTTATACGTTTCCTCTTCCTTGTGTATTTGATAACGGAAGGAGTCCTCTTATAAATAGAGGGAAAAGAGATAAGGGATGAGATGAGATAAGGTTGGTTTAACCTTATCTTATCCCATCTCATCTTCTTCCGAGGTTTAAATTTCTAATTAGAAATTCAAACTCTCGGGAGAAGGAGGATGCGGGAACATCCTTATGGGCCCCACCCACAAGTGGTTGTCCACAAGTGGGCCCCATGGGTCCACAATCAACATCTCCCACTCAATCACATTGTGGGGTAGGCACATCATGAGAGTTCATCTAGCTCATCACATAATAATCAAAACCAAAGAATCACGATCAAAAGAATCAGAAGCGTGGGACCAGCTGGAACACCTTTATCTTCTCACAGGTGTTTGAGTACTAAGAGACCACCTATCTAGTACTCAATAACCCAAGCTTTGCATTGCCTGTCCTAGTCCGCATGACCACACCGGATAGAGTTAACTCCCAATCTGGAGTACTCGGCCAACATACGCACTTATCCAACTTATCGAGTTTATTCTGAAAAACTTGGTTTTCTACAAACATCAATTTGAATTCTTTTTAAGGTAATATATATACATATATATTTTGAAAGAGAATATCGTTTGTAAAAGTCTAAGAAAACTCGATACTGCCGGCGGATAAGTCTTGAAGTGCGTATTTATAGTTCTAGAAACTTGGTGTAGCTGTCACGGGATCTTCCCCACGCAGATGTGTAATTTGGAATTGATCAAGCCGCTTTCCTAGCATAACCGAGTCTGACCAATCAAGGGCCTTTTGTCATCGTATACTAAAGTAGCGACACTCAATCTCATCCTCCTGTACACAAGAGGAGGGTAGCTGAGGACACAAAGAGTCAACTACGGGACTGGCTACTCGCACGTTGCAATGATTAGATCGAATCAAAGCAATCTGTAGGTAATAGGTCCAAGCACGTGGCTACAATCCACGCCGTAAAGTAGACAATACTAGGTATTTGTCGGGTCTACAGTACGCAAGTCATCTCACATGAGGTTGACTCATCTCATAACCTCACGACTTGGCTGTGATTCAGGCCATAACATTATCCGCATTATGAGTAATGGTGCGACTATGTTATTCGACTTTGTCAGTCTCATCTTCAATCTTATAGGACTGAAGGCGGATACAACTCATTTGCATCCTCATCCTTTATTATTTTCAATAAAGGGTGGTTCATACCTCAGTGTATGAACATCACCCCAAGTGTACCTCTCTTGTACATTTAGGGTTGGTCAACCCGTGCGAGTAGGTAACCGGCCTGCCGATAATAGTTGAAATCCTACTTGATCTCAAAGAAAATACTGATGATCTACATACCTAGTTTAACAAGTGCTCAATACTGAATAAAATGGAATTTATTATTCAAAGATACATGATACAAGCATATCAATCAAGCTTTCCTCAATCCCATCTGCCTGACGTGAACCTGAAATAGATCTCTAGTTATAGGTTTCGTCATGGGATCAGCCATCATTTCCTTGGTAGGAATGTAGCTGAGGATAACCTTCTTATCTTTCACTTGATCACGAACGTAATGATACTTTATCTCAATGTGCTTCGATTTCTGGTGGTGTTTGGGATCCTTTGCCAAGTCAATGGCCGAGGTGTTGTCTATCCTCAACGATATAGGCTCATGTATGCCTGGAACAACACCCAATCCTTGTAGGAATCTGTGAACCCATACACACTCTTGAACTGCAGCACAACATGCAATGTATTCGGCCTCCATAGATGAAAGTGTCGTGGATGTTTGTTTCTTGGTCAACCAAGAGATAGTTCCCCTCCGAGCAAGAAGACATATCCTGAAGTAGACTTTCCCTCGTCGGCGTCATTACCCCAAGCGG
This sequence comes from Liriodendron chinense, assembly GCA_003013855.2. Classification (NCBI taxonomy): domain Eukaryota; kingdom Viridiplantae; phylum Streptophyta; class Magnoliopsida; order Magnoliales; family Magnoliaceae; genus Liriodendron; species Liriodendron chinense. The sequence goes on along the minus strand of ML058501.1, from coordinate 797,164 downwards.
CATCTGAATATCCTTTGAGCTCGAGACTCGCGCCTTCATAACACAGCATCAAGTCCTTGGTTCCTCTGAGATAGCGGAATATACGTTTCACGGCTTGCCAATGAGACTGTCCCGGGTTACTCTGGTAACGGCTGACTATGCCAACTGCATAGCTTATCTGGTCTGGTGCAAAGCATAGCATACATTAAGCTGCCTATTGCGCTCGCATAAGGTACTGAGGACATTGCCGATTTCTCAGCTTCTGTCTGGGGACACGATTTCCTGTCTAACTTGGTAGCTTTATCCATATGGGTTTCAACAGCTTTTGAATTTTCCATCCTAAACCGCTCTAAGATTTTCTGTATGTAAGTGGCTTGTGACAAGCCTAAGAATCTCCTAGAACGGTTCCTGATGATTTTAACCCCTAGAATAAAGTTGGCTTCACCAAGATCTTTCATCTCAAAGTTCGAGAAAAGTCAATCTTTAGACATCATCAACAGTTGCATGTCATTACCAGCTAATAGGATATCGTCTACATATAGAGATAGTATCAGAAAAGATCTTCCAGACCGCTTCACGTATACACAATGATCTTCTTCACTCATTGTGAATCCAAAAGTGGTGATGGCTAAGTGGAACCTCATGTACCACTGCCTTGAAGATTGCTTCAACCCATAAATAGATCGTAATAACTTGCAGACTTTCTCTGGATACTTTTTGTCCACATAACCTATGGGTTGTTGCATGTAAATATCTTCATCCAGATCACCATTTAAGAAAGCAGTCTTTACATCCATCTGATATAACTCTAAGTCTAAACTTGCGACAATGGACAAGATCATGCGGATTGAGGAAAATTTTGCAACAGGTGAAAAAGTTCCCTCATAATCAACACCTTCTTTTTGTGTAAAACCTTTTGCAACTAATCTTGCTTTGTACTTGTCCACTGTACCATCTGCCTTTCTTTTGATCTTAAGTACCCACTTGTTACCAATTGCTTTGCGATTGGAAGGCAGATCTACAAGTTCCCAGACTTTGTTCTTCTCCATGGAGGGAATCTCCTCGTCCATGGCAGTTACCCAATCAGCCGAATTCGGAGATAATAACGCATCCTGATAAGAATCAGGTTCATCATCGTCAACCGCAACACAAGAGAAAGATTGACCTTCGATATCGAAATATCTTCTGGGAATCAAACCTCTTTCACTTCGACGTAACTCAGGAGCCTGCTGAGATGTACTCCCACTGTCCTGATGAATTATAGGAGTATCTCCATTTGCAGAAGCAGAACTCCCACTCTCCTAAGATACATCGGGAATTTCAAAAAGTTCGGTGGAAACCTTTTGTTTCTTTCGGTTGGGGTATCTGTCTTCGACGAAGGTTACTTCCTGAGATTCAATCTCAGTCCATCCTCCACGATCCTCATAAACTAGAACGTATCCCTTTGAGTGCATTGGGTACCTGATGAATACGCACTCAATAGTTTTACTATCAAGTTTACTTCTATGCTGAGTAGGCAATAAAACATATGCTAAAGATCCCCAAGGACGTAGGTCGGCTAGAGAAGGAATCCTCCCAGTCCACATCTCATATGGGGTCTTAGGAACGGATTTAGTTGGGACTCTATTTAGGACGTAGACGGCTGTAAGAAGCGCGTCTCCCCAGAATGTGGTAGAGAGATTGGCATGTGCCATCATCGATCTGACCATGTCCAATAGTGTCCTGTTCCTTCTCTCTGCAACTCCATTTTGCTGTGGAGTATATGCCATAGTGTATTGCCTGATGATGCCAACGTTTGCACAGTATGATTTAAACGTTTCAGATGTATACTCGCCACCTCTATCAGATCTAAGAATTTTAATCTTTTTTTCAAGCTGATTTTCAACTTCAGCTTTGAATTTGAGAAAACAATCAAAAGCCTCAGATTTATGTGAGATGAGATACACATATCCATAGCGCGAGTAATCGTCAATAAATATGACGAAGTATTGGCATCTATTTCTAGCATGTACATTTAAGGGTCCACAGATATCCGTATGGATTATCTCTAGTAAACCCTTTGACCTAGTCGCTTTAGGGAATGGTTTCTTAGAAGTCTTCCCGGACACACAATGTTCACAAAATGGCAAATCAACCTTGGATAATGAACCTAACAGACCAGATCTAGCTAGTCTTGTCATACGGTCCTTTCCAATGTGACCTAACCTCGCGTGCCATTTTAAAGATTCAGATACTACATGTTCATTCGATGTAGCAGACAAAGCAAGAGGCGCATTATCATGTTCTACATCTAGAATAAATAAATCTGAAATTAAATTACCCCATGCAAAGATGAGGTTATTTAGTCTTAATGAAACTCTTGTCCCGGAAAAACGAATGTCAAAACCATTAACTAACAATCTAGAAACAGAAATTAAATTCCGGCGCATGCCCGGTGCATAAAGAGTATCATGGAGGGTTATTGTGTGCCCTACGCGTGAACGGAGATGATAAGCACCAATCCCTAGCACGTCTTCAGCAGCGTTATTCCCCATGTACACCCTGTAGCTCCCTGTAGCTATAGGTCGAAATTCCTCGAGTCCTCGACGATCTCGTGTCACGTGCTTTGTTGCGCCTGAATCCAAAATCCACTCGTTAGATAGGATATCAACGGAAAGGATCTCAGAACAAACGCCTACAAACAAAGTATCTTGTGACTGAGGAATTACCGTCTTTTTCTGGGCACACTGACGGGCATAATGGCCGGAATTTCCGCAGACGAAACAGGTGATGTTTGTCTTTTTAGGTTTCCTCTTTCCTTTCCCCTTCTTGGGATTTGGATGAGGCGTTGCGGTCTTCTGTTCCTGATTGTTCTTCTTCGCCTTCTTGCGAGCTTTGAACTTTCTCTTGTTAGCTTTCCGCTTGTGGGTTTCTGCTACAAAAGCCTTGGCCGAACCTGGCTGAATTGCATTCATTTCAACCTCTCGTACCAGATGGCCACAAAAGTCTCTGAACGTTGTAATAGAATCAGTATGGTTCAGAATCGTTTTGATTTGGGCCCATGATTCGGGTAAGGAACGGTGCATAGCTATAATCTTTTGATTTTCAATTAGTTTGCACCCTACATTCCTCAAGGCGCCTATCATCTGCTCCATCTTACGAATATGATCCTTGATGGGGCAACCTACAGGCATCCTGTATTCTTGGAACTCTAATTCCATAGCCCGAACCTTTGCATCTGACTTCTGCTTATAGGCATTAGCCAGTGCATCCCAGATCCCCTTAGCGGTTTCATGCACTTCATACGTGGGTATGAGTTCTTTGTGCATTGTGCTAATCAAAACATTACGGGCGGAGCGATTTTGTTTACGCCACTTGTTGTAGCGATTCATCGCGGCCCTATGTTCTAGATTTCCATTTTCAGCCAATATGGGTTCCTCTTGAACCCCATCCAGAGTGTGTGAAATGTCATCTTCATCCAGAAGGCTTCGCACTGCCCGGGACCAATCTTCGTAGTTGCTGCCGTCGAAATGTTGTCCTTTTAATTGATCGGCGATCAATGCTTTAGAGGCCATCTCTACATCGCATCATGTATCACTACTTAGCTATGATCTAAAGTATTGGCACTAATCATCAGAATTTCTACTGGTTATTCAAACTTTTAAGTTTATAAAAGTATACAATCCATCTTATAAGGGATCTGAAAGCCTACATACCTGTATGGGTGGTGCAGATCAATCAAGTTCTCTATATAAAATGAAATTGATGCTTTTACAACTATCTATTTGTATAACCTACAACCCACCAATATGGGTGTATGCAACATTTAGGGAAGGAATGAAATCCCCACTTAGGTTATGCACAACCTTGGGATAACAAATCTATATTCTAATGAAATGATGACTTAATTTTAATCATATAAAAATTAAAGTCAAATTGAATAAATCATTAGATTAAAGAAAACAATCATGTCCATTGAACGAATAAGAGAAGTTCAATGAAAAGAAAAGGACAATACGATCACTACATTGATCGTGTCCATTTATGATGGATCCGATCATTACCATTAATGTTCACCATTGATGATGGATCCTCTCATCAATGTTGATCATCATGGTTGATGATGGTTCCACTCATTTGTGGACCCGTGATCAATAGTGATCGGATGGATATTTATCATGATCTTCATTCATTTTCATACACATATGTATTAATGCACGCACATGTACATTAAATAAATCAAAAGAAATTATGAGACAGAAAAAATCCATAATTTAAATCATATGCTTTTATTTTAATGCATACATCGATCATCATGGTAATTTTAGATCTGGACCGTTAATCACAAAATCTGATCACACCATTGGTTAGATCTTACCGAAAAACCCCAAGTCACTTCCCATTACTTGGTCTAAATCAGTCCACAAATGGTCGATTAAAGGCCCTTTACACTTAATCTTGAAAAGAAGTGAATTGGGCTTCTTATTTGGCCCATCTTTAATTTGGACATAATAGTAGGAGCCATATGGGTTGTCCAATCACATATGGATAGGTCATAATGGTCCTTTAATTTTGTCCCAAATTATGGATATTAACGGTATTATCAATATATTATGATAATGTTTTATTGTTATCAACTCAAATTTTGGGCCCATTTGTGATTAGTGGCTTGACTTAAAAATAAGGGTAATACAAGATAAGCCCAATTTGCTAAATTGTAGGCCCATTTGTTAGGCCCAATATCCTTAAGTCATGGCCCAAAAGGATAGGCCAATTTATATTCTTCAACCCTAGTCCAAAAGGAAAAGACTTATAGCCAAGCCAGGCCAAAAGAAAGGCCCAATTCCTTTTTCTTTTACATTTTTCAAGTCAGGCCCAAAAGGCCCATTTATCTCAGCTCCAACCCAGGCCCATAAAGGCCCAATCTCTCTTTTCTTCTTCTTCAGCATTAGGTTTAAAAAAAATGGCTGTTTTCCAGAAATCTGGCCAGGGTTGTCGCTGCCATTCCCATCTTGGGTGGCTTTAATCGGCGGCTGATGTCGACGGCCAGAGGCGGCAGCGGTGGCAGCGGCGGCGGCGGCGGCCGTTCCTGTTGCTGCTGCTGCTGTTGCGGCGGCGCGGTGGCAGGGCTAGGCAATCGGGAGAGAGAGAGAGAGAGTGATTGAAAGAGAGAGATGGAGGTTTTTGGGCGGCGGGGCTGTCACGGTTTCCGCAGACAGCGGCGGCGGCCATGGAAGCTGCTGCCATGAACGGTCATGGCTGCCGCTCCTGCTGGTGGTGGCGGCGGCGGCCATGGTTGGGGCTTTTGCCCTCTCCCTTTCAATCTCTCCTTTCTTTCTTTCTCTTCCGCTGCTGTGGTTGCGGCTGCGGCGTTGGATGCCGCTGTTGTTGCTGTGGCGGCGGCGGCGGCTCGCATTGCTGCTGCTGCTGCTGCGGCAGCGGTGGACTGATCATGGTTGCCAAGGGTGGTGGTGGTGGTGGTAGCGGCCATGGCTGCAAAAGCCTTGACCGTTACTGCTACCCTCTCTCTCTCTCCTTATCCTTCTCCATTGAACAGGGATAGTGGCAGCCATTAATGCCTATCTGGTCAAGAGAGAAGATATGGTGGATGGGCGGCTGGCCAATGCTTTGCCGGGTCGGGTCGTAGCCAGTGTTGATGGCTCATCCATTCCAAGTTATGTAGCCGAGTCATGTGACTCAGGCAAAAGTCCAGATTCCATTGCTGACGCCCACTTATGTTTGTGGGCCTTATTTAATTTAATTATTTTTTTTTCTTCTTATTCTAAGATTTTTAATCTCCATACCTTAGAGAAAAAAATTAGAATAAATGCAATAAATAAAAGGAACATTTAAATGATGATTTTAATTATGATGATCGATTGTATTTATTAAAATAAAATTAATTCTCAATTAATTTTAATTTATTATCCTAAGGTAAAGGCCACTTACCTCGATTGCGATTTTTCCTTCTTTAAATCGGAGATCCGCCGTTCAATGCTCTGATACCACTGTTAGGAATTGCGGAAGTGTGGGCCTCCAAGATCCAACGGTCTACACGATGAGAACCTTCGCAAAGCCGAGGATATGTGGTGGATCCAGCGATCCGCCTATTTGCTACAGGAGCAAGTGGGTCTGATCACCCCTCTGATCCTACGGTGAAGATGGTCCCCGGATCAGATCTATGGCTCAGATCTGATGGATGGACCAGATAAACTCTATAAGCCTATCCCTCTCTTTTCTCTCCGTATATCACTTATACGTTTCCTCTTCCTTGTGTATTTGATAACGGAAGGAGTCCTCTTATAAATAGAGGGAAAAGAGATAAGGGATGAGATGAGATAAGGTTGGTTTAACCTTATCTTATCCCATCTCATCTTCTTCCGAGGTTTAAATTTCTAATTAGAAATTCAAACTCTCGGGAGAAGGAGGATGCGGGAACATCCTTATGGGCCCCACCCACAAGTGGTTGTCCACAAGTGGGCCCCATGGGTCCACAATCAACATAAAGTTTCCAATGGTAGGCATTCTATCCCTTTGTTTTATGTGGCATGATACAACTGAGTTTTGGATCTGCCTGATTCTTGGACTCCTGTCCTAATGTGGATTGAGTGGATTTCTCACGGGCATCCCTGTTGGCCTCACATAGCTTCCTACCACAGCAACTTCCCTATGGGGAGTAACCAAAACCTCTGTGGGACCTACCATGCAGTCTTATTAGACTTATTAGAATATTTACTTAAAAATCACGTGGATTCAAAATTCAAGTAGGTCCACAACAAGAAACAGTGAGATTAAATGCCCACCATTGAAACCTTCTTGGCCCTACAGAAGTTTGTATGTGCTAAATTGTTTCCCTCATTTTGATGGGAATCATCTTATTGAGGGGTTGAATGGCATATAAACATCAAGCAGGCCCAAGAGAAAGTGTCAATGATGAGAGTTTCTATCTGTACTAATCCTGATGTTGTGGCCCACTTAAGGTTTATAGATTCATCTCATTTTTTTGGCTCAAGGCATATAACATGCGCTGAAGGAATTGATGGCCGGAGCGGATGTCACATAGACATCCTCTGACAGCCACTGAGCTTTTTATTTACAGAGCTACGAGTGCTAGGCATAAGGAAACTTAGGAATAGTCGTCTACAACCAACGTCCTACCCGGCACGTCCCCATATCGGAAAGGGCAAGTGCTCTGATAGGCCACTATGATGGATGGATTTTATCCACACCGTCCATCTACTTTGCCATATCATTCTAGTGAACAAGCCCAAAACGAAGGCAGATCCAAGGCTCAAGTGGACTACAAACTGAGGATTAAACTCCTACCATTGAAAACTTCTTAGAGCTTTAGAAGTTTTGGATCAAGCTGCTATTTTTGTTTTCCCTTCATCCACGTCTATGTGACCTTATGAAAAGGTTGGATGGCACTTAACCATCATGGTTGGCCCTAGTATAAGGTTTCTATTATAGGTGTTGCTACCACTGCTTCTTTCTGTGGTGTGGTCTACTTGAAGTTTGGATCTGCCCCATTTTTGAGCTTATATGCTATAACTATATAGAAAAGTCGATGGACGGTGTGGATAAAACCTGTACATCACAGTGGCCCCTCAGAGCCCCTGCCGGTTATGAACCGGAGATGGGTGGGGGTAGGACGTACACCCCATTCATCTTAGCACCTTTCAGGCACCGCATTTAACCGGCCATATCGGGTGACACCCCTCCAGGACCTAGATAGCGACGGACGTCCTGTTAGGGGCTCTATAGGCCCACTTGATGTATTTGTTTTATTCACACCATCCATCCATTGTGACAGCATTTCGGGGCATGAGCACAAAAGGTAGACAGACTCGAGCCTCTAAGTATGACCATAGAACAAGCAGCAGTGGGGATTGAAAGCCTACTGTTGAAACCTTCTTGGAGTCACAGAAGTTTAGGATCAAGTTTATTCTATACACTCTGCCCTGCCAAATCTGGATCCTCTGCTCAAATCGAGCAGATAAATCCTACTTTTCCCCACTCTGATTCGTCCAGCTCAGCATTAGAACTACAGTCAAGCTTCGCTGGACCAATTAGAGAGGAAGCAGCAGATGGTTTGAGCAGAGGATCCGGAAGGTGAGCTCTTATTGAATGCTAGGTAACTCCCATAGCGACACCATGACACCAACGTCAACAATGTAAAATTACTCTGAAACCCCGAGTTCAAACTGTGTGCCTGCCTGAGTTTTGGGTTAGGTTTAACCCTGGTCTCCACTGGCTCATCTAATGAGCCAAAGACTCTAATGATGCAATTGGTCTGGGTGATTTATAATTGGCAAACAGGTTTGATGAAAAATACATATCAAGGTATCCACACACACAAACCTATGGTTGGCATCCCATCTTCATTGTTTCTTGTGGTGTGGTCCACTTGAGTTGTGGATCTGGTTGGTTTTTCCTCACAGGGCCCCAATTCTAGGAACATAACCTGATGGACGGAGTTGATATATATATATATATATATATATATATATATATATATATATATATATATATATATATATATATATGGGAAATGGTACTATGAGGTCGACCTCATGGGAACTTCCCATGAGGTCGAGATGTGTGGGCCCCACCGTGATGTGGATCGGACATCTACTCCGTGCATTGATGGGTCCCCTTGAGGTTATAGGATACTCCAAAAATCAGCCGTATAGGAAACTCATGTGGGCCATAACATCTAAAATCATGTGAAGACATGCCTAAAATATATAAAATCACTTGGTGGGGCCCACCTGACTTTTTGATGTGCCTGAAACATGGTATGACCCCTGGTACAAGTGGAACACACATAATAGATGGTCTGGATTTGTGAACCACATCTCGGTGGGCCCAATCAAAGATCATGAAGGTTTAAATGGCGAACAACCCCTCCCAACTGTTGTCTGTGGTGTGGCCCACCTAAGTCATGGATTGACTTGATTTTTAAGACCTTGGCCCACCACAGAATGGTGCATCTGACCGATGGAGTAGATGTCCGATCCACATCACGGTGGGGCCCACACATCTCGACCTCATGGGAAGTTCCCATGAGGTCGACCTCATAGTACCATTTCCCAATATGGGAAATGGTACTATGAGGTCGACCTCATGGGAACTTCCCATGAGGTCGAGCTGTGTGGGCCCCACCATGATGTGGATCGGACATCTACTCCGTGCATTGATGGGTCCCCTTGAGGTTATAGGATACCCCAAAAATCAGCCGTATAGGAAACTCATGTGGGCCATAACATCTAAAATCATGTGAAGACATGCCTAAAATATATAAAATCACTTGGTGGGGCCCACCTGATTTTTTGATGTGCCTGAAACATGGTATGACCCCTGGTACAAGTGGAACACACAGAATAGATGGTCTGGATTTGTGAACCACATCTCAGTGGGCACAATCAAAGATCATGAAGGTTTTAATGGGCGAATAACCCCTCCCAACTGTTGTCTGTGGTGTGGCCCACCTAAGTCATGGATTGACTTGATTTTTAAGACCTTGGCCCACCACAGAATGGTGCATCTGACCGATGGAGTAGATGTCCGATCCACATCACGGTGGGGCCCACACAGCTCGACCTCATGGGAAGTTCCCATGAGGTCGACCTCATAGACCCATTTCCGTATATGGGAAACGGTACTATGAGGTCGACCTCATGGGAACTTCCCATGAGGTCGAGATGTGTGGGCCCCACTGTGATGTGGATCGGACATCTACTCCGTGCATTGATGGGTCCCCTTGAGGTTATAGGATACCCCAAAAATCAGCCGTATAGGAAACTCATGTGGGCCATAACATCTAAAATCATGTGAAGACATGCCTAAAATATATAAAATCACTTGCTGGGGCCCACCTGACTTTTTGATGTGCCTGAAACATGGTATGACCCCTGGTACAAGTGGAACACACATAATAGATGGTCTGGATTTGTGAACCACATCTCGGTGGGCCCAATCAAAGATCATGAAGGTTTAAATGGCGAATAACCCCTCCCAACTGTTGTCTGTGGTGTGGCCCACCTAAGTCATGGATTGACTTGATTTTTAAGACCTTGGCCTACCACAGAATGGTGCATCTGACCGATGGAGTAGATGTCCGATCCACATCACGGTGGGGCCCACACATCTCGACCTCATGGGAAGTTCCCATGACGTCGACCTCATAGTACCATTTCCCATGGGAAATGGTACTATGAGGTCGCCCTCATGGGAACTTCCCATGAGGTCGAGCTGTGTGGTCCCCACCATGATGTGGATCGGACATCTACTCCGTGCATTGATGGGTCCCCTTGAGGTTATAGGATACCCCAAAAATCAGCCGTATAGGAAACTCATGTGGGCCATAACATCTAAAATCATGTGAAGACATGCCTAAAATATATAAAATCACTTGGTGGGGCCCACCTGACTTTTTGATGTGCCTGAAACATGGTATGACCCCTGGTACAAGTGGAACACACATAATAGATGGTCTGGATTTGTGAACCACATCTCGGTGGGCCCAATCAAAGATCATGAAGGTTTTAATGGGCGAATAACCCCTCCCAACTGTTGTCTGTGGTGTGGCCCACCTAAGTCATGGATTGACTTGATTTTTAAGACCTTGGCCCACCACAGAATGGTGCATCTGACCGATGGAGCAGATGTCCGATCCACATCACGGTGGGGCCCACACAGCTCGACCTCATGGGAAGTTCCCATGAGGTCGACCTCATAGACCCATTTCCGTATATGGGAAACGGTACTATGAGGTCGACCTCATGGGAACTTCCCATGAAGTCGAGATGTGTGGGCCCCACTATGATGTGGATCGGACATCTACTCCGTGCATTGATGGGTCCCCTTGAGGTTATAGGATACCCCAAAAATCAGCCATATAGGAAACTCATGTGGGCCATAACATCTAAAATCATGTGAAGACATGCCTAAAGTATATAAAATCACTTGGTGGGGCCCACCTGACTTTTTGATTTGCCTGAAACATGGTATGACCCCTGGTACAAGTGGAACGCACATAATAGATGGTCTGGATTTGTGAACCACATCTCGGTGGGCCCAATCAAAGATCATGAAGGTTTTAATGGGCAAATAACCCCTCCCAACTGTTGTCTGTGGTGTGGCCCACCTAAGTCATGGATTGACTTGATTTTTAAGACCTTGGCCCACCACAGAATGGTGCATCTGACCGATGGAGTAGATGTCCGATCCACATCACGGTGGGGCCCACACAGCTCGACCTCATGGGAAGTTCCCATGAGGTCGACCCCATAGTACCATTTCCCAATATTTGGGAAATGGTACTATGGGGTCGACCTCATGGGAACTTCCCATGAGGTCGAGATGTGTGGGCCCCACCGTGATGTGGATCGGACATCTACTCCGTGCATTGATGGGTCCCCTTGAGGTTATAGGATACCCCAAAAATCAGCCGTATAGGAAACTCATGTGGGCCATAACATCTAAAATCATGTGAAGACATGCCTAAAATATATAAAATCACTTGGTGGGGCCCACCTGACTTTTTGATGTGCCTGAAACATGGTATGACCCCTGGTACAAGTGGAACACACATAATAGATGGTCTGGATTTGTGAACCACATCTCGGTGGGCCCAATCAAAGATCATGAAGGTTTTAATGGGCGAATAACCCCTCCCAACTGTTGTCTGTGGTGTGGCCCACCTAAGTCATGGATTGACTTGATTTTTAAGACCTTGGCCCACCACAGAATGGTGCATCTGACCGATGGAGTAGATGTCCGATCCACATCACGGTGGGGCCCACACAGCTCGACCTCATGGGAAGTTCCCATGAGGTCGACCTCATAGACCCATTTCCGTATATGGGAAACGGTACTATGAGGTCGACCTCATGGGAACTTCCCATGAAGTCGAGATGTGTGGGCCCCACTGTGATGTGGATCGGACATCTACTCCGTGCATTGATGGGTCCCCTTGAGGTTATAGGATACCCCAAAAATCAGCCATATAGGAAACTCATGTGGGCCATAACATCTAAAATCATGTGAAGACATGCCTAAAGTATATAAAATCACTTGGTGGGGCCCACCTGACTTTTTGATTTGCCTGAAACATGGTATGACCCCTGGTACAAGTGGAACGCACATAATAGATGGTCTGGATTTGTGAACCACATCTCGGTGGGCCCAATCAAAGATCATGAAGGTTTTAATGGGCAAATAACCCCTCCCAACTGTTGTCTGTGGTGTGGCCCACCTAAGTCATGGATTGACTTGATTTTTAAGACCTTGGCCCACCACAGAATGGTGCATCTGACCGATGGAGTAGATGTCCGATCCACATCACGGTGGGGCCCACACAGCTCGACCTCATGGGAAGTTCCCATGAGGTCGACCCCATAGTACCATTTCCCAATATTTGGGAAATGGTACTATGGGGTCGACCTCATGGGAACTTCCCATGAGGTCGAGATGTGTGGGCCCCACCGTGATGTGGATCGGACATCTACTCCGTGCATTGATGGGTCCCCTTGAGGTTATAGGATACCCCAAAAATCAGCCGTATAGGAAACTCATGTGGGCCATAACATCTAAAATCATGTGAAGACATGCCTAAAATATATAAAATCACTTGGTGGGGCCCACCTGACTTTTTAATGTGCCTGAAACATGGTATGACCCCTGGTACAAGTGGAACACACATAATAGATGGTCTGGATTTGTGAACCACATCTCGGTGGGCCCAATCAAAGATCATGAAGGTTTTAATGGGCGAATAACCCCTCCCAACTGTTGTCTGTGGTGTGGCCCACCTAAGTCATGGATTGACTTGATTTTTAAGACCTTGGCCCACCACAGAATGGTGCATCTGACCGATGGAGTAGATGTCCGATCCACATCACGGTGGGGCCCACACAGCTCGACCTCATGGGAAGTTCCCATGAGGTCGACCTCATAGACCCATTTCCGTATATGGGAAACGGTACTATGAGGTCGACCTCATGGGAACTTCCCATGAAGTCGAGATGTGTGGGCCCCACTGTGATGTGGATCGGACATCTACTCCGTGCATTGATGGGTCCCCTTGAGGTTATAGGATACCCCAAAAATCAGCCATATAGGAAACTCATGTGGGCCATAACATCTAAAATCATGTGAAGACATGCCTAAAGTATATAAAATCACTTGGTGGGGCCCACCTGACTTTTTGATTTGCCTGAAACATGGTATGACCCCTGGTACAAGTGGAACGCACATAATAGATGGTCTGGATTTGTGAACCACATCTCGGTGGGCCCAATCAAAGATCATGAAGGTTTTAATGGGCAAATAACCCCTCCCAACTGTTGTCTGTGGTGTGGCCCACCTAAGTCATGGATTGACTTGATTTTTAAGACCTTGGCCCACCACAGAATGGTGCATCTGACCGATGGAGTAGATGTCCGATCCACATCACGGTGGGGCCCACACAGCTCGACCTCATGGGAAGTTCCCATGAGGTCGACCCCATAGTACCATTTCCCAATATTTGGGAAATGGTACTATGGGGTCGACCTCATGGGAACTTCCCATGAGGTCGAGATGTGTGGGCCCCACCGTGATGTGGATCGGACATCTACTCCGTGCATTGATGGGTCCCCTTGAGGTTATAGGATACCCCAAAAATCAGCCGTATAGGAAACTCATGTGGGCCATAACATCTAAAATCATGTGAAGACATGCCTAAAATATATAAAATCACTTGGTGGGGCCCACCTGACTTTTTGATGTGCCTGAAACATGGTATGACCCTTGGTACAAGTGGAACACACATAATAGATGGTCTGGATTTGTGAACCACATCTCGGTGGGCCCAATCAAAGATCATGAAGGTTTTAGTGGGCAAATAACCCCTCCCAACTGTTGTCTGTGGTGTGGCCCACCTAAGTCATGGATTGACTTGATTTTTAAGACCTTGGCCCACCACAGAATGGTGCATCTGACCGATGGAGTAGATGTCCGATCCACATCACGGTGGGGCCCACACAGCTCGACCTCATGGGAAGTTCCCATGAGGTCGACCCCATAGTACCATTTCCCAATATTTGGGAAATGGTACTATGGGGTCGACCTCATGGGAACTTCCCATGAGGTCGAGATGTGTGGGCCCCACCGTGATGTGGATCGGACATCTACTCCGTGCATTGATGGGTCCCCTTGAGGTTATAGGATACCCCAAAAATCAGCCGTATAGGAAACTCATGTGGGCCATAACATCTAAAATCATGTGAAGACATGCGTAAAATATATAAAATCACTTGGTGGGGCCCACCTGACTTTTTGATGTGCCTGAAACATGGTATGACCCCTGGTACAAGTGGAACACACATAATAGATGGTCTGGATTTGTGAACCACATCTCGGTGGGCCCAATCAAAGATCATGAAGGTTTTAATGGGCGAATAACCCCTCCCAACTGTTGTCTGTGGTGTGGCCCACCTAAGTCATGGATTGACTTGATTTTTAAGACCTTGGCCCACCACAGAATGGTGCATCTGACCGATGGAGCAGATGTCCGATCCACATCACGGTGGGGCCCACACAGCTCGACCTCATGGGAAGTTCCCATGAGGTCGACCTCATAGACCCATTTCCGTATATGGGAAACGGTACTATGAGGTCGACCTCATGGGAACTTCCCATGAAGTCGAGATGTGTGGGCCCCACTGTGATGTGGATCGGACATCTACTCCGTGCATTGATGGGTCCCCTTGAGGTTATAGGATACCCCAAAAATCAGCCATATAGGAAACTCATGTGGGCCATAACATCTAAAATCATGTGAAGACATGCCTAAAGTATATAAAATCACTTGGTGGGGCCCACCTGACTTTTTGATTTGCCTGAAACATGGTATGACCCCTGGTACAAGTGGAACGCACATAATAGATGGTCTGGATTTGTGAACCACATCTCGGTGGGCCCAATCAAAGATCATGAAGGTTTTAATGGGCAAATAACCCCTCCCAACTGTTGTCTGTGGTGTGGCCCACCTAAGTCATGGATTGACTTGATTTTTAAGACCTTGGCCCACCACAGAATGGT
This sequence comes from Liriodendron chinense, assembly GCA_003013855.2. Classification (NCBI taxonomy): domain Eukaryota; kingdom Viridiplantae; phylum Streptophyta; class Magnoliopsida; order Magnoliales; family Magnoliaceae; genus Liriodendron; species Liriodendron chinense. The sequence goes on along the minus strand of ML058501.1, from coordinate 782,119 downwards.
GCATCTGACCGATGGAGTAGATGTCCGATCCACATCACGGTGGGGCCCACACAGCTCGACCTCATGGGAAGTTCCCATGAGATCTACCCCATAGTACCATTTCCCAATATTTGGGAAATGGTACTATGGGGTCGACCTCATGGGAACTTCCCATGAGGTCGAGATGTGTGGGCCCCACTGTGATGTGGATCGGACATCTACTCCGTGCATTGATGGGTCCCCTTGAGGTTATAGGATTCCCCAAAAATCAGCCGTATAGGAAACTCATGTGGGCCATAACATCTAAAATCATGTGAAGACATGCCTAAAATATATAAAATCACTTGGTGGGGCCCACCTGACTTTTTTATGTGCCTGAAACATGGTATGACCCCTGGTACAAGTGGAACACACATAATAGATGGTCTGGATTTGTGAACCACATCTCGGTGGGCCCAATCAAAGATCATGAAGGTTTAAATGGCGAATAACCCCTCCCAACTGTTGTCTGTGGTGTGGCCCACCTAAGTCATGGATTGACTTGATTTTTAAGACCTTGGCCCACCACAGAATGGTGCATCTGACCGATGGAGTAGATGTCCGATCCACATCACGGTGGGGCCCACACATCTCGACCTCATGGGAAGTTCCCATGAGGTCGACCTCATAGTACCATTTCCCATATTGGGAAATGGTACTATGAGGTCGACCTCATGGGAACTTCCCATGAGGTCGAGCTGTGTGGGCCCCACCATGATGTGGATCGGACATCTACTCCGTGCATTGATGGGTCCCCTTGAGGTTATAGGATACCCCAAAAATCAGCCGTATAGGAAACTCATGTGGGCCATAACATCTAAAATCATGTGAAGACATGCCTAAAATATATAAAATCACTTGGTGGGGCCCACCTGATTTTTTGATGTGCCTGAAACATGGTATGACCCCTGGTACAAGTGGAACACACATAATAGATGGTCTGGATTTGTGAACCACATCTCGGTGGGCACAATCAAAGATCATGAAGGTTTTAATGGGCGAATAACCCCTCCCAACTGTTGTCTGTGGTGTGGCCCACCTAAGTCATGGATTGACTTGATTTTTAAGACCTTGGCCCACCACAGAATGGTGCATTTGACCGATGGAGTAGACGTCTGATCCACTTCAAGGTGGGGCCCACACAGCTCGACCTCATGGGAAGTTCCCATGAGGTCGACCCCATAGTACCATTTCCCAATATTTGGGAAATGGTACTATGGGGTCGACCTCATGGGAACTTCCCATGAGGTCGAGATGTGTGGGCCCCACCGTGATGTGGATCGGACATCTACTCCGTGCATTGATGGGTCCCCTTGAGGTTATAGGATACCCCAAAAATCAGCCGTATAGGAAACTCATGTGGGCCATAACATCTAAAATCATGTGAAGACATGCCTCAAATATATAAAATCACTTGGTGGGGCCCACCTGACTTTTTGATGTGCCTGAAACATGGTATGACCCTTGGTACAAGTGGAACACACATAATAGATGGTCTGGATTTGTGAACCACATCTCGGTGGGCCCAATCAAAGATCATGAAGGTTTTAATGGGCGAATAACCCCTCCCAACTGTTGTCTGTGGTGTGGCCCACCTAAGTCATGGATTGACTTGATTTTTAAGACCTTGGCCCACCACAGAATGGTGCATCTGACCGATGGAGTAGATGTCCGATCCACATCACGGTGGGGCCCACACAGCTCCACCTCATGGGAAGTTCCCATGAGGTCGACCACATAGACCCATTTCCGTATATGGGAAACGGTACAATGAGGTCGACCTCATGGGAACTTCCCATGAGGTCGTGATGTGTGGGCCCCACTGTGATGTGGATCGGACATCTACTCCGTGCATTGATGGGTCCCCTTGAGGTTATAGGATACCCCAAAAATCAGCCGTATAGGAAACTCATGTGGGCCATAACATCTAAAATCATGTGAAGACATGCCTAAAATATATAAAATCACTTGCTGGGGCCCACCTGACTTTTTGATGTGCCTGAAACATGGTATGACCCCTGGTACAAGTGGAACACACATAATAGATGGTCTGGATTTGTGAACCACATCTCGGTGGGCCCAATCAAAGATCATGAAGGTTTAAATGGCGAATAACCCCTCCCAACTGTTGTCTGTGGTGTGGCCCACCTAAGTCATGGATTGACTTGATTTTTAAGACCTTGGCCCACCACAGAATGGTGCATCTGACCGATGGAGTAGATGTCCGATCCACATCACGGTGGGGCCCACACATCTCGACCTCATGGAAAGTTCCCATGAGGTCGAGCTGTGTGGTCCCCACCATGATGTGGATCGGACATCTACTCCGTGCATTGATGGGTCCCCTTGAGGTTATAGGATACCCCAAAAATCAGCCGTATAGGAAACTCATGTGGGCCATAACATCTAAAATCATGTGAAGACATGCCTAAAATATATAAAATCACTTGGTGGGGCCGACCTAATTTTTTGATGTGCCTGAAACATGGTATGACCCCTGGTACAAGTGGAACACACATAATAGATGGTCTGGATTTGTGAACCACATCTCGGTGGGCACAATCAAAGATCATGAAGGTTTTAATGGGCGAATAACCCCTCCCAACTGTTGTCTGTGGTGTGGCCCACCTAAGTCATGGATTGACTTGATTTTTAAGACCTTGGCCCACCACAGAATGGTGCATTTGACCGATGGAGTAGATGTCCGATCCACATCAAGGTGGGGCCCACACAGCTCGACCTCATGGGAAGTTCCCATGAGGTCGACCCCATAGTACCATTTCCCAATATTTGGGAAATGGTACTATGGGGTCGACCTCATGGGAACTTCCCATGAAGTCGAGATGTGTGGGCCCCACCGTGATGTGGATCGGACATCTACTCCGTGCATTGATGGGTCCCCTTGATGTTATAGGATACCCCAAAAATCAGCCGTATAGGAAACTCATGTGGGCCATAACATCTAAAATCATGTGAAGACATGCCTAAAATATATAAAATCACTTGGTGGGGCCCACCTGACTTTTTGATGTGCCTGAAACATGGTATGACCCCTGGTACAAGTGGAACACACATAATAGATGGTCTGGATTTGTGAACCACATCTCGGTGGGCACAATCAAAGATCATGAAGGTTTTAATGGGCGAATAACCCCTCCCAACTGTTGTCTGTGGTGTGGCCCACCTAAGTCATGGATTGACTTGATTTTTAAGACCTTGGCCCACCACAGAATGGTGCATCTGACCGATGGAGTAGATGTCCGATCCACATCACGGTGGGGCCCACACAGCTCGACCTCATGGGAAGTTCCCATGACGTCGACCCCATAGTACCATTTCCCAAATATTGGGAAATGGTACTATGGGGTCGACCTCATGGGAACTTCCCATGAGGTCGAGCTGTGTGGGCCCCACCGTGATGTGGATCGGACATCTACTCCGTGCATTGATGGGTCCCCTTGATGTTATAGGATACCCCAAAAATCAGCCGTATAGGAAACTCATGTGGGCCATAACATCTAAAATCATGTGAAGACATGCCTAAAATATATAAAGTCACTTGGTGGGGCCCACCTGACTTTTTGATTTGCCTGAAACATGGTATGACCCCTGGTACAAGTGGAACACACATAATAGATGGTCTGGATTTGTGAACCACATCTCGGTGTGCCCAATCAAAGATCATGAAGGGTTTAATGGGCGAATAACCCCTCCCAACTGTTGTCTGTGCATGGATTGACTTGATTTTTAAGACCTTGGCCCACCACAAAATGGTGCATCTGACCGATGGAGTAGATGTCCGATCCACATCACGGTGGGGCCCACACAGCTCGACCTCATGGGAAGTTCCCATGAGGTCGACCTCATAGTATCATTTCCCAATATGGGAAATGGTACTATGAGGTCGACCTCATGGGAACTTCCCATGAGGTCGAGATGTGTGGGCCCCACCGTGATGTGGATCGGACATCTACTCCGTGCATTGATGGGTCCCCTTGAGGTTATAGGATACCCCAAAAATCAGCCGTATAGGCAACTCATGTGGGCCATAACATCTAAAATCATGTGAAGACATGCCTAAAATATATAAAATCACTTGGTGGGGCCCACCTGACTTTTTGATTTGCCTGAAACATGGTATGACCCCTGGTACAAGTGGAACACACATAATAGATGGTCTGGATTTGTGAACCACATCTCGGTGGGCCCAATCAAAGATCATGAAGGTTTTAATGGGCGAATAACCCCTCCCAACTGTTGTCTGTGCATGGATTGACTTGATTTTTAAGACCTTGGCCCACCACAGAATGGTGCATCTGACCGATGGAGTAGATGTCCGATCCACGTCACGGTGGGGCCCACACAGCTCCACCTCATGGGAAGTTCCCATGAGGTCGACCTCATAGAACCATTTCCCTATATGGGAAACGGTACTATGAGGTCGACCTCATGGGAACTTCCCATGAGGTCGAGATGTGTGGGCCCCACCATGATGTGGATCGGACATCTACTCCGTGCATTGATGGGTCCCCTTGAGGTTATAGGATACCCCAAAAATCAGCCGTATAGGAAACTCATGTGGGCCATAACATCTAAAATCATGTGAAGACATGCCTAAAATATATAAAATCACTTGGTGGGGCCCACCTGACTTTTTGATTTGCCTGAAACATGGTATGACCCTTGGTACAAGTGGAACACACATAATAGATGGTCTGGATTTGTGAACCACATCTCGGTGGGCCCAATCAAAGATCATGAAGGTTTTAATGGGCAAATAACCCCTCCCAACTGTTGTCTGTGGTGTGGCCCACCTAAGTCATGGATTGACTTGATTTTTAAGACCTTGGCCCACCACAGAATGGTGCATCTGACCGATGGAGTAGATGTCCGATCCACATCACGGTGGGGCCCACACAGCTCGACCTCATGGGAAGTTCCCATGAGGTCGACCTCATAGACCCATTTCCGTATATGGGAAACGGTACTATGAGGTCGACCTCATGGGAACTTCCCATGAGGTCGAGATGTGTGGGCCCCACCATGATGTGGATCGGACATCTACTCCGTGCATTGATGGGTCCCCTTGAGGTTATAGGATACCCCAAAAATCAGCCGTATAGGAAACTCATGTGGGCCATAACATCTAAAATCATGTGAAGACATGCCTAAAATATATAAAATCACTTGGTGGGGCCCACCTGACTTTTTGATTTGCCTGAAACATGGTATGACCCTTGGTACAAGTGGAACACACATAATAGATGGTCTGGATTTGTGAACCACATCTCGGTGGGCCCAATCAAAGATCATGAAGGTTTTAATGGGCAAATAACCCCTCCCAACTGTTGTCTGTGGTGTGGCCCACCTAAGTCATGGATTGACTTGATTTTTAAGACCTTGGCCCACCACAGAATGGTGCATCTGACCGATGGAGTAGATGTCCGATCCACATCACGGTGGGGCCCACACAGCTCGACCTCATGGGAAGTTCCCATGAGGTCGACCCATAGTACCATTTCCCAATATTGGGAAATGGTACTATGGGGTCGACCTCATGGGAACTTCCCATGAGGTCGAGATGTGTGGGCCCCACCGTGATGTGGATCGGACATCTACTCCGTGCATTGATGGGTCCCCTTGAGGTTATAGGATACCCCAAAAATCAGCCGTATAGGAAACTCATGTGGGCCATAACATCTAAAATCATGTGAAGACATGCCTAAAATATATAAAATCACTTGGTGGGGCCCACCTGACTTTTTGATGTGCCTGAAACATGGTATGACCCCTGGTACAAGTGGAACACACATAATAGATGGTCTGGATTTGTGAACCACATCTCGGTGGGCCCAATCAAAGATCATGAAGGTTTTAATGGGCGAATAACCCCTCCCAACTGTTGTCTGTGGTGTGGCCCACCTAAGTCATGGATTGACTTGATTTTTAAGACCTTGGCCCACCACAGAATGGTGCATCTGACCGATGGAGTAGATGTCCGATCCACATCACGGTGGGGCCCACACAGCTCGACCTCATGGGAAGTTCCCATGAGGTCGACCTCATAGTACCATTTCCCTATATGGGAAATGGTACTATGAGGTCGACCTCATGGGAACTTCCCATGAGGTCGAGATGTGTGGGCCCCACTGTGATGTGGATCGGACATCTACTCCGTGCATTGATGGGTCCCCTTGAGGTTATAGGATACCCCAAAAATCAGCCGTATAGGAAACTCATGTGGGCCATAACATCTAAAATCATGTGAAGACATGCCTAAAATATATAAAATCACTTGGTGGGGCCCACCTGACTTTTTGATGTGCCTGAAACATGGTATGACCCCTGGTACAAGTGGAACACACATAATAGATGGTCTGGATTTGTGAACCACATCTCGGTGGGCCCAATCAAAGATCATGAAGGTTTTAATGGGCGAATAACCCCTCCCAACTGTTGTCTGTGGTGTGGCCCACCTAAGTCATGGATTGACTTGATTTTTAAGACCTTGGCCCACCACAGAATGGTGCATCTGACCGATGGAGTAGATGTCCGATCCACATCACGGTGGGGCCCACACAGCTCGACCTCATGGGAAGTTCCCATGAGGTCGACCTCATAGTACCATTTCCCAATATTGGGAAATGGTACTATGAGGTCGACCTCATGGGAACTTCCCATGAGGTCGAGATGTGTGGGCCCCACTGTGATGTGGATCGGACATCTACTCCGTGCATTGATGGGTCCCCTTGAGGTTATAGGATACCCCAAAAATCAGCCGTATAGGAAACTCATGTGGGCCATAACATCTAAAATCATGTGAAGACATGCCTAAAATATATAAAATCACTTGGTGGGGCCCACCTGACTTTTTGATGTGCCTGAAACATGGTATGACCCCTGGTACAAGTGGAACACACATAATAGATGGTCTGGATTTGTGAACCACATCTCGGTGGGCCCAATCAAAGATCATGAAGGTTTTAATGGGCGAATAACCCCTCCCAACTGTTGTCTGTGGTGTGGCCCACCTAAGTCATGGATTGACTTGATTTTTAAGACCTTGGCCCACCACAGAATGGTGCATCTGACCGATGGAGTAGATGTCCGATCCACATCACGGTGGGGCCCACACAGCTCGACCTCATGGGAAGTTCCCATGAGGTCGACCCCATAGTACCATTTCCCAATATTTGGGAAATGGTACTATGGGGTCGACCTCATGGGAACTTCCCATGAGGTCGAGATGTGTGGGCCCCACCGTGATGTGGATCGGACATCTACTCCGTGCATTGATGGGTCCCCTTGAGGTTATAGGATACCCCAAAAATCAGCCGTATAGGAAACTCATGTGGGCCATAACATCTAAAATCATGTGAAGACATGCCTAAAATATATAAAATCACTTGGTGGGGCCCACCTGACTTTTTGATGTGCCTGAAACATGGTATGACCCCTGGTACAAGTGGAACACACATAATAGATGGTCTGGATTTGTGAACCACATCTCGGTGGGCCCAATCAAAGATCATGAAGGTTTTAATGGGCGAATAACCCCTCCCAACTGTTGTCTGTGGTGTGGCCCACCTAAGTCATGGATTGACTTGATTTTTAAGACCTTGGCCCACCACAGAATGGTGCATCTGACCGATGGAGTAGATGTCCGATCCACATCACGGTGGGGCCCACACAGCTCGACCTCATGGGAAGTTCCCATGAGGTCGACCCCATAGTACCATTTCCCAATATTTGGGAAATGGTACTATGGGGTCGACCTCATGGGAACTTCCCATGAGGTCGAGATGTGTGGGCCCCACCGTGATGTGGATCGGACATCTACTCCGTGCATTGATGGGTCCCCTTGAGGTTATAGGATACCCCAAAAATCAGCCGTATAGGAAACTCATGTGGGCCATAACATCTAAAATCATGTGAAGACATGCCTAAAATATATAAAATCACTTGGTGGGGCCCACCTGACTTTTTGATGTGCCTGAAACATGGTATGACCCTTGGTACAAGTGGAACACACATAATAGATGGTCTGGATTTGTGAACCACATCTCGGTGGGCCCAATCAAAGATCATGAAGGTTTTAATGGGCGAATAACCCCTCCCAACTGTTGTCTGTGGTGTGGCCCACCTAAGTCATGGATTGACTTGATTTTTAAGACCTTGGCCCACCACAGAATGGTGCATCTGACCGATGGAGTAGATGTCCGATCCACATCACGGTGGGGCCCACACAGCTCGACCTCATGGGAAGTTCCCATGAGGTCGACCTCATAGACCATTTCCGTATATTGGGAAACGGTACTATGAGGTCGACCTCATGGGAACTTCCCATGAGGTCGAGATGTGTGGGCCCCACTGTGATGTGGATCGGACATCTACTCCGTGCATTGATGGGTCCCCTTGAGGTTATAGGATACCCCAAAAATCAGCCGTATAGGAAACTCATGTGGGCCATAACATCTAAAATCATGTGAAGACATGCCTAAAATATATAAAATCACTTGCTGGGGCCCACCTGACTTCTTGATGTGCCTGAAACATGGTATGACCCCTGGTACAAGTGGAACACACATAATAGATGGTCTGGATTTGGGAACCACATCTCGGTGGGCCCAATCAGAGATCATGAAGGTTTAAATGGCGAATAACCCCTCCCAACTGTTGTCTGTGGTGTGGCCCACCTAAGTCATGGATTGACTTGATTTTTAAGACCTTGGCCCACCACAGAATGGTGCATCTGACCGATGGAGTAGATGTCCGATCCACATCACGGTGGGGCCCACACAGCTCGACCTCATGGGAAGTTCCCATGAGGTCGACCCCATAGTACCATTTCCCAATATTGGGAAATGGTACTATGGGGTCGACCTCATGGGAACTTCCCATGAGGTCGAGATGTGTGGGCCCCACCGTGATGTGGATCGGACATCTACTCCGTGCATTGATGGGTCCCCTTGAGGTTATAGGATACCCCAAAAATCAGCCGTATAGGAAACTCTTGTGGGCCATAACATCTAAAATCATGTGAAGACATGCCTGAAATATATAAAATCACTTGGTGGGGCCCACCTGACTTTTTGATGTGCCTGAAACATGGTATGACCCCTGGTACAAGTGGAACACACATAATAGATGGTCTGGATTTGTGAACCACATCTCGGTGGGCCCAATCAAAGATCATGAAGGTTTTAATGGGCGAATAACCCCTCCCAACTGTTGTCTGTGGTGTGGCCCACCTAAGTCATGGATTGACTTGATTTTTAAGACCTTGGCCCACCACAGAATGGTGCATCTGACCGATGGAGTAGATGTCCGATCCACATCACGGTGGGGCCCACACATCTCGACCTCATGGGAAGTTCCCATGACGTCGACCCCATAGTACCATTTCCCAATATTGGGAAATGGTACTATGGGGTCGACCTCATGGGAACTTCCCATGAGGTCGAGATGTGTGGGCCCCACCGTGATGTGGATCGGACATCTACTCCGTGCATTGATGGGTCCCCTTGATGTTATAGGATACCCCAAAAATCAGCCGTATAGGAAACTCATGTGGGCCATAACATCTAAAATCATGTGAAGACATGCCTAAAATATATAAAATCACTTGGTGGGGCCCACCTGACTTTTTGATGTGCCTGAAACATGGTATGACCCCTGGTACAAGTGGAACACACATAATAGATGGTCTGGATTTGTGAACCACATCTCGGTGGGCCCAATCAAAGATCATGAAGGTTTTAATGGGCGAATAACCCCTCCCAACTGTTGTCTGTGGTGTGGCCCACCTAAGTCATGGATTGACTTGATTTTTAAGACCTTGGCCCACCACAGAATGGTGCATCTGACCGATGGAGTAGATGTCCGATCCACATCACGGTGGGGCCCACACAGCTCCACCTCATGGGAAGTTCCCATGAGGTCGACCTCATAGACCCATTTCCGTATATGGGAAACGGTACTATGAGGTCGACCTCATGGGAACTTCCCATGACGTCGAGATGTGTGGGCCCCACTGTGATGTGGATCGGACATCTACTCCGTGCATTGATGGGTCCCCTTGAGGTTATAGGATACCCCAAAAATCAGCCGTATAGGAAACTCATGTGGGCCATAACATCTAAAATCATGTGAAGACATGCCTAAAGTATATAAAATCACTTGGTGGGGCCCACCTGACTTTTTGATTTGCCTGAAACATGGTATGACCCCTGGTACAAGTGGAACGCACATAATAGATGGTCTGGATTTGTGAACCACATCTCGGTGGGCCCAATCAAAGATCATGAAGGTTTTAATGGGCAAATAACCCCTCCCAACTGTTGTCTGTGGTGTGGCCCACCTAAGTCATGGATTGACTTGATTTTTAAGACCTTGGCCCACCACAGAATGGTGCATCTGACCGATGGAGTAGATGTCCGATCCACATCACGGTGGGGCCCACACAGCTCGACCTCATGGGAAGTTCCCATGAGGTCGACCCCATAGTACCATTTCCCAATATTGGGAAATGGTACTATGGGGTCGACCTCATGGGAACTTCCCATGAGGTCGAGATGTGTGGGCCCCACCGTGATGTGGATCGGACATCTACTCCGTGCATTGATGGGTCCCCTTGAGGTTATAGGATACCCCAAAAATCAGCCGTATAGGAAACTCATGTGGGCCATAACATCTAAAATCATGTGAAGACATGCCTAAATATATAAAATCACTTGGTGGGGCCCACCTGACTTTTTGATGTGCCTGAAACATGGTATGACCCTTGGTACAAGTGGAACACACATAATAGATGGTCTGGATTGTGAACCACATCTCGGTGGGCCCAATCAAAGATCATGAAGGTTTTAATGGGCAAATAACCCCTCCCAACTGTTGTCTGTGGTGTGGCCCACCTAAGTCATGGATTGACTTGATTTTTAAGACCTTGGCCCACCACAGAATGGTGCATCTGACCGATGGAGTAGATGTCCGATCCACATCACGGTGGGGCCCACACAGCTCGACCTCATGGGAAGTTCCCATGAGGTCGACCTCATAGACCCATTTCCGTATATGGGAAACGGTACAATGAGGTCGACCTCATGGGAACTTCCCATGAGGTCGAGATGTGTGGGCCCCACTGTGATGTGGATCGGACATCTACTCCGTGCATTGATGGGTCCCCTTGAGGTTATAGGATACCCCAAAAATCAGCCGTATAGGAAACTCATGTGGGCCATAACATCTAAAATCATGTGAAGACATGCCTGAAATATATAAAATCACTTGGTGGGGCCCACCTGACTTTTTGATGTGCCTGAAACATGGTATGACCCTTGGTACAAGTGGAACACACATAATAGATGGTCTGGATTTGTGAACCACATCTCGGTGGGCCCAATCAAAGATCATGAAGGTTTTAATGGGCAAATAACCCCTCCCAACTGTTGTCTGTGGTGTGGCCCACCTAAGTCATGGATTGACTTGATTTTTAAGACCTTGGCCCACCACAGAATGGTGCATCTGACCGATGGAGTAGATGTCCGATCCACATCACGGTGGGGCCCACACATCTCGACCTCATGGGAAGTTCCCATGACGTCGACCCCATAGTACCATTTCCCAAATATTGGGAAATGGTACTATGGGGTCGACCTCATGGGAACTTCCCATGAGGTGGAGCTGTGTGGGCCCCACCGTGATGTGGATCGGACATCTACTCCGTGCATTGATGGGTCCCCTTGATGTTATAGGATACCCCAAAAATCAGCCGTATAGGAAACTCATGTGGGCCATAACATCTAAAATCATGTGAAGACATGCCTAAAATATATAAAATCACTTGGTGGGGCCCACCTGACTTTTTGATGTGCCTGAAACATGGTATGACCCCTGGTACAAGTGGAACACACATAATAGATGGTCTGGATTTGTGAACCACATCTCGGTGGGCCCAATCAAAGATCATGAAGGTTTTAATGGGCGAATAACCCCTCCCAACTGTTGTCTGTGGTGTGGCCCACCTAAGTCATGGATTGACTTGATTTTTAAGACCTTGGCCCACCACAGAATGGTGCATCTGACCGATGGAGTAGATGTCCGATCCACATCACGGTGGGGCCCACACAGCTCGACCTCATGGGAAGTTCCCATGAGGTCGACCTCATAGTACCATTTCCCAATATGGGAAATGGTACTATGAGGTCGACCTCATGGGAACTTCCCATGAGGTCGAGATGTGTTGGCCCCACCGTGATGTGGATCGGACATCTACTCCGTGCATTGATGGGTCCCCTTGAGGTTATAGGATACCCCAAAAATCAGCCGTATAGGAAACTCATGTGGGCCATAACATCTAAAATCATGTGAAGACATGCCTAAAATATATAAAATCACTTGGTGGGGCCCACCTGACTTTTTGATTTGCCTGAAACATGGTATGACCCCTGGTACAAGTGGAACACACATAATAGATGGTCTGGATTTGTGAACCACATCTCGGTGGGCCCAATCAAAGATCATGAAGGTTTTAATGGGCGAATAACCCCTCCCAACTGTTGTCTGTGGCCCTAGTCATGGATTGACTTGATTTTTAAGACCTTGGCCCACCACAGAATGGTGCATCTGACCGATGGAGTAGATGTCCGATCCACGTCACGGTGGGGCCCACACAGCTCCACCTCATGGGAAGTTCCCATGAGGTCGACCTCATAGAACCATTTCCCTATATGGGAAACGGTACTATGAGGTCGACCTCATGGGAACTTCCCATGAGGTCGAGATGTGTGGGCCCCACCGTGATGTGGATCGGACATCTACTCCGTGCATTGATGGGTCCCCTTGAGGTTATAGGATACCCCAAAAATCAGCCGTATAGGAAACTCATGTGGGCCATAACATCTAAAATCATGTGAAGACATGCCTAAAATATATAAAATCACTTGGTGGGGCCCACCTGACTTTTTGATTTGCCTGAAACATTGTATGACCCTTGGTACAAGTGGAACACACATAATAGATGGTCTGGATTTGTGAACCACATCTCGGTGGGCCCAATCAAAGATCATGAAAGGTTTAAATGGGCAAATAACCCCTCCCAACTGTTGTCTGTGGTGTGGCCCACCTAAGTCATGGATTGACTTGATTTTTAAGACCTTGGCCCACCACAGAATGGTGCATCTGACCGATGGAGTAGATGTCCGATCCACATCACGGTGGGGCCCACACAGCTCGACCTCATGGGAAGTTCCCATGAGGTCGACCTCATAGTACCATTTCCCAATATGGGAAATGGTACTATGAGGTTGACCTCATGGGAACTTCCCATGAGGTCGAGATGTGTGGGCCCCACCGTGATGTGGATCGGACATCTACTCCGTGCATTGATGGTTCCCCTTGAGGTTATAGGATACCCCAAAAATCAGCCGTATAGGAAACTCATGTGGGCCATAACATCTAAAATCATGTGAAGACATGCCTAAAATATATAAAATCACTTGGTGGTGCCCACCTGACTTTTTGATTTGCCTGAAACATGGTATGACCCTTGGTACAAGTGGAACACACATAATAGATGGTCTGGATTTGTGAACCACATCTCGGTGGGCACAATCAAAGATCATGAAGGTTTTAATGGGCAAATAACCCCTCCCAACTGTTGTCTGTGGTGTGGCCCACCTAAGTCATGGATTGACTTGATTTTTAAGACCTTGGCCCACCACAGAATGGTGCATCTGACCGATGGAGTAGATGTCCGATCCACATCACGGTGGGGCCCACACAGCTCGACCTCATGGGAAGTTCCCATAAGGTTGACCTCATAGAACCATTTCCCTATATAGATATATATAGTATTCTGGCCCCACATAACTTTAAGTCTCATACGTGTAAAATAGGAGAGCCACTCATCAGAGTAGTCATCATCTTCCTGATGCCTTGGCTCCCAAGTCAGGTCCTCAGACCTTGACTCACACACCAGGTCTAGCCAGATATTTACATGGAAATGAAAATGAAAGACTGATAGAATTGATTGATGGTCTCCACACTCTTAGGCAGGTGTTCCATCTGTTTACTAGATGGCCTGATTCTCTAAAACAAGGCATCTACACGGTCAGGATGGCCTGATCAGCAGCTCAATCTCACTCACGTACCAAGATCATGCTATCATAGGTATCTGTATTCTACCATAATCTGAAGACTCTAGACCATGACATCTACCTGCTGCTTCAATCCAACTGTAAAGAGGTTGTGGCACACATGGTTATGAATATGAAAAGCAATGGTATGAATCTATAGCCACATGGATCATCGCCCACATGGAATTATTGAATATGGACGGCTATCTGACCTAGCAATCTTAACAATCAAATCCTTACCGTCATCATTATTGGATCCCTGCCATCCATTGAGACAACCAATGTTGTCAGATTTAGGTTGTCCATCTAGATGCCATAACCATGTGCCCAGGCAGATGATTTAGACCATAACCATTGAGACAACCAATGTTGTCAGACTTAGGCTATCCATCTAGATGCCATAACCATGTGCCCAGGCAGATGATTTAGACTAGGCAATTGCTACTAACGATGTTTCAGTAGCTGGCTACTTGGATCCGTGCAAACTGAATGACATGTTTAGAGAGCATAGAAGATGAATAACAACATTGAACCAATGAAATGACGAAATATAGGTCACTCAAATATTTTCTTTTCTTGATGCAAGGGATATTTTCATCCCAAAAAATATTATTCCCTAATACCACATGTATAGGTATTAAAAAAAAATACATTTTTAAGAAGGAAGCATATTTTGAAAGTCCTATAATACCCATGTGTGTATATAAGGAAAAAATTCAAAATAGAAATTCTGGGTACTGTTGCTTACAAGTCGTCCATAATATTGTTGGCTCTCAATGGCTAAGGATAGATATTTTTTTTAAAACCTAACGTTAGTTGGTTACAGCTGTTTAAGAAAAACTGAGAGTAGTCCACACCTACTGTTTGTTCTTTCCACGGTTTAGAGTCACTTATTCACTAGTTAAGAAAGCCATGTTCATTAGCGGGTCAAGCACGTGGTATCATTTATTCATCCAAAAGGGTTCCATGCATTTTTTTTTCTTGGTCTAGTACGCTCAACGTCTGTTCTTTCCACAGTTTAGAGTCACTTATCTCACCGGATCAACCAACCGATGACCACCAAAGGGTCAAGCATGTGGTGCCATTTATTCATACAAAAGGTCCCATGCACCTTTTTTTTTCTTAGTCTACACTCAATGTTTGTTCTTTTCAAAGTTTAGAGTCACTAATTATCTCAATGGGCAATGGGTTAAGCAAGAAACGGCCATTAGCAAGTCAAGCATGTGGTAGCATTCATTCATGCAAAACGGTCCCATGTACTTTTTTTCTTGGCTTTCAACTGCCATCATTTCCCATTTTCTCCTTGGGTTCATGAATTACGATTAACAAACGGTGCAAGCTGAAATGTATACACTTTTTTTTCATTTTCTCCATAATGTGCACAAAGAAGGGTGCTTTGTAAAAGTAGCAAGCCCCGTATATTGAACGGTACACACCCATACATTGATGAGTAGTTGAAAGACCTTAATTATACCTTCCCATGCATTGAACTTGAGAATGATGGAACATATATAGGATAATGCATATTATATGCTCATTGAGGTAGGATTGCATGACTCTGTGCTCGGGCTATAATACATGCAGCCTACACATATATTAGGTTAAAAATGCATGAATTATTTACGACAACTTGAATGCTACACATGTATATTAACAATCATAGACACCATAATTAAAAAAGTCAAAAACTCAACTATACAAAATATTTAGCAGAGTTGGATTATGGTACAGTGGGTGTGTGTTGGATAGGGAAGGAAGAAAACATTATCTTCCTTCTATTAAACAAATAAAAAAGAAAAAAAAGGAAAATCCTTAAATTTATAAAGTAGAAAAAAAAAACCCTCTGAAAAGACAATAAAATTTCTACATAAAAATAGATAATAAAATTTATAATAATTGATGAACTCTATTTATTTTGCTTTTAATATAACTTATAAGAGTAATGATCTAGTGGGCTAAGTGTATGGAACCTTTCCATTTGTCTAGTTGCATAATGGCTTGTTGAAATCCATGTCAAATATCTGGTCCATCCATTAGCTTTGTACTCTAGTCCTGCTGTGCCTTGAAAAAACCATACTAATAAGATAATCCAAACCGGCCAATTAATGGCATGCAAGAATAGGAGGGCACGATTATGGGCCTATTTGGATACAACCAAATAAATTACTTTTTTCCTAAGGTATGGTCCACTTGAGAACTCTATCTGCTTCATTTTTTAGGGTCACATTTTAAAATAATCTAAATAAATGGATGGACAACATGGATATAGAATAAATATATCAATATGGGCAGGGTGATGTAGGGGAAGAACCCCATGATTGAGGGCGTGGATCTCGCACCTTCCACAGGAAAAAAAAACAAGTGGAAATTAAGGAATTTATGATTTTCGAGTTTAAACCAACATAGGAAATTATTATTCCCATTTTTGAATTTCGGCCCAACTTGTGGGGCCCATCTTGACATTTTCGATGATCCGTTCCGTTCATTTCATAGCTGCTCGACGCGGAGAAAACCTAACAAGTTTCATGTCGAACCGAGTTATGGATTGATTGTGGCGTCTAAAATGGTACTAACTGTCCAGAAAATTTCAAATTCCACCCACTAAAACTGGAGATGGTCTAGGTGGCCCACTACTGATATGAAGAATCTGACCTGACCATCTTGAAAAGTACATCGATGTCAGCAAAATCATAAAGTTTTGTGGCAATTAGATGTATGGATTGCTCATACCAGTGGAAGGAAGACAATGCCCAACATGCGTTATACAATTTGCGTAGTTTTTTCTTGATTTTCTTTCCTATTTCACCTAGGAGTCTTTTCTTAGCATGCAAGTACGAATTGAGGGTTTAGTTTATTATTTAAAGCATTCTAATTATGTTTTTTTAATCATTCAATCTATCAAAAATAATTATTCGGAATTAATTTCCTCTTTTTATCACAATCAGTTAGGGAGACGATGATTGACCTACCACGTCCTCCCTGCGTCACAGGGTTGCATCGTCTTGGGTGAGTCCCTGGTCTCCCCTAATTCACTCCCTTGATTACCAAAGTTGTTGGTTACAGTTGTAAAAAAGATACCAAAGATTGTTGGTTACAGTTGCATATATGAAAGTAATGGATGATGAGGAGAAATTGGAAATGGTCCCCACTCAATATTTCAAGTGAAGAAAGTACAGATTTTCAGCCTGTCAAGCACGTTATACCATTTATTCATGCAATAGGTCCTAGTCCCATAGGCTTTATTTCCTTGGCCAATGACTGTCCACATCTCTTCTGCTCTAATCAAGTTTATAAAGCACATGCACAAAATTTCATAATTACTGTGTCCCAAATTTCATAATTACCGTGTCCCATGCGGGCAGGTGGGTCCCAACTAAAATTAATTAATTGATGCTGGAGTTGAGTTTTTGAGTGTTTGAACATGGCCCACTTGATGAGTGGATTTGTTTTTTGGAAAAGGTTATGTTATGAGGACCCATCGTCAACCAATAAATGTACCAAATCTTTCACACCTGTGACAATGTTACATGTGTTGAAGCCCCCTATTTTTTCACACGTGTAAGTATGTTGATAAGTTAACCCAGTCAGATTTCATCATCAGCGCTATTAACTGATCAGGATTGAGTTGCACTACGGATCCAACTAAGCAATCTGGAGTTGTCAGGTTCTAATACGGGCCCATATAAAAGCTATCATATCCAAATTTAGTTTGATTCTGTTTACCAATGCGTTTTGTCAGGTCCAGTTTCTCAGAAGAGTACGCCCCACAACAGGAAATAGTGAGAATATAAAGGTCCATCACCATGATGTTTATATGCCATCCAAACCATTCATAAGTTTATTATTGCTGGGATAAACAGTGGACACAAATATAAAAACTTTTGTGGCCCCATAAAGTTTTCAATAGTGCGGGTTCAATCCCCGTTGTTACATGTGGCATCATCACCAGAGTTTTGGATCTGCCTGATTCTTGGACTCCTCCTATCGTTGGCTTGAGAAATTGATGGACAGAGTTGGATTCCTCATGAGCATTTCCGTGGGCCTCATATAGCTTCCAACCGTAGGAACTACCCATGTGTGGGGGCACAGGCAATTCACATAGAAAGAGATAGATATGGAGGAGTGTTGTAACAAAAAGCTTTGTGGGATCCACTGTTGAAGTTTGTGTTATATTCACTCCGTCCATTTGTTGCCTGAGCTCATGCTTGTAAATTCGCTTAAAAATTAGATGGATTCAAAACTCATGCAGGTCCACTACAAGAAACAGTGGGATTGAATGCCAACCATTGAAACGTTCTTGGGCTACAAAAGTTTTGGACATGCTAAATTTTCTTCTTTTCCCTCGTCTTTTTGGTAATTACCTTATTGATGGGTTGGATGGCATATAATCATCGAGTGTGCCCAAAATGGTTTCACTGGTAGACATTTTTATCCATATTATTCCCGAAGCTGTGGCCCAGTTGGGGTTTAGATTTAGATTCATGACCTCATTTTTGGGCTCAAGGCCGGCGTATATCATGGGCTGGAGAAATTGATGGCTGGAGTCGATGTCACATAGACGTCTTGGTGAGTCCCCACATATATAGCTTTTGTTTACACAACTCCTTCTAACATACATTGTAGCCGGTAACGGGCTAGGCATAAGGAAACTTGTCCAGAATTGTCCATAAAACTGTTTAGGCAGTGCGTAACAGGCTTGGCATCCAACCTCTTCAGCAGGATCTGGTTGGTTTTTCCTCACAGGGCCCCAATTCTAGGACATAACCTGATGGACACAGTCGATGTTACATATATAATATTCTGGACGCATATAACTTTAAGAGTCATACGTGTAAAATAGGAGAGCTACTCATCAGAGTAGTCATCATCTTCCAGATGCCTTGCCTCACAAGTCAGGTCCTCAGAGCATGCCTTGACTCACAAATCAGGTCTACCCAGATATTTTCATGGAAATGAAAGACTGATAGAATTGATTGATGATCTCCACATTCTTAGGCAGGTGTGCCATCTCTTTACTAGATGGCCTGATTCTCTAAGGCAAGGCAACTACACGGTCAGGATTAATTGCCTGATCAGCAGCTCAACCTCACCGAGTTTGCTAACATGTACGTTCCAAGAGCATGTTATCATAGTGGTGTCCGTATTCTATCATATCTGAAGACTCTAGACCATGACATCTAATCCTACTGTAAACAGCTTGTGGTACACATGGTTATGAATATGAAAAGCAAATGGTATGAATCTAAAGCCACATAGATCTTTTTTTTTTTTTTTTTTTTTTTTTATAATAAAAAATCTGTTCATATAAACAGAAAAAACGCAGTATGGACATTCGGGAGGAGGTCACACGAGACTCCACCTATCCTATCTGCACACTTACAATCGCACATCGAAAAAGAAAAGAGAAAGAAAAAAGAAAAAAAGAAAAAGAAGGAAAAAGAGGAAAACGGGAGCCAAACCCCATATTAGGGTCTTCTAATGTACCCCAATCCCGTTCTGTCCAGACAAAGAAGACCCCTAATCCTAGCAGGCAGGTCTACTGCCGACGAGAATAAGCGATTTTGCTGAGAGGAACTGCCCCATCGAGCAAGGCCGTCCGCCACAGGGTTTGCTTCCCTCAAGGTGTGAAAAATCAAAACCTCCAACTTCCTTTTCAAGGTTGAAAATCTGGCTTGCCAGTACCACATGTTCCAAGAAGGGGTTTGGCGTTGAGAGAAAGAAGATTTACCACGACCTTCGAATCCGACAACACTTCTACTTTGGATATGCCCTTTTTCACACATAAAGACAACCCCTCAACCAAGGCCTTAATCTCAGCTCTGTTGTTTGAGCTTATACCATAAGCCGAGGAGAAAGCGAAAATGACGTCGCCCGCCCTATTGCGACAAACCCCAAAGTGGCCCACGTGGAATTATTGAATATGGACTGTCATCTGACCTAGCAATCCTAACAACCAAACACTTACCATCATCATTATTGGATCCCTGCCATCCATTGAGACAACCAATGTTGTTATATCTGGGCTATCCATCTAGACGCCATACACATGTGCCCTGGCAAATGATTTAGACTCCACAATTGCTGCTAAGGATGTTTGAGTAGCTGCTGTCTACTTGGATCCATCCAAACTAAATGACATATTTGTGATAATTTTGTGACATATTTGGAAAGTAGGAAAGATTATCAGAGTGCATAGAAGATGAATAACAACTTTGAACACGTGAAATAACGATCAGTCACTCAAACATTTTCTATTCTTGATGGCAGGGATATTTTCATGCCAAAAAAATAGTATTCCCCAGTACGACATGTATAGGTATTAAAAAAAATACATTTTTAAGAAGGGAAAGTATTTTGAAAGTCCCATGATACTCATGAAAAAGGAAAAATAAAAATTCTGGGTATTGTTCCTTACAAGTCGTCCATAATGTTGGCTCTCGATTGCCAAAGACCTTTTCCTTTTTCTTTTTTATTATTTATTTATTTATTTGCTAAAGTTGGTTGGTTACAATTGTATAAAAGTAACAAATAGTCAGGAGAAACTGAAAATAGTCCACACTCAATGTTCATTCTTTCCATGGTTAGGAGTCACTTATTCACTGGGTCAAGCAAGTGATGTTCATTAGTATCATTTATTCATACAAAAGGGTCTCATATATGCATCTTTTTTTCTTTGTACATTTAATTTCGTTCTTTGCATAGTTTGAAGTCGCTTATCTTACCGGGTCAAGCAACCGATGTCTACTAGCGGGTCAAGCATGTGGTGCCATTTATTCATACAAAAGGGTCCCATGCACATTTTTTTCATGGTCCACACTCAATGTTTGTTCTTTTCAAAGTTTAGAGTCACTTATCTCAACGGGTCAAGCAAGAAACGATTATTAGTGGGTTAAGCACTTGGTACAATTTATTCATTTAAAAGGGTCCCATGCACTTTTTTTCCTTGGCTTTCAACTACCATCGTTTCTCCTTTTCTCATTGGGTTCATGAATTACGATTAGCAAACAATACAGGCTGTAATGTACATTGACAAAGTTTCTCGTCTACCTATTTCATCCGGCAATGAATTGTAAGACAAGTGGGTCCTCTCATGATGTAGAACGAGGACCCCCTCCCCTAATGTATGACAAGGATCATGCATATTCTTCACATGGATGGACCAAAAGAAGGCGAACCATAAATCGACCACAACTTTTGATCCATATATCGTTAGGGACACACAACCCATGGATTTGGACCAGAACAGGCCTTAGGGGTGAACCGACCCACAAAGTGGGTCGCATCAGTCTGTTTCGCAAGAAAAATGCATAGTTACAGCTCAAAACAAGATTTTAGGGAGAAAAATATTATTTTTAGTAATTCCTATTTTTGTAGTATTTCCTTTCTTTTAGAGTTTTATTTATTTAGAAGTTTTTACTTTTGCTTAATAATGAGTTTTAGAAAAACTCTACTTAGTAATAGTCTTTAGTTAGGAGTTTACCACTTTTAGTAACTTTCTATTTGTGGAAACTTATTATTTTTAATAAATACGAATTAAGGTTTGTTTAAGGTTATATAAGATTGTTAAATTCATTTTTAATGTTATCTCTCGTATTATCAATAAAATTTTAGACTTTTGTTTTTTTCTTCTCATGGATTCGAGATTTTCCTTCGTGGATTTGAGGAAGCCCTGTTGAGGAGTCCAAGGAGCTCCATGGATTCATAGTAGTTATCCCGTGACGAAGATGATGATCGACCTCACTACTTCCCTCCCTCCATCAATTGGTATTAGAATGACGACTCACTTTGGGCTGATGGTAACTAACGAAGGTATGGACAACAATCCATGGATGGTGATCTATGGATCCTTTATCTTGTGGATCACCGTCCGACTTACGGATGCTCTAATACCACTCTGTGTTCCATGCAATATTCAGCCTCCCGTGATCGTTGTACAACGCAACCCAGTTGTTCGTAGAGCAACATAGGTGATGAATCACAGGCCACCGTGCGATAGTGGTGAATCGCAGATCACTACTCTGATCGTGAGGAAGCTATATTGCATACGTCGAAGTAGGAGATTGATCTGCAGCGGCACAATATCTTTCAAACGAAATGCACCGTGCATAAAAAGGTTTATGATGTGATCATCAATGGTAGAAGTAGTGAGAATATCGTTTCAAATTATATAGTAGAAAAGCAGCAACTAGAGATAGAAAATAATCCCTCACCATACACAATTGGATGAATAAAGGAGGTTGGCGAGACAAAGGTAACTGAACGATGTCGTATTCCTTTCTCCATTAGTAAATATTATAAGGACGAAGTAATGTGTATTATGGTACATATAAAAGTTTGTCACATGTTACTTGATCGACCATGGTAATCGATCATGATGCCATGCATAGAGGTCGGGATAATGTATACATCTTCATCAAAGATGGCTGAAAAACCATACTCGCGCCTATGGGCCCGTATATCCTAATCGAGACTTTTAAAGTGGAGGGGTGATCTCCCGTAAATGTCCAAGCTTTGGTCGAAGAATCTGATGGGTTGGGAGAAATTAATGAATTAGAAAAGTAAAAAGAAGAAAAACCCACAAACATTTTAGAGATTGTACAAAATTTTGAGGAGATAGAGGAGATCAATACCTTAGTTGTAAAGGAAAAAGATGAATAATCTGTGAACATGTCAAATGATGTTAAACCAGTGTTGCAGGAATTCGAAGCGATTGTGCTCGACGAACTTCCCGACGACGTCGAACTTCCCGATGACGCCGAACTTCCCAACAACTTGTCCCCTATACAAGAGATTAAATCTTTATTAGGTTGAGTCTGTCTTCAACATCACGAAGAATCCATCTACCGATCAGTGCCAATTTGAGAAGAAATAATAAAATCCTACCGTCGTGAACCAGAAAGAAGATGAGGACACGTATTGTGAACTAATCCTATTGAAGAACTCAAGTGCGTGTTGCAAATTAAATCAGTTGAAAAGGTTAGAAGAGATTCATGGCTCAAGTCCGACCAGAAACTCGAGGACGAGTGTCTTTCAAGTGGAGGGGTCTTATGTAGAACGAGGACCCCTTGATGTAGGACAAGGATCAAGCATATTCTTCACTTAGATGGACCAAAAAAAGGCGAACTATAAATCAATTGTAACTTTTGATCTAGGTATTGTTACGGGGCACACAACTTATGGATTTGGAGCAGAACAGGCCATTTGGGGCCAATCATCATCACGTCCATCTGTTTCGCATGAAAATGCGTAGTTACAACTCAAAATGGAATTTTAGGAAAATATTACTATTTTTTGTAATTTCGATTTTGGTAGTATTTTTCTTATTTTTAGAATTTTATTTATTTAGAAGTTTCTACTTTTGCTTAATAATGAGTTTTAGAAAAACTTTACTTAGTAATAGTTTTTAGTTAAAAGTTTACTACTTTTAATACCATTCTATTTCAGGAAACTTAATATTTTTAGTAAATACGAATTAAAATTTGTTTATGGTTATATAACATTATTAAATTCATTTTTAATGTTATCTCTCATATTATCAATAAAATTTCAGACTTTTGTCTATTTCTTCTCATGTATTCGGGAAACATCTCGTGGATAAAATTCGAGATTTTTCCTCATGGATTCGAGGAAACCTTATTGAGTTGTCCAGAGGGCTCCGTAGATTTAGAGTAGTTATCTTGTGAGGAAGATGGTAATCGACCTCACCATGTCCCTCCCTACGTCATCTCGTCTGGAAGAATCTTTTTCTTTTTTATTTTCTCCTGAAGGTGCACAAGGAAGGGTACTTTGTAAAAGTAGCCAGTCGGTTCTATTGAACTATACACAACCATACATCAATGAGTGGTTGAAAGAGCTTGATTACACCGTGCCATGCATTGAGCTTGAGAAAGATGGAACACATACATGATAATGCGTATCATATGCTTATTAAGGTAGGATTGCATGATTTTATGCTCGGGCTATAATACATGCAGCTTACACATATATTAGGATAAGAGTGCACGAATTATATACGACAACTCGAATATTACACATTTATATTAACAGTCATAGACACCATAATTTAAAAAAAAAAAAAAAAAAAAAAAAAAAAAAAAAAACCTCGACAAAATATTTAGCAGAGTTGGATCATGGTACAGATGGTGTGTGTTGGATAGGGAAGGAAGAAAACATTATCTTCCTTCTATTAAACAAATAATAAAGAAAAATGGAAAATCCTTAAATTTATAAAGTAGACAAAAAAAAACCTCTTAAAACATAATAAAATTTGTACATTAAAAAAAAGATAATAAAATTTATAATATTTAATTGATGAACTCCATTTATATTGCTTTTAATATAACTTATAATAGTAATGATCTCATGACCTAAGTGTATGGAACCTTTCCATTTGTCTAGTTGCATATTGGCTTGTTGAAATCCATGTCAAATATCTGGTCCATACATTAGCTTTGTACACTATTTCTGGTGTGCCTTGAAAAAACCATACTAATAAGATGATCCAAACCGGCCAATTAATGACATACAAGAATACGAGGACAAGATTATGCGCCTGTTTCGATACCACCAAATAAGTTACTTTTTTCCTACGATATGGTCCACCTCTATCTGTTTCAATTTTTGGGCCACACTCTAAAATAATCTGAATAAATGGATGGACAATGTCGATATAGAATAAA
Organism: Liriodendron chinense; assembly: GCA_003013855.2. Taxonomy (NCBI): domain Eukaryota; kingdom Viridiplantae; phylum Streptophyta; class Magnoliopsida; order Magnoliales; family Magnoliaceae; genus Liriodendron; species Liriodendron chinense. Next base: position 757,287 of record ML058501.1, on the reverse strand, counting down.
TAAATCAACATGGGCCCCATGATAAGGGCAGTACCATCTTGGGTGAGTCCCTGATCTCACCTAATCCGTTCCCGGACTACGTAAGTGGTTCATTACAGCTGTAAAAAGTTACCAAAGATTGTTGGTTACGGCTGCATAAAAGTAATGGATGGTGAGGAGAAACTGGGAATCATCCACACTCAATGTTGCAAGTCAAGCAAGCAACAACTTTCAACCCGTCAAGTACGTTATGCCATTTATTCATGCAATAGGTCCCATAGACTTTTTTTTCCTTGGCCAATGACTTCCCTCATCTCTATTCATGCAATAGGTCCCATAGACTTTTTTTTTTCCTTGGCCAATGACTTCCCTCATCTCTCCTTCTCTAACTGGCTTTATAAAGTAGATGCACAAATTTTCATAATTATCGTGTACCATGCGGCAAGGAATTGTAAGCAGGTGGGTCCCAACTAAATACTTGAATTAATTAATTGATGGTGGAGTTGAGTTTTTGAGTGTTTGAACATGGCTCACTTGATGAGTAGATTTTTTTGGAAAAAGATTATGTTCATAGTGAGGACCCCATCGTCAACCAATAAATTTACCAAATCTCTCACATGTGTGTGGCAATGTTACATCATGTGTTGAAGCCCCTGTTTTTTACACGTGCAAGTATGTTGATAAGCCAGTCAGATTTCATCATCAGCACTATCGACTGATCAGGATTCAGTTGCAATATGGATCCAACTAATAGGGGCACACATATATGAGCTATCCAACTAAGCAATCTGGAGTAGTCAAGTTCAAAGACAGCCCATATAAGAGCTATCAGATCCAAATTTAGTTTGATTCTGTTCGCCAATACGTCTTGTCAGGTCCAGTTTCTCAAAAGAGGTTTTGAATTATGATCAGGTTGTAAAGGTAAAGGGACTTAAATTCAGGTGGACCACACAACAGGATCTAAATAGCGAGAATAGAAAGGTCCATCACCATGATGTTTATATGCCATTCAAACTGTTCATAAGGTTATTATTGCTGGGATAAACTGTTAAAAATTTCTGATCTCAGAAAATAAATTAATTTGGAAAAGTCGAGAAATAAGGACAGGCTGAAGCACGTGAAAAACACGCTGTCCTTAAAGCATAATTCGCCCCTACTCAATTATTTTGAGTCTGCTGATAGGTTGCAGGCGGATTGCTTCCAGGATACGACGAGCCTTATGTGATTCTGCGTTTAACAAACAACGAAGGAACCACTATGAAACTCAGTAATACTGTCTGGCAGATGAAGAAAAGAAAGAGAGAGAAGGAATGACAGTCTTCTTCTTGCAGCAGTTCTTGCAGCAGCAGACCACTACACTGGTCTAAATGGCTTGGTTTGTATCAACCAAACCGAGAGACTAATAGACTCAGATGGGTGCTGGTTCAGTAGAGATGGTTGTGATTGCTGTTGTTGTGTTGGAATGAACCAGACCTGTCCGGTTTATATAGGCAAGGGTGGCTGACAGTTTTGGTCCAGAGCCATAATAGCACTAGCCGTTTTTGGCAGTGCCAAGTGCCAAGTGCGTCACTAGCGCCTCTACAGCTACACTACCTCACATGCCCACGCCCTCGCACCTAGCCCGAGCCCGAGCCCGTGCCCGTGCCCGTGCCCGTGCGCGGTGTTCCAATGCGACACTGGAACACACAAGCCACCATACTCCCTCTCTTCCACCATAAAAAAGTAAGGTGCACAACACCCTACTTATAAAGAGGTAAAAAATCTTTCTACATCCGATATGGGACAAAACAAAGTTTGGTTTTCAAAGGTTTTTCAAAATAATTTTTAACCAAAATATTTCAACATAAATGGTAGGCACAAATATCTTCCTGATCTATAAACTTTTGTGACATCATCTATCAGAGTTTAATTTGGATCTGCTTGATTCTTGGACTTCCGTCCTATTGTTGGCTTGAGAAATTGGTTGACAGAGTTGGATTTTCGATGGGCATTTCCTTTGCCTCATATAACTTCCAACCACAGGAACTTCCCATGGGTGGGGGCACAGGCAATTCACATAGAGCGAGATGCAAGGAGTCTTGTAAGAAAAAGCTTTGTGAGACCCACTGTTGAAGTTTGTGATATATCCACTGGGTTCATCTGTTGCCCTAGCTCATGTTACTACATTCGCTTAAAAATCAGATGGATTCAAAACTCATGCAGGTCCACTGCAAGAAACAGTGGGATTGAATGCCAACCATTGAAACCTTCTTTGGCTACAAAAGTTTTGGATATGCTAAATTTTGTTTTCTCCCTCATCTTTTTGGTAATTACCTTATTAATGGGTTGGATGGCATATAATCATCAAGTGGGCCCAAAATGGTTTCAGCGGTGAACATTTTTATCCATATTCTTACCGAAGGAGTGGCCCACTCGGGGTTTAGATTCACTCATTTTTGGGCTCGAGGCGAATAACATGGGCCGGAGTGGATGTCATATAGACATCATGGTGAGTCCACAGAGCTTTTGTTTACACAGCTCCTTGTAACATACATTGTAGCTCTTAACGGGCTAGGCATACGGAAACTTGTCTAAAATTGTGCATAAAACTGTTTAGAGAGTAAGTAAAACCCTGAACCTCTCTGGCCACACCATGTTCTACATGTAAATCAATTCCTGAGTTCTATTGGCCACTCCTTGTTCTATATGTAAATCCGAACAGTTCATAAGGTGAGTGCTCTTATTGAACCACATGTACAAAATGTTAACTTAATAGGGAACTTGAGCTACACCAACCGAAACAAAAACGTAAAATTGCTCCTCAAGCGTTCAAGCAGCGTGCCATGCCTCAGTTTGATTTTTTTTTTTTTTTTTTTTTTTTCTTCTATCCTCAGCTGATCTCAGTGATTTATGCTTGACTAACAGGTCGATGAAGGGTACACATCATGGTGTCTTCACACATAAATTTATGGTTGGCATCCCATCCCCATTGTTCCCTGTGGTGTGACCTACCTGAGTTGTGGATCTGCCTGATTTTTTGTCCTGTGACCCTAAATGCAGAACATAACCTGATGCAGGGAGTGGATGTTGCATATACAACATTGTGGGCTTCATAGAACTTGGTTATTTTACCCACTATACCTAAAGCAGGTGTAGGAGAAGATTCCGGTACTAGGAAACTCGTATTCTGACATTATTTAGGTAGTGTGGCAGAGTGCAATGCTTAATGCATAATCAGTAGAAATGGTAAAACGTAGGTGTTAAACCGACTAACCTATGGGACCCGCTGTCTCTATTCCACCATCCCAAAATCATAGTGGTTGAGAAATTCTAACCTCTGATTCATGGACACTAGTTGGTTAAAATACGACCAATGTTAAATGGAGTCTTCTTTGACGTCCGTTGGCTTAAAGAATAATTTTTTCCTAAAATGACCAAAATGTCCATCTAAATGCCGTTGCATGGGAACGTTGACATGATTAATGGCTTGTGTTTTATGGGACTCACCATAATGCATCCATGCAGTCCATCCATTTTTCCATATCATTTTAGGGGATGAGCCCAAAAATGAAGTAGATCCAAATCTAAGATGGACCACCCCATAGGAAACAATGGTGAATGAACTACCACCATTAAAAACTTCATAGGGCCCACCTTAATGCACAACATAATGTTTATTTTCCATTCATCCGGTTGATTAGGCCACACAGACCTAGATGAAAAGGTGAGAAAAAGGAAATTTTCAGCTTAATCCAAAACTTTTGTAGCTCACCAAGAGTTTTTATTGGTGGGCGTTCATCACCACCGTTTCATGCCGTAAAATGACATGGAAAATGGATAGACAGTGTGGATTAAACACATGGATCATGGTGGGCCCACAGAGAACCGTATGCCATCCAGGTTAATGGCACCACCCGACACCGATTGCCTGTTCATGTAGTCATTTCAGAGATTCCTATCATAAATTCACTCCTTCATTTTTTCAAGGCCACAATAAGATAGGATTTAAAAAATCGGACATATCAAAAACTCAAAGTGAGACAAACCATATTAAATGTGGGAATGCAAACGTCCACCATTGAAATCTTCCTGGAGCAGATCATGATGTTTATAGGATATCCAAACCATTCGGAGGGTTATTACCACCCAGATAAACTATGGCCACAAATATCATCCCCATAAAAAACTTAACTAGCCCCCACAAAGTTTTGATTGGTGGGCGTCCAATCTTCATTATTTCGGGTGGTTTTGCCCACGTGAGTTTTGGATCTTTCTAATTTTTATATTTGTTTCATTTTATTGTCTTTCAAAACTGATGAACGGAATGGATTTGTTACGGAAATCTATATGGGCCCCCAAAGCTTCCGACTATAGGAGGTCCTCAGAGCAATCTACGTCCGTCTGTCCGTCTTTGCCGCAGATCAAAGGTTGTATAGCCTATAGGTGCGGCGACTTCACCTAACACGGTGTGGCCTGCCTTGATGTATGTATTGTATATCCGTGTCGTCCATCCGTTTTACGGGCTCATTTTAGGCCATGAACCCAAAAATTAAGCACATCCAAATATCAGCTCAACCATACCATAGGAAATGGTGTTGATTGAACTTTTATCATTAAAAACTTCCTAAGGCACAGCGTAATGGCCACCATATTGTTTGTTTGCATCCAGCATGTTGAAAAGAAAACACAATCCTGGATGAAGTGAAAAAGAAAATATCAGCTTAATCAAAAACTTTTATAGCCTACGAGAAGTTTTTAATGATGGGCGTTTATCACCATGATTTCCTGGGGTGTGGTCCACCTAAGATTTGGATCTGAATTATTTTTTAGCTTGCTACCTAAATTAGAAAATTTGATGGACGTCATGGATTAAACACACACCATCATAGTGGGGCCCACAGTACATCATATGTAATCAACCTCCATGTTAAGGCACCATGTGTATTTTCATCATTTTAGGAAAAATCATCGACTGACGGTCAATAAAAACTAGCGGAAGGTAGCTTGTTGACAATAACTTAATTAATGAGGTAGTTTAATGAAAACTGAATTAAAAAAAAAGTATTGATCGAGGGGTGTAAATACCATATTAATGAGGTATTATTTTGTAAAATTCTCAATATTTTACTACAAAAATACCCTCAGGTATTTGGGCAAGCAAATATAGATAAGGTGATTTCCATATCCGACTCACTTAGAAGTGGGTTATTGGGCAGAAAACACGTATATGAATCCAAAAAAATTGGGTCGGATTTGTTGGGCAAGCGGGTAAATGGATATCCATAGTTAAATTCACTCAGATTCCATTATCAGGGCTGTCAACAGACCAGTCTCATTTTGGGTTCCGGTGTATCCATACCCGACTAAGGGAACCTGATTAGGGTATGGTCGATTTTAAATATGGGCAGTAGAGAAAAACTTTAATGCCCTGGCACATTAGTGATGGATGATAATCCAAAATAAATGCTTATTGGATTATCTGGCCATTGGGTTGATGGACAATTGTTAGATGGTTAATGATGAAAAGCATCCAATGGTCCTATTTTAATAATCAAGTGTACATGAATCAGAAGTCAGGATTGTTCCACCCATATAATTTTGGGGCTATAAGTTAATAACAGTAGGTTCTACAGTTTAGTAGGTTTAATTTTAGTTACTTTATAGTGTGTGTGCAATTTTTAGGCGCCTGCATATCAAACGTCACATGCTGCCTGAGTATCATATAACTACCTTATGAGGTATCCTATCCGAATTCATTTGGTAGTTGGTACATATCTGAGTCTTGTGAGGTTCGGTTCTTCCATCTGGGGTTTTATAATCAGATTGGAATTGAATCATATTGTGCCACTGCTTAGATTTATGCAGGTGTATGAGAAAGGTGTGTAGCTGTCTTGGGTGGCCCTAATTAGAGAGAATTCTCACAGCTGGGTTGTAGATGAGAAAATTATGCAACTAATAGAGTGTGCGGCCACCATGGTGTTTATGGCATCCAACCTCTTCAGCAGGAAAACCCTCCAATGAAAAGGGGGTGCTGAACAATTAAGGGTGTGAACTGGCTGGGTTATGAGCCGAGCCAAGCCCAGGCACAGGCAAGACAGAATATTCCAGCCTGAGCCCTGCTAGAAATGTTTATGTTGGGCCCGGAGCCTGAGCCGAAGGGTTGATCGGGTTAGAGAGAGAGAGAGAGAGAGAGAGAGAGAGGCCAAGCCAGACTAAGGCCTAACACATTTTGGTGTACACTGTCTAAACCAGGTCTAATTGAGTAATGAACCTAAACTTCGATCCCGAGTCCAGCATTAGGACTAATATTCCAGCCCAAGCCCATCCTGAGGTGGGGCAGCCCGGTGCATTGACAACCCCACGAGTAATCAGGATTCAATCATTTGTTCCGCTTAGGGGTTTTCCTGTGGTTGTTGCGATGTTTTCTATTATGGCCCACCCAATGGTTGGAATGGCCTGATATATGGGGTCCCACACCCTGTCCTAACAGTAAAATGGGACAGTCGGAGGAGGCACGAGGATTCATGCCGTCTTTGAAATTGAGCCATCCATTGCAGAGCCGTGCTGTTGTTTGCTTTGGGGGAGGATTTGCTTTGGGGGAGGAACGTGGGAAAATGTGTCACACACATTCAGGCGGTTCGATCAGTGCCCATTGCAGTATTTGGCAGAATGAATGGATTTTATCATTCATATTCGGTGAAGTTAAGATTTAGACGGTTGGGATTGTTGTCTAGGTCACTATTTCCTACAATCAATGGTTTTGATTGTTGAACTAGGTGAAGTGCACGTTTCCACAGTCTAAATCAGTGCCCATGAACTATTTGACAAATTCAATTTCAACTGTTTAGATCAATAGGTTCAGTACCTGAACATGGATCTCATGTGCAAGACAAAATTTCGATGGTTTAGATTAGTACACAAGGCCACATCTACCATAAAATAGTGATCTTGTTTCAACGACCTAGATCTGTAAACATGGCACAATCAAAGCCAAATGAACAGTCAGAACATCTAGAAGTTACGACATCACCCACATGAATGGACCATTTCATTTTGGGCCATCTATTTGATAGTTAGCTGTCCATTGATTGAAACTGTGGGGCCTGTACTCTCTGAAACAATCATGAACAGGATGGTGAAAAGAAGGCAATAAGCCTTACTTTAGGTGCAATGAGAGTAGAGCTGGAGAACGAACCGAACCGAGTCGGACGTGGGCCGGGTTGGTTTGGTTCATTTGTTGATTGGGTTGTGTTCGAACAATGGAGCCCTGTTCATGTTCGGTTCAGTCTAGTCCAGCACATGTTGGAATATTTTTCATTTCGGACAATTTTTTCAATTTGAACAATTTTGAACAATTTATTTTTTTCGTATAAAAATATTTTTATTTTAATACATTTTTGCAAATTACAAATCACAAATCATAAGATTTTTAACCAACCAAATCACAAGTCATGACTTTGGACATGCAAACTGACGAGCAAAGGAATCACCGAAATCGAACGAACAATAGTTGTAGGCATTTACAAATAAGATATTAAGAATATTAAATAATTAAAAAAAAAAAATTGAGCATGGGGGTTTCGATTGAACTTTTGGAGCTGAACGTGTAGACTAACCAGAATGGTGGAATCGGATGGGCAAGCTGCGAGTAGGAATGACGAGTGACGAGCAGAAGGATGATCGAAACGATGGAATCAATCGACGAGCAATGAGCTGCGAGTAGGACCGATGAATAGAGGGATGGCCAGACGTCCGGTAGGACTGAAGGATAAGTAGAGGATGACCGGAATCTCGGTCGGTTTAGCGGGCAGAGGTGAAACGGTGGGAGTGAGAAGGACAACCAACATAGGAGGAGGGTGGAAGTAGGAAGGACGAGCATCAGAGTGAGAATAATGGTTGGATGGGTTAGGGAGGGTTAGGGTTTCGGTTGTTCTTTAAGCTAGGTAAAATTGCTAGGGTCGGCTGAAGTTGAGTGAAAAATGAGGGGTAAAAAAAAAAAAAAAATTATACTATATATCTCATTCGAACCAAATGGAGCCAATTGGATTCGGACAACTTCGAACTAGTAAAATGATCCAAATTGAATCAAACAGAGGTCTGTTCGTGTGCGGTTCGAAATATTTTCGAACAACGAAAATCAAGTTCGTTCCGCTTTCGAACCGGTTGTTTGGTTCATTTTTTTTGAACCGAACCGAGCCAACTATTCAGTAAATTGTTGTTCATGTCCAGCTCTAAATGGGAGTGCATAATGTTTGCAAGTAAGAAAACGATTCTGAACAGTTGAGATTTGAGAACATGGGTAGCTGTTGTTTATTGCTTGGCTCATCTATGATGGAGATGCCTGCCTACATGGATGATCCTTGACAGTCCATCTGTACAGATATCCGTCAATGGTATGATGTCCGTCCAACTGGAGATCGTCACTGGGACTGGTACAAATCAAAATCAATCCTATGATCTTTTAACATTAACCCATCAACTCAATGCCTAGAAGGTGGACGGTTGGATAATCATACCATGCAGCAACGGTGGGTCCATCTTGTATGGGCTAAATAGCGATGGACTCAAGCGGGATCGATACAAAACCAATGAAATTAATATTTCAGGTTCCAGAATCAGATCGTGGCACCCACACACTACCATGCAAACAGACTATAAAGACTACCAAGAGTAAAAAAAAAAAGGAACAAGAAATGGTGTGATATTTGCTGACCCCATACTCAGGTGAGCTTAACTATAAGAAACAATGTAAAATCTGCCTAAGGTAATTTAAATTCAGATGGTGTGGCTCCCTTTCCCCTTACTTTCCAAATAGGCCCCACGCATAACAACAAGCGGTGAATGTTTCCTCACAACTACTCCTTATGGTGCTGATGTAGAACGGGTCGCTGATTATTTCATGGCCCAGATGGAGCAAAAGAAGACCGGTCGGGGTCGAAAGTGATCCGGACCGTCAGGACCGTAAATCGGTCGTATCTCACAATCCGGAATGAGTTACGGGACATATAATATATCAATTTGGGGTAGCTCGAGCTACTTTAGCCAACCAACCAATCGGGTTGCCCAAGCCGGAATCGCGAGAATCGACCGTATCGACGGTCATTAGGCTAATTTATTTTCAGTTTTACTATTTATAGTAAGTTTTAATTCGATCATAACTTTGCATCCGTATGGTTTTAGAGTTAGTGCCCAACATGAAAAGGGCTTAGAATATTTAGTAGAACAACGTGGTTGAGGCCGTTTGAAAACTTTCTATTTTTGGCCGAAAACCAAGAGTTCTAGTAGGATTGAACGACTTCTATAAATAGTAAGTTTACTATTTATAGTAAGTTGCGTTTTCTAGGAGTTTAAGTTGGAGTTGGATTCTGATACTTTACCTAGGGTTTAGTTTCCTATTTATATGCATTGTAATTTCGTTATTATTCATTCAATTATCAATAAATCAATTATTCGGAATTTATTTCCTCTTTTTATCTTTTCTTTCTTCTCGTGGATTCGAGAAACTATCGGTTAGGAAGACGGTGATCGACCTACCACGTCCTCCCTGCGTCATTGGTATCAAAGCGAGGTTTCTTCCTCAGGAGGATGACCTCTAATGAAGGGATGGATCCTCATCCTAAGGACGGTGCTCCAAGGGACTATCTAACGGTGACAGCTTTCAAAGCAGCGCAACGGGAGAACCAGTTGATCCTGCAAGGTATACAGGCGACCCTCGACCAGATTGCAGCATCGCTAGCTCCGCTCCGAGCCCAAGGCGACCAACAACCACCAACCGTTGCTATACGGGACAATCATGTTGTCCGTAGAGCACCCCAGGTGGATAATCGTAAGGCTACACCAGACGAATCAGAACCAAGCGATGACGAGGTCGAAGACATTTTGGTACGACGACCTGCGCTAGGGAATGAGCGTGTGGAACGAGCAGAACGAGACTATCGGGGCAAAGTTGATCTTCCCAGCTTTAATGGCCTACTTCGAATAGAGGAGTTCCTCGACTGGCTGGCAGAGGTCGAGCGATACTTCGACTATATGGAAGTGCCGGACGACAAGAAGGTAAAACTAATTGCTTATAAATTTAAATCCGATGCTTCAGCATGGTGGGAAAACCTACAGGTTTCCCGCACCCGTTAGAATAAGACACCCATCCGAACATGGCCTCGGATGAGACAGCTTCTGAGAGCTCGATTCCTCCCTAGCGACTATGAACAAATTTTGTTCCAACAATATCAAAATTGTCGTCAGGGAAATCGAACCGTTTCTGAATATCTTGAAGAATTCCAACGATTGGCTACACGGAATAATTTATCGGAATCAGAGGCACAACAAGTATCACGATTCATTAGTGGGTTGCGATTTGCAATCCAGTATTGAGTCCAGATGCATCCAATCTGGACGTTGAGTGAGGCCAACCAATTGGCCACTCGAGCAGAAACACAGTTGTCACGGCCCCCTGCTCGACCCTATCCGGCAACACGAAATCCCAACACCGGACCCACTCAAGATACAACGTTGGCCAAAGGCAAGGAGCCTATAGGAGGGCGTCATCAACCTCCTACGGTCACGAACCGGGACTGGGAAAGCGGTTCCTCAAGACCTCAACGTACAGCTCCCACTACAGCGGGTTCCAGCAGGATCCCCAACCCATATGGTCGGCCAAGACCAGACCATTGTCTCCGTTGTGACCAACCAGGTCACTGGTCGAACGCTTGCCCTCAACGCCCTGCAGCACACTTAACTACGAATGAAGGCGGCGTGGAAGGCGAGTCAACAGAAGACAATCCTGAATTGGAACAGGCCGAAGAGGGGGACACAGAAGATGTCGATTGGCTGACTGAAGATCATGGGGAATCGTTAGTAGCAAGACGACTACTTTACGCTCCCAGGAAGGAAGTGCACCCACAACGACATAATATTTTTCGCACAAAGTGCACCGTGCAGGGCAAAATCTGTGACGTGATCATAGACAGTAGGAGTAGCGAAAATATTGTCTCGAGAATTATGGTGGATAAGTTACATCTGCCTATGACGAAGCACCCTACCCCTTACTCTATCGGTTGGATCAAGAAGGTGAACGAAACCAAGGTAACTCATCAATGCATTATCTCGTTTTCCATTGGTAAAAGCTATAAGGACGAGGTCCTCTGTGATGTGGTTGACATGGAAGCCTGTCACATGTTACTTGGGCGGCCATGACAATCGGATCGAGATGTGACCCACAGTGGACGGAAAAACATATACATGTTCACCAAAGATGGTCGGAAGATTGTTTTGGCCCCTATGACACCAGACAAACACCCTGAAGCTTCTAAAGTGGAGGGGAACTCTCTCCTTACCATTCGTGAGTTTGTTAAGGAATCAAAGGAAACGGGTGAGATTTATGTCGTTATGGTAAAAGGCGAGGAGCCAGGATCCTCTAATATTCCTCAACGCCTTAAACCACTGCTAGAAGAATTTCGAAGTACTTGGCCTGGAGACTTACCTGATGAGTTGCCTCCCATGCGAGACATACAACATCACATCGACCTTATCCCAGGGTCCAATCTACCCAACCGACCGCACTATCGAATGAGTCCGGAAGAGTGTGAAATTCTACAGGGGCAGGTGGAGGAACTGATCCGTAAGGGTCTTATTAAACAGAGCATGAGCCCGTGTGCCGTTCCGGCACTCCTTACCCCAAAGAAAGACGGAACATGGCGTATGTGCATCGATAGCCGCGCGATCAATAAAATAACAGTTAAATATCGATTTCCAATACCACGGTTGGATGACATGCTGGACATGCTCGAGGGCTCCAAGGTGTTCTCGAAACTGGACTTACGGAGTGGATACCATCAAATCCGTATTAGGCCAGGTGACGAGTGGAAAACGGCCTTCAAGACCAAGGAAGGGCTATATGAGTGGCTGGTTATGCCCTTCAGTTTGACCAACGCACCAAGCACCTTCATGCGTTTAATGAACCAAGTGTTGAAGCCGTTCATTGGCCGTTTCTTTGTCGTTTACTTTGACGACATTCTAATATACAGTCAAGATGAGACGAAGCACATGACCCACATCAGAAAAGTGCTACAAGTGTTGGCCGACAACAAGCTATACTTAAATCTGAAAAAGTGTAGCTTCTTAACTGATCAATTATTGTTTCTGGGTTCATCGTGTCATCCACGGGTATCCGAGTGGACGAAGAAAAAGTACGAGCTATTCGGGATTGGCCGACTCCGACAAACATTCATGAGGTACGAAGTTTTCATGGGTTGGCGACCTTCTATCATCGATTTGTGCGGAACTTCAGCAGTATCGTCGCGCCGATTACCGACTGTATGAAGAAGGGTCCGTTTCAATGGACCGAAGGGGCTGAGAAGAGCTTTGCAGAAATTAAACATCGGTTGTCCACTACCCCGGTCCTGGTACTCCCTAATTTCAATAAGCTATTTGAGGTAGAATGCGACGCATCTATTGTCGGTATTGGGGGAGTCCTTTCTCAGAAAGGCAGGCCGGTTGCCTTTTACAGTGAGAAACTCAGCGACGCACGACAGAAGTGGTCGACCTATGAACTTGAATTATATGCAGTGGTTCAGGCACTGCGCCATTGGCGCCATTATCTTATTCAAAGAGAATTTATACTATATACTGATCATCAAGCCTTAAAATTTATCAATACTCAAACTAATGTGAATCGTATGCATGCTAGATGGATTTCGTTTTTACAGGAATTCACATTCGTTCTGAAACACAAATCAGGGCAGCAAAACAAGGTGGCAGATGCACTAAGCCGACGTGCATCCCTTCTTATTACAGTGAGCAGTGAGGTGATCGGATTCGACTGTCTCAAGGAACTTTATGCCGAGGACGAGGATTTTGCAGATGCATGGAAAAAGTGCCAAGAAGGGCACCCGAGTGACCTTCTAATTCAAGATGGTTTCCTCTTCAAAGGAAATCGACTTTGCATCCCGCAGAGTTCGTTACGGGACAAAATTATTATCGAGCTGCATGGCGGTGGCCTCGGCGGTCATCTAGGACGAGATAAGACTCGAGCGATGGTGGAAGAGCGGTATTACTGGCCGCAACTTGCTCGTGATGTTGGCAGGGCGGTACAACGATGTCATATTTGTCAAACCGCTAAGGGACAATCTCAAAATACAGGTCTTTACACGCCATTACCCGTGCCAGATGCCCGTTGGGAGGATTTATCTATGGATTTTATATTAGGGCTCCCACGAACACAACGCCGCATGGACTCAGTGTTCATGGTGGTAGACCGATTCTCCAAGATGGCACACTTCATTCCGTGCAAGAAGACCTTTGATGCGATACATGTTGCGAACCTTTTCTTCAGAGAGGTTGTGCGACTACATGGGATTCCTAAGACGATCACTTCAGACCGGGACACAAAGTTCGTTAGCCACTTTTGGCGAGCCTTGTGGAATCGGTTCGGTACACGACTTCACTTCAGCAGTGCTTATCATCCACAAACAGATGGGCAGACTGAGGTCGTCAACCTCACATTGGGGAATCTCATCCGTTGCCTTTCAGGTGACAAACCGAAGCAGTGGGACATGGCCCTGGCTCAAGCAGAGTTTGCGTTCAACAACATGGTTAACCGATCGACAGGAAAGTCTCCGTTCCAGATTGTTTATGGGTGCGTGCCTCGTCACACACTCGATTTGGTTCCCCTGCCCAAGCTTCCGGGCGTGAGCGTTACAGCTGAACATATGGCAGACTGAATCATGGACATACATGCAGACGTGCGCAACAAATTACAGGCTTCGAACGAGAAGTACAAAGAAGCGACCGACAAGCATCGACGCGCTAAAGTGTTCGAAATAGGTGATCAGGTGATGGTCCACCTACGTAAAGAGCGATTTCCTACCGATACCTACAACAAGTTGAAACACAAGAAGATTGGACCGGTACCGATCGTTCGCAAGATCAATGACAATGCCTACGTTGTTGATCTTCCGGATGACATGGAGATTTCAAGGACTTTCAACGTGGCGGATCTGTACGAATATCATGAACCAAAGTAGGACGAGAACTCGGGGTCGAGTTCTTTCGAAGTGGAGGAAACTGATGTAGAACGGGTCGCTGATTATTTCATGGCCCAGATGGAGCAAAAGAAGACCGGTCAGGGTCGAAAGTGATCCGGACCGGACCGTCAGGACCGTAAATCGGTCGTATCTCACAATCCGGAATGAGTTACGGGACGTATAATATATCAATTTGGAGTAGCTCGAGCTACTTTAGCCAACCAACCCATCGGGTTGCCCAAGCCGGAATCGCGAGAATCGACCGTATCGACGGTCATTAGGCTAGTTTATTTTCAGTTTTACTATTTATAGTAAGTTTTAATTCGATCATAACTTTGCATCCGTATGGTTTTAGAGTTAGTGCCCAACATGAAAAGGGCTTAGAATATTTAGTAGAACAACGTGGTTGAGGCCGTTTGAAAACTTTCTATTTTTGGCCGAAAACCAAGAGTTCTAGTAGGATTGAACGACTTCTATAAATAGTAAGTTTACTATTTATAGTAAGTTGCGTTTTCTAGGAGTTTAAGTTGGAGTTGGATTCTGATACTTTACCTAGGGTTTAGTTTCCTATTTATATGCATTGTAATTTCGTTATTATTCATTCAATTATCAATAAATCAATTATTCGGAATTTATTTCCTCTTTTTATCTTTTCTTTCTTCTCGTGGATTCGAGAAACTATCGGTTAGGAAGACGGTGATCGACCTACCACGTCCTCCCTGCGTCAGGTGCGGCCTGCCTGAGTTTAGGACCGACCCAATTTTTATTTAGATTAAAATGCAGGAGCCCGCTTAATTGATGGACGGCATCAATCTCATGAGCTCTCTCCCATGTAGTGATTGGTTAGTGTGTAGGCATGCCTTCATAGGTGGTCAGGCCAACCAGGCCAAGCTTAGTTAAGCCTGGCCCATTATTCAACGTAGGCCTCACCCTGCCCATGCTTTGACTAGCCAAAGTAGTTGCTGGGCTCAAGTCCGAGTGTTTCTTAGATGGATCAAGGGCTACGAAATAAATATAACCTCACAATAGAATAAAATGAGGTTTTACATATTCTATATATTACAAAATTGCCCTTTCTAATGGGTATGGTCGGACTGGGCTGACAAGCACTTGTAAACGGTTCAAACCTGCGTCATTGAGATGTGGGTGTGAATTTTAAGCCCAACAAGCAAGTCTGGACCATTGAATTCGATGAATTCTCTTAGATGGATGTTTTAGATTTAATTCTACTCATTCAGTACTTTTATTTTATCCCTCCAAAAGATGCCCACATATCAGCCATTAGATTACCCTACCTGGCATGGATTTTGCTTTATTGCCAATCCGTTAGATCACACCTGGAGAGACATGATCCCCACAAGGCTTCAGACCGTCAAAACTCATGAGGCACAGCCCCCTCAAAACGACCTTCAGCAAGCCTTCAATGCAGCCGTTATACCTCCATGAACAATTACAGCCTTAACATTCTCCGGGCCGGATTTCCTGCGAAAGCTTTGCGCAGGAATTTCCTGCGCTGCGAACCAAGGTGGGGCCACGGTTATGTTTTTTGATAAATCCACCACGTTCATCCATTTTGTGAGTTCATTTTAGGATATGAAAACAAAAATGAACCGGATCCAAGACTCAAGTGGCCGGAAAACGTGAGGATTGAACGTCCACAGTTGAAATATTTGTGGAGCCACAGGAGTTTCGAATCAGGATAATATTTGTGTTTCCAGTTCATCCCAGTAGTAATGATGTTATGAACGGTATGGATGTCATATAAACATCACTGTGGACCCAGGGAGGTTTCAACGGTAGAAATTTACCTACGCACCTTTTCCTTTAGTGAGGCCCAATTGAGTGTTGGATCGGGTTCATTTTCGTTTTCATGTCCTAAAATGAGATCCCAAAACGGATGGACGGGGTGGATTTATCAAAAAACATCACTGTGGCCCCACCTTGGTTCCCAGGAAATCCGCGCCCACATTCTCACAATGTTCATCTAGGGCCACCGTTGAAACCTTCCTAGGGCCCACCATGATGTTTATTTGAGATCCAACCTATTCATAAGTTGATACAGACAATGGCGAAGCTGAAAAATAAACATCAGATTGATCGAAAACTTCTGTGGCCCCAAGAAGTTATTAATTTTAGGCCTTCAATTCCCACTATTTTCTGTGGTGGGGTCCACTTGAGCTTTAAATCTGCCTTATTCCTTGGCTCATGTCCTAAAACGATCTCTCCAAGTGGATGCACAATACAGATATAACACATACATCATGATGGGCCATGGATCTTGGTGAGGTCACTTCAGCAGCGAGGTGAGCAATTTAGGTGTTACCCAGGGAACAACTTACTGGGTATTACCCTTACCATGTGGCTCACCTTGATTATTTTATGTACATCTATGCCGTCCATCCATTTCTCCATTCCATTTTAGGATGGGTACCAAAATTTATTCATATCAAAATATCAGGTGGTCCACGCCACAGGAAAAAGTAGTGATTGAGTGCCTTACCATTAAAAATTGCAAAGGGCATATCATAACGTTCACTAAATGTTTATTTGCAATCCAACCTATTGATAATGTCAAGAAGATCTGGTTTAAAGGAAATTCGAAATTTCACATTGATCCAAAACTTTTGTGGCCCAAAAAAAGTTTTTAATGGTTATTCATCAATGTTTCTATTGGTATGGTCCACCTGAGATTTAGATCTTCTTATGATTTGGGATTGTATCCGAAGTTGATATGAAAAAACAGATGGACAGCGTGGATATACAAAATATACATCAAGGTGGGCCCCACACGGCGTGGAGCGCTTCTCTTCCCTTGAAAAGCTTCTTGCTATCTGGGTATCAGAAACTATAGAAAAAGATGGTGGCGTTGCTGTTATGATGCCAGCAAATGTGATTCTGCTGCATCAATTTGGAATATTGTTCTCCCCTCTTTGCTATGGATGGTGTATGATGGAATTCATGTTGGCTGTGAAGCAGCAGCTGGCTACGGGCGGTGATGGAGACCTGTGCAGAGGAATGTTTTGGAAGATGTCCTGTTCTCGTGCAGTTCAGATTAGGGCTGAAAGTCGGGCGGGTTGGGTCGGGTTGGTGCTCAACCCTAACCCAACCCAAGGTTCCTATACCTCAACCCTAACCCAACTCAACCCAACCTCGGGTTGGGAATTCTCAACCCAAACCCAACCCAAGCTGGCTCGGTCGGGTTGATCGGGTTGGTTGGGTTGATAAATGCTAATATCTTCATTATTACATTAGCCTATTAAGTTTCAATACACGTCTTATTTTTCGTACCTATGACTTTATTAATTATGTATGTAGTTATTTATTATGAAGAACTTCACTTTTTTCCAAACAAATTAGCTAGGATAACTACTCCTTTAATACTAAAAGTATATCAAATTTGATATACTTCAAACGTTATAAGTTTACTTACTAAAGTAATATAAACCAATAAGTTTACTTAAGTATAATAAAATTATAAGTAACTTGTATATAGATCGGGTTCGGGTTGGGTTGGGCGACCCAAGACCTCAACCCAAGCCCGACCCAAGCTTTATCGGGTTGGTGTTTGCATAGCCCAAGCTTGAGATCGGGTTCGATATTTCTTGCCCAAGCCCAACCCAATGTTGGGTCGGTCACGGGTCAGTCGGGTTGAACCCGCCCAACTTTCAGCCCTAGTTCAGATTCAGCTATTTGCTGGGCCAGTGATGGATGATAGGAATGACATGTGGCCTGCTCTCTTAAGGTATGTTTTTGTGGCTTTTAGTTATGTGATTGCTGGATGGGGTTGCAGACATTGTTTGTTCATGCACGGTGGTTCGTGGGGTGTTGCTGTCAGCAAATGCTATTGACCAATTGAGAATGTGTTTGGGGGCCTGTTAATGGTCCGTGAGCTGTAGGGGTGTGTGTTGGCTGCTGGTCTTTTGTTATTGATGCCTGAAGGATCGGACTCTGGGGGCTGATGGTTTTCACGGGGCTGGCCAAGGGTCGACTCGTCCAGCTGTGTTTCAACCCGAGGGTATGTACGCTTCTTTGTTTTCTTCCCCCCATTGGTCCTGTTGGTTGAAGTGTGGATTGGCATGTGCATGTCTTCCCTCTTTATGTTTATAATATATATATATATATATATATATATATATATATATATATATATATATATATATATATATATATATATATTTGTGCTTAGCTTTGGATAATCTTGGCTGTCAGTCTAGAGGTCCTTTACTAGTGCTTTAAATTAGTGACTAAATAGACAGCTAAACTACTTCAATTCTCAATCATTGACAACCATTCACGGTCTCTCTATCTATCTTGGCACTTGTTCATAAGGGTTTGGTTTGAATCAAGCTGTAATAGGCTCTGGCACGCCTGGTACCATACACACACCCACGATTGAATTTTGAACCAAACAAGAACATATTATCAACAAATGTGGATCCTTTTCTTAGTTGGATGTGGGTTGTTGTTGTATTTGTCTTGGTTTAACTGTTTATTTGCACTCCACAACCCTTCTGCTATGGAGATCTTCCTGGCATGATCCAATCAATCTAATTTGAAGCCCTGCAGCTCTGACATGTATCATTGAATAATTGGCCCACCTATACATGCATGTCCTTTGTCCAGTATCATATAAATAGTGGCAAGTCAACGGGATGACATGAATGAACAAAAGTTCATGCCATCCAAATTAGGTATTGTTAGGAGTGGCGTATAGCTTGGAAATCACACAGATCATAGGATACATTTGATTTGGCCTGCCAAATTCAGTTACTTGCCATTTTCTTTCTAATTATCCATTTTATGGTCACCCAAGGAAAGATTACAATTATCTGATAAATGCAATTTTCAGGTCATACTCCTACATTATGGTACAATATTTTAAATATTTAATGATAAATTTCTTTTTCAATAATTTTTTAAATAATTTTAATTTTTATAATATATCTTTTTAATTATAAAGTATAACTTTAATTATGGAAATTTTTATAAATGTCCCTAAAAATTTTAAAATTATTGACTTTAATATTAAATTTATAAAATTGTGGAAGTGTTTCTAGACATCATTGAATGTATGCACACGCACGCCAGATTATGAGTGGATGAGCATGATTTTTTGAGGCAGGTCATATGTACCATAGTTCAGTAAGTCAAGAACTCGACCTGGCTCAATGCCTAGTCAGGAAATAGTTGACCTAGTCTTTACCTGACTTGACTCTATATTCATAGAAAGTTAAGGTCTATGAATATAGTGATTGGACCTTGGTATTACTGTGTGCAAGTGCCATTACTGTAGTCCGGAACTTTTTTTTGGGGGGGGGTTAGTACACACATGCATGCCACTGTTAATACACGCAACCCCATTGTTAGTCACACTGCAATGTTAGCCACCCCTACTTGGGAATCGATACCAAGACCTCAGTGTTGAAACGAGGTTATCTTCACTCAATCTACCACTTAAGCTATGGATCGGGGTGTTACTGTGGTCCGGACGTCAGGACATTTCAGGTTTCGTCCTATTCATTCCTGCACTAGGTGGTCAGATCCATAAGATCTATTTAGTTTTCTTTTACAATGGCTGATTTACTGGGAGGGTTGAAAAAGCTCACATACAAGACAAAAGTGTCCTTTACATATTGTAACCTTCTGCATCTCATTGTTGCTGTTTTTTTTTTTTTTTCATTACTTAGATTCCTTCCATTGTAATAACTTATCATCCACCTCCCTGTTCTGTAGAATAGTTCCTGGATCACTGTAGTTGAAGTCATATAGAGCTGGCCTTAACGATTAGTTTCTATCAACACTTGTGAAATATGAATCCTGCTTGATGTAATGAATGACTTCTCCACTCTGTATTATGTTAGTCATCTTTCTCGAATCTTTCCATAACATCTGTGAGTCCATGTTTCTGAATCACTTTAAGTCGTATTTTCAGATTATTTCGTCTTTCTTTCCATTGTTTCTGATGGGGGGCTGAAGAGGATCTCCTTCACCTTCTTAAAGAGGAGTATGAAATAATGAAAGAGGGTATTGTGCATGTTTTAAGAATGGCTGGTGGAACCATCCACGAACAACTGGCAAAAATCTCTAGGTGCAAGCCAAAGAGATCTTTAACTCAATAGAAGTTAAAGCTTTTCATACTGACTATTCTGTTGATATATTTTAGAGGTTTAATCGCGGCTCAATAGACCTTGTATTAGAAAGGTTATGTCTAAAGGATAGTTGGAAGCAAGCCAATTACTTTGTGCAGGCCCTAGCAGCAATTAGGAAAGATGATGGGCTTAAATCACTCTGTTTTATACAAGTTTCTCTTTTTCTTTTCTCTTTTTTTCTTTTTTCAAAATCTTTAATGTATCACCATTGGTTTTACTTAAACCTAGCATAATGTGGCTTCTAATTCTCTCTTGGCGATGGCCATTCTTGCCTTCATTTTACTTTTATAATTTGCATATGAACAACTCTTGTTTTAAGTAGTTTACAGTAGAATTATACCTGAGGACTTTCTCATCTTGCAGGACTGGACAAGGCCCATCTAAAGCTCACTTCAGCAAAAGCTGTCCTGCCCCCTGTCAAAGTACTAGGATAAAGAAAATACCGATTAATGTCTTTTATTGGACTTTAAGATTATCACAGGTTGGAGCATTTCTTTCATGCAAAAGTTTCTTGCAAATGGTTGTTTACTTTCCATTGTATTCCCATTCTTAGTATGAAGATCAAATGTTCTGATTGTTGGCCTTTTGTCATCTAAAAGCAGATGATGTTTGCTTATTCAGAGATTTTTATATCTTTCCCGCTATTAGCAACTAACTTTATCTTGGCATGCAGGATGTCTGCCCACAAGCTAGGAAGGGAAGCTATTCCCCAGCAAAGTACACCAATATATAAAGGATAGGCTTCTAGATATGAAGTATGCTTGTGGCTTCTTATTCCAAATAACTGAATTTGTTATAATTTATTCTATAGACCAATCACTTCATGAATTTTCTCTATGCTGCATTTCGATGAATACTATGCCTTTTCTAGCTTGTATGAATGGGGATGAAATTTCTTATACTAGCTATTGTCTTTGTATCTTTGTCATATTGATTCCACACAGGACAAACATAAGCTAATGGAAGTTATTCAAATGTGTCACCAACTGAAGGCACACCAACTTCGTATGCAACGTGATGTGAACTCATCCTCCACTATTTCAGAATATTCACACATATTTGGTCCATGCATTTTGCACATCATCCTTCATGTCCTAATGTAGATGAGTGCAAGGAGGTTCAAGCATCTGAGTCAATTTACCAATATCCCCTGCTCTTCTCCGTTGCATTTGTTGCTCTGTACATTTTACTTGCTCTAAATGAGGATTCTACATGGGATGGTGACTTGATTGAATACAAGCCAATATACAGTTATGTTTAAATTTCTGTGTTTATATTTCACAATTCTATGCATGCAACTTGGGAAAATTGCGTAGACATAGGTGTTGTACGTATTGACAGCATTTTGGGGCCACAAATGTGTTCAAAAGGATAGCACATTTGGACCACAAAATCTATCCAAACATGGACAGCATTATGGACCACGGATCTGTCCAGTTTGGACAACATGAATCGCCCAAAAAATATAACCGTTTGATCAGAAACTGTCTGTTTAGACAGCAGATTGGACCCTCGATTAGCCAAGTTGGACAGTGATTTGTGACTCCCTAAGCTGCCCTTTCAGTCATCGGAATTTGGCCCCATGACTGTTTCTTTTGGGGACAATATGATTGTATGTAAATCTGTCCAGGTGGACAAACATTTTGGAACACAAAAGTCTGCCTTGTGGACATAATGTTTAGGACTCAAAATGGTCCCAAATCCGTCTAGTGTTTGGGGCCCAGACCTGTCCATGAATTGGACAATGTTTGGGGTCGAAATGATCCCCTTTTTGATAACCCAAAGCTGTCCGAAAAATGAACAGTGTGGGCCCATAAAAATGTGCAATGTGTGGGCCTAATTTTGTCCAAATTTTGGAGTGTGTGGGACTTTAATTATGGCCACCAGTTGGGCTACATCTTTGAACCTCAAATCAGCCTAGTTGGACCATGTTTCGGGCCCATAGAACTGTCTAAGTTGGGCCACGTTTTGAGCACACCAATCTGCCCAATTTGGGTGACGAATTGCAGTCAATTTTACTCATTTTGAACAGCGAGAAACTGTCTATAGTGGGCAGTGTTAGTGGGTCTCAAATTTGGTCAAGTGGTTAACATTCTCTCTTTAAGAAATCAAACACATTTTGAAATTTGAACTTGGTTTTCATTAAATGATTGAAATGGTTTTTTTTTTTTTTTCTTTTTATTTTTGATTGAGCATCCACCTTTAAGAAATAATAATTAATGGATCTGAAAGCCTTCCTATTGTTCCACCAAACATCCTCTCTTTAAGAAATCAAACACATTTTGAAATTTGAACTTAGTTTTTCATTAAATGATTGAAATGTTTTTTTTTTTTTCTTCTTCTTTTTGATTGAGCATCCACCTTTGAGAAATAATAATTAAAGGATATGTGCTTTGTATCATTAAGGCCTGGCAGGCCTTGTAGGTTATCTTGCAAATCGGTGACTTTGAAGATTTGTGTTTACACTATCCTCCATTCTTTCAGTGGCTGATTATTCTGCGCTAAATTGTTTGCGACGAGTCATGAGAGCTTGTATTCTTGTTTTGCAGATTTTGAATTTCCGACACTTTGGATGTTCTGCCTGAGAATTCATTGTCTGTTTTCTTTAAAGACTGGGGGAGGGACAAGAAACAGCTCTGGGTAATTACATGCTCCAATTATTTATGCTTCCTCTGAGGGATTTTTCTTTTGGTTGTTCAACATTTTCGTAAATCAGATCTTAGAAGGAAATAAATGTATCGGCCCCTCTGATTTATAGATACGCCTTTTCTTTTCTACCGTGTTGTAATAACAGTATTTGTGAGGGTGTATCCATCAATCAATGTGACTATAATTTTTTTTTTTTTTTTAATCTTAAAATGTAAGGTGATATTCTGTGGTGCCCCATTTATTTCAAGTCAAAGTAACTAAGATATGCTAACTGTAGTTTGGACTCTGTAATTACCACCACTTAAGCTCCCATATCTAGAGATTGTTTCCTTCTTGGACCAAACTGGTGATAACTGCATGTGCCTGAAAATCACTGTTTGATCATCCTAACCATCTAAATGATGGTTAGAAATAAGATGGTCAGAGGTCCAAAATTCATGAGCAAAGTCAGATAGCCTATATTTTACGACTACTGGAAATTCTGTTTTATGCTGTATCCACAATGGGGTCCATACTTTGGACTATCCAGATTGTCGTAAATGCATCTCACGTGTATGGTTTATGAGACAACAGAACCTAGAACATGATGGGAACTATTATTACAGCCTAAGCCTTCTTCATTTCTTGACATATCCAATTTGTTTCTCCTCCAATGTTGGTAATAAATATAGTCGTTGTTGTATGTGTGTCTATTATATATATTATCACTGCCATCCTATAGTAATTTTCAAATACAGAGGTGGGTTCGATGAAAAGGGTCAGAAGTACTGAAAAACGAAGAAAGAGAAAAGAGCATGACCAGACTCATACAGCTGATGAACATAACAGGCGATTCGAGGAAATCTGATTGGATTTGGAGAAGGGAGAGTGAGGAGTTGCAAACAAATTAAAAAACCAAACAAGAATCTTTATCAAATAAACCAAAGATATCAATTCAGTAACTAAACGTCTATAATTCCCTCTGATGGTTTAAGGCCAAAACAAGAAATTTCCACAGCATGGGCTGAACAGAATATATAAAGATTTGAGTGCATTGAATACAAATGAAAAACATGACAGAATGACTGGATAATTCAAAGGAAAATTGACAAGCTCACCAGTCTCTTTCTCCACCGGAATTTGATGTCAAGCTCAACTAATCCATAGTTGGAAAATCAGAAGAAGTTGATTTAGCTATGCCTCTCAAATCCTAAAACCCAACAATCTCAAATCGAAAATCCCAATACTTGTAATACTCCAGATTCTTAAAGCCTTAACTTTCGAATTCCTAAGATGCCATAATCTCCAAATCCGCCAAGGGTGAAAGGAAATGAGGGGGGGGTGACGAACCTGACGTGGAGGGTTTGGGCAGATTCTCCCTCACATAGACAACTTCGATTCGTGAGAGAGGGCAGAGATCACCCCGACGATCTTGAAGAGATTGATAGGGAGGGATTGCGAAGGATGGAAATAGGGTTCGAACAGAGGTGGCGTGAGCGGGGGGAAGATGAGAGTAACTACTGCTGCATGTGGGAATGCTACTATGCGAGTATGACTTTTGCTTTTCTTCTTTTCCAAAATGACAAAAATACCCTCCGGTGAGCTAATGAGCGAACGGGGTCTTTTCACCTCTAGCGTGGCCCACTCAAGAGCTCAGATTGGCCCCATTTTTAGGTATCAAAGACAGCTCAAAGTAACGCACATGATGGACGGATTGGATTGCATACACGTAGGAAGATAAGTACTATAAATCAACTTGTAGTTTTACCCTAACGTACAAGTGTTTGGAGTGGATCGCCCACAATTCAAGAAATAGAATCCTAGTCCCACACTGGTATGTGTTTGCTGTACGTACTGAAGCCAATTGATCAAATGGTTAATATTTGTCAAAATGGCGTGATATTTATGCGGTGCCCGTAAAATGTGTGATGGAAGTAATAAACAGTCCCGATCAATGGATTGGGCAGTCTAAGGCTAACTGTAAGGGCCTGTTTGGTTGCAGAATCCATATTCTAGTTTCATGGAATCCAAAATTGTAAAATGTGTGATGGAAGTAATAAACAGTCTCGATCAATGGATTGGACAGTCTAAGGCTAACTGTAAGGGCCTGTTTGGTTGCAGAATCCATATTCTAGTTTCATGGAATCCAAAATTGCAGAAAGTAGACAGGTAACCAGGTTGTTTGGTTGAAAATTGTGTAATTCAAATTATGTTCCAACCGATACTTGTGGCAAGGCTCACTTGACCCTTGGCCTATTGCAGTCCCACAAGACAGATGGTCGGGTTGGATGGCAAATAAACATTACAGTGGGCCCTAAGAAGTTTTTTATAGTGGACGTTCAATCAACACTGTTTTCCAGTGGTGTGGTCCACTTGAGATTTAGGTCTACCTCATTTTTTGTCTAATGCCCTTAATTGAGCTTTCAAAACGGATGGACCATATGGATATAAAACACATGTCATAGATGCATAACGCATATATGGAGGTCGGTGACGCTCACTTCAGCCTCTTTTCCTTCCGTAGAAACGGTTCCTTCGGTAGAAACGGTTCCTACACGGTTTCGCATGTGCTTATATAGCACTCTAGGAGAATTAGAGCCGAAATTGAAATTTGTGCAACGTTGTTGGTCCGCTTTCCAATGCCCTCCAATCCTTCCTTCCAATGCATGCCCTCCAATCATTATCAATGGTATACTTAACACCGATGGTAATGATCAACCGTATGCTTGACACCGTGGATAATGGTGGTTACCAAAACTATATATACAAACCTACATCGTCCAGATTGTTGGTCTGCTTGTATGGATCATATCCTGTAAAATTATACATTAATTTTAAGATCCTAAAATGTATCACCAACAAGAGAAACACAACAATTGTCCACATTCAAATGAATAAAGTCCTAATATTGATCGTTGGTATCTTTTAATCCGATAAATCCATGCAACATGCTAGTTAGATGGTTAATCTAAATAGATCTGGTCTGGATTACAAAAGAAAAAAAAAAAAAAAAAAAGGGCCCCATTGGTTAGAGTTGAAAACGCATGGACTGCGTGCAAAGATAGCGGACCATGTATCATATTATTCCTCTTTCCTACGTAGGAAATCTCTTCGGACCATGCATTTCGACTGAATTGTGATTGGTTTGTATATCCACATCAATGCGTTTCTACTAAATTATGATTGGCTGGTATTTGATGATCAGGCCCGTTGATCACGTGGGGTCCACCGTAAGTATTTGAGACCATTCTTCAGGTGGGCCAGTATCAAAAGAACGGGCTAGTACAATAAACTTCCAAAATTTTGTACCACTCGATGAGTGGGTAGTCTAATTTTGGGTCAGGTAATAATCGAGGTGGGCCCACCCGATAAAAGTCCAGGTCCAAATCGGATTGCGTACCAAGTAACTCAATACGACTTTATCATACTAACTAAACTCTGTTGGGCCACCATGAATATATGTGGTTTGTCTACACCATCCGTCCCTTTTTCCAAGCTCATTTTAGAGTTGAGCCCAAATTTAAGCTTAAGTGGACCATACCAAGGAAACAGTGGGAATAATGATTTCCACACTTGAAACCTTCCTAGGGCCCACAGTGATTTTTATTTGTCATCCAACCTGTTCATAAGATCACACACACATGGATAAAAGGAAAACACAAATATCAGCTTGATCCACAACTTCTGTGGACCCTAAAAAAATTTCAACGGTAAACATTCAATTCACATTGTTTGCTGTGGTCTGTTCCACTTGATCAGTTTTGCATACACTTCATTTTGTGGCTCGAGCCCTAAAATTATATGGTAATGGAAGTACGGAGTGGATAAAATACATAAAGCATGGTGGGCCCCACAGATTTTACTCAACATGCAATCCTTCCGTCGAGATCATGCACAAACAGGGCTCTCAATGGAGTGGATCAGATCTAAGATCCGATTCGCTCCGAACCCATATAATATGAATTTGGATCTTAAAATAGGACTGATTAATTAAATGGATCGGATTTGGATTCACATAAATAAATCCAAATCATAGTTAGGTCGGATGCAGATCTAGCGGTGAATCCAATCAGATCTTCATTATTGCATGTTCAAGTATTCAACCAAACCCTTTTGATAAAAGTGGTCCTAGGGCTTACTCTTTTTTTTTTTCCCAACCCATACTCGGCCCTAACCGTATCGTGACCTGTAATCGACCAGACCCGACCCTGCCCATAGCACCCGGAGGTGCTGTCATGGTGTCTCGAACCTGAGACCTGCTGGTTGTTGAACTCGGACACAAACTAGCGAGGTAATAGGTTGGTTGTCAAGCTAGGGCTTACTCATGGAGCCCATTATGATGTATATGTTACATCCATACTGTCCATCCATCCTGAAATATCATTTAAGGCCATGGGCTCGAATTTGGAGAAGATTCAGATCTTCAGTAGATCATACAACAGGGAACAGTGAAGTTGTGTATCCATCATTGAAATCATTCTACGCCCATTGTGATGTGTTTATGCCACCAAAAGCTACCTAATATAGGTCTCTTTAGGCCATTCATGAGCTGACCGAGTTAATGAACAGAGTGGATCATCCGTACTTGAATCTTACTTGGCTAAAGATTTAAAAAAAAAAATAGAGGGGTGGTCCTGGTGGAGATGTTGGAGCGTAAAGGACACTACTACTCAGCAGCATCCGTGAGCAAGAGGTGTACCGCATACGCCATTTTTGGGTGTGAATGAAGGTCCCACTCATGGACCCACCTTGATGTATATGTTATATCCATGTCGATCGTCCGATTTTGCAAATTATTTTAGGCCACGTCTCAAAATTGAGACATGCCAATCTCAGGTCGACCATATCATAGTAAACAGTGAGATTTGCATAGTTTTGTTGCTAAATTAAATATATTATATGAATTTGGATCCTCTACTACTGCCTCTCTCATTGGTCCAGCTCAGCCTAACAACGTCAGAGAGGTGAACCAATGAGAGAGGTGAAAAGCAAGATTTCTCTGCTCAGTTAGAGCAGAGGATTCGGATTCATATTATATTATATATATTTTTGATTTGTGATGGGGTGGATTTAGACCTAGATTGACCCAAATCCGATGGCTATATGGATTTTTGGATCGAAAATGAATCTAACTATTTATAAGTGGATCGGATATGGATATATATTACCTTTGGATTCGAGTTGGATCGGAATCCATATATAAATTTCGGACTTGGAGCTGGATCCAACTGGATCTCATCCAGATCTGACCCATTGAGAGCCCTATGCACAACTTCACGATGTTAGCATGGTACATAATCACCCTTTTTATTTTCTCCTGAGGTGGTATTATAACATCCTCACATCCTCCCAATGTAGTAGGGAGGGCTGCCAACAGGCCGAGCCTGGAGTGGTCTCGGCCTGGATTTTGAACTGCTTCGGGCTGGGTCATCGGTCTGGGCCTATTCAAAATTCTGATTTTTCAGGCCTGAACCCAGCCCATTGACACCCCTATGCAGAAGTGAGCAAATGGTGCTGTGGTTAAGAAAATAAAAAAATACAGCAATCGTATTCTTCAACTGAAAAGGCCCCACATTGGATGGCTAAGATCTTCCAAACTTGGTGGCCTATCATCCATCGACAATGGGCCATTACATGAATAGTATAGCTCATCGAAATATGGGCTCAGCATAGTCGTACATTGAGTAATCAGCTGGAGCAAGTGGTCCGCACCTCTGTAATCAAGCGGTCAGCACATTGAGCTTTGCTGAGCCAAGGAAGGTCATGTCCACTAGTGGTGCGGTGGCTAACATGTGCAATAGTGCAAGCAGACCATCAGGCCGGCATGACCTTGTACATTTTCCGGCCCATTCCACAGGTGGTCGACAATATTAGAAACAGTTCAATGGGTAAGAAAACTTCAGCCAAGTTTTCTCAGCCGTACATTTGTTTCATAACCTGTGGCCCACCTGAAAGGTAGACCAACCTGATTCTTGGGCGAGAGCATGGATTAGTGGGGTCCACGGTTCAATACTTCAAAGAATTGATGCGATGGGCCAACCTTGATGGCTTATGGACCAAAACGCAATCAGTGTTAAGAGATCCCACTTCTGTCAAACAGGTACGTGGCCCCACTGTAATGTTTGTGAGAAATCTCCCATCTATCCATTTTTGCAGCTCATAAAAGAACATGAGTTAAAAAATGAGGTGGCAGGTGGATCCAAAATTCAAGTGGTCCAGACCATAGGAAAAAGTAGGGAAAAAAATGCTTACAGTTGAAACTTTCTGGGTGTCTGTATTTCCTTGCCAAAGTGTACACAAGCTCATTGTCGTCATCCTCCGGATGAATTGAAAACACAAAATATTAGCTTGATACAAAACTTTTGTGGCCTCATGAATGTTTCAACGGTGACCACTCAATCCTAGTGTTTTCTGTCATACGGCCCACTTGAATATTAGATTTCCCTCATATTCTAACATGCGTTTACACATAGTCGATCACGTACAACCAAATCAAACCATTTAGAAGATGTCACGTGGCAACCATATCACATTTGGTGTAGATAAAGATCAAAGGGAGGAGTTAGAGACGTACATATATGAAAGCATTAAGTACTAGAGTTCCATTAAAAGTGCTAGGAATTAGACCCGTCGGGTATCCCCTTGCAAGTAGAAAACTACATGATACGGTGCCTTGAGAGAATATCATCATTTCCACACATCTTTTTGACATCACAAAGGTCCAACTCAAAAATCACCGCATAGTAACAAATGATTTACCTTTACACACTATGTATATAAGAAGGTGAAAGAACTTTGTGTGTGATGATTGAAAATATAAAACATAAAAATTTACATAAAACACCACTCTTCTTCATCTGAATGTTTGCTTACCCACATTTGTCTGGAACATTGAAAAAAAAAATACCACCGTTTAGGTAGGCTACATTGGTTAGATCATCCATCTCATAGATTATGTTATCATGTTGCTGAGGTGGATCAAAATTTGAAAACAAATAGTTGAGACCTTTTCTTTTTTCCAGAAAGGTGGGGGGGCACACCACCTGTAATTTTATTGATTTGAAAATGGTTCTGTACAACCCTTCAGGTAGGTGAAAATACAAGAAACAACTGCCACGCATATCATATAGACTAAGCAAAATACACACACAAAAAAAAAAAAAAAACAAAAAAAAAAGGAGAAGAGAAAATATTTTTTTAGCCACACACTATACAACCTTGCTTACCCTAGCTCTAATTCTCTTATCACCGTTGTTATTTAGCAAACAGCATGAAAGGTAAAATTGAGGAAAGCATTCCATCAACAAATGTATAAAATTCTCTCCTTCCCTCCCTCCAAAGTGCTAGAGTCCAGAAAAGCATTCCCACACCTACTCCATATCCAACTCCAAATCCTATCCATATTAATTCCCAATCATATTTCTTTTCAAATTGCAATGGTGACAGAGCGGGCGGTGGTGCACCCTCGGCATCTTCGCATTTCTTTGATAGTGGAGGTCCACACAATCCTAAGTTCCCTCTAAATGATTCATCGTTGAATGTAAGAAATTGGCGGCTTTGTGGTATTTTTCCCACGAGGTGATTTTGTGAGAGCTTCAGCACTGCAAGGAATGTTAGCTCTGTCAGCTGCCAAGGGATATCTCCTGATAATTTATTCTGCGAGAGATCGAATGACTCCAAATCCCTTAGATTCTGAACTGATGTTGGAATTCCACCCGTTAAATGATTGTTGGACATATTGAGCACATGGAGTGACCTGAGATCCCCAATTGATTCTGGGATATCTCCATGAAATTCGTTCTTCGAGAGATCCACCACGGTGAAGGCAGTAAGGATCTTTACCAGTTCCATCTGTAGCCCTTTGCTGACTAGAGACACTCTGTTTTGATAATATATGGAATTATTTATCATTTTCCCAAGGAACGAAGATTGGGATTTGTTTTCTCCGATCATTGCCTTCCAGCTCTTGAACATATTTGATGGCAAATTACCCTCAAAACTTTTGGAAGAGAGGTCGAGAATTTGTAACAGTGGGAAGGGGTGATTTGTTACAAGATGCCCAATGGTGCTGTGAAATTTGTTGGATCTCAAGACGAGAATGTGGAACTGAGACAAAGCTTCCAACCATAAAGGGAAGGTGTCATGTATTTGATTCTTTCCAAGGTTTAATAGCTCCAACATTTTGCAGTTAGCCAAAGACCTTGGTACTTGACCTTCTAAATGATTTCCATTGAGATCAAATTTTTTTATATTACTTCCCTTTTTAAATGTTTGAGGCAATGTTCCATTGAAAGCATTTCCCTGAAGATTCAACACGGTAAGGGCATCACCAATGTCACCCAAACATGCTGGAATCCGACCAGTGAAATGATTGTAAGACAAATCAAGGACTGTTAGGGATGTTGCATTGCAAACTGATAGAGGGATTCATCCATGGAAGTTGTTGTTCGAAGCTGAAAAGAAAATGACAGAGGGTGATGGGATTGGAAGTGAACTTTCAAGCATGTTGGAGCTAAGGTCAAGATATTGCAAGGCACTCAACAAAAGATGGGGAAATGGTGGTTCTATTCCCTGCAGAGCATTGTGAGAAAGATTTAAAGAGTTTAAAGACCCATTCCCAATCTCCCATACCCATTTGGGTATTTCACCACTAATTTTATTGTTGGAAAGGTCCAATTCAATCAACCACACTTGATTTCTCAAGAAGTCTGGAAATGCCCTGATGTTGCAAGAACATAACCTCAAATATTCAATCTTGGGGATGGAAACAAATGTGGAGTTACCACTGCCATCTTGGACTGACAAGTTGTTATCTGAAAGATCAAGAAAGTAAAGGTTTTTGAGGTTTTGAAATAAGCCTAGCTCCACAACACCCTGCAACTTATTGTTACCCAAATCGATGTGCCCCAACTGTGAAGAAGAGGCATTGTTATACTCACCAAGTTGACCACTAAGCTGGTTACCTAAGAGAACCAGCCTCTGTAATGATGGGAGTGAAAACAATGATGATGGAATGGTCCCATTAAACAAATTATTCCATAAGTCGACCTCTTTGAGATTCAGAAGCTCATTCTCATATGAAGAAGGAATTGGGCCGCTCAATCTATTGGGTGAAAGATACAAGTATTGCAGTTTGGTAAGGTTCTAAAGTGAGGATGGTAATGATCCAAACAAGTTGCAATTGCTGAGCTCTAATCGAGTCAAGAATTTGAGATTACTGAGATAATCTGGTAACTTTCCTGAAAATCTTGTATGTATGACAGGATCAATTGTTGCAGAGTATTGTTTTGAGGGAACTCTAGCAAATTGATAGCTAGAAGTGGATTGTCTGATATGTCGATGATTTGTACGTAGGTTTGGCAGCTGAAAAACACTCTAAGGGAATTTTCCATGCAATCTGCAGTCTGTAAGGACCAGGGACGTCAAGGAGGACAAGTTCCCTATGAAATTGGGCACTACAAGTGAGAGATTGGTAAAGGTGAGGTCAAGCTCAGATAGGAAATGGAGTTGGGAAAAAGAAGAATCAACAATATTGTAAGATCAACTTATGGAGACTCCCTGGGAAGCTGGGCACTACAGAGGAGAGATTATTTGGACTAAGGTCGAGTTCAGATAAGAATGGAGCTGTGAAAGGGAAGAATAGATGGAGCCTGAAAGACCACAGTATGCTAAGCTGAACTTGCGGAGACTACCTGGGAAGCTGGGCACTGCAGAGGAGAGATTGTCGTAGCTGAGGTCGAGTTCAGATAAGAAATGGAGCTGTGAAAGGGAAGAATAGATGGAGCCTAAAAGACCACAATCTTGTAAGATCAACCTGCAGAGATTCCCTGTGAAGTTGAGAACTACAGAGGAGAGATTGTTTCCACTGAGGTCGAGTTCAGATAAGAAATGGAGCTGTGAAAGGTAAGAATAGATGGAGCCTGAAAGAAGACAATATCGTAAGCTCAACTTGCAGAGAGGAGGGAGTGGCAAATCTAAGGTCTGGCCCGGCAGTAAGATTTCTACCCAGACAAGATAGAGTTCACTCAGACTCGACAGGTTTTGGACGAGTGCTCCAATGCTTGGGTTTTCCAGTTTCAGGTACTGACCATATCCAGAACCATTGTAATAATAATTGTGAGATAGATCAAAAGAAACCAAGCTGGTCAAGCGGGCGATTTCCAAATGAGCTTCTTGCTCTGGATGATTGCATCATAGGGCTAGAACTAATGTGACCTTGTTTATGATACAAATAAAGAAGAAAAGAACAGAAAGGAGCATTTTACTTGTGACAATGTCCTGCACTTCATTGCTTATAAGATATAGGTTGCCACTCTGCGCTCCTTGAGGTTTCTCCCAGCGTAAAGTTCCTTCACAAACAAGTAGTGTCATCATCATCATCCTCTAAGCTTTATTCCGACTACCTTGGGTTGGCTTTATGAATTTTGTTCCGCTATTTGACTCCTTCAAGGCCAGACCGTTAGTTAGATCATAAGTCATCAATATCCAAGCCTTTGGTGTGGGTTGTACTATCTATCTAGGCTCAAATTGAGGTACGGGTTAAATGAAGTTTGAGATAGAGGGATTGAAAGATGAACAGGAAATAGAAGACGTTTGATAGGAGACTGTTGGAATATAAGGAAAAAACAAAGTAGACATATATGAAGGGTTACCCATAATAATTGATGCTCATAATCATTTAAGAGAAATTTGTCTCAAGGATGCATAAAGGCCTATCCACCAACGAGGTGGAGGCCTTGTAGAGTGTTTATCCAAATAAAAAGAGTTATAGTAGTGAGACAACTAGCATTATTGTGATTTGTGGATCCACATATCTGACAATGCGGCCCAAGACAACTACGTATACATCATGGAGTCCTCGGCTTAAGTAAAATGGCACAACATTTAAAAGCCATGTCTATAAGTGAATCCCAACCTTTGCGACAAGCCAGTTGAAGAGATGCCTGTTGAACCTAATGATATGATATGGACTCGGGAGGTGAGGGAGGCAGTGAAGCTTCCTCCTAAAGGAGAAGGGTCAGAAGCTCTGAGAATTATGGGAATGGTGGGGTTGGCCTTGATAGTTGTGGAGATCATCTTATATTTCTTAAGAAGACATTGGAGAATGTAGTGGACTTTGTATGTAAATTACTGAGAGGATGCTTGATGATTGCAAGTTTATCATATGTAGCTTTGAGCTTGCCAAAGTAATCATTGATATGTGAGGCTCCTTGCTTATAGTTTTGAATGTTGTTCAAGGATTTGCATGGGATTCTGACTGTTGCGAAAACATCTCAAGAACTTCCATCCAAATTTCATGGGCTGGTTTAAGCTAGATATGCACCACAATTTTTTGACGAAATAGTAGATAACAAGCAACGAGAGGCCATGTAATCATTTTCCAATCATTTGGAACATTCAGGATTGATAATTTCAATTTTGTTTTTATTTGAGGAATGCTTAATTGTCATAGGAAGCGTGGTGGATGTTATTTCTAGATGGCCCATCACTCCCTACCTCTAATGGCCTTGTTGGTATGGCCTTTCCAAATAATAAAGGTATCATTTGTCAATTTAGTTGCATAAGTAAGAGAAGCATGCTTAAAGACATTGGGAAAGAAGGGATGCATTGAGGAAGAAGAAGAGCCCATGAAGAGAGGAATTATAGAAATGAATGGGATGATTTTGAAAAAGTTTTGATGAATAAGATGGTCTTTGGAGATGATTTTAAACAAGAGAACGGAGTGGTAGATGATTTTGGATAGTGAGGTGAAGTTGGGGATTAATTTGGAGAGTGTGATGGAATCAAAATTTATGGGGTTTTTTTTTATCGAAATAAAAAGGAAAAGGAATGTAAAGAAAAAGGTGAGAAGATAAAAGAGTTTGATTCATTAAGAGGATCTTAGGTTTTGAAGAAATAGATGATCTTGAAGTTTTAAATATGGACCCTTTTTTTTCGAAAGAGTTAAAACATCTTGAAAATAAAAGATCTAAGAAAGTGGGAAAAATAGAAGAACAGAGAAATTGTAGTGAAACTTAGGGCAGAAAAGAAAGCTTGAAGGTATGCTTATGTCCTCGAGGGGGGTGAATAGGACTTTTTAAACTTTCTTGCTAATTTAAAAACTCAATTGCATTCACACTTCAATTTAACAATTAAGTATAAGTAAATGTAAGTAAATCGATCACACAAGGTCTTTCTAAATAATCAACTATGCTAAGAAAAGTATTTGATCAAACAGTTGATATACATGCTTGTACTAATATTTCAATAATGTCATATGGGCATTTTGTCAAACATGAGATGGGCATTCAGTTAAACACTTATATGATTAATCAACAAAGCATAATAATAGACAAAATGCATTCACCATATTACACACAATGTATAGTGGTTCGACGATGAGTCTACTCCACTCCCGGTTCAAGTACTCAACTCCTTTGAGCACACCGGCATTCACTATCGGAGGTTTTAAATGAGGTTCACCTTTCAAACTTTACAACCTACATAAGGTCTATTCCTACACAAGGACAACGCACGTATTCTTCCGTGTCGGAAGCCTACGTAAGGACTTCCACGTCCTACATAAAGACACACACGTCCTACTCAAGGACAACTTCGATATTAGGTCACAATCTCTAGACCTCAATCTCAACAAGAAGGGGAAATCAAACAATGGACTCTATAAGCTTAAACACTTACAAGAGAGGAGCCCCGATTCAGCAATGCTGAGTAGCTTCAGCTTCCACAAATGCTATAACTCCTCTTCAAGCTCCCACGATCAGCTACCAATGTATATAATGTTCCTAAACTAATGTCGGGTAGGTGAGAGAAGGTATTGATGTTCCATTTGCCTATTTCAATGCAATGGTTAATGAAGGAACCACTAATCTGATCATTCAATGGCTATAAATGGCTTCAAGATGAAGCTTCAATGATTGGGACAACCATGAATGCTATGCTTGAGTTTATTGTTCAAACCGAGCTCTGAATACTCAATGTAGTGCCATTAATGACTAGGTTTGAAAGATGAACTCGAGATAATGAAGAGCAAAAGAGATTATCAATACTCTTAATTGCCTCTCTTAATCTCTTAATGGGTGTGTAAAAATGTCATAAAAGGCTTCAAGATATGCCTTTATAGAGGCCCAAAAAGAGCTTCAACGGATATAAAATGATCACATTCCGACCTGCCTGGGACCCCCTCCAGCCGGTCGGATTTGAGGTCCGACCTGTCAGCCAGCCAGCCCTCAGATGGGTCGGGTAAGTGGTCCAGAACCCAAAAACTTGCTGGACATATTTTAGCATGTCCGACCGGTTGGCCGGCCGGTCGGATAGGGCAGCCCACCCACCATCCAACCTATTGGTCAGCCGGTCAGCAGACCTACATGAATCACTTTGCTGGACATTTTTTAAATGTCCGGCCGGCCGAATAGTGTGTCTGACCTGCTGTCCGGCCGGTCGGGCTTCCCTTTTATTCCCCATGTCTTACTGGACAAGTGGCCAGTATGACTGGCCAGTAGGCCTTATATATGACCTGCTTTCAAGTTGAATTCCAGCTTTCCTATTTGCGCCCAACAAGGTGGTTTTCCTATGATTTTCCACAGTTTGACACCTACCTAATGAAGGTCCAAGTCTAATCAACTTGACCTCAAATTCGTGGATCAAATGGCTCAAATTTAGTATGATTAGAATGCCATTAAACAGGGTGTTTTGGGATCCTATGGGCTATCTATATGCAACTTACCTTTTGATGGTTGATTTGGCTTGAAGTTAAGTGGAAAGCTGCTTCGGTCTCCAAGTCTCGAGTCTTCAATCTTCGTCGGGGCTCACAAGACTTGACTAACTTAAACAATCACGAAATTGACAATACGATGCATAAATCAATGTACTAACAAAGATATTCTTAAAGTGTGAGGTGACTTTCAAGATGATTGCTATCTGTCAAATGAGTGATAAGGTCTTGATGATTGGTTGTTTAAATACGATGAAGTCTAAGCTTTATTATTGCAATTAGACAGTGAAGAAGAGAAAATAGAGGAAGAGAAAAGAGAAGAAGAGAGGAGACTTACGTATTTTCTATATTCTTACCCAAAGCAACATAACATAACATAACATAACATAACATAACATAACATAGATATATATATATATATATATATATATATATATATATATATATATATATATATATATATATATATATAGAGAGAGAGAGAGAGAGAGAGAGAGAGAGAGAGAGAGCACTTCTTGTGAGAGAACTTGTGAACACTTTTTCTTGGCTCATCACACATGATGTAAGCCCAAAATCTGAGCCGTCCATGTGATGCAGTACCCTAAAAAACCCCTAGGGCCCATCTTTCAACTTTTCCAGAACTTTGGTGGGCCATGAAAGAAGGAAATAGTTTCCTCCCTTGATTTGCCTCTTGCTTTCTGTTGCGGCCCACCAGAGTTTTGGATATGGTTGAAAGATGGGCCTTAGAGATTTTTTGGGGTGCTGCATCACATGGACGACTCAGATTTTGGGCTTACATCATGTGCGATGGGCCATGAAAAAGTGCTCATGAGTCTCTCTCACGAGAAGTGCCCAGGTGAGCATTCCCCATATATATATATATATATATATATATATATATATATATATATATATATATATATATATATATATATATGCGCAGAGAGAGAGAGAGTAATGGTCTCCTGCGCTGTACCGCAAGAAACTATTGTGCGGTCCAACTCCCGTGGCATTGAGAACTAAAACAGGGTGGGCTCCACCATGATGCATTCATGAAATCCACTCCAACCATTAGCTATATGGTGAAAATTCATCCATGAGGACTAAAAATTAGGCTCATATGTGTATATATGGGTCATGCCAAGTGAAAAAGTTTGGATGCTGGGTATTCCCCTGTACTGTTTCTTCTCACGTGGCTTACTTGAATTATGGATGTGGCTGAATTCTTAACCCTATGGCTAAATTCTCAACACACGCTTTTCTAGTCGGAGTGGATGTTACATACACATCACGGTGGGGCCCATGCCAGCTCTCTATGTCTTGGTTTGGTCACCAGAGCTCGCCCGGCATCAGAGACCGGATTGCATGACCTCACCGAGAACTGGTGGGTGCTGGAAGTGATCTTTGGACCCACCATGATGCATGTGGTTTGTCCATGCCGTCGATCCATTTTTCCATATCATTTTCGGGCTTCGGCCCAAAAATGAGGGAGGTCCAAATCTTAGTTGAACCACAGCACAGGAAACAGTGCTGATTGTTAAAAAAATTTTAGAAGCCACAAAAGTTGTGGATCAAGCTTTTATTTGTGTTTCCAATCATCCAAGTTTGCATGACCTAATCAACAGGTTAGATGTAAAATAACATTACAGTGGACCTTAGGAAGTTTTCAATGGTGGGCATTCAATCACCACTGTTTTCCTGTGGTGTGGTCCACCTGAGATTTAGATCTGTCTCATTTTTGTGCTCATGCTACAAAATCAGTTGGAAAAATGGATGAACGGCATGGATAAAATATATACTTTGGGCTCCATGAGCACCAACCCTGGCTAATGGCGATCCACGTCATGGGACTGTCGACAACGTGCCAACCAAGGCAGCAAGAGGCGGTAGGTTGGGGTGGGCCCACCATGATCTGTATATTAAATCTACTCCATTCATAAGGTGAGAAACAAAGGTTTATGCATAAGTCTAAAAAATCAGTGATATCCATAATTTAGGTGGGCACGTGACGGGAAACAGTTAGGGTCCGCATAAATCAGCGCATTGGTCTAAATTTTATCCCTCATGTATGAAATTTTTCGAGGAAGCTAGTGGTTGGAGTGGATTTCACGTAAACATCACTATAGGCTATGTGAAAATCCAACCCCAGGCATCCCCTTCTCCCACTATTTCCCTTGGTGGGGCCGCTTAAATCATAAATCTACCTGGTATTTTATCCTTATGGCTAAATTGTCATCACTAACCAAATGCTTGGAGTAGATTTCACGAACGCATTACAGTGGAACCTCCCTGTTTATATTGTCAACATTCATGGGATTTGGACTGCACAATAGTCTCTTGCGGTGCAGTGCACAGGAGATCATATATATATATATATATATATATATATATATATATATATATATATTTGCATATTGACACATGTTGCACATGCAATCAAGATTGATGCGCGCTGGTACACATGCATATGTGGGGCGCATGAAAGTGTACGGTTACACATGTAGCGCATTTACCATGTGATGCGTGTATGGAACATGTTATTCCAAGTTATTTCACCTTTTCACAAGAATTTATCCTTTTTTTTTACAAATCTATCCTTGCTTTATTACACCTTTCAAGGGCCTGTTGTCATTATTATTATTATTATTATTTTATATATTATTATGCTGGACACAACTTTGCTTGCATCCATACAACCCCTAAGAGTTCTAAGTGGGCCCATGGGCCAAGAGACTGCATGAGCCAAAGCATATAGACCATTAAACAAGGTTTCATCTAGTATTTAATTACATACCTTTCACATTTACAATTTTTAACTTTCAATCTACATGTACAAATCTCAGTTGATACATTTGACAATCACAATTTTCAATTGAAGATGACAAGTTTCTCATTCAGTCGATTGGACCAGGTGTTTACTAGTTTTAGCAAACATTTCATGGGCTACAATATGAAAATCACATCAGTTGGATGATCTAATCCATTCATATGTGGGACTTCTTTTGTATATTTATTTATTGCCAAACCATGGATGGGACAGTTAGGATTTTCTGATAAAATTAATTCTTTAGAATTGTAATCAATAGATGATGGGCCTAACAAATGGATGGCTGGTTGCTGAATAGGACTACTTTCCCCCTAAATTATGTTGATTGTCCACTAAATAGTTATTGTTCAGATGGTATGAATCTTCTTATTGGTGGGATATTTGCAATGGTGGAATAAGAAATGTATTTTGGACCTAAAGTACAACCCATAGCTTGGTTAGACCGGCCAAGTGTCCCCTTTGCAAGTAGAAAACTACATGTTATGGTGCCTTGAGAGCAGATGATTATTTCCACGCATCGTTTTGGCATCACAAAAGTCCAAGTAAAAAAATTACCACATAATAACGAGTTATTTCTCTTATACACTACGTATATAGACATGGAAAGGTGAAAAGACTCTTATGTGCACGATGATTGAAAAATAAAAAATAAAAACATAAAAATATACATAAAACACCACTCATGCTCGTTTGAATGTTTGCTTAGACTGATGGAAAGAAAAAAAAATACCACGAGTTAGGAAGGGTACATTGGTTAGATCATCCAACTCATAGATTAGGTTATCATGTTGATGAGGTGTGCCAAAATTTGAAAACAAAGAGATAACTGAGACTTTTTTGGGGGGGGGGGCTGAAAGGTGGGAGCACACCACCTGTAATTTTATTGATTTGAAAATGGTTCTGTACAGGCAAGTGCAAATACAAGAAACAACTGACACTCATATCATATAGAACAAGCAAAATACACAAAATTACAAAAAAGAGAAAACAACTATTTTTTTTTTTTTTCCTGTAAACAGAAAGTATACAAAGATGTTTACCTAGCTCCAATGCTCTTACCCTCATTACTATTTAGCAAATACCATGGAAGGAAAAATCAAGAAAAACATTTTATCCATAAATATATAGAATTCTCTCCTTCCATTCCTCCAAA
Organism: Liriodendron chinense; assembly: GCA_003013855.2. Lineage (NCBI taxonomy): Eukaryota > Viridiplantae > Streptophyta > Magnoliopsida > Magnoliales > Magnoliaceae > Liriodendron > Liriodendron chinense. The sequence continues at coordinate 716,840 of ML058501.1, read as the reverse complement.
GTGCCAGAGTCCAAATAAGCATTCCCACTCCTGCTCCATATCCAACTCCAAATCCTATACATATTAATTCCCAATCGTAGTTCCTTTCAGATCGCAATGCTGATAGAGGGGATGGTGGTGTACCCTTGTCATCTTTGCATTTCCTCGACAGTGGAAGCCCACACAATTCTAAGTTCCCTTTGAATGATTCATTGTTAAATGTAAGAAACTGTCGAATTTGTGGTATTTTTCCCACGAGGAGGTTCTGGGACAAATTCAACACCTCAAGGAACATTAGATCCGTAAGATGCTGAGGGATTTCACCTGACAATTTATTCTGCGACAGATCTAATGATTCCAAATTCTTTATGTTTCCAAATGATGCTGGAATTTGGCCCATGAAATGGTTGTAGGACATATTGAGCACACAGAGCGACTTAAGATCCCCAAATGATTCTGGAATCTCCCCTTGAAATTTATTCTTCGAGAGATCCACTACGGTGAAGGCAGTAAGGATCTTTACTAGTTCTATCTCTTGCCCTTTGCTGACTATGGATACTTTGTTTTGATAGTATATGGAACTTCCGTTCATTCCGTATATTATTTTGCCCAGGACCGAAGATTGAGATTTGTCCTCTTCCATCATTGCCTTCCAACTCTTGAACATATTTGATGGCAAATTACCCTCGAAGCTATTGGAAGAGAGGTCAAGAATTTGTAACAGTGGGAAGGAGTGATTTGTTAGAGGGTGCCCAATGGTGCCGTGAAATTGGTTGGATCTCAAGATGAGAATGCGCAACTGAGACAAAGCTTCCAACCATAAAGGGAAGGTGCCATGTATTCGATTGTTTCCAATGTTTAATAGCTCCAACATTTTGCAGTTAGCCAAAGACCTTGGCACTTGGCCTTCTAAATAATTTCCACTGAGATCGAGTGTTTGTATATTACATCCCTTTTTAAATGTCTGAGGCAAGGTTCCATTGAAAGCATTTCCCTGAAGATTCAACACAGTAAGGACATCACCAATCTCACCCAAACATGCTGGAATCCGACCAATGAAATGATTGTAAGACAAATCAAGGACAGTTAGGAATGTTGCATTGCAAACTGATAGAGGGATTTCTCCATGGAAGCTGTTGTTCGAAACTGAAAAGAAAATGACAGAGGGTGATGGGATTGGAAGTGAACTTTCAAGCATGTTGGAGCTAAGGTCAAGAAATTGCAAGGCACCCAACAAAAGATGGGGAAATGGTGGTTCTATTCCCTGCAGAGCATTGTGAGAAAGATTTAAAGAGAATAAAGACCCATTCCCAATCTCCCATACCCATTTGGGTATTTCACCACTAATTTTATTGTTGGAAAGGTCTAATACACTCAACCGCACTTGATTTCTCAAGAAATCTGGAAATGCCCTGATGTTGCAAGATCGTAACCTCAAAAGGTCAATCTGGGGGAAGGAAACAAATGTGGAATTACCACCGCCATCTTGGACTGACAAGTTGTTATCTGAAAGATCCAGACCGTAAAGGTTTTTGAGGTTTTGAAATAAGCCTAGCTCCACAACACCCTGCAACTTATTGTTACCCAAATCGATGTACCCCAGCTGTGAAGAAGAGGCATTGTGAAACTCACCAAGTTGACCGCTAAGTTGGTTACCTGAGAGATCCAGAATCTGTAATGATGGGATTGAAAACAATGATGATGGAATGGTCCCACTAAATTGGTTACCTGAGAGTTCCAACCTCTGTAATGATGGGAGTGAAAACAATGATGATGGAATGGTCCCACTAAGTTGGTTACCAGAGAGATCCAGCTTCTGTAATGATGGGAGTGAAAACAATGATGATGGAATGGTCCCCCTAAGTTGGTTACCTGAGAGATCCAGCTCCTGTAATGATGGGAGTGAAAACAATGATGATGGAATGGTCCCATTAAGCAAATTATTCCATAAGCTGATCACTTTGAGATTCAGAAGCTCATTCCCATATGAAGAAGGAATTGGGCCGCTCAATCCATTGGATGAAAGATACAAGTATTGCAGTTTGGTAAGATTCAAAAGTGAGGATGGTAATGATCCAGACAAGTTGCAATTGATGAGCTCTAATCGAGTCAAGAATTTGAGATTACTGAGAGAATCTGGTAACTTTCCTGAAAATCCTGTGGATGACAGGATCAATTGTTGCAGAGTATTGTTTTGAGGGAACTCTGGCGAATTGATAGCTAGAAGTGGATTATATGATATGTCGATGATTTGTAGGTTTGGCAGCTGAAAAACACTCTCAGGGAATTTTCCATGCAATCCGCAGTCTGTAAGGAGCAGGGACGTCAAGGAGGATAAGTTCCCTATGAAATTGGGCACTACAAGTGAGAGATTGGTAGAGGTGAGGTCAAGCTCAGATAGGAAATGGAGTTGGGAAAAAGAAGAATCAAGGGGGCCTGAGAGACTACAATCTTGTAAGATCAACTTACGGAGACTCCCTGGGAAGCTGGGCACTGCAGAGGAGAGATTGTTATAGCTGAGGTCGAGTTCAGATAAGAAATGGAGCTGTGAAAGGGAAGAATAGATGGAGCCTGAAAGACCACAATCAGATAAGCTCAACTTGCGGAGACTAGGGAGTGGCAAATCTAAGGTCTGGCCCTGCAGTGAGATGCGTACCATGTCCAGACAGAGTTCACTCAGACTCGACAGGTTTTGGACGAGTGCTCCAATGCTTGGGTTTTCCAGTTTCAGGTGTTGAGATCCAGAGCCATTGTAATAGCCATTGTAAGATAGATCGAGAGAAACCAAGCTGGTCAAGCGGGAGATTTCCAGAGGGATTTGGCCATAAAAATGCAAAGAAGAGAGGTCGAGATGGGTCAAACAGGTGAGCTGGTCAAACCCAGGAGGGATTGGAGAGGGATCGAAGTCATTGTAAGCGAGGTTGAGGCTCTGCAGGCTCTGAAGATGAAAGAGGCTTTCAAAATCAATCCGACCAGAGATAAGGCGGCCACTGAGGTCGAGGCTGATCACGTGACCAGTGGGTCCATCACACGTGATGCCTTCCCAAGAGCAGCAATCGGTATTGTTGGAATTCCAAGAGGGGAGAGTAGAGACGGTGAAATAATGAGAGAAGTTAAAACCACGCTTGAGTTGGAGCAAAGAAGAGAAGTGAAGATGGTTGCATTGTTGTTGGGTAGTGGCGAAGAGAAAATTAGAAGGGAGAAGGAAGAGGATTATTATGAGAAATGATGGGTTTTCTCTTTTGGAAAAGAGGAGGAGAGCCATTACTAATATTTGGGGATCGATTGTGTTGGAATAGGAAGGGGGAGTGAGGTCTATTTATAGAAGCTAGTAAAGAGCTTTTACTACTGACTCACACGTGTGAAATATGGCAGCCACTCATTAGAGAAGTCATCAAACGATCAGAAAGCGTTGTGGATGAGCGCAACTTGCTGCCAACCTGGAACCAGCATTGTGGTTTGGTAGCTTGATGTATGCATTGTATATCCAAGTCGTCCATCTGGTTTGATAGCTTATTTTAGGGCATGATCCCAAAATTAAAGAAGATATAAATTTCAGGTGGACCACACTACAGAAAGCAGTGGTTATTGACCATTATAAAATCTTCTGTGGGCCATATAAGTTTTGGATCAAGCTGATATTTGTTTTTTTCATTCCATCCAGTTCTGCCTGACCTTATTAACAGGTTGGATGGTCAAAAACATTACGGAGGACTCTAAGAAGTTTTTAATGGTGGGTGTTCAACGACCACTGTTTGTCATGGTGTGGTCCACCTGAAATTTTCCTCTATCTCAGTTTTATGACTATGCCCTAGAATAAGCTGTCAAACTAAATGGATGGCGTGGATATATGATGCATAAATCCGCCTACGGTCAGGTTCGCACACAACATAGCTGGCTTTGGTGTCCCAGCCAAGTCGCGCTGGCCGTAGATTTTTACATGCACAGAAGGAAGAGCTTTCCACTCGGTTTCCAACAGTAACAGTGCCAAACGCGTGAAACAGGCTAATATTTTTGTGTTTTCGGTTCATCCAAGTAGGAGTAACCTTATGAAGAGTACGGATGGCCTATGAACATCAAAGTGGACCAACGGTAGGCATTTCCCTACCCAGTTTTTCCTGTTGTAAGGTCCACTCAAGTTTTGGATCTGCCTCAATAGGATTCCCCGTAAACATTGGCTTCTGAGCACAGGAACTTCCCGCCATAGGGTGTCACAAGCAATGCACATCCTGGGTATTCTGATGCTCCAATGGGCCTGATCCTTTTAGATAACACATCTATTCTATCATGTTTGTCTGATGAGCGGCTCTGATCAGCCTAACAAAGATGAGAGCACACTCGTCAGGCTGTCATCTCTTTGTCTACGCCCTTGCCTCACAAATGTCCCAGAAGTGTGCCAAGATGTGAATGATTTGATAAAGTGGGTTATGGTCGCCACATTGTGTATACCTATGTGGGCCGGTTCTTTGAGCCAAGGCATCTTCACCATGAGGATGGCCTAGTGACTGGCTCTGATCTCACATGTGTGCGTGTGCGTTGAGTGCAGAAAGAAAGGGCACTTGCTAGAACAAATGCATGTATATATGCATGCAAGCTAAGAGATGATCTTTTGCTGTCCATTTGTTTCATGCACTGTGGCTCACCTGATTTTTTTTTTTTTCCTTTCTTTTTTTTTAGCCAGTTTGTAAATTCCACATGTTTGATCACATAGAGGCATGTACGGTGCACGTTCGGCATAGGCCTTTTGAATGGATGGGATGAACTTTGCCTTATTTCCAGACGCTGATGATTAACTGACTACATGACCGGGTATCATTGGTAGTGACCATTCAAGAAGGGTGGCATCATGCGTCCCACTTCCTATCTCTGTCTTACAAACACCGTCAATCTATTATTTTTCTGAGAAAGGAGCACTGCCGTGTCAAACACGCATCACAGTAAATATGCAGGAGTTTGATTCCCACCATGGCTACTAGATATGAGGCCGAACGTGCTTTGATTCCCAAATGCTCTCTGAATTCCTAGCAAAACAAATAAATACATCTAATCAAATAGTAGAGTTCTCTAAAATAAACAACTTTTTAAGAACAATAAATACATTTAATCTTACGCAAAATCTCTTAGAAGGCTCCAAACAATAACGCTATCATCTGACTCTTTAAACACTAGAAGAACTAAAAATATTAAAACAACTAACTAAAATAGCAGATTTTTAGATGTTTACTTAAAAACCAACATTGAATTCGATTGCCCTTGGCATTGATTAGGATGTAAAGCTGGTTGAAATCTTTCAAACAACATATTATACGAGTGAAACAATAACCTGTTGCAAAGTTATGGCTATTGAAATCTGTTGCTAGATTCTAGATCAAAGTTTATGGTCTAATTTCTTTCGATCATAGCCATCCATGAGATGGTCATTGACTTTATGTTACATAAGATCAAGTTGAAAACTCAACCAATTTTTATTTGGCTTAAGTAAATATTTTAATAACTAAATTTGAAGGGTTTAGATGGTCACAAAAATATTAAATGTTTGGCAATACATAAAGTAAATAAAATACCTTAGACAAAAAACAACACATTATATCCTTTGCTGGAGCAAATTCTCACACTTGCGAACGAGAATGCCCCTTTCAACTCTTAAGGCCTGTTTGTTAACACTTAAAACAATCAAAGAATGGAACCAAGAAAGCTCGTAGTGTTAGATGTTGTTTGTTAGCCCCGAACTAAGAAAGTGCTTAGTGGTTCTTCACAGATTTTCTTCTGTGACGGAAGTCCAGATTAACGGTGAATACGGAATTAGTTATGCGATTCTTCTTATTTTACTTTCAAAATTGGCCCTGTGCCGCATAGATTTTGTCTTGCATAATGTATAACCCACTTTTAAGGTGTGGGACTTCTGTAAGCCTCACTGTGCTTCATGTGTTAGATCCAAACTATCCATCCACTTTTCCAAATCATTCTAGAGCATGAGCCCAAAAATTGAGGCACGTCTAAAGCTCAAGTGGACCACACCATAGAAAACAATGGGAATTGAGTGACTCCTTCCTAGGGACTGCTGGGAGGTTTATTTGTCATCTAACTTCTTCATAAGGTCACACAGACCTGGATGAAGGGAAAACACAAATATCAGCTTGACCGGAGCCTTCCATGGCCCCAAGAAGTTTTCAACAGTACGGTTGGCACCCAATTCCCACTGTTTCCTGTAGTGTGGCCCACTTAAGCCATAGATCTATCTTGTTTTTTTGTTTTATACCCTAAAATGGTATAGAAAAATAGATGGACAGTGTGGATAAAACATATACATCACAGTAGGCCCCCACAGAGTTAACATGACCGTCCGTCTCTGGCCAGGTACTGGTGGGGTAGTAAATCCCCGCCCGGATTTTGACGGGTGGATCCCCCGAACGGTAAGTGGATTAGTTGTTACCGGGTAACACCCGTGTGGGGCCCACCTTGATGAATGTATTATACATCCACAATGCACATCCGTTTTATAAGCTCATTAAATCATGTTTTTCAAAACTTAAGCAGATCCAAGTCTCCAGTCATGTTTTTCAAAACTTAAGCAGATCCAAGTCTCCAGTGGACCATACCACTGTACAAAGTGGTGAATGACCTTCAAAAGCTTTTAATAAGCCCCCATTAGCTTTGGTTCAAGATAATATTTGTATTTTCTCCTCATCAAGGTCTGTTTGACCTTATCAACGGGTTGGATAGTAAATAAAAATTATATATTTTCTTACGGTGGGCATTGGGAAGTTTTTAATGGCAAGGGTTCAATCACATTGTTTCCTATCGTGTCGACCTGAGATTTGGATCTGAGTAACTTATTACCTAGGTAACAGCTAATCCCCGGACGTGCCCGGCTTGGCTGCGACCCGAACCAGGGATGTGGGTGTGACCCTGATCGTAGGGCCCACTTAGATGCATGAAATATATATCCACTCCGTCAATCTGTATTTCCGGATTATTTCAGGACGTTTTTGCAAAAATGAAGAAGATACAAATTTCAAGTGGACCACACCATAGGAAATAGTGGTAATTGACCATTAAAAACTTTTCGTGGACTAGAAAAGTTGGATCAATCTGATTTTTTTTTTTCATATTGTATGATCTCATTAACAAATTGGATGGTAAAAAAAAAAATCTAAGGTGAACCCTAGGATGCTTTTAATAGTGGGCGTTCAGCAACCATCCTATGGTGTGGTACACTTAAATTTTATCTGCTTCAGGTTTTGGTACAAAACTTTAAAATAATTTGAAAGTATAGATGGATGATGCATATATGCATTTCATACATCACAGTCGGCCCTATTTTCCGGGTGGCACCCACGTCGCTGGCTTCCGTTCCGCTCCAGTCTCCAGATGCGGGCAAGGTGGCCATTTGGAGAGGGAATCGGATTGCGTGCGGAGTCCGAAGGCTCTTATCGTGCGGAGTAAACTCAGTTGTGCCCACCTAGAATGTATGTGCTCTATCTAATCCGTCCATATGTTTTTCCACCTCATTTTAGTGGTTGAGGCCAAAATTTAAGCATATCCAAATCTCAAGTGGACCATGCTACGGGAAACAGTGGGAATAATAATTTCCACTGTTGAAACCTTCCCAGGCCCTACAGTGATGTTTATTTGTCATCCAACCTGTTCATAAGATCACATGGATATGGATGAAGGGAAAACAAAAATATCAGCTTGATCCAAAATTGCTGTGTCCTCTGAGAATTTATCAATGGTAGACATTCAGTTCACACTTTTCTTGTGGTGTGGTCCACTTTAGATTTTGATTTGCTTCATTTTTTCGCATCAGACCTAAAATGTTCTGTTAAGATGGATGAATGGAGTGTATTAAATACGTAAATCACTGTGGGCCCTATAGAGTTTACTCCGCACGCTAGCGTGCGGGAGTTACTCAGTACGCAATCAGCTTCCATTGGAGTTACTCAGTTTCACATGATGTATGTGTTTCATCCACACTGTCTATCCATTTTTTTCAGATCATTTTAGGAAATGATCCCAAAAAATGAGAAAGATCCAAATTTCAAGTGGACCACACCACAAGAAAACAGTGGGGATTGAACGCCCACCATTAAAAACTTCCTAGTGCCCACTGTTTTCTATGGTGTAATACACATGAGATTTGAATCTTCCTCATTTTTTTGGCTCATGCCATAAAATGATATGACAAAATGGATGGATGGTGGGGATAAAATACATAAATTATGGTGGGGCCAGACCATTAAAAATTTCTTGTGGGCCATAAAAAGCTTTGGAGCAAAATAATATTTGTGTCGTAACTTCTTCCGGTCTTTATGACCTTATCAACCATTTGGATGTCAAACAAATATTCTGAATCTATAAAGTTTTTAATGGTAGGTATTCAATCATGACTATTTCCTAGGGAGGTAAGGGGCAAATGTGACGAATTAACAAATTTTAAACATCTCAGACATTTGTTAACAGACGGGCTGTTTCAAATTTTGTGCTTACTTTTCAGACTTCAACCATTCTCTTACAGTTACCAAATGATTTTCACGCTTCAAATTCAGATTTCATATTCAAACATTAGACTTCAGATTTAACAAACAAGTCCTTGCTCTGATGAAAAAAAAGGTTGCTTGAGGTGGACTAAGTTGAATCACGTTGAGTTGTACTAGCTCGACTGAGTTTTCGAACTGACAAGTCTCGTTGAGTCCTAACTGAGGCTTAACTGATTCAGGCGAGTTTTGAGTCAAGCCACCAAGTTTTGGAATTATGGTATGCATAATGAGGCCCACTTAGTGAATGGCTCAGATGTTCCAACACACTTAAGAAGATGTGCTACACTATGCTTATTAACATTTACAAAAGACTCAATTTTCGTTGGCATAGTTTTAAAAATAAGTGGGTCGACTTGAGTTAACGCAGTCAGATTTCGTCATCAGGGCTATCGACTCATCAGGATTGAGTTGAACAATGGTGTATCATATCCGATTAAGGAATATTGGGTTTAAGCTCTCAACCTCTGTGGGCCACACCATGTTCTATACCTAAATCCACTCTGTCCGTAAGGTGAGAACTCTTATTGGATACTAACTTGACAGTCCGATAAGCCACATCAACAGTTCAAAGGTCCACCATTCTCTCTCTCTCTCTCTCTCTCTCTCTCTCACACACACACACACTCAGGGATTGAGCCCTGGCTCACACACTAGGATCTCCACCAGCTCATCCAATCAGCAGAGACTCTAATGAGGCAATTGATCTGGGTGATTTACAATTGACTAACAGCTTTGATGAAAGATAAACTTAATAGTGTCCCCACACACTGAACCTATGGTTTGCATCCCATCCCTATTGTCTCCTGTGGTGTGGTGTGGTGTGGTGTGGTCCACTTCAGTTTGTGGATCTGGTTGGTTTTTCTTCCCAGGGTCCCAAATCCAGGACATAACCTGATGGACGGAATGAATGTTACATATATAACATTGTGGGACCATAGAGCTTTAAGAGTCGCACGTGTAAAATATGGGAGCCGTTCATCAGAGTAGTCACCATTTTTCCACACACCTTCCCTTACACGTCGAGTCATTAGAGGAGTCACCATCTTGCTTATGCTTTGCCTCATAAGTCAAGTCTAGCCAGATATTTACATGAAAATGAAAGACTGATAGAGTTGATTGACCTTCTCCACATTCTTAATTAGGCAGGTGTGCCCATCTCATTGTTAGATGGGCTATTCAGGAAGTGGATTGAGTGGTGTACCACACACCACCCACTTCACTGGTGTATTTACGTCAGCAAGTTCTGTGGGCCTTACCAAGAGGTATGTGTTATATTCAAACCGTCTGCTCATTTTCAGATGGATCCAAAGCTTAAGTGGACCACATTGAAGAAAGCAGTGGATATTGAACGTTTACCATTGAAACCTTCTTGGGGGTCATAGAAGTTTTGGATCATATTTGTTTTTAGGATTTTGACCATAGGACCCCTACAGAGAAATTCCCCACCTGTTCGTGCTTCAAAGTAATGCCTCAACTTACCCCTGATCACTTTGAATTTTCAGTGGACAAAACTACCCCTCATCCTTGAGCCCAATGCATACAGGTAATAATGATGGGAGTGGGACCTAACGATGGATCGTAAGCAACTTTGTAGTGGGGCACAATATTAGTCAAGTTGTCAATCCATGCCGTCCATCCATTTCATGAGATCGTTATAATATATTATGCCAAAATCAAAAGCCATTGGTAGATGAAGTGGACCACAACACAAGAAACAGTGTGTGTTGTATACTACCTTTGGAAATTAATTGGTGGGCCACAGACCGATTGGATAAATATGATATTTTTGTTTTCCCTTCACCCATGTATGTGTGATATTATGAACGGGTTGGATGACACATAAACATTACTATGGGTCCCATAGAGCTTAGTGTGTACGTTATTCGTTAGTCGCAGGTTCGTACTGGAGAAAAATAGCTTTCGTCAGTTACCTTTCCCGATCGAAAATTTACAACCGTTTGATCAAATGGGTCATCGAATGGTAGATCTAATCCGTTGATACTATTCGTGGCCATCGATTTCTTATTGAATGTGTTAAATTCACATTGTTTTGAGCTATTTATCACCCACAATGATGACAAAAGTGGAATGGTGTCTGAAATAATATATTCATCTTTATTGTATTGTGGGCCACAATGTCTAAAATAACACTCCGACAAATTTCGGAGAGAACAGACGGTTCGGATTTGACCAAAAACCAAAGATGGTGCCCAAAGACGTTGTACGGATTTGACAAGGGTGAGGTTGTCATGTGTTAAGTGTCGAGGTTGATAGGGTCTAGGTTGTCTGTCAACCTCAACCCTTAACACATGATAACTTCGACCCTTAACACATGACAACCTACCCTGTCAACCTCGACCCTTAACACATGACAACCTAGACCTTCAACATGTGACGACATAGACCCTTGACACATTACAACCATGACCTTGGCTTTTAACACATGACAACCTTGACTCCTCACACACAAAATTTTGAACCCTTAACAAATCACACTGGTTGACATGTGTTAAGGGTCGAGGTTGACATAATTATTCAACCAAGGCAATATATTACAAAATTTAGATTTCATCTCCTTCACTGCCTTCCACATGATAACCACACCCATCCGTCTCCACATCAAATCCCTTCAGGCAATCACTTCTCCTCACGACACCCATGACCATTCCTTTATGAAAGCCATCTGTAAGAAATGTCGTCGTTAGAACAAAAATAACACTCATTTTTAGAGTCTTAAAAGTTGTTGGCAGTGCCCATACGCCACAGAAGTTAATGGAGGTGGCCGTATATCGGAAAATGCAGTTGGATAGGTGGTGGTGGGTCCCCGAAAGACATGCTCGAAAAGGAAAAAGAATGGTATCAGGAAAACAACAACAGGTCCTTCAATGGCCTCCAACTGTACTTAAAAGATCTTCGAACCACGTCTCTAGGGCCTACCATGTGGTACGTATTAAATCAATTACGTCCATTGAAGTTGGAATTTGATGAAAGACCATAGTCTAAAGAATTACCCACATTTGCTGATCATGTGGACTACACCATATGGAAACAATTAATAATAAATGACTACCGTTATCGTTTGTTGGGCCTTGTGGGCCACAGAAAGCTTGACATGAGATTACTACCTTCCCCAAGTGCTAGTAGGCTACAACCTTCTAGTGGGCCCAATCACCAAGTAGTGGTCATAACATGCCTTGGGATCGAAGCTATAAAGCTTCTCCTGCATTTATAGGTCATATAGGTACTAGGTTCCAAAGCATGGATATTTTCGTCACCGAAAATTTAAAAAGTGGCCAAGGCAGTTGACGCATTAATTTGAAGCCACTAACAGGTAGGGAATTTCTCCATACTAAGGAGCCCCTATGGTCAAAATCTCCTTTTTTTACCTTACATCCAAGTCTGTGTGACCTTATTAACAGTTTGCATGGCAAATAAACATCATTGTGGGCCCTAGGAATGTTTTAACGGTGAGAATCATTGTCCCCACTGCCTTTTTTGGTGTGGTCCATTTGAGCCTTGGATATGACTCGTTTTTGGAATCATGCCCTAAAATGAGCTCGCTAAACAGATGGACGGTGTGGATATATTAAATACATCATTGTGGGGCCCACAAAACCTTGAGCTTCTTTGGATCATCCGTACATTCACGTTGCTCGAGGACTGACACGGTCATCTGCGCGAGCCACGTACCCACACCAGCAAGGTCACTGGTGTAGGGTACACCAGCCAATCCGCTTCCCTGATTTTCTGAGGCAAGGCATCTACACGATCCTGATTAGCAGCTCAATCTCGCCAAGATTGCTAACGTGCGCATTTCAAGTGAATGCTATCATAGTGGTGTTTGTATTCTACCATAATGTAAGGACTTTTCTCTGTCATCTTTTATTTTATTTTTTTGGGGTTAGTACACACACCCCACCGTTAGTAGACCCACCCACACTGTAGAGAGATGGAATTCCACCCATCATGGTGGGGCCATCCGTTTGGATCTAAGTCATTCGTCTAGGTAGTATAGGCATCTGGACGCCATAACCCGTTTGGATCTTTTCGGTTTTTTTTTTTTAATATATATATGGAAAAGTAATTTAAAAAAAAAAAAAACAAAACAAAAAATTGGCCAAAAGCAACGCAGACGCATAATTTACTGGATCTCAAAAATTGAGAAAATGGAAATTTGCAGTGAGTTGGGGGGAAAAGACCAGCAGAATAGCTATATTACCCTTGGAAACTCACAGGTTGAAGGGACATGATTCGTGCATAAGGTGGGCTCCATGGTTTACATAACCTGGCCCCAAACCACGCCGTCCATTTATTTTATTTTGACGGATCATTTTAGGGCATGAGCCCAAAACGTAGGCAGATTCAAGGTTTAAGTCGACCACAACACAGGAAGCAGTGGGAATTGAAAGCCCAGTGTGGAAAACTTCTTAGAGGCCACATAAGATTTGGATTAAGCTGATATTTGTGTTTTACCTTAATAAAGGCCTATTTGACCTTATGAACATGTTGGATGGCAAATATACATCACGGTGGGCCCTAGGAAGTTTTCAACGGTGGGAATTCAAACCTCCCGTGTAAGGTGCCTGAATTTTGGATTAGGTTGAAAACTGCTCTCCACCAGCTCATCTAATGAGCCAAGACTCTAACGAGGTAATTGGTCTGGGTAATTTACAATTGACTAACAGGTATAATTAAAGATACACATCAAAGTGTACCTACACACAAACCTATGGTTGACATCCCATCCCCATTATTTCCTGCAGTGTGATTCATTTCGAGTTGCGGATCTGGTTGGTTTTTCCTCCCAGGGCCCCAAATCCAGGTCATAACCTGATGGATGGAATGGATGTTACACATATACCATTGTGGGCCCATAGAACTTTAAGATTCAGGCGTGTAAAATAAGGTAGCCACTCATCAAAGTAATCACCATTTTGCAGATGCCTTGCCTTACACGTCGAGTAGTCACCATCTTGCCCATGCCTCGCTTCACAAGTCCGGTCTAGACAGCTATGTACAAGAAAATGAAAGACTGATAGAATTGAATGCCGCTCTCCACACTCTTAGGCAGGTGTGCCCATCTCATTATTAGATGGTGGGACTGGTTCTTTGAGTCAAGGCATCCACACACGGTCAGGATTGCCTGATCAGCGGCTCCATCTCACCAAGATTGCTATCGTGCATGTCCCAAGTGCATGCTATCATAGTGGTGTCTCTACTTGCTTCAATCCTGTTGTAAAGTTGTGGTAGACATAGTTATGAATGGCAGCCAATTAAGGCAGATCGGAAGCTCAAGTGGACCATACCATAGAAAGCAGTGGGGACAATAACACCCACTGTTGAAACCTTCCTAGGGCCCACCATGATTTTTATTCACCATCAAATTTGTTCATAATGTCATACAGACCTGGATGAAGGGAAAACTCAAAAATCAGCTGGTACAAAACCTTTGCGGCCCAAGAAGTTTTTAAGGGAAGGCATTCAATCCCAACTGCTTTCAGTGGTGTTGTCCACTTGAGCTCCGAATCTGCCTCATTTTTTACCCATGCCCTAAAATGATCTCACAAATTGTATGGAGAGTGTAGATATAATACTTTGCCCTTCTGTGAGAAAAAGCCGGTCATAATAGCATGGATAATTAGTCAAGTAATGATCCTTCTGTCATCTCATTAAACCCATCTCACCCACCGTTATTGAATCTTCAAGTCGCTCATTTATCCTCTCACAGAGAAAGTAGATTATGATAATATGAAAGCTATTTAGGTAAGGACCATTGAAAGGTACCCAACATTCATTGACTATTCAAGTTGGACGCAGATTGGGTGCTAGCCCCATGAGGACCTAAGTAAAGACGGACGATCTTGTCGAGGGTTCTGTGGGGCCCACCATGATGTATATTTTTTATCCACGCTATCCATCTATTTTGGCAAATCATTTTAGGGTCAAATGGACCACACCACATGAAGTAGTGGGGGGATTGAACTCCTACCATTGAAAACTTCCTAGGACCTACTGTGATGTTTATTTGTCATCCAACCTGTTAATAAGGTCACATTGATTTGGATTAAGGTTAATGATAAATATTAACTTGATCCAAGACTTTTTGTGGCCCTAAAGAAGTTCTCAACTATATATATAGGCTTTCACTCCCCGCTACTTTATGTGGTGTGAACCATTTTTGGGCTCATGAGGTAAAATGAGCAGAGACTAGAGGTGGACAACAATCCGATCCGAGTTGAACATGGACCAGATTGGATTGTTCAGCTGCTTGAGTGGGTGTGTTCGAACAATGTTCGAACAAACATTCGAACAAGATGGTTCTGTTCGAACTCAATTTGGTCTAGCCCAATCATGTTTGAACATGTCCGAACATATGGATTTCGAACAATTTTTATGAGTTCGAATAAGTTCGAACAATTTCGCTTTTTTTGCTTGAAAATATTTTTTCTACTACTGAATAGTAAATACCAATTTTTTCATTCTGTGTGTCCCACCATGATGTATTTGTTTTATCCACTCCGTCCATCCATTTTTACAGCTTAATTTAAGGCATTAAATAAGAAACGAGGCAGATACAAAACTCAAATAGACCACACCACATGAAACAGTGAGGAGAATGATGTCCACCATTGAAACCTTGCTGGGCTCACAGTCACGTTTATTTGTCATCCACCCTTCTCTCTCTCTCTCTCTCTCTCTCTCTCTCTCTCTCTCTCTCTCTCTCTCTCTCGATCGATATATATATATATATATATATATATATATATATATATATATATATATATATATATATATATATATATATATATATATAATCAAGTCGAACGAACGACTCGAGTCGAGTTCGAGTTCGAGTCGAGTCGAACAGGACTGTGTTTGAAATTGAATTGAATTTTTTTTCGAACACACATGGTGTGTTCGAACAAAGTTCGAACAATAAGACTTTCTGTTCGAACAGGGTTTTACCGAGTCGATCCGAGTCGATCCAAATGGTTAAACTCAATTTGTGTCCAGCTCTAACAAAGACTAATGAGGCAATTGATATGAGTCATAGCTGAGAAATAAAAGTAATTGATGGTAAATTACTTACTTTTATATTTCCTTCCAAAAGCAGTTGTCCCTAGAAGTCCCACATGGGGTATCGAGGTATTTACCAAAATCCCGTGGGGCCCACCACAATATATGTGTTATATCCACACCGTTCATTTATTTTTCCAAATCATTTTAGGGCATAAGTCCAAAACTGAGGCAGATCCAAAGCTCAAGTGGCCTACAATATAAATAATTGTGTCTACCATTGAACTTACCGTTGTTTGTGGTTTGGTCCACTTGATCTTCGGATCCATCTCATTTTTTGGCTCATGTCTTAAAATAATTTCAGAGGATGAATGAACAGTGTAGATATAACACATACATCATGGTGGGGCCCATAGAGTTTTGCTTTGAAAAGAGGTTGAAATTTGCATCCTTTTGAGGTGGGAATTCCATCTCTCTATCAAACACGGGTGGTAAAAATCATCATTATCCTTTTACAACCATTTATTTTCATTTACCTCCAAGTAAACAGACACACATCATAGTGTCCTCGCACACAAACCAATGGTTTGCATCCTATCCCCATTGTTTCTAGTGATGTGGCCCACTTGAGTTGTAGATCTGGTTGGTTTTTTTTCCCAGGGCCCCAAATCCAAGACAACCTGATGAACAGAGTGGATGTTACCTATACAACATTGGCCCCAAAAAGCTCTATGATTCACACGTGTAAGATACGGGAGCCACTCATCTACAGTAGTCACCATTTTCCGGGATTAGGTGGGATAAAGTGACATAGTATTGTGTGAAAGTAATTATTATGGGATGTCAGGGATTGGTAGGGATTAAATTGCCTAGATCATGTTTCATTTCATATTTGGAATATAAGAAATCTCCATGAATATCCTGGATGAATGGGAATACCCCGTTTGGAAACCCATATGGAGGAGTTGGTTCCAATGAAGATGCCTGACTTAGATTTTCTGCGAAAGGCTTTAGTAGAAGTTGGTGCATGGGGATGTATTATGGGGCCCACCATGATATTTGTGAGAAATCCATTCCATCCATTCGTTTTGAGAGCTCATTTTAGGATAAGAGACCAAAAATTATTCGGATCTAAAAGTCAAGTGGACTGCACGAGAGGGAAAAGTGAGGATTTAGTTACCACCGTTAAAACATTTGTATGGCCACAAAAGTTTTGGATCAATGTGATATTTGTTTTTTTCCTTCATCTGGTCTGTGTGACCTTAATTATGAACAGCTTGGATGACAAATGAACTTCATGATGGCCCTACGAGGGTTTCAACGATGGGAATCATGGTCCCTATTGCTTTATGTGGTGTGGTCCACTTGAGCTTTGGATCTGTCTTATTTTTCGGCCTGTGACTTCATGTGATATTGAAAAATAAATGGACAGTGTGGATATAATACATATATTGTGACACGGCTCACGAAACTTAGTGACATCAATACACTACCATGCAATTGGCTTCCGATTTTTTCTCGGACTCAGAAGTGGTATCGGGTGTTTTGTGTTCGTATTACTTATTGTTGGAATCTCATTGGCTCTTCAAATCATTACTTACTTTTCAGAGGAAAAAGATAACACCAGGCATAATCAATGAAAAGTACTCAGCAGTGGGCCACTACACAAAAAGATTGCACTAAGCACAATAGGTGAAATGTACCAAGCAACAGGCTACACGGTGTAGTGGTGCCTTACGCTGAGCATGCACCTAAGACACAATGTAAGGTTAAAAGATATTGACCAATGATTGTGTGTGCGATAGTAAGGCCATGAGGTAGAATTTTTAATCCACACTAAACTTCAGCCTTTGAGTCGGAAGTTGAGCTCTCATGAATGAAGAGGACTAGGCTAAAACTTATTATTTCCATATATTTGGGTTGTTTGGGCATTCTAGATCGTTTATCAAGCTTAATTATTGTAAGTAGCATGCATTTGTAACCATGTCTAAGGTAGAATATTATAACCACCGTCCTAGATAGGCCATAACTCAAAATTTAGACTCATCCAGCAATCTTAACCATCTGATTTGTGCCTTCAAATAGATTGTTGAAAGGAATTATCTTGTGTGTGACTTCGAATTGTTCAATTGGTATGTTAACCCATTGGATGTTGCTTGGCGCAGATTATTGAAATTTTCCACAGCAAGTCCATCTATCCAATTGTTAACATTAGTTAATCAATTTGGGTATTAGTTATGGTCCATCCAAAAAGTGGCCAAGTAATTTGATAGTCCAAATCAAGTGCATCAGCTAAGCTATAAAAAGTACTGAAAATTTTCTTGTTCATTTGCTATCAAAAGCAGGCACTTCTCTAACCCGATGGGCGCACAAAGCCTCAACCTTCCATAACGTGAGAGCTCTCATTGAACCACTTGGCATGCCTGACTTTTGGATTAGGTTGAACCCTGGTCAGCACCAGCTCACCAAATGAGCCCAAGACTCTGATTTACAATTGACTGGCAGCTCTGATGAAAGATACACATCAAGATGTCCCCACACACAAACCTATGGTTGGCATCCCATCCTCATTGTTTCCTGTGGTGTGTTCCACTTGAGTTGTGGATCTAATTGGTTTTTCCTCCCACCGGCCCAAATCCAGGACATAACCTGATGGACGGAATGGATGTTACATATATAACATTGTGGGCCCATAGAACCTTAAGAGTCACGCGTGTAAAATAGGGGAGCCACTCTTCAAAGTAGTCATCATTTTGCAGATGCCTTGCCTTACACGTCGGGCCATCAGAGTAGTCACCATCTTGGACATGCCTTGCCTCACTAGTCCGGTCCAGCTAGGCGGCTATGTACATGAAAATGAAAGACTGATAGAATTGAATGCCGGTCTCCACACTCTTAGGCAGGTGTGCCAATCTCATTATTAAATGGTGGGCCAGATTCTTTGAGTCAAGGCATCTACACACGGTCAGGATTGCCTGATCAGCGGCTCCATCTCACCAAGATTGCTATCGTGCGTGTCCCAAATGCATGCTATCATAGTGGTGTCTCTACTTGCTTCAATCCTGTTGTAAAGTTGTGGTAGACATAGTTGTGAATGGATTGAGGCAGCTGATTGGAAGCTCAAGTGGACCATATCATAAAAAGCAGTGGGGACAATGACACCTACCATTGAAACCTTCCTAGGGCCCCACCTCGATGTTTATTCACCATCCAACCTGCTCATAAGGTCATACAGACCTAGATGAAGGGAAAACTCAAAATCAGCTTATACAAAACTTCCATGGCCCCACAAAGTTTTTTAAGGGAAGGCATTCAATCCCAACTGCTTTAAGTGGTGTTGTGCACTAGAGCTCTGAAATCTGCCTCAGTTTTGGGCCATGCCCTAAAATGATCTCACAAATTATATGGACGGTGTAGATATAACACATAAATCATGGTGTGGCGCACAGAACCTGGTGATCTCAACGCACCACTGAGGTCAGTGGTGTGACACACCACGCTTCCGTTTATGAATATGGAAAGCAGTGTTATGAATCTAAAGCCACATGGATCATGGAGCACATGAAATTATTGAATCTGGACCACCTATCTGACCTAGCAATCTTAACAACCAAATCCTTTGACCATCATTTTTGGATCTTTGCCATCTATTGAGACAACCAACATTGTTAGATCTGGGCTGTCCATGATCTAGACTCCATAACCATCTGACCAAGCAGATGATTTAGACTCCGCAATTGCCACTAAGGATTTTTGGGCAGACGGATGTAATCCATGTACTTAGATGACATAAACACTAGATCCTTGCCTTCCAAACAGAATGATATTATTTGTGGTAGTTCTGGGCCATCAGTTCGGTACATGACATCCATTTGTCATGATGTGGGCTCCATGCACGTTTCTATTGACTCCTCAAGTCACTACTTTGTCCTTTTGTATGGAAAAAGTTGTTTATGTAAGGTAAAAGCTATTTAAGTAGAGATCATGGAAAGGTGTCTAACATTCATTAGTCACTCTATGGCCCAACTTTTTTATTAACTTTTCAAGTCACTACTTTGCTCCCATGGTCATGGTAACATGGAAAGTAATTAACGTACTAATTCATCCACCACCTCATAAACCCCACTATCTTCCCCTTCGTTATTGTGTCTTTATGTCACCCTCCATTATCGAGTTATTGAGTCTTTATGTCACCCTCCATTATTGAGTCTTCAAGCCACTAAGTTGTCTCCTTCACTATTGAGCCTTCAAGTCTACCTTAAGTCTTCATGGTAGCGTGAATGTTACTTTAGTAGGGCCTTGGAAAAGGCATTTTACATCCATCCATCACGTTGTGGGCCTCACTTTGCTATTGACTCTTCAAGTCACTATTTTGTCCTCTTATGAAGAAAAAATTGATCATAATAGTACAAAAGTAATTAAGATGGGGACCATTGAAAGGTATCTAACATCCAACCCCCAACCCCCACATTACGGCCTCCACTTTTTTATTTTCTGTTCACATTACCAGACCTAAGGCTGGATAAAGAGGATTGTGCCAATTTGGCAGCCACATCAAACTTCCACAGCTTCTATTACGAGTCCTTAGAATTCCATCGGTTCTTCAAATTATTACTTCCTTTTGGGAGGAAAAAACATTACAGTAGGCACAATTGGTGAAGTGTACCAAGAAGTAGGCCACTACACAAAAAGACTGGACAAAGCATAGTAGGTGAAATGTACCAAGCAATGGGCTAAACAGAGTAGTGGTGCATTATGTTGAGCATGCATGTAAGAACATAATGCACGGTTAAAAGAGATTGATCAATGATTCCACATTCAACTTGTGCAGTGATGAGACTATGGGCTAGAATTTTTAATCCATGCTTAACCTCAGCTGCTGAGTGGAAGTTTAGCTCCCACGAACAAAGAAGACTAGGCTCAAATTTATTATTTCCATGTATTTGGGTTGTGCAGGCATGCTGGATCACATATCAAGCTTGATTATTGTAAATAATATGCGTTTGTAACCATGTCTAGTGTAGAATGTTATAACTAGATGTGGGCAACGATCCGGGCCGAGCCGAGTTAGCCCTAGTTTGGTTTGGCTTGTTTTTATGCCACCCCAGTTTGTGGATCGGCCCGGTTTGGGTTTCGGGCCGACCTATGCGGCCCATGTTTGGTTTGCTTCAGAAAAATCTAGTTCGAGCCAGGATCGATTTGGTCAAAAATTTCAAATCGGGCCGGGCTGAGTTCGAACAGGTGGTGGCTCTCTTTTTTGTTTGTTTGTTTAAATAAAAAAGAACTTAAAAAGTTCAAAAAAAAAAAAAATACAAAGGTATTTTATTACGTGATGCTTAACATCCTCCAAAGGAGGAGTGTAACTTCAAAATAGGCATGTAAGAGCCTTCTCCAAACAAAAGTGCACAAGCATAATTTTACAAGTGCAAGGTAACAGTGTGCATTCATGTATATGTATTATGTATTATCCATGTCATTCATCCATTTTTACATATCATTTTAGGACATGATCCCAAAATGGAATCATATCCAAAGCTCAAGTGGATCACACCATAAGAAACAGTGTGCTTATAATCTACGAGCCGAATCAAGTTGAATCAAACCGAGCTTCGAGCCGAGCTGAGCCAATGCTACCCTAGTTTGAGCTTGGTTTGTTTTTTCAAATGAACTTGTCTTCGAGGTTTGGTTTGGTTTGAACTTCTTTTCGAACCAATCCGAGCCGAGCTTTCGAGCTGGCTTGGTTTGTGCCCACCTCTAGTTATAACCATCATCCTAGATAGGTCATTAAACAACCATAACAGTCTGATTTGTGCCTTTAAATGGACTGTTGAAAGGAATTATCTTGTGCGTGACTTTGGATTGTTCAATTGGTATGCTAACCCCTTCGATGTTGCTTCTGATTGGATTATTGATGTAAATTATTGGCATTGTTCACGGTAGGTCATCAACCCAAATATTAACAATACTTAAATCAATTTGGGTCTTAGTTATGGTTCATCCAAAATGTGGGTAAGTAATTGGATGGCTCGGATCAGGTGCATCGACTAGAGTGTACAAAGTATTGAATTTTCAAGTGTGGTTCATTCATTATCAATTGCATTGGTTGGAAATAAGCTTGTTTTCTTGTTTCGTTTAATTCTGTCCAGAACACCTTTATTTGAGATGTCTACAACTGCGGGCTTCTAAAGTATGCCTAGCGTGAAAGGATCCTCTCCACCTTTTGAGTGTCACAGTACAACTTCCGCTTGAAATATGCCAAGATCGGTCCTCACTAAAGAGGATGAATTATGTGATGTTCCGTTCATTAGACAATATAGACGTTCTAATATGGGCCCATTGTTTGGTGATCCCTATCCTTTGATATTAGCCTCACCAGAAACCTCCTAGTTTCTGGTGGCATGATGTCCACATTCAACTTGGGAGGCTTCTGGTATGGTACATCCATTATGGGTCCCATGTCATCAATGGTTTGGATCATTAGAAATAGAAGAAAATAAGAAAATGTAAGTGGACCCCACAAATCACAATGCACAAATCTTAGAAAATGCAAAGTGCGTTTATTTGACAAAGAAAAGGGAAGCCATTTGCACTTCCCTAACTTGTAATTATGACATGCTATTCTCTAGGAACATTGTTACAAGCAGTGTTGTCAAAATCCCACGATTTACAATTAACGATTTGAATCCCACCTTTGAATCCCTTTTTATATGAGTCTTACAATTTTATGATTTGAATCCCTGCTATTTATGATTCAAATTATACATGTTTTCTTCTATTTTAAGCTTTTGGATTTCATTTTATGTTTTTTAAATTGGTGAGGACTTTAAGAATCATTTAGAAAAAAAAAAAATCTTAAAATAAAAAAAAGGATCATTTATAAAAGGTAAATTATTTTATTTTGTACTTTATAAAATATTAAATGATATATATTTTCTTCAATGTTAAATCGTTGAGTTTTTTTTTATGATTTCTTACTTCTCAACTGGTAGAAACACCAAATTGATGTAAGACATCTGGAATGTTTGTATGGATGGTTATGATCATCTTGACTTGTATGTATTGTGGAATGAAGGCTAGAAATCAAAATATGTTTCGCCGGTCTACAGAATGAAATGTCACTTTTTCAATGCGATTCCACATTCAAGAAAGGTATTAATAACATAAATTATTAAAGGATCCGTGTATGTTTTTTGAGGAAAATTTCTTGAAAAACAAAATAAAGAGGAAAGATAAGAATCATCTAACTTTTAAGTAATACCATGTCATCATAATGTTAAAGTTTTTAATTTTTTCTGATTTATTTATATTTTATATTATTTTAAGAAACTCATAAAAAATATTTACGATTTACGATATGATTTGTGACTCGATACGATTCAACCCCTATTATGATTTGCAATACGATAACAATTTTGACAACATTGGATACAAGAAATAAGCTTCTTGTCGGATAATAGTATCTAAAGTGGGCCCCACTTCCCATCATGGCCCTACCTTGTCTTGATCAAAGAGGAGAGGCTCACGTTTTCTTGCTAACTGCACTCCAAAAATAGTGATTTCGATGAATATGATTAGAATGGTGGCTCGACATGTTTTGATTTTCAATTGCTCTAAAAAAAATTTACTCTCATTCAGAATTGAAGCAATTTTTAAGAAAATAGAAATTAGACTATTGTTACTTGCTTACCCAGGGCTCATCTTGTGGTCTACAGATCGGACCAAGCGGGCGGCAAATGATCCATCAAGACAATGTTTCACTGGGTTGGAGAAGAAGAACCCTTTGTCCGTAACAAAATCAAGTGGGACATAACTATCAGCAGGATCTATAATGAACTCCTGCAATCAATTTTATAGTAAACATGTTATGATGTGAAAGTATGAAGAGCTAGTGAAACTAAAAGTGTGCTTGGTTAAAAGCCCCATTAGGGAGAACTTAATTGAAGTGTGACCCAACTGGAATTACTTATATGTGGTTAATTTATTTTTAATTTTTTCTTGGGTCTCAAAATCGCCATCCATTTCCTTCCAGTTAGGACATGAAATGAAGCTAATTAGATTTGGGCAGAAAGCACCCACCTCAATCATAACAAAAGCACATAATTAACTACAACCTGCCAATATTTTAAGTCCTTTTCCTTTTTCTTTCTTTCTTTTCTTTTCCTTTTTCTTTTTTTATTTTATGGAGAAGTAACAGCAAAAACAAAAAATTGGCCACAAGTAACACAAGCACTTAAATTTTCTGGATCTCAAAACTTGAGAGAATAGAAATTTGGACGAGTTGGAGGAATAGACACGCAGAATAGCCATATTACAGCAGGAGCTTCTCTAACCCAACTAGCACCTCTACTTAGAAACTCACATGCCAAACAGGCACTTGAAGGGAGAGTTGAAACGTGCATAAGGAGGGCTCCATGGTTTACATAACCTGGCCCCAAAACCACGGCACTCAAGCAATCAAGTCACTACAAATGTAATTAAAAAGTGGGCGGTTCAAGAAATGAAGAAATTCCAGCAGCCAGCTGTCTCGATTAATGGAGAAGCCTCACCATCCCAACGGCAAGGACCTGTTTGTGCATGTCTCAGATGTACCCACACAAGGTTGGCATGTGTGGACATGTATCTACTCTTAATAAAAGAAAAGTTGCTGACTTTGAATAATGATGGTTCAAAGAAAAAGGGTGGAAACCACGAAGGAGAAGACAAGCCAACCAATCCAAGAAAACCATTACTGAAATGTTACCTATTATGAACTATCAAGATACCAACCTTAAAATTCTTAAAAGAGGAAAACAGTGAGCCATGCAAAAAACGAAGAGTCCATACCGGATGCTTGATGAGAAAAGCAGCCACTCTCTCCTCATTCTCTTCATGATCGATGGAACAAGTACTGTACACTAGTGTCCCTCCAGGCTTCACTAATCTATAAATGCAATAATGTCAAGGTAAAAAATGTAGAAGGCACCATTCTTTTGCAGAAATCTTAAAACACTACAGTATTATGGGATATACATTAGCTCATTAAAATATCTTTGACGATCTAATATTGTACTTTGTGCTTCTTGGGGAAAAAAAGGTTGCCGTGTAAACATAGCTATTCAGAGAAAACCATAATGTATTTCCTTTTGTGGCCTAATTTATTAATCCTCACAAAATGTAGTCCTCAAGGACTGACCCTCAATTAGATGCTTATATGTTACCAATAAGCTTCTATTTCATGTGATTTTGCAATATCAACGCTTTTGACATTAGGACAATCCAAGACATGACCCAAAATTCCAGGACAAAGTATGGATGTAGTGTCCGGATCATGTCATCAGATGTGTTGCTCGTTGCACACTTCAAATAAATGCCTTCACATGCATCATTCATGGTTTTCTTTTTCATTTTCTTTTTCTTTGTTTTATATTCAGTAGATTGTAATGTCAAGGATTCCTCAGTTCTCCTTGCACTCAGCTCATCCCTATTCTCTTGCTGTCAAGGAAATTGCGGCAGTTAGAAGTGGGTACAAATTGAAGGCCCTAAAAACAGCTAAGGGAAAGCCCAAAAGGATGTGACTGGAGGTAGTAAGAAAAGACTTCATAACCTATGGTCTAACTGAAGTTAAACGACCTTGATGGACTGGAATGATGAAACAGGGTGTAGCCGACCCCAATTAGTTGGGATAAGGCTTAGATAATGATGATGATGATTAATATCAATAGGCTAGTCAGGGGTGACACTCTCCGCCACTTTTAGAGTTCAATTCTTCTTCCTTCTATAGGCTGTCCATCCTTGGTTTTTACAGGACCCACCATGATTATTATATTGAATCCACTCTAACCATTAGATGCCACGATAAAGCATAGTCTTGGGCCCAAAAATCAGGTTCATTAGCCATTCGAGTGGGCATACCAAGGAAAACAGTTTGGAAGGTGAGCTTTGCCTTGTACACTGTTTCTAGCAGGCCTCAAAGGAGAGCCAGCAAAGTTGGGTCGTAGCGGGGCAATTGCCAGGCAAACCACTAAGACGAATACACCAATCCCAATCTAAGGCCCTATTTTAAGTTTGCACACATTCATATACCTACTCACCACCTCGATCCAAATCCTTTTAGTTCTTCACATCATCCTTCTTTCAAGCCGTTCAACTCTAGTAGAAGTTTCCACCTTATCAAGACCATCTTTGGCTTTCATAGAACATAGTCAAACCATCTCAGCCCACTCACCAACATTTTGTCTCCTACAGGGCTACTCTCAAGCTGCTTTTGATGTCCAAGTCTTCATTATGTCCTTCCTACTATTTCCAAACATACATCTCAACATCCACAACTCTCACTCCTAACATTGCCTTTGAATTGCCCAACGCTACCCCATAAAGCATTAACAGCCAAATAAATTTTCCTTTTAATTTTCATGAGCATGTCACTATCAGCACTCTAGAATTGAATCATATATTATCACAGATATATATAAAGATAAAATAAAGGGAAAAAAAATTGTTGGACAAGACAAAAATAGGAATCCAGATACATAAGAAATGCATTAAACTAAACGGCCATGTAAAATAAAAATGAAAGAGCGCGCGCACGCACGCACACGCGCGCGCGCGCGCGCGCGCGCGCGCACACACACACACACACACACACACACACACACACACACACACACACACACACACACACACACACACACACACACACAGAACCAAACATGTTACATAACACAAGGCCTCTAGGAGAAAACTATGAGGAGAAGAAAGGGCTTGAACTCTTACAGTGAAGCTGCATCAAGGAGCTCATCTTGTAAATTTGTCAACTGTTCCAAATCCTCTAATCTCCGGTTCCATCGTAAGTCCGGTCTCTTAAACAACAAATTGAATAGGAAATGAAGATTCAGTCCTTAAGACTTCAGAAAGGCAGAAAATAATCATGCTCGTAAGACACCTACCACTATCGATCAAAGCATCTTAGAAGCAAGCACATGTACAATTAGTGACCCAAAAAGAAATAACATTATAAGTCAATACTCTCAGTGATTGCAACTATTTGATGATTCAAACCAATATTGGCTATTTTAAGTTTTTCCAAATTCCAAAACAATCCCGATTTAATTATCTTTTCAAGAAATATGAACTTGTTTTAGAAAAGGAATACCTTGGAGAGGACACCCAATCCAGAACAGGGGGCATCCAACAAAACTTTATCAAACTTCTTGGAGATCTTTTCCTACAAAAATCAAAAGTTTGGTGAATAAAAACAAAGATTGTAACAGGAAATGATGGCAAGAAGATCCTAAGCACTGCATAAACCACATGCCTCAATAAAAGATTGAATCGTCCAGCTATTATTTTATAAAAATAACAAAGAATGTGTCGTTCCCTCATAAATCTATATAAACTATTAAAAAAAAAAGGATATCCTACGCTTCTTGGATAAAGGGCACCACCATCAACATCAAAAATTTTGCCTAAAAATCAATATATTGGTTTGCAGTTAAGGCTACAGGAGATCAATAGGAATTGCGATATTTGTAACTTTGAACATCTTCAATGTTAGAATCCACACAATATTAGGACATGCGAAATCCAAAGATGTGCCAACTGTGCTTTAGCAAGATGGTGTGTGGTTCATGGCTACTGAATGTGTTCAATATAAATCTCATAACATTTTCTGACTTATTTGATTCTTTCCAACAAAAATTAGACATTTGCTCTATTTTAGTTATATCTATTGAAAATTCATTGAAGCAGTTATTGGGGCAGCCATTGTTCCCTCAATCCATCATAATAGAAATCAATCTATATCAAGGTCAATGGGAGCTAGGAGTGACAACGATTTGGATCAACCATATTTTAGCAAAATCGCATACAAAAAAAAATGAGAAATGTTCTTGTTTAATTCAGTCTTGATTGTTAAAAATTCAGTCAAGAAAACGGATATACCAAATTTTGGAGAACGAAAAGTGCTGGTTTAATAAAGTTTGGACTAAATTTTTTTTTAAAAAAGTGAAAAAAGCTAAGGTAAAAATAGAAAACTTTAGTCAAAATAATAGAAATTATATATGTATGAACAATATTGTACATAGCCGATCAAATGGTGTATGGTGTTCTCTGCCTCCCTCAAATCCATTCTTTTTCTTTTTTTCTTTTTTTCTTTTTTTGTGAAAGGTAATGAAAAATTTTATTAGAGAAAGAGCACCAAGAAGGCCTCGGCAACAGATACAACTGTTAAAAACCCGAAAGAGAAAACTACACCTGCCAAAATCATTTAAACGAAGAAGTCCATCACATAGCATATAGCTTCACCTTTATAAAGACTTCCAACGTTGACCCACTTATGTTACAAAAGCACTGATCTTTCCTTTCTCCCAAAAGGTCCCAAATGGTGTCTGGTGTTCTTTGCCTCTCTCAAATCCCTCTTTGTGCGTGTGTGTGCGAAAAATAATGAAAAAATTTATTAGAGAAAGAGTACCACTAAGGCCTCAATAATATTGACGTTGGGGTAAATCCCCTTCCATTTTTGTGCGGGAACCCAACTCTGTTACAGTAGGTGTTGCCCATTTGCTTTTTAGTCTAATGGGAATATGGACCTTCAATAATATTGACGTTGGGGTAAATTTGGTTCGATTCTGGGGTTGCCTGGCTGAGAATGAGGGTGTCATCCCCCATTATCCACTGCTTTGGTTAAGACAACATTAGTATTATTGGTCATGAGCATGGTTCCAAATGTCGATATCGATCGACGTGTCAGCCCGACGGAAAAATGTAATACGGCATCATGTATCAGTATCAAGGCTGTATCGGCCTTTATCAGTCAAAATTATTTTAAGCAAAAAAATATGAAAAAAAAATCAGATATCCATGAATCTATCATTTTTTTTTTTTTTTTTTGTGTTTTAACCATGTATTCAATGGTGTATCAGACCATTCTTTGATGAGAATGTTGTCAGCCGATTTAACTTGTTGAAGATCAACTAAATGGGTCATAAATGAACACAAATCAAGTATGATTTGGTGAACTAGGCCTATAACATTGAAATACAACAAAAAGGAGATGAAAATGTAAAAAACAAAGTGAAGGTTTACCCTTCTTTCCAATTTTTTTCCATAATGGTCCACTTTGATTTAATTTATTGAATCCCACTCAAATAATTTGTTTTGATCCCAAAATAGGTCTAGATCTAGCCTAAAATGAATTTTTAAGCTTCTTCCATGATTTAAATAAATAAAAAAAAGGAAGAGAAGTGAGAGAAATTTTGAAGAAAAAAAATTCATAATTGGACTTTTATGGGCGTATCAGCTTGTATCGGTCGTATCGGTGCCGATATGCCCCATATCAAACAATACGGGCCGATATGGGTCAATTTTTTCGTATCGGGCCGATACGACCCAGTATCGTGTATTATCTCGTGCCGATACGGATACGATAAGGCCCTATCAGCCGATATGATACCGATATTCATATCTATGGTCGTGAGCTTTGAGTGGCCTGACCTTCTGCCAATTTGCAACTATTATATCAAGGGCATGGGCAGTAGTTGTGGGGGGGTTAAATTGTGCATTGTTTCTCGTCATTCCTATTTTTTTTTCACCAGTTTCCCCAAGGGCAAGGTTTGTTAATGTGGGGGTCTGATCCATACCAAGCTTCAACCCTCTTGGTTGGTGTGTTCGTGTGGGTCCACTGGTTAGGGCTTTCAATGGAGCAGGTCAGATCCAAGATCTGATTCGCTCTGAATCCGTATGATACGAATTTGGATCTTAAAATAGGTCCGATTATTTAAATGGACCGGATTTGGATCTTATAATAGGTCTGATTACTTAAATGGATTGGATTTGGATTCAAAGAAACATGTCTGAGTTTGATCCAAATCCGATCCAGATCCGACTCAATGTCACCTTACTGTATATGTTATATTCATGCTAGCCATCCTTTTTCCATATTATTTTAGGCCATGTCTCAAAATTGAGACATGCCACTCTCAGGTCGACCATATGACAGTAAATAGTGGGATTTGCATCATTTTGCTACTAAATTAAATATATCATATTATATATTTTTTTAGATTTGTAATGGGGTAGATTCAGACCTAGATCCGACCTGAATCCGATGGTTACATGGATTTTGGATCGGATATGGATATCACCTTTTGGATCCGAGTTGAATCCAAATCCGTCTACAGATATTCGGACTTGAAGCCGGATCCAACTAGATCCGATCCAGATCTGACCCATTGAGAGCCCTACCACTGGTGAGGCCCATTACTCCAGTGGGGGCCATTACTCCCGTAGACCCACAATGTTTAAATAGCTTCACTATGTAGCACGAAGCTTTCACTATGTAGCACAGCTTAGCCTTAATGCCTCGTAGCTCATGAAAATAGCTCAAGTCACAGGAAGCTCATACAACATGTTAATTTTGCATACACTACATGCTACATAGCCTATGATGCATGCTACATAGCTTATGATGCATGCTAAATAGCTTATACTACAAGTTATTTTTCACTAAAACATTAAAATCAATTAATGTTTTCAATGAATTATTACATTTTCAATTTTAAAAAAAAAAGTTAATCCTTTCAATGATTATAGTAAAATAATATTAGTAACAGTATTAAATCAATTAGGTTGCTCTTTCTTACCTTTCTACTTAATCTTTATCAATTTGCCTATTACTTTAGGTTGTGTCTGGTTGCACAACATGTCATTAAATTTCATTATTAATCAAACTAATTTGGTGCCAAATATCATATCATGATATTTGGTGCAACCAAGCACGGCCCTAATTAAAAATTTAGAAGTAGCCTGTAGCTTATGCTACATGCTATATAGCTTAAGCCTCATGCTTAAGACTACACGCTAGTTACTGTTTAAAACACTGATCATGCATATATGAGAAAATGGGTGGTCAGTAGAAAATTACGGAACACCCATATCCAACATGCATGTATGAGTTAACTGGTGGGTAGACCAGCCCGATTTTACAGCCAATGCATGTTCATGGTGGGCACCACCAGATGAATAGCGCACTGCATTGGCAAGTAGACGGTGAAGCCCTCCCTTGCACAAGAGAATCTATTGTAAGTTAAGGAGATGCTAATACATCTATTGGTTGTATAAGGTGAAAGAGCTTTTTATGCCCTACTAATGCATAACACGCAGAGAAAGCGAATGCATAAGAATCCAGAAATGTTTGCAAGGATGTTCCGACTTCCGAGAGACAAAGACATTTATTATAACATACCATGCAGAGAAAGTGGATACATAAGAATCTAGAAATGTTTGTTCTGAGAGACATTTATTATCACAAAAAAGGAAACGGACTAATATTCAGCTTTTCTAGTCTCAATTCCTCTTTCCAACATGAATATTCGTTATCAGAGACTACTGTACAATAGTGAGAATTTGGATTACTATATAAACCAAAATCGGAAAGGATGAGTGAATTAAACAATCAGAGCGTGATAAATTGCATATAACGTATACGCCTAATAGGAAGAGAGAAGTTAAATTGTGGTTTTTCCTGATAGCTGCATCCAACATGCTTTCCTATTATGTTGCAGATGTGTTTCCGACATGGCTATTTACAGAAAATGAAGCATTTCAGCCACATAACTAAGAATTAACATGAAAGTGAATGATCTTCTGCTGATGGCATGGCCCCTTCTATACATATCTACAATAATAAAAAGGCAAAAAACCAATGTTGTTAAATGCGACCGCATATTCGCATATGCATATCACATATGCCATGAGGGCATATGCGATCGCCTATGCTAAATATGCAAGGATATGTGATCGCATATTTGCCAATTGACACCATTTTTTTTAACAAAAAATCGAACTTTTGCCTATAAAAAAAGCATCCAAACTTCCTCCATTTGCAACATTATCACTCTAAAACTCTCTTTTACTCTTACATTCTTACTTCAAGTGCAATTATAATCTCTCTCTCACATAGTTCCTACTTTCAACGAAGTTCCAACATTCAAGTTGCTAGTTCCTACTTTTCTACAAGATTAAAGCAAGAAGATAATTCAAGAAGAGAAGTTTCCCTCTCACTTGGAAGATCATGATTCAAGCTTCAAGCAACATTCATTTATTTAGATTTTAGACTATTAGTATTATTTATTTATTTTGTAACTTGTAGGTAGTGCTTTTTTTTTTTTTTTTTTTTGGGGGGGGGGGGGGGGTTTGAGCAGTAATAGCCCTCTTATGATCCTTGCCAAAACCCTCCGAGGCAACCTCAGCCAAGGGTCCTGACCCCCAATCATAAGAGTACGGTGCCACTCAGGTAGTGTTAGTGTTATGGTGTACAAATAATAAACATTAAGATGTAACTTCAAAATTGTATTTGTACAATAAATAGCTTATTGATGGTTTTGATACTTAACTATATTGTTGAATGTTGAATTCGATGTACTTCATTCATTTTTTAATTGATTTTATTTCTCGCAAACTAATTTTATATATGTAAAATTATTATATTAGTTATCTATTAACTTAGGCAAGTTTCCCCTAAGTTCTTATGTTTTTCTACTCTTTTTTTTTTCAATTTTCCCCTTATCTTTCGGTTTTTTTTTTTTTTTTCAAAAAATAAAAAAATATGCGACTGCATATGTGATTGTGTGCGATCGCACATAACCGCATATGCAGTTTGACAACATTGCAAAAAACAAAAAATACACGCTTCTCAATGGAACATGCCCCAAGGATAATGCATATAAGTTTAGAATACGAACAGCATACCCATCTTTATATGTAGTACATGATTTATAACATTGCAAGCATGGTTAGGAGAAAATTGAAAATGTGGATTATCCTGAAGTTCAATGAACTCCAAATTTATTTTATTTCATTCATTAATTTTCTGTTGATGATTGACTTACAGAAAAGATACGAAGGTCAGCATGCACAACAGTGATGACATCATTGACATTGTGTGACTTGGCTGTCTCTTCGAGAATTCTTAAGCGGCCCTTGTTTATATCGATTGCAGACACCATACCTACATCATGACAAGGCATTAGTGAAAGATATTTAAGCCCACAGACATGTTTAAGGCAGCTCATGTACATGCCAGATGTACTAGCATGCACATAGGAATGAGATACAATCTATTCACACACACACACACAAAAAAAAAGAAGAAGAAGAAGAAGAAAGAAAGAAAGATACAATCTATCCACAAGAGAGCTACCTCTATACAGACGCCCTGGCCCAAGTATCGGGTAAATCACCAGTCAGTCAGGAATAGTTCACGAAACAAATTTATGGCTGATAAAAACTTGGCTGAAGTTTTCTAACCCATCACCTGTTTCTAATATAGTGGTCCACCTGGACCAGCTATAATTTTGGGTAAGAAGAACAATACTATCGCACCTGCTTAATGAACAGCTTGGATATTGTACCTGTCTACCACGGTAGCATGCATGGTGGCATGTAAATGGTATGCCTTTTACACAGGTATGGCTGATAAAACTCTGAGTGAAATGTTCAAATGTTGTGTTCACACAGATAAGAATTACAGGATCCTGTGCATAAGGACAGGATAAATGTCCTGATGCCGGCAATCCATACAGGTGAAGCACATGATCCCCAGATCTAGATCGCTGACTAGATAGGCCCATGAAATCAAATATCAGGAAGTAAAAAAAAAAAAATCAACTCTGTTTCGGTCATGACCATGTTGATGTGGTTTCAGTCTTGAACAAGCAACTATTTTAGGTAGTTTTAGCAGGTTTTGGCCTTTCGGTCATCTTAGACGGACCAAAAGCAAGAAGACTTGATTTCGACACGGAACAAGTTGCAGACTGGAATAAAAATTTAAAAGATGGATGGGCCCCATTGTGGATGGTGAATCCGAAAATCATTCAGACTTGATGACTATAGATGTCCAATCTGCCACCTTTTTTCTTGACTGATTCAGCATCATCTTCCTTCTACCGTCAAGAACCAATAAAAAATTAGGATATTTGAATCTGGGATTTTTGGAGAACTCCTATCCATGGCAGGGCCCTTTACATCTACAGTCTTGACCATTCCATGGGACCTCTTATACGACATGGCCCATCAGGAATTCGGACATTATACACATCCTAATGCATCAAGAGATTCAGGACTCAATAATTCTTCACCCATCTAGTACAGAAAATAGGATTTCATTGAAGATCACCTTGGCCTCTCAAACATGAAGCCATGAAAAGAGTCTTTCCTCCAGGTGCAGCACAACAGTCAACAATGGCCTCTCCAGGTTGTGGATCCACAACAGACACCACCAGACCTGTAGTTAAGTCTTGATCCGTTAGGAAATATATAGTTACCAGGAGCCCCAAATCCCAACACAATTGGGCTGAAAGATGAATAGAGGAAGTCCTAGATTTTCACTAGGAAAAGCAGACAAAAGTAATCCCAAAGACGTAATGAACTACAATTTCAAGCAGATTAATCTATTTGATTCAGACATGCATGGCAGTGTAAGAAATGACACTAGCGTCTGATGTGGCAGCCTAGGCAAATTCAACATGCAGACACATCATTCAGCATGGTAACATGAAATTATTAATAGCAAAAAAAGGACCTCCATGCAACCACATGTCACATGTTGATGCAGGTTGAATCTGGGCCAAACAAATCTCCAATGTTGATTTTCCTACATCCCATGATCAAACAATCCAAAGGCCTAGGCTTTTTTGCACATCACGTGAGGGTCAATGTATTTGATCCTTGAAGACTGATCATGATCACCTGGAGAGTGGGCCACCATCGTGGGTCCCTCATGAAGATTCCTCTAGTGTCTCCTAGCTCAAGATAGTTCCATAGATTTTCTCTTAGTTTTTAGTTATTGAAATAATTTTAGATTCTCACTTACTATTTCTGTCACTTATCTTGCGGCCCATTTTTGAGGTATCAAGCAATGTTGGAATAACATGACATTAATTTCAATTGGCCCTGTTTGAAAGCTTATTGAAGTAGCTAGCTCTCCAATGAGTCCAAGATCACATAATTTTGATGTTGTTTGAGTGAGTTACAGCCAATTTTGTGGACAACATACAACAATGACACGATTTCAGCAGTTTTTTTGTCTCTTTGCTTTGCGTGGGTGTTAGATTAAAACATATTGGCTGTTTCTTTTAGACTTTATCTCCTATTGGTTGCTAGTTTAGTAGCTTATTTCTCAATATATGTTGATATTAAGATGATTTTCTATTGGTTAGAAACTTAGAGTAGAATATGATTGAATCTTATTGGTTGAAGTTATGTGGCACATTGCAATTTATGCTTAAAAGCAACCCTCAATGCAAGAGGGAGGGTTTTTTGTTTTTTATTTTTTTTAATATACAAGTATTGTTGAAGAAAGAAGAGGTGATCAACCTGGTTTCTTTTATTTTGGAACAAAGTTTTCCCTATTGGAAATTCACAAAAAACAAATTTTAACAACTTGACTTTCCTCATGTGGAGTGTGTTCTTCTTCATTGTGGCGTTATTGAACGGAATGGCTACCCAACTAGGCCATTTGGGCCTGCACCACATGTGTAGGACACTTGTGATGGGTAGACCCACTGTCATTTAACCATGAGGTAGGCCGCACGCAAGCGCACTCATGCATACGCGCGTGCGCGCGCGGACACACACGAAAATATTAGTCGGCTGAAAGAACTTACTCACCATTGTGTACGTATGTATGTACCTTACCTGATAGTTAAAGAGCTTGAGTTTTTGGCTAAATGATCTAAGTGGTGGTTCCCACCTGAAACACAACACATGGTTGTGCATTGATGTGCTTGTGGAGTTACCATACCCGCATACTTGTATATGCTCAATCTACCATGTTAAACATGTACATGATACTGGCATTAGTACTCAATACTCTAGGATACTTGTGGTGAATGTCTTGCCAAAATCCTATTTTGTTAAGCTGTCATCATCATCTAAGCCTTATCCCATATCGGGGTCAGAGCTGCTACACAAATCCTGTTATGCTGTTCCACTCTACTTGAAATGTCAGATTTCCAGGATGCATCAGTAAAAAGATGTGGCAAAAGCTTGACACCGGCTGCCAACTGAACGCAACCCTCCTTCACACAGGCTTGGGACGAGAAATGGGAGCACAAAACTTCCATTGGCGGATTTTATTAGTTCATGGAAGTAAAAAAGAAATGCAGCAAATATATTACCCACTAAAGCATTGGAACTTTCACATATAATAGCACCAGAAAAAGGACAAGTTAATTAAGATTATGTCCAAACAGAACATCTTAACATATACCCGAGAAATATGCCTAATAGGTGTCTAAAGAAATAAATTGTGAATAGTTGTTAATAGCTGTCTTGGCATATGCCCAACACCCATCTGATTGGTTACTAACACACACATGCTGAACACCCATCTGATAGGTTTCTAACACCATCAAGATTTTTAAAGGGCAAGCATAGTTGAGAGCAATGTTTTAGAACCGGACCTGGATGACAACCTGTTCTAGTGGGTGGTCAGTCCAGTCCAAACTGGTCCAACAGAGTTGACCTTTCTTTGAGGAGAACCACTTTAATACTCTGGCTAAGGTTGATAACCAGGAACTCAAAAAAGGTAAACATGGCATACAAAGTAACTCAAATTGAACTGTCTAAATTGTGAATCCAAATGAAGATATGCTGACTTGCAAGGGGAAGGCCCACAAGGACATGGAGGTAGTAAGAAAAGACTTGATCAATTATGGTCTAACTTAAGGTCTGGCCCAAATGGGGGAACAGAGTTCATGTAGCCAACCCAAACAGAATGGATAAGGCTTAGACAATGATTACGATGACTAACTTGATCACTAAAGCATCTGATTTTGTAGCCATTTAATGGATGGAAGAATGGAAATGGCCAATGGTCCTCACTAAGCACATCGAAGTTTAGATTCTTTGTAACAGCACTGGTGTTTAGTCCACCACTCATCTACACTGAGTCCCACAATATGGACAGTTAAGCAGAGTTTTAAGTCTGCCACAAGTACGCATTTCAAATGCCTGTATATCAACAACCGCACTCTCCCATGTATCAAATGACTCCCCATCTTTGAGTACTATTTGACAGACAGGATTGGATGGTTGTCTAGAGACAGAGAAAGGTGAGGACAGAGAAATAAGAAAAAAGAAAGAAAGAAAAAGAAGCAGACATGCTGGTATGTACAATTTTCTTTTCTCGTTTGTGCTACACACCCAAATGCTCATGCAGCCCTGCCCATCTGAATACATACATATGTGCCACTATAACAAAGGTGTGTGACATCCTAGTTTTCAATATGGAGGACAGTGGGCCACGCTATTTTCAATCTTCTAGTGACACGTCTCAAGTCGAATAGTTCCAATTAAGGACTAGAAAATCTCGAAAAATAGTTCCAAGCTATTTGGCTTCTTGATTTACTCATATTTATAAAATTCCCAACCTATAGTTACAGAAGTTCTGGGGCACATTTAGGTCAAGTTTCAGTTTCCTTCCAAAAGTCATTTGTTGAGGAAATATCTGGGCCCTGCAGATGACGTCAGCTTTTGATAACTCTTAAGCATTTTCCATTTTTCAATAAATTCAATCAATTGAGAACTGGGAGAAGCAGTCCCTCCGGACAACAACCAAAACTTGCATTGTTTTCTGCCTGGACCGCATGTTTCCCAAACAAACAAATTCTGGAATGGAATCAGAGCTTTGTACATTATGAGATATGACATATGCATCAAAGTCATGGTTTTAAGAAAGGGAAGAGTCAGGTGCGACCTGTCTGAGTCAACTCAGACTCGGCCAAACAAAATCTGGTTCAACACCACAAGTCACCCTCAACTCAGGTGAGTCAATTCAACCACAACTCGACCCAATCGTGACTCGACTCAGGCCCGAACAAGATGGGTCAGGTCACCAAGTCTTTTAACCATGATCAAAATGCACCAATTTAAATTTCTATTTCACCGGAACAGACTGAGCTTAACGAAGCTTCTAAAAAAACTTTTAGTGAATACGCACTTCAGTTTTTGCACCACGTATCAGGCATAGACCTTAGACCCTATTTTACAAAATGGTTGGGGTAAGGTCAGGGAAAAGAACTGACCTGCACTCTCATCCTGAACTGAACATAGACCGTCTTTCAAAAGTCCCGCTTGTATAACAGTCTGGAGCAGCAGAAAAAATAAAATGATGGATTTCATTAGCAAACTTGAGAAAACAATTGAAGCAAAAAGCCGTCAATAACAATGACAAAGACTTATGATCAGCTGTTTGAAGAATGCCGCATTTCATTCTTAAGAAAAGCTATTAGGATTAGCTGAGGAATTGCGACTCAAATTTCCTTCACAAGGAAAACCATGATTCCTTTTCCAATAGACACTAATTAAAGAATAACTGACTCAAACAACATTGGAAACATGAATGGCTAGGGGCCAATGGTTTTTGGACATGTATCGGAGTGCAAACAGCTGAGTGAGCTGAAATTGTACCACACTGCCCCTAGTCCCATGCATTAACCATGTACTTTGTATTCTTTGTGATGAAGATAAATTTAGTTTGAATTGAATAACCATCCAGACCCTTAAACGGACAAAATATCAAGTCCTATGAAAAGGAAACAGGTAATAGTAATACCCGTTTTGTTGTTTTATAGATTTTACCACATACCTGCATGCCAGTTTTGATGCGGACAAAATCATCCATATGCAAGGATGGTTCATGAGGAACCTGAAGTTCAAGAAAAGCACTATTAATGATAAAAACAAGGCGAAAACATCTATTACAGTAAAACATTGTGGGGGCGAGGAAACATACTCTTTTATAATCATTTAGAAAAAGAATAAGTGCATGCACACCAGTTGTAAACTTGATGTATTTAAAATTTGGGAATCAGATTTGAGTCTGAAATCCATCATGTATCAAATCCCGGGACTGATTAAGTTGGCAGGGAATTATTAGACAAAGTCACTTTCAGGCGGCTGTCAAGTGTATCTGTCCTATATTCTTGGTGCATCGGTCGTATGTGGGCTCCATACATGAATGTGTGTCCATTTTCATAGTGTTCTATTGGCAGGCAGATTATTGTATGGTTTTATCAGAGATGTTCTGATGTAGGATGCCCTAATTATGATGCATGCTCATGAAGGCAATTAAATCAGTGGAAAATAAAGACAATAATAATCTAAAATTCAGAGATAATCATCATAAACTAAGAAGATCATAAGGAGACATGCAATGGAGCAGGCCATTCATCACAACCACAAAGTATGAAATTCAATTATTGCTATGGTTGGATCCGTCGAGGGATGGAACCTCCCGATCTTGCATGGTCATAACCCAATCGATCAATGGGGATCACTAGTCCGAGGAATCAAAGAGTTTCTCGGATTAGGGATTTGAAAACTTGAGAATTTAGGATTTTGATTCGATTCTCAAATTTAGGATTTCAAGGATTGGGGATAATGGAGATAGAGAGAGAGTAGGAAGAAGATCTTACCTTAGAAGAATATTGAAGGGGCAAAAGAAGAAAAGAGAAGAAGAAGATTGGAGAAGAAGATGAAGTTTCATGAGAGGGAGAGAGAGAGAGAGGGAGGCAACCAAAGAGGCTTTCATTCAATAATAATCAACTAATGAAAAAGGTTTAAGGCAATACCCTTATAAAATTCGAAATTAACATAATTATCAAAATACCCCTACTAACAAAATTTCAAAAAAAAAAAAAAGACATTGGCATAAAATAACGTGCGCACGCTAACCCAAAACTCAAATAAGTGAAAATGCATAAAATAAACTCAAATCTAAGATATCCCATGGGCTCCGATGATGTTGTGATGAAAGTGGGCCACGACGAACCAACGGTCCGATTACATCATCATCGCGATCCAACGGTCCGATCATCTCCTCCAAGTAACTTACACATGTCTTCCCAAGGTGGGGTCTTTTCAAATGTTTCGGACTACATGTGTAAGGTCTTCAATGCTCCTCAAGTCGTCGCGAACGATTCAGGCCCGTCATCATCGAGCCATAAAGATATAGGTGTCACTCGCCTCCTAAGCTGATAAACCCTAAAGGGCTTGATGTCCGCATCATTCTCCTCATCTGAGAAGAACTCGACTCCGACGAGTTAAAACTCTTGCGGCGCTCTAGTAAATCTGGATTAACGCTCTGCAACTCCACTTCTGTCAACCATGTAGATTCTGACGGTGATTTATTCTTCCATTTGACAAGATATCTCTAGAAACATCCATCTCTCATGGAAACTATCTCCTCATCCACAATTTCCTCAATTTCTTGTTTGCGAATAATGGGTGGAGGAAGGGGTAGAGTAGGTTGTGAAGAAAACTCAGAGAAAGGCCATGAAAGGGACGAGGGATCAATGGTAGGATTAGGGGAACAGACTTAGATCCTCCACAATAAACGTTGGATTAATGCCCATTTCAGGTGGAAGATCAATCTGGTACGCGTTGGACCGAATTTTCTGTCAATATCTTGAATAGGTCCAGCACTACGCACTTGTAATTTCTTAGCGGAACCCTATGAGAACCGCTCTGGCCTTATCCTCACCATTACATAGTCTCCTTCCTGAAAGTCTTGTAATCTACGATGAGAGCCAGCTGAATATTTATAACTATCATTGCTCTTATTGATCCGCTGTCTAATATGTGTATACAATTCATGACCGTGTTGTGCAAATGCATCGGCCGACTCTGAAGATCTTTGCGTGACAGACATGGGTGAAACTAAAGGACTCTCTAAAAAAGCAACGGACTCGAAATAAACAATCATATGACCCAGAACTTGAAAAACTGAAACAAAAGGACACTTCTCATGGGTGACACATAATTTCTCATTATAAGTATTATAAACAAGGATGATTTTCAAGTATCCCAACACTTGAGAACACGCACTATTAATACCAAGTCTTGAGCAGATCTTGGCATGCAGCCATTATGTCCAAAATGTCATATAGATGCGTGATAGGGACTCTGGCCATCATATCCACCATGAAGTGAATACGTCGCAAGGTGGCATGACACTTGACTAAAGCTTTGTGGACGGCCAGGATATGCCCACAGGTGCGCCATATGCCATCGTTTTGTAAGTGAAAAGGGCAGGCTTAGCACACAAAGCATAACTCCAACTCAAACTTTCCTTATTGAATTCTTCCCCGAGAAGTTTATCCAATTAATGCTGCATTTCTATATTTTCTGCGGGGTTCACCTGGTATGGAAGAAAGCTTGATAGGACTGACACAAGGACAAGATCGATTGTGTGCCGAATGTCCCATTTTGATGAAAATTTATCCCA
Source organism: Liriodendron chinense (assembly GCA_003013855.2). Lineage (NCBI taxonomy): Eukaryota > Viridiplantae > Streptophyta > Magnoliopsida > Magnoliales > Magnoliaceae > Liriodendron > Liriodendron chinense. The sequence continues at coordinate 676,040 of ML058501.1, read as the reverse complement.
TAAATCATCTAGCGGGATATCACAAGTCATGTGGGTGTCCTACCATCATATCCTCACTAGTCTCCTTTTCAAATTCATTCGTGTGCATTATGGTAAGAGACTTAAACTTGGGACTCTACATCAGTTAAGTCACACATGACATCTGGAAGTGGTGCGGTCTCAATTTCTTCGACCTTTTCATCACCAGCACACACTTCAGTCATTCTCGACGATGATGAGTGATGCCTCAATTTCTTCTATTTCCTTACTACTGACGTTAGGCACGTACTCTTCCACTTCATAAACAACCTGATTGGATTCTTCCAACTGGCCATTCACCAAGGTATTATCTCGCTTCCTAATTGGTGTTAAACACTCCAATTGTTCATAAGCCGAGATTTCCTTAATGATGGGTTGGACCACTTTACAAGGAGGGAGACCATATTGGTTCTGTGTTTGGATGAGAAGGTGGGGCAACTCTCTTCTGACCAAAGGGCTTTTGACGATAAGAGATGGGAAGATATTTTTCTTTCAAACGCTCTTTCATCTCATCTCATTGTGAGATCGGGGCTCTCCCAAATCTATCAATTCTTCGCTCCAAATCTGCCCAAAACTGACTTGGCTTGGCCCTCCAATTTCCACTTGGCAAACCTCACTCGACGATAATTCGACATATCATACCAATCAAAATAATAGTCCAAGTCTTCAAGCCAATCAAGGAATGTTTGTGGGTCCATGTGACCATTAGAGTAGGCCAACTCATCGGAGTTCAGCTTTCCATTGGGTCTCGACGGCCACACGACAACACTTAATGGCCCTGAAGATCTCAAACGTCTATACTCCATTCACTACGGAGAGACTATACGGACTGGGTGACTCATAATATAAATGCGATGAATTTAAACTACAATGAACTGACACTAATTAATTCTAGATGATGCGACTCAAATCTGAAAATTTCCAAATTAGGAAAGTTTCTAAATTGGAAATTTTCTAAATCTGGAAATTCTCCAAATTAGGGAGCTTTCTAAAATTGGAAAGTTTCTAAATTGAAAACTTTCTAAATCTGGAAATTTCCAAAAACAGACCTAAAAATCAAAACTCTAATTTTTTTTATAACTCGATCTAGACAAAACCATGCAAGCCTAATCTCTAATACCAAATTTGATGTAGGATGCCCTAATTATGATGCATGCTCAAGAACGCAATTAAATCAGCGGAAAATAAAGACAATAATAATCTAAAATTCAGAGATAATCATCATAAACTAAGAAGATCATAAGGAGACATGCAATGGAGTGGGCCATTCATCACAACCACGAAGTATGAAATTCAATTATTGCTATGGTTGGATCCGGCGAGGGATGGAACCTCCCGATCTTGCATGGTCATAACCCAATCGATCAATGGGGATCACTAGTCCGAGGAATCAAAGAGTTTCTCGGATTAGGGATTTGAAAACTTGAGAATTTAGGATTTTGATTCGACTCTCAAATTTAGGATTTCAAGGATTGGGGATAATAGAGATAGAGAGAGAGTAGGAAGAAGATCTTACCTTAGAAGAATATTGGAGGGGCACAAGAAGAAAAGAGAAGAAGAAGATTGGAGAAGAAAATGAAGTTTCATGAGAGAGAGAGAGAGAGGAGGGAAGCAACTAAAGAGGCTTTCATTCAATAATAATCAACTAATGAAAAAAGTTTAGGGCAACACCCTTATAAAATTCGGCATTAGCATAATTATCAAAATACCCCTACTAACAAAATTTCAAAAAAAGATATTGGCATAAAAAAAAACAGTGCACACGCTAACCCAAAACTCAAATGAGTAAAAATGCATAAAATAAACTCAAATCTAAGATATCCCATGGGCTCCGATGATGGTGTGATGAAAGTGGGCCACGACGAACCAACGGTCCAATCACATCAACATCGCGATCCAACGGTCCGATCATCTCCTCCAAGCAACTTACACGTCTTCCCAAGGTGGGGTCTTTTCAAATGTCTCGGACTACATGTGTAAGGTCTTCAATGCTTCTCAAGTTGTCGCGAATGATCCAAGCCCATCATCATCGAGCCATAAAGATATAGGTGTCACTCGCCTCCTACGCTGATAAACCCTAAAGGGCTTAATGTCCACATCATGTTCTATATATAGATGCCTTTTAGTCATTAAAAATTAAATAGAGACAAACCTACAACCAAAATGATTGCAGACATATCCACATCTTAGTTGTCATCCAGTGGTAAATTCCTCTTTTTTGTGGTGGGTTAAAAAAAATCATCATCATCATCTAAGCGTCTTTCCAACTAAATGGGGTCGGCCACCCGAATCCTATTACGAGATTCCACTCTATTACGGACCATATCCTTAGTTAAACCATAGGTCATCAACTCTTTTCTTACCTCCTCCCACATCATTTAGGGCCTTCCCTTGCTCTTTTAGAGCCTTCAACTTGATAGGGCTATGTCTATCGTGACGTGCTCGGCAAAATACGATGAGAAAAATTAAATATTCAATTTTGCTATTTATTATTGACATAGTTGTCAGTGTTTCCTTTCACTACGGACGAAACACAGTGATGTGTACTTATGGACGGGCATATGCGAGTCCATGTCGGACAGTCGAAGTATATCTTCAAAGCACTAACCAAATAGGTCCATAACTATGCAGAAAAGACATTAACATGTTATTATTGGACTTAATAATTACTGAATAACCAAAAAAAAAAAAGGGAAATTCTTTAGGTACAAAGGTATGTTATGAGGACCTTATATAAGAGAAAAGCCTTAATATACGGAATTCATTGATAAAAAAGGAAAATCATGTTTCCCCACTACTTCATGATAAAGAGGTGTACTTCAAGCCAACAAGTTGATAATGCAAGAATTTTGAATTTATTTATTCATAAATGCACCTCCAAACACAAATTCTATAAACCCATTCCCGAATGAGTTTAGGTTGATTTGGTTTGATTTGATCCTCCTCAACTTCCTACATAACTCCAACCTTTTCAAGCAAGAATCGTTCACTCACCCATCTTTCATCTGAGACATGGATGAAATAACGACTAAGCAAACATCCGACTTTATCAGGTAAATAGAGACATACCACCACTTCATCTTATCATAAATGCACCTCCAAAATTCAAAGTTAATTCACAATAAGTATTTCTAATCATGTCTTTTCCATTGATTCAAGCCCGTAGCTCAATGTTGGACAATGCATTTCAACATTGAGGGTCTCACGTTCAATCCCTGCGTAACTATTAAAATGAAAAGGTAAAAAAAAAAAAAAACTTTTTTCACAAAAGAAAGGGGCACTTTTGCCTGTGATAAGACACAAGCCTATGTGATGAGGATGATGATTGTCTTTTGCATAAAAGTGATTAGGTATTCCGTAACGGTAACGGTGGTCGTAACGGCCACCAATATTACCTTTACGATACGGTTCATAACAGCTATTACGGCCCCCGTAACAGCCGTTACGGTCACTTTTTTGTTAAAAGAAAAAACATGTTTCTGCCCCATAATGTTATAAATAAATAAAAAATCAAAAAACCTGTATTTGCCCCGTAACAGACCATTATGAGGCTGTTATGGCTTTTACATGGGGCGTACTGGGCCATTGATGGTGGCTACATGTCATTTTTTGCATAACGGCTGTTACAACCGTTACGACCTCGTAACGTGTAACGGTTGACACCATTACCTTTACGTAACAGCCTTTACGGCACACCATGAAAGTGAGGGGCACGTCAATATAAAGTTATTGTTTAGGTTGTTGATAACCTGTGTTAGAAAAGCAAAATGGTTAACACAGATAAATTACAGATCATATAGTTTGCAAAATATAAAATATGAGTAAAGCACCTTCAGTATTGTCCAGCCGCTCAACAAGGTCAGTTCTTGTAAAACCTTTCGCACCGTTTGCCCTGCCATTTGAAGAGGTGGCTGCAAATCAGCCATGCATCAGCAGCACATGAGATCATCAACTGAAGAAAATGAGATGGGAGAAGAACCTGAGGCTGAAACTGGGATCACTATTATTCCAAATCATAAACCGCATGGCTTCCTCTAACCCAAGATATTTTATCCACCGTCTAACCATCCACTGGATAACAGAAAATTGAGCATGAGCACCTGTAATAATTAATTGACATGACAGCTGATCACCACAACCAGTTTCATGTGATCGTCGCATGGAACCTTATTGAAATGCCGTTGTAACTCACATGTAGGAATTGAGAAATCTGGGCCATATTTAAGGTGGTACAACCATGATCACCCAAGACAATAATCAGGCCAATCCAATCATCAGGAGGGACACAAGTGTAAGGTGCTGTTTGATAAGCCCCCAAAAATAAGCTCTGAAAACTTAAAAGAGCTGAATTGTAATTTTGAAATAATTTTAGGAATACTTAGTCAAAAAGTGAAATTTTAATGCACCACCAATTTCAGCATTCAGCCTTCCGCATTAACTGAAGGGAGGGGAGCCTTCTGCATTATCAAACGGCTCCTAAGTCGAATCAGAATGTGGCAACTCTAATTTAAATCATCCATTTTTTTCATATAGGGTGTTCGCCTGATGAGCAACAGACCTGATTTACATGCCAGGTGATCTTCATGATGGGGCATACATAATGCATGGCTTGAATGCCCTGCAAACATGCTATGTAAGTGTTGGACGAGGTTGCAAGCAACATTTCAGTTGCAGAGAGAGAGAGAGAGAGAGAGAGAGAGAGAGAGATTATTGAGCCTTGTTATATGTACAACACTAGTGAAAGTTCTTCAGTTTATACATAAAGATGTCAGGGTTTGATAAACAGATAGAATGCTATATAGAGTCAGACACACTTGTGGCGAAGCATCATTCAGAGCGTTTTTTATGATACAAAGACAGCTTTGCTATAGAAACACACATTTGTGAAGTGTCGTTAGACATGGCAAACATCTGTGCTGAACAGTAACATTGATCTGGTTGGCCAGAATATGGATAGGCTATGGGCCAACAATAACTATGTTTGACCACCCAATTATTGTGAGTTTTGCCCACGGAACATATACAGTTGCTCTTCTTTGGTTAATTGTCATCTTCAGGCCACTGAGCAGATCCTTGGCTAGAATAGTCGGATACCATTGCATTTTGGGTCCGAATTGATGGGCTGATCACCATGCACAGGCACCACATGTACATTGGACATATTCTGATGTACACTACACAGAACTCCATCAAGGATGCTGACATAGTAGAATTCCTCAATAATAAATATTAGCTAATGAAAATGTGAAAAGCCCTCTTGCTAAACTAAAATTTCTTGAAAAAATAAGGGAAGGTGCAATGACAAACTTACCACCGGATGAGAATAAATAGTTGCCAGAGCGCGTGCTTTTGTACGTTCATCACCCTCCAGTTTGGGTAATGGAAGTGAGTTTTTTCCCTGAATTAATAGATACGAAAGGGCTAAGGCATTCAAATGAACCCAGCTTCTAGTGACCCCTTGATTTAAGTATAGTAAATGTTACAGAAAATGATGAACCTTGAGTAGAAGTAGCTTCCGCAGAATTCCGTTCACCATGTTACCTGCACCAGGCCTAAGAGCTACCTTCGCAAGCCTGACATTCTGGAGTTGAAGAGAAGTTACCAATGAATCACATGGCCAACATCTTAGTTGGACTGAAAACATCCCATTTGTGACTACTGAAGGGGTGCCCACAAGAAACCAGTGTTTTAAAGAGTGCTCATAGCGTACGTTATAGTAGCATAGCGTAGTTGTAGCGCTACGTTACGTAGTTAAATAGCGTAAATCCCCTGTAGCGTACACTAAAGGGGTCATAGCATGGAGCGTTTGTAGCGTACGCTACAAAAAATCTTTTTTTTTTAGCTTTGTTTGTTAAAAATGGTGTAAAACTCACATCATGAAAAACTTAAAATGTAAAGTTAAAATCAAACTTTCTTTGTTTACTTTCACTTAAAATGGTGGTGATCCTTTGTTAAAGACGGTGTGAAACTCACACATTAAAAAACCTTTGAAACTAAACTAAAAAAAAAATTCCAAAAGAGGGTTTTCGAAAAGCCCTCTTTGTATTGATGACATCTGTATTGTACTTAATACTCTTAACCTGTGGGATTTTTATTTCTTTTTCATGCCTGTGAGTTTTGACTTGTAGTTTCAATTAAACTATTGATTAAAGTGCTTTGCTTAGAAAGTTGTTGATGTGATAATTATTTGATTTGGTTTATAACTTTATATATCTAGATTGGCTTTTGATAAGTGATAATAACTTTTTTAAACATGCTTATACTTGAAAAATGAATCATCTTTTAGGCATTTTATATTTTTTGCTTTTTTCTTACTATTTATCATGTTTTTCCTATTTTTAAATTTAAAAAAAGAAGTATCGTGTGTGTAGCTCACGCTACATGCTACTTTATTTACGCTACACGCTACAAAAGGTTGAACGCTACACAACACACCACCGCTATTTAAAACACTACAAGAAAACACTTTTGGGTTCACATATGCCAAACACAGAAATCATGACAGGAAAAACAGTTCATAAGCATAACCCACATGATGAATGCCAGGCACTGATTAAGCTTCAAGTTGTGAGGACTTGTTGGGCTACTGATATGGACACTTACATTGCAACTTGCAAGTCATATGCATTGGATAAGTATTTGTTCTAGGTACACAAAAAATGTGGTGCCAAAAGTAATCATCAAAGAGAATGTTCGACGAATGCTAGCGTTACTTTCAAGTACCTACTTTATTTCTCATGTGCAAGGGACATAGTTTCATTATAGCATTTTCTAACGAGCACAGGCCGAAACCCTTCACCTGGAAACATGCATCCATACAGAGAGCCGATGGAGCATATCCACATAATTGGGATCAAGCCGGTGTTTGAATTATCTCCGATATTATCTCTATTTCTAGCTCAGCGATACCTATAACACTGGTAGTGATACCGACAACACTGAAAGTATCAAAAATTCTAGATATCAGCGACGTATAGCTAAATATCGCCAATGTATTGATATTGTCAATATTTTCAACTATGTAAATTCCAGGCGTCGCTTGTATTGCTAATGCATTGATACCACCGGTGTATCGCCAATATTTTCGACTGTGTAAATTCCAGGTGTTGCTTGTCTCGCCAATGTATCTGCAATATTTCAATAATATCGCCAATGTATTGATATCACCAAAAATTCGTGTATTAAAAAATTTCCATTTCATATTTTTTTTATGGCACAGGGTTGTATGCAACGTTCGATTGTCGACGATAATATTGATAATATTGCAATATTATCATTATCGCAACATGGTGATATCAAGACCACAATCTTTTATTACTTTTTCAGTTGTCAATGATTTGTTGGGAAATATTGTGTGTTGCCGATATTCTAAAATATCAATCGATGTTTGGATGGAAGGTTAGAGGTTGGATGGATAGATGGGATGGATGAGATGGTTGGACTGATTACTTATTACAACACAAGCTTTTAGGCCGCCATTAAATAGAAACCTATTATGTATGCATTCTTTTTTGTAATTTTTTTTATTCCTAAATATGCAAATATGTGTATTATAGCATCTCCTTAGGTTTTACTAAAAAATTCCACTGTTTTTCCGATTTTCCCTGCATTTCCGGTTATCAGTGATATTATCGGCGATATCGATATTGTTTCTGTATCCCTGGCTAGCGAAACTTGTAGCGATACCGAAACTTCGAACATCAAAAACTGTTATGTCACGACCATAAGGGCCGTTGAGTAACAGTAACAGGGGAAGCGTTAGCATTACAGGGCTGTAACACCCATTCTGGAAAAATGATGGCCTGTAACAGCCCATTACAAGGCCGATACAATTTATGCTTGAGAGAGAGAGAGAGAGCGAGTTGAATGTTATAGGTCCATAACAGCTGCCGTTACGTCCCTATAGTAACGGTTACTGCAGTGGCCATTACAGCCATCCTTACAATTACTGAATACCTTGATTTGGGATGCAAAGTTATGCAGAAATCTGAAGGAAAATAATACAACGGACAGATCATAGTTAACAAAATTTACAAGGTGAGATGTTTTCATAAAGTAGACTCACCTCACCTCATCCACAACGGCATATGGTGGCATATCGAGTTTGAGAATCTCATAGAAACCAATTCGAAGGATCTAAAAGCAAGGAAACATAAATTTTAGATAAATTGTATAAAATATAACGGAAAACTTACTACCGAAAATTTTTCAATTTTGTACTTGACCAATATGAGTAAGTTAAACAGATTGGTGTTATCAACAATTTTCCCTCCTCGGCTTGAGATGATGAATTTGGAATGTGGGATCCCAAAGAAAATAGGTACAGTTCCACATTCTACAGTCTATCCAAATTAGAATAAGGACCCAAATATGTGTACAAACTACAAACGACATACCTGTAAGAGAAGTGGTTCCATCCCTCTATATGTATTCTCATCATTGCAAAGTGACAATATCAGATGATCCAGATAACGCCTCCAACGAACAGAACCTCCGACAATTTCAGTCACCTACAGTATAGAATTCAAATCCTTGTTCACTTAATGACTTGAAATCACATGACATGGTAACTTTTTAACCTGATCTAAAGCAATAAGGGGATCAACAGATGAATGCTAAATGGAAAGATGTCACATGGCATTTACTTAAAGCCTAAAACAGCATTTTTCTACCATGATAATTTCACACAAAAAAATAATAATAATAATTGAAAGATGAATAATATTATTGAAAAGCCAAAGGCCAAAAAGCAAACAGCTATAACTGAGAAAAAGAAAACAAAGAACTAAAAAAAAAAAAGAGAAGAAGCCTACAACAGAGGCAAGCCAAGAAAAATATAGTAGCAGAAGCTCAAACCCAAGCCCGACTCAAAGACACTAACCTGGGGACCATTCCCTAATCAAATCAAACACCTTACAAAGGACCCCATTCGCTGAAGTAGTGGCATTGTTGAAACAGTAGTTGCTCCTTTCTAGCCAAAGGATCCATACAGCTGCGAGCAGTCACAACTTCCATCTCTTTTTTTCTGACCTTCCCCCCGCCTCCAATATCCCACAAGCTAATGTGGGCTTCAATCGAGTAAAAAATACCAGGAAACCTCTGCAAATAGCAAAATACAATTCCAGACCTTTGATGCAAAGGGGCAATGCAGAAGATGGTGAGACATAGATTCTGCATCTTGCATGCATGGAAGGTGGACAATTAGAAGGGGTCCACTTCTAGAGATTATCTATGGTAAGGAATAAGGATACAACGGGGCTCCATAGGCCCAAAGGGGGCCCATGCAGCTAGAATGATCCAAATCCCTCTGAGATGAGAGAACTTCAAAGGACTTGATAAAGAAAGCTCTAGATTTCCCAGGAACCCAATAGATAGAATCAGCAACTCCCGGGGTGAACATGAATTCCTGCACACAGGAAAGAAGCCCAAGTAACTCTTTTATCTCCTCATCCTTAAGGTTCCTCCGAAAAGGGGGAGTCCAAATTCCTGTCTGACCAGAGAAGGAAAAACAATCCGCAACTGAGATATTAGTATTGGGACCCAGTCTGGCTAGAGCTGGGAAGGAGGAACTGAAGGTAGTAGCCCCACACCAGGGGTCAGACCAGAGCCTGATTTTGACTCCATTTCCCAAGACGTAAGAGATGTTCCTAAGAACCAGCTCGGCCACCTTGTGAACTTCTGTCCAGAGATGAGAGGTTCTATATAGAGGATTTCTTAGTCCACCACCCTCCCAACTCCACACCATATTTAATAGAGATGACAGATCTTCGCAACCCATCTTCAAAGGTTTAATACCTGCCTGCTCCCTCAAAGGTGGGCTTACAAACTTCTTCCCAACTAAGAAGACGGAACTTCCAAGACAAAAAGCCACCTTGCCATAGGAAATTACTCAGCTTGTCGATCTTAAGGAGAACAGATTTCGGACAAAGGAATAAAGACATGCAGAACAGGGAAAGTTAGAAAGGGAAGATTTGATAGCAGTAATTCTGCCTCCCAAAAACGATAGGTTACTCTTCCAAGGAGCGAGCTTCCATTCCATCCTCTCCAGCACTCTATCCCACAGGTGCAAAGTAGGCTTACCCACACACAATGGCAAACCCAAGATACATGGAGGGGAAGGATCCCACTTCATACACCAAAAACACTATGGCAAGACCCTGGACTTCCTCATGGTCCGTGTGGATACCCAAGAATTCACTCTTAGATCGATTAACTTTAAGCCCCAAAACAATTTCGAACCAACATAGGGTCATGGCAAGGCAGATAATCATAGGGTCAGATGGTTCACAAAAGATCAAAGTATCATTAGAAAATTGAAGATAATTGATTCTAGAAGGAAAGTTTTTCACAACAAACGCTTGGAACAGACCAATGTCTTGCCCCATAGACAACATACCTACTCAAAGCCTCAGAGGCTACAATAAATAAACAGAAAAGGGGATAAAGGGCCACCCTGCCTAAGGCTCCAAGAAGCTTTAAAAAACCAAAGGGAGAGCCATTAATGAGAACAGAGAACATAAATGAGGAGAACTTTTAATCCAACCACTTCGGGTTTCCTCAAATCCAAGCTTGAGGAGCATATAATCCAAAAAACACCAATTGACATGGTCATAGGCCTTTTCCATGTCCAATTTATAGAGAATTCCTCTCTTTCCAACCCAGTGGTGGGAGTCTATACACTCATGGGTCAGCAAAGCACTGTCCACTGTCTAGGATTTGCCTCCCAAGCACAAAGGCACTCTAGCTGGAAGAAATAACCTTAGGGAGAACAATTCCAATTTTAGAGCTTAGGGTTTTAGCCAAAATCTTGTAGTAACTACCAATAAGGCTAATAGGACGAAAATCTTTCAAACACTCATCACCTTCAACGTTGGAGACCAGAGCTATGAAGGAACAACCCATTTCAAACGAGACTTGACCAGAGAGAAAGAACTTCTAGATGAACGCAAATAGATCATGATGAACAAGCACCCAGAAAGACTAAAAGAAAGCAAGAGGGAACCCATCGGGGCCTAGAACTTTATCTATGGCCAAGTTAAGTACCATTCTCTTAACCACATCTAGGATGAAAGGCCTCTCCAGGATGTTCTTGTCCTCAGGGGAAATATGGAAGAAAGGGAGGTCATTGATGAAAAGTGCCCTCATCCGAAAGAAGGTGGGAATAAAAATTAACTATCTCAGAAGAGATGAGGTCTTTACCTAAGAGGCGACAAACATCAACAAGTAAAAAGGAGATACATTGCACCTTGATCTAGCACTAGAGACCCTGTGGAAATAGTTAATGTTTTTGTCTCCTTCTTTTAGCTACAAGTGAGACGACTCTAGATCGCTACATCTATTTAATTTCTTCTTAAATTCTATCAACGTAGTCTGACCATAGTTTTCTAGGGAATATTAGTATATATGTACGTTAGTATGTGGCTCTTTGATTGTAAGTGCATGTGCACATCTTTTCTCTTCTACTACAGTGTACTATATGCTTATTCTAATAAAGCTTTGTGTGGTGGGCATGTGGCACACATACACAAGATTCACCCTCAACTCTCTCTCTCTCTCTCTCCTCTTCTTCCCTTTCTTCTCTCCTCTTCTTCCATCCTAATCATCTAATCCTCTTCTACTTGGTATCAAGCAAATATCAAACTATTCCGCATCAAAGGAGTAGAGAGGCAACACGTCAGATTGCTGACGTCAGCAGCCGTACGGCTGACGTCAGCAATGTACGGTCAAATGGACCCCGTTTGAGCTGAAAGTTTAGGGGTTTGATAGATCTCTATTTTCGAAGATTTGTCATGATTTTTTGAAAATTTTTAGAGCCTTCTTGATGGTGATTTGGTTGAAATAGTGAAATTCGAAAGTCAGGCCCCGAATCAGTTTTTCGTCGATTTTTCTCAAATCGGTAAGCTTTTCTCTTATTTCTTTCCTCTAGATGGACTGATATCTCTCACTCAAGCTAATATTGGAGGAGTTTTTGGCTGATATTAAGATTTGAGTGGGTTTTAACCCCAAATAGAGGTGCGGCCATGTCATTTTTGGGCTGTTTGGGTCAGATTTGAGTACTTCGGGTGGTATTTTCAGAGTTTTCTGGTTGATTGGGGTTAGTCTCTAATCTCCTCAAAGGATTGCTTATTAGAGACTTTATTGAAGTACATTTTACGTGGACCCCTCATTCTTATGGAGGACAAAGGACAATCTCATCTTGGCATGGGTTCACTTGAACCCAACTCATTCCAAATCACCTCGATTAAGTTGAATGGTGATAACTATCTTCAATGGGCACAATCTGTAAAAGTATTCTTGGGGGCCCGTGAGAAGTTGTCATATATTCTAGATGATCCCCCAAGCTCTACAGAAGACACCTACAAGACTTGGACAAAGGAGAACTATCAAGTCATTGCATGGTTGTTGAACAGTATGGATTCTTCAGTTAGCCACTCCGTGATGTTTTTGTCATCGGCTAAAGGCATTTGGGACTCCCTTCATGACATGTACTCCGAGTCTAAAAAAATTTCGCAGGTATTTCAGCTTATTCAAGAAATTGGTCAGTTCCAGCGAGACTCAAGATCATTAAAAGATTACTATTCAACACTTCGAGGCATGTGGGATGAGCTGGACTTGTATCAACCTCTTCCTTCGAAATGCCTAGACGATCATGAGCATGCTCGCAAGCAACGGGATGACACTTGTGTTATGCAGTTCCTCGCAGGGTTGAACTACGTCTACCTCAGTGTTCGGGATCAAGTGGTTGTTAATGATCCCCTTCCTCCGTTAACAACAGTCTATGCCATGTGCCAGCGCGCTACTATATCAGCTCTTCCTTCACATCCTTTTGTACCACCAGAGCGTTTAGCACACCTTGCTGGCGATCCATCTTCCATTTTTCCTAGATCTCGCGCACCATCCTTGAGTTCAGGGCGCACTTTTAGTTATGGTGGTCGTGGCAGAGGCCGCGAGGGAGATCGGGGATATGTTGGTCGTCATCTTCGAGGTCGTGGTGGACGAGGACGAGGACATGATAGTTTCCGCATTTGTTCGCATTGTGGCGGAACTAATCACACTATTGATTATTGTTGGCAGCTCCATGGTCGTCCTACATGTGTTGTTGCCTCTATTAAAGCTACTGTTGCTCCTGAGGGACAACCTTCCACCCTGGCAGCTAAGCAGCCTTCTTCTGGAGAGTCACTCATTATTTCTCGAGCAGATTATGATGCCCTGATGCGGCTTCATATACGTGATGTTCCTGAGCCTTTTCATACAGCTTCGGCCCAATCAGGTACCGCTCTTCTAGCGTCTTCTTCTACCACCTCCTGGGTCATTGACTCTGGAGCTTCCTCCCACATGATGGTAAGTCACATCTCTTTTCCTCTTATTCTCCTTCCTCCCACTCTCAATATGTTACGGTCGCAGATGGAACACATGCCCCCATTTCTGGGATTAGTTCCATCTCCCTTTCCCCTTCCTTGCCATTGTCCTAAGTCTTACATGTACCTCGTTTTTCATTAAACTTACTATATGTTAGCTCCCTTACTAAATCGTTGAATTGTTCGATTACCTTTTACCCTTCTCATTGTCTTTTTCAGGACCTACAGACGAAGAGAGTGATTGGTGGGGGGCATGAGCGAGGAGGCGTTTATCTTCTCAATGATACACCTGTTGCTGCTTCAAGTACCTCTTCTCTTAATCGAGACTCCATCACACGGTGGCATTGCCGCTTAGGACATCCTTCCTAAAATCGATTGAGACTTTTGTTTCCTTCATTCTCGGTTACTAAACCTTTGTGTTGTGATATTTGTGAATTATCAAAACATCATCGTACTATGTTTCCTCCAAGTGTTTCAGGAAGGAAATCTCAACCTTTTGATCTGGCTCACTCAGATGTCTGGGGACCAGCACCGGTTACTTCCACTTTTGGTTTTAAATATTTTGTTACCTTTATTGATGATTATTCTCGCATGACCTGGGTTTACCTTTTGAAATCAAAGAGTGAAGTGTTTGATGTGTTTAAAGTGTTTTATCGTGAAGTGTGCACTCAATTTCAATGCTCAATTAAAACCCTCCATTCTGATACTGGGGGGGGGGAGTACATGTCCACTCCTTTTTTGTCCTTCTTACAGGAACATGGTATTTCATCTCGGACATCATGTGTTTACACTCCACAACAAAATGGTATTGCAGAACGAAAGAACCGTCACCTTCTTGAAGTCGCATGTACCCTTCTTCTTGGTATGCATCTACATAAGCATTTTTGGGGTGGCGCTCTTCTTACTTCCACTTTCCTTATTAATCGTATTCCCTCACGTATATTGTCTTCCAAATCCTCATTTAATATGTTGTATCCTCATGACAATCCATTTTCTTTACCCCCTAAAGTTTTTGGATGCGCATGCTTCGTTCAAATTTTGGATGGTCATAATGATAAACTTAGTCCCAGGGCAACTAAATGTGTTTTCTTAGGGTACACTCGGAGCCAGAAAGGGTATAAGTGTTATGACCCCTCGACTCGTAAGAAATATATCTCTGCCGATGTAACATTTTTTTAAGATGTTCCTTTTTTTTCGCCTCACGGTCGATCCCTCTGTGATCCTCTTGCGAGTGAGGGGGAGCATACTGCTTCTCCCCTTCCTCTTGTCACTAGTGATCATAGGGAGACTCTTTCACCTCCCATTCCTAACTCTGTTGGTGATTTGGGTGACCCGAAGCCTCTGCGAGTGTATCATCGTCGAGATAAATCTTCATGCGCTCCGCCGTCCACTCTTCCACTCTGGATGTTGGCTCAGGTGATTCTCCTACCTCAAGTTCGGATCTTCCCATTGCCTTGCGTAAAAGGACACGATCATGTACTCAACACCCCATTAGCAATTTTGTTTCGTATGATCATCTTTCACCATCCTTTCAGTCGTTTGCAGCTTCCATTTCATCACAGGCTATTCCTCGGTCTCTCTCCCACACTCTTCAAAGTCCTGACTGGACAAAGGCTATGATGGAAGAAATGTTTGCTCTTGAGAAGAATCATACTCGGGAGCTAGTTTCTCTACCTCCAGGGCACAAACCTGTTGGGTGTCGATGGGTGTACACGATCAAGTTCCTTCCTGATGGCTCCATTGATCGCTACAAGGCCCGTCTTGTTGCTCGAGGATATACACAGACTCAAGGCGTGGATTACTTCGAGACATTCTCTCCAGTGGCAAAACTTAATTCCATTCGTGTGGTGGTCTCCTTGGCCGTCAATTTATCCTGACCCTTGTTCCAACTAGATGTCAAGAATGCATTTTTTCATGGGGATCTTGCGGAGGAGGTCTACATGCATCAACCTCCAGGCTTTGTTGCTTCCCACAATCCTACGCTTGTGTGTCGATTGAAGAAGGCCCTTTATGGGCTCAAACAGTCCCCACGTGCTTGGTTCGACAAATTCAGTCAAGCTCTCATGGAGTTTGGCTTTGTTCGTAGTCATGCCGACCATTCTCTCTTTATATGTCGACGATCGACGGGCATCATGGTTCTCATTGTGTATGTGGATGATATTGTACTGTCAGGCAGTGATTTGGTTGGCATGGGCAATGTCAAAGAATTTCTAAAGAACAAGTTTGAGATCAAGGACCTTGGTCCTCTTCGCTATTTTCTGGGCATCGAGGTTGCTCGCTCCCAAACCGAGGTATCCTTATCCCAACGAAAATATGCTCTTAATCTTCTCATGGAGACCGGCATGCTAGGATGCAAACCGGCTACCACCCCTATGGATACTTCGCATAAGCTTTAGCCAGATGATGGTACTCTTCTTTCTGATCCTGGAATGTACTGTCGGCTTGTAGGTCGACTCATTTATTTGACTATTACTCGTTCAGATCTCTCCTTTGTGGTGAGAGTTGTCAGCCAGTTCATGCAAGCTCCCCGTTCTTCACATCTCACAGCTGTTTACCGCACACACCGGTATCTTAAATCAGAACCGGGCCTTGGCATCCATTTTCAATCTCATGGTCATATTCATCTTTCGGGCTATTCCGATGCCGATTGTGCGGGTAGTATATATGATCGTCGATCTAGATCCGGGTTTTGTACCTTCCTAGGTGGTAATCTTATCACGTGGAAAAGTAAGAAGCAATCAGTTGTTGCGCGCTCCTCGGCTGAAGCAGAATATCGTGCTATGGCTCATGCTACATGTGAGCTCATGTGGCTTCTCACCCTTCTTGACGAACTTGGCTATTCTCCTTCGGGACCTATTTCTCTTCATTGCGACAATCAGGCAGCCATACATATTGCTCGTAATCCTGTTTTCCACGAACGCACCAAGTATATTGAGGTTGACTGTCACTTTATTCGGGAGAAAGTTGCCTCGAAGGAAATCATCACTCCTTTTGTTCGGTCCGGGGATCAACTTGCGAATGTTCTTACGAAGTCTTTAAGTTGAGATGCTCTTCATCGTGTTCGTAACAAGTTGGGCATGATCAACATCTATGCTCCAACTTGAGGGGGAGTCTAGAGAATATTAGTATATATGTATGTTAGTAAGTGGCTCTTTGATTGTAAGTGCATGTGCACATCTTTTCTCTTCTCCTACAATGTACTATATGCTTATTCTAATAAAGCTTTGTGTGGTGGGCATGTGGCACACATACACAAGATTCACCCTCAAACTCTCTCTCACTCTCTGTCCTCTCCTTCCCTTTCTTCTCTCCTCTTCTTCCATCCTAATCATCTAATCCTCTTCTACTAGTTTATCTCTGACAAAAGGAGTCTTGTTCTGAGAAGGGGCCTCCTTCCTGTTGGATACCTAACACCTGGATCTTATCTAGAATACAAGACGTCTCTTCCTCTCCCTATGACATTGCTTCAGCTTTTCCTTGAGCATTTGCATTTTCTTAAAAAGAACACAAAGCCCAGTTTGCCCTAAACCGAAAGGGTCGACCACCAACCAATAAGGAGGAGACACCCTCCACCTCGAGCCATGCTAGCTAGAATCGTAAGGGTTTCTGACCCAGTTAACTTCATCTACTTCGAGAAAAATTGGCAATGGTCAAAGGTTAGTTTAAGAATACCTCCCTGACAAGCAAGGGGGAACTTTTGCATCCGACTGTGGGAAACCAAGAATCTATCTCACAAAGACAGCTAGCGAAGCCCAACCATTCGACCAAGTAAATTTCACTCCTCCTAGAGGAAGGTCAATGAGGTCCTGACTGCTTATCCAGTTGGAGAAACCTCTCATACGCAATAAGACTCTCATTCCACTTGTCCTAGATCGAGGAAAGTTCCGACCAAAAGGATTCGCAAAGAGGAGGATGAGAAGGGACATACACCCCCGAAAACACCCAATGGAAGCTAGAGGCCACATCTCTAAAGACAAAGTTAACCAAGAATGAACCTACCCAGTTGTCCTCCTTAGACTAGGTGATTGGGTCCCAAAGAACCAATATACCTCCTAAAGAGCCAGAGACATTCCGAGCTTCCCGAAGAATTCCTTTCCTTCAAATGGATCACATTGACTTCTTATCAACTGATTGCAATTTAAACTCCTGGAGGACAATAAGACGAGTTTTCGACTTGACACAAATTCCTTTTACAATGGATCGCTTATAGAGGCAACCTAGCCCACGAACATCACACGACAAAATCTTCATGGGGACACCTATCTTCCCCGTCTTTCAACTCATGGGATAGCCTTGTCCACTCCATCTTTAGAAACTCCCAAGCTCAGCAGTTCCCCTGCTTCTTTTCTTTCTAAAAAAAAAATATGCTTTCCAAAAAAAAAAGTCTAAATGGACCTTTAGGAGAGCCAAAAAGATGGGATTCTTATACCACTCTCCGCCATTAAGCAAAATAAGGCAATGCACTCCTCAACCTTCTCCCTAAAAACTATCCCTAGCAACCATCCTACATAGTGAATCGCATCTTTCACCCACCAATTTTCTTTAATAAGGGCTAGGAGCTTTTCTATCTAATATTCAGAATACCCTAGTGGTAGGGAGTTTCTCGGAAGGAGACTGTCCTGGTTACAGGAGGAGGCCCTAATGGGGGAAACCATGAACACTTTGGAAAATAAGTCCCCAAGGATCAACCCATGGTTTGGTATAGCCATTTCATTAAAGGGAGGGACCAAGGGAGCAACCACCATGGCCAAGGGACCCACACCCTCAAAGCCCATTAAAGATGACCCATCTAGAAGGATAAAAGCAGAGGCAGAGGGGGAAATTCCTAAAGGGTATAGTAGACTAAGTAAAGAAGACTTCTTCAGAAGAAGGGGGAGTAGAGATAACAGAACACTAAGGGCTCGTTGGCATCTCTACTCTAATTCAATAAGAGCTTTTTAAACAAGAGCTACTCTAATAAGATCTTTTTGTTCTAGCTCGTGTTTTAAATAAGATAGTTTGGTAAAATCGCTTTTTCAAAACTGGAAAAGCTCCTATTTGAAATAAGCAAGTTTGGAAAAATGTTCAAATAAGAGTTTTTTTTAAGGGTAGTTGATGTCATTTTTAAAGATTACAAAAACTATATTATAAGAGCAATCCAAATGGTTGTTTTGGTGGATCTCATAATAGATGGACCGTGCATTATGTTGAAGTGGATCATTTGGTGGATCTCATCAGCCCCTAATTCCAAATGGCGAAAAAATGAAAGGCCACAATCTTCATGTTTTAAGAAATTTGGGCCATCCATTATGTTGAACATTGGATGTGGATTGTCCATCATTTGGAGCCCACCTTTTGACGTGGACTATCCATCATGTGAGCCAAGCCTTCAAAGTGGGTCATCCATCATGCAAGGCTAGTCTAGGATGTGGACCATTCATCATTAGGGGCTCACCTTGTTATAGGTCGTACATCATACGAGGCCCACCATCAATGCTAATTGTCCTTTACGTGGGGCCCCTCAACGTCCACTACCCATCACCCATCACGTGGAGTCTACACTTGATGAGTCCATCATGTGGTACCTACCTTCAAAGTGGATTGTCGCCCACTTTTGATATACACCATTCATCGTGCAGGGCGCACCTTCTATGTGGACCATCCATAATGTAGGCTACTTTGGTTATGGGCCATCCATCATGTGAGACCTTGGACGTGGACTATTGGGGGGGGGGCTCACTTGACGTGGAGCATCCATCACGAGGGGCCACACTTTAATGTGGGTCATCCATCATGTGAAGCTCACTTGTCCATTATGTGGGCTCATCTTGATATGGATCATTCATTGTGCGGAGCCCCACCTTCAATATGGGTCGTTCATCATGTGGGCCCACCTTTGATGTGGACCTCCCAACAAGTAGGGCCCACTTGATGTGGATAGTCCATCATGTTGGGCCATACTTTGATGTGGGTCATCCATCATGTGGGGCCCACCTTTGATGTGAACCGTGCATTGTAGCCCACCTTGATGTGGACCATTCATCATGTGAGGCCCCACCTTCAATATGGGTCGTTCATCATGTGGGCCCACCTTTGATGTGAACCTCCCAACGAGTAGGGCCCACTTGATGCGGATGGTCCATCATGCCAGGCCATACTTTGATGTGGGTCATCCATCATGTGGGGCCCACCTTTGATGTGAACTGTGCATTGTGTGCCCACCTTGATGTGGACCATTCATCATATGAGGCCCCACATTCAATACAGGTCATTCATTATGAGGGGCCCACCTTTGATGTCCACCATCCATCATGTGGGTCCCACCTTTGTTAAGGACTGTTTATCATGTGGGGTCCACTTGATGTGGATAGTCCATCATGCGGGGCCACATTTTGATGTGGGTCATCCATCATGTGGGACCCACATTTGATGTCCACCATCCATCATGTAGGTCCCACCTTTGCTATGCACCATCTATCATATGGGGCCCAACCTTCAATATGGGTCACTCAACATGTGGACCCACCTTTAATGTCAACCTTCCATCATGTGGTCCCACCATCAATCATGTGGGTCCCACCTTTAATGTCAACCTTCCATCATGTGGTCCAACCATCAATCATGTGCGTCCCACCTTTGATGTGGTGGAACGTCCATCAAGTGAGGCCCGATTGATGTGGATCATCCATCATGTGGGGCCCCACTTTCAATATGGGTTGTTCATCATGTGGGCCTACCATGAAGAGGGCAATATGGGAATTGCTTGAAAAGTTTAAAAGACAAACTAGTCCAAAAATTAGCTAAAAATGTCTACCCGCTTAAGTTAAATAAGCTCTTAAAGAATAAGTAACCTCTCCATCACTTATTCCCTAAGAGCTTTTTGGCTATTTTCTAAAAAAATAATTGGTAAAATTAGAGTTCTACCAGTCTATTTTCCAAATAAGAGCTTTTTTTTTAGAATAAGCAAATAAACTCTTGTTAGTAGAGATGTTAAGCAACCCCTAATTCAAAAGGGTAGAAGCCTCTGGGAGAGATGGAAGAGACACTAAGAGAGATGGGGAAGACTCCGAGAGCAAGTCTGAAATTGTGTCTAACGCTCACACTTGTAGACGCTAAGCGTGCGGAAGCTTAGAGCAGAGCTAGTAGAACTATGGCTAAGTCCTAAAAGAGGGGTGATTAGGACCGTTTTAAAATCCTTTAAAACCTCTTGTCTAATTACACTATTTTAGCAATTTTAAACTAATTAAACAAGAACACTTAGCTTTCAAGCTTAAGTGGGTCTAATCACAATGGTTAGCGAAGATAAGCAATTAAATAAACTAGCCTAAGCGTATAGATTATAAAAGATAAAACTATCAAGCAACTAATCTATATGCAATTTTCTATACTACAAAGGTTATATATATATATATATATATATATATATATATATATATAGCTCCAAGCGACTAGTCTAAAAGTGAAACTACAATGTGTATGAGAATCTACCTATCAAGCATAGCATACATTCCATTCAAGGATTCATATAATTCAGAATTAAATAGACAATGCTAGAATAACAATGTGCTCAAAACAATCCCAAACACAAGCATGTATAGTGGATCGACTACTCGTCTACTCCACTCCCGATTACCGTTCTCAACCCATGAGAACACTGGATTTCATTATAACGGAGGTTTTAAATCAGATTTACCTCTCAACCTTTACAGTGAGGTTTTTGCACAAGTTCGCCTCTCAACCTGAACGGAGATTTTCAAGGTTCGTCTCTCAACCTAGGTGTTTGACAGGATCCACCCAGCCTAAGAGTTTACAAGTTCCTCCCAACCTATACGTACGCACCCGTGTTGGTGGCTCCCTTTGGAAACTTGATTTAGACCCAACAAATGAGTCAAGGTTCAACAATGAACCTGGATTTTAGGCCCAACAAATGTGCCAAGGTTCAACTCATGAACCTAAATTTTAGGCCCAACAAAATGTGCCAAGGATCCACTAAAGAACCTGAAATTTAGACCCAACTAATGAGTCAAGGTTCAACTCATGAACCTAGATTTTAGGCTCAACTAATGAGCCAAGGATCCACAATGGAGTCTGGTTCGAGCTTAGAACCAAACTCTCGCACTCTAACCAACAAATGAAAAGAGTGTAATGAAATAATGACACTTACTTGTCAGATGAACGCCTTGTTCAGCGCCGCTTGGGTTGCTTGATCTCCGCTCTCCCGTGCTTCAATCAGCTCCCCATTGCTCCCCCGATCTTGTTACCGATGCTTTGCCAAGGCCTCAGCTCCAGCGATCAATCGTCTTGCATATGATCTTCTTAAAGATGACCAAGGTGATGAAGGTGGTGGTGAATTATCTACAACCAGTAAGATTTGGTTGCCTAGAGGAATTACACCTAATTGGATCTCTATAGAGGTTTAGACAATGGATCTACCTATGGTCAAGATGCCTAAAACATCTAGAGATCAAGAGAGAGCAAGTTCATCTTCATATGAGCTTTGAATGCTCCTCCATCTTGTGATTAAACACAAGGAAGATGACTAAGAATGGTTATGATTAAAGCCTAATAGTATGGGCAATAAGGGTAGCTTCTAATACACTAAATTCTCTCTATCTAAGCCTTAAACCGTAGATAAAGCTCCAACGGATAAAATATGGCAGCCAACGGCTAACTGTCGACCAGGTCTAAGGGAGTCTTCAATCAAATGTTCGTTGAGCTTAGACCGGTCAATAAAGGCCTAGGACTGGTGTCTGTTTGCTGTCCAAAGATGGCCTCTGCCGACCGGTCGAACTGACCAGTCGACTGGCCGAATAATGGGCAGGGACAAGATTTTCTCACTGTCC
Source organism: Liriodendron chinense (assembly GCA_003013855.2). Taxonomy (NCBI): domain Eukaryota; kingdom Viridiplantae; phylum Streptophyta; class Magnoliopsida; order Magnoliales; family Magnoliaceae; genus Liriodendron; species Liriodendron chinense. Next base: position 653,842 of record ML058501.1, on the reverse strand, counting down.
CTATTTGGCCTCTGACGACCAGTCGACCATGGGCCCTAGACTGATCAACAGGCTATGAGTTCTGTTGTTTTGTTGTCTTGTTTACAACAGCTTATGCAACCTCTTAAGCCTTCTTTTGGGACACTTAAGGCCATTCTAAGATGACTAAAAGTTTACATGTGGGTTCATGCCATCTAGAGGTTTGATTTTGGTTAACGTTCAAGGGTTTTGGCTCACCAAAGCATCTCATTTCCTTGTTCCTTCTTCCTTGATGCAGCAAGTCCACTTGAGTCTTCAGTCTTCATTTTCTTTGCGCTCAACCAACACCTAGACTCACTGACCTATGTAATTGACAAGTAAGGTGCACTAGTATGCCACAGAAAAGTGCACTAACAGAATCCCCAACGGAGTCGTCATCTAACAATTCATATGAGTCCCAAGCATACATGTTGGTTTCCTAGGGCGAGTATTCGGTGAGGTCTTCTCTAGCATTGACACATGCTCATGGGCCCATATCTCGCATGTGTCCCTGAGCAGGTTGGAAGAGATCGCTGTCCTTCTGCACAGGAACACTCTCTTCACACAACATAAGAGAGTTTTGAATATAGTAGATTGCTGACCGGGGGGGGGCGGTGGAGTGGGGGGGCAACTCAGTGACATCCTCACTTATTGCCTCATAAATGAAAGGTTGGGCAAGTGTCAAGGCCTGAGGTCTCAAAGCAAAAGGTTCTTCGAGAAGCAGTCTCTCTCCCAAAATCTCGCAAGAGTAGAAAAAATAGGAGATATAGGAGTAGTAGCTAACGTGGTCGGCTGGGAAGGCTTCTCCACACTAAGCACATTCATGTGAGGATGTCGATTGACCAACCATCATTAATAGTAACCGAGGCTAAGTAAACTTGAGGAGCATGACAGATCTGAATATTCTGTAGTAAGGTTGGTGAGAAATTTCAGCTGGCTAGCTGGTAAGGATTCAAATGAACAAGTGTCCCTTCCTGCGTCCCCTCGTGCCTCACACAAGTGCCACCTACTAGGCGGGGTTCACATGCATGTTGTCCGACCGTTGCCGCCACCGAAATATCCTAGACTTCCATTCCCACTACAACAACCCCCTTTGCCAAAACTAGCAACAAAGACTGGACACTGCCATTAACCCCCATCAAACTAGGAGACGAAAGCAGGCGATCCTTCCTTGAGGACAAAAAATAAATAACTTGGATTCTCCTGAAGAAACAGAAATCGAATTTGGAATCTTTCCAACCTTCGCAACTCGAATGAGGGGTTTCGCCAACCAAAGCTCTTCTCATTTCTCAGTAGCCTCATCTATGGCCTTTTTCACCCCTAGACAAGAACCCAAGGAACGAAAGAAGTCAAAGGACCAAAGCTCTAACGGAACCCCTAAGAAATGAAACCAAACATTAGAGAAGCCAAACCGAGATCGATCTTCCCATCTAACAATGTTTGCCACCAGATCAACCAGATGGATCTGGCCTGAGGAGATGATTTTATCGAGGTTTTCTGTTGGCCAAAGGGAGACCTAAACAAACTAACAGTCAAGGAGACACATTAGAAAATCCTCCGGCTTCAACTCACAATAGAAACAAAACCAGATTTCAAGATCTTTCAAGAAGAAACCCTGATTTAAGGAAATTATCAGGCTCCACTGGAGACCTTCACTAGCTTTCGACACCACTGAGGGTGACACGATGACCTACGGCTGATCAGGTTCCAACCGAGACACTGAGGATGACAAAGAGGGGCGGGGTAGTCAATTGATGAGGGGGAGGAGGGGAGGAGGGAGGCAAGGGGCTGCAAAGGCTGAGGAGGGCGGGTTGACAGGATGGTTGCTTATGGATGTTGGAGGGTTCGAGCCCAAGAGGGCCTCCCTAAGGGTGTGTTTGGTTTTTTCATTTCCTCAATAAATCCCTATAGATAGGTAATGATTAATTACCAATGTAATTCCTACACTTTTTTCAATGCTGACAACGACGGCTTGCTTTTTGGACACTAAAACTGAGGGTGTGAATTCCATATGGGGCATATTGTGACATATGTGGCTAATCTACGCCGTCCATCCATTTTGTAGGTTGATTTTAGGGCATGAACCCAAAATTGAGACAAATCCAATGCTCGAGTGGACCACGCCACACAAAACAGTGGGAATTGAGTGCCTACCGTTAAAAACCTTTTGGGGGCCCTAGAATTTTGGATCAAGCTGATATTTGTTTTTCACCTTATCTATGTATGAGTGATCTTGTGAACAGATTAGATGACAAATAAACAATCTTCTGGGCCTTGGGTAGAAAAAACATTTCAACAGTGGACATTTCCCAACCACGGTTTCATATGGAGTGGGCTACTTGAGCTTTGGATCTGCCTCATTTTTTAGCTCATGCCCTAAAATGTTCTGGTAAAATGAATGGATGATGTAGATATGTCATAGACATCACAGTGGGGCCCACGAATTTAAGTTGATCCTTTTCAAACCGCTTTTCAAGAATGAAATACTCGTTTCTGTCAAACAAAGGGAAAAAAGTAACAACGAGCTACTTACATGTATTTACAAAGGAAATGAAAAAAGAAACACCCCTAAAGGACCCTGAAGTTGTACCCAAGGTCAGTCCAATAGTTGGAGCAGGAGTCTTAGGGGGGAAACCCCTAACCACCAGGGCCATCGGATTGGTAGTCCTGGAGCCTGGTCTTTGGCTCCAAATGGTTAAACCTTGCAATCTAAACCCTAATGGCCCTATCATTAAAGTTCTTCCCGTTCAGGGCCTTAATCGCAACGCTGAGATCAAAGCCCCTCTCAAATCTAACAAAAGTGAACCCCCTAATGGCTAATGATCCTCTAATTCTGGGGATGGAAACTTCTGACACCCTCCCGAAGTGGCCAAACACCCATTTTTAGTTTAACCCATTCCACTGCTCCAAAAACCTATCCACAAATGGGGCAAGATGATCTAGTGGATTAGAAACTAGGGGATCAACCAAAAGTTTGTATTTACCTTTACAAACATGACGCCATTCTCCCTCGTCAATATCCCTTCCAGCAAGCTCCCTGAGAAGGGGTTGAGAAGAGAGAGGAGGGGTAAGCACTCCCTCTAGAAAGAGAAAGAAAAAAGAAAAAAAAAAACCTTTCTCAGCATATTCCTTCTTCATATTCCCATTTCCACATCTCGTGCGGCAAAAGCATGACAATTAGCACCAGGCCTACAGAGTAATACAAACTCTGAGCCACTAGAGACTCCGCTTTGATCTTCTTTTTGTAGGTACATCCGTCATAGATCCCCTCCCGCACTCTGCTAGCATCATGCCATCTCCATCTGGTGCTTGGAGGAGAATCCTTTCTCCGTCATAGATTCTACCCTCCATGGACCGCAATAGATTGTTCTCCACTCGTTCTCAAAAGTTGGTAGCAAGATCTCTCATGGCTTAGACTTATTACCTTCAAAACAGCTTTTCGTTTCTCACTGTATTCTAGAAATAGTGCTTCCCGAAATCACCACTTTCCTCAATGTAGGATGAATCTTGATGAGAATCTTCACTAAGCAATATTTTAATTTTGAACAATATTTCCAGTAAGCCTTGTTGACCAGCCTTTTGAAGCATTAACAATGCAATTTTTATACATGTTCAAAAGATTGTTTCTGCCTATCATATCGGACCCTCGGGCAATGCAAAACATTCAATACTTTGCTTGACATGCTCATCTTGGGTTTTTTGCTTTTTAGATATAAAGAAATTCATAATTAACAACAAGAATTCTCATATGAGAAACAGAGTCTACAACCAGCGACCATCCACCTTTACTTGGGGCGGAGTTGGGCAATTAGGAGGCAACATTAGTAGAGGATGAGCAGTGCAAAACTAGGATGATAAGATGGGCGTGCAGAAAGACTAGGAAGAATAGCATTAAGAATGAGGACGCCAGAAGCACTGGGAGACAGAATGAAAAAAGCTAATTAAGATGGTCCATCCATGTAATGCAAAAAAAAAAAATGGAGATGGACCCAATAAAGTGGGAGCCTTTAGCTAGGATTGAAGGGCAGGAAAGGAAAGGAAGACCTAAAGGACATGATTCAAGAGAGTAAGATAAAAATGGATATGAAGGCTTGTAGACTTACTAATGACAGGGCCTTAGAATTACATAAAAATGATTGGCAAAACAGGACTCATAAAACTAACCCCAACTCAAGCAAGGCTATGACGATGAGAAATATATACATATAGAGAGAGAGAGAGAGAATTAACTAAAACTTAATTCGAGGCATATATTGAAATTTCTTTTCCCCAACAAAACATAGAATTGGATCCCCAACAAGGCATAAAATTTCTTGTAAGGCGACTCATAAAATTGCCCCTCTGGTTCTTTCCAAATCCAAGATCCACACTGGTGATGGTAGTAGAACTCGTTTTTAGCTTGATCCTTGGATCTGGGATCAACCGCTAAATTTGTTGTTCCCTGATCTCGTAGCGTTGTCCCAGAATCCAGAAATCTTGGTGGCAAAGTGCTACGAGAGGATTGGAAATGACATTTCTTGGCTCCCGCCTCTTCGTAGGAATCTTAAGGATTCTGAGATAGAGTCCATTATTTCTCTCCTATCTCTCTTGCAGAAGGTAAAGAAGTCGTCCCTTTCAAAAGATTCTTTACTTTGAAAGGTTTCTGCTTCAGGAGCTTTCTCAATGCGATCTCTGCATGCTGATCTGGTGAACCCAGGAACTCTAAAGGAGAAGGCCCCCACAGTGAATGTTTGGAAGTATGAAAGTTGAAGAGTTCCTTAAGAGTTTCATAGTTCGTGAGAGACAGGGCCCCATAGCTCCATCCCTCTCTGTTTTTCGGCACTAGGGGTTGTTTCCTTAGACCCCCCCACCCCCCCCCCCCCCCCGTCTTTTGGGATCGGGGTTTGCCTAGGTCTTGGGTCTCCTCGTTTTGCAGTAGGAGTGTTGCTCTGTTGTTGTAATTTTTTTATTTTTTTTCGACCGGCCCTGCCAGTCTCTTGTAGCTCCTTCATCTTTAATAATATTTCACCTTTCCCAAAAAAAAAAAAAAAACATAGAATTGAATTTTTCTCAAAGGGCATCAATGCCATTTCATCTCCAAACGCTATGGTAAGCAAACTCAATCTCAAGCCGTGCATAGGAAGAGTAGGAACATCACCTAACTCGGCCGGAAAGCTAGGTATCAAACATAGTTTCTAATGCAAGAAATGATTTTACATATTATAAACGCATTGAAAAAACAAATCATTACATTTCAACTTTTTGAAATCTCTTTCAGATGCCTTCCAGTGGTAGCTAAAATCAATCCAAGTACATCCTAACATCGACAATATAATTTCTTACAAGATGAACAACACAAAATGATGAATTTGTATCGTCTGCATAGATATGAAGGCATGTATAGCACATGTACATGGTCATAGCACATTGATGGAGGAGAAGAACAAGATGATAAAACACAAGAACCAAGAGAGAAGAAGGAATGAGGAAGCTTCCATTTTGAAGATAAACACCCAAAGTAGGGTTGTTATATAGGATCACATCAAATCTCAACTTAAAAAGACAATCATTTTCTAAACAAAGTTATTATTGAATTCCCTTAAATTTGTACTCCCCGTGGATCTTATGTAGACATCACCACAAATCAGCATTTACACCATATTACTTACCGAGAATGCATGTGCTTCGGAACCACATTAAATCACATCAAAACCACACAAAAAGTAGACAAATGACCCTAGAAACCTACAAAATAAAAAAACTAACAAATTTGACAAGCACACACCATTAGAGTCGCCAAATTACCACCCTTACCAAAGCATCCCTTGCCCATGCCTGCACATGTCCCACTCATAGGTTCTACATTATACATGCATTCTCTGCATAAACACCAGAACTTTTGTACTTGTGCACATGAATATGAATGTTTCTATTTCTAGATATACAGACATTAAATGCATTTATGCATACATGCAAAAATGAACACATAATTGTGAACAATTTCCATGTTTGAAAAAGCTGTTAAGTGTTAACACAATCAAAGAATTAACTCAAGGTATTTACAGATATGCAAAGATATGTTTTTAATAATAAAAAAATTCGGCCAGTGACATCAAAGAATACCTTAGAAATAGGTCGAAGTGAAATGAGAAAAATATAAGAAATGATACCAGTCTGATATCTCTATCATCCAAAGCCCGGGTGCGAAACCCAAGAGTTCTTTCAACATAAGACATCTCGTTCTCATTGGAATTTTTTCCTTTGTCATTCAAAAGGTCAGCGAAGGCACCACCTTGATCTATCCGCAACAATCTCACCGCAGAAACTATAGCAATGAAAACATTTTGATAAAAAAAGAAATGAAAATCCAGATAACACAATGCAGAAAATTCTATCACACAACAGTTGACTTCCAGCACTGAATGAACAAATCTGTTGGAAAAGTTCTTCCCACATTTTCCAGAACAAATAGTTTTTTGGTTCATCCCAACGAACCATTCTATGTTCATTGCCACCCACCACCATATGTGCTGCCAACCAGAACCATTTGTCTGCTTGGCCCTACTGTACATGGTCCAACCCACAAAAACCACAACAACGGGACAATCCTAGACAAGATATTCAATAACGGTAACGATGACCGTAACAGCCATCGTTATTGCCATTATGATAGGGACCATCATGGCCCTGTAACATGTAACAGTCCCCATCATGACCATTATGTATAGCCGCAACAGCTATTACGCAACCGTTTTTTGACACCTCGATTCTAGCCTCTTGATTCATGGATGTTTCCCACTCGAATGTAAATCATTAACCATTTGCTTCTATTTGTTAGAAGTTGTGCGGTTTTACAACAACATAACCCGGTAGGATCTTGACTTTATGTATTCAACAAAAACCAAAGTGTTGTACAAATTAGACAATGAAGAAGCTTGATGCTGATGAGGTATTCCTTGAATGATTTCAATGGTCTAGATCTTCACTACACAGTTCCTCTAGTTTAAGATCAGATGCGTCTGACCTTCTCTCTCCTCAACTCACTACGTTGAGCGAATGTTGAGTTGGAGAAAGGGACCAAGAGCCCTAATTTTATAGATGATTTGGTTCCAATCTGTCAAAGGAATCAATTAATTACATGACTCTTCGTTCTCCTCCAATTAATTAGAATATTCAATGGCATTACGAAATTCCAAGAGTATTTATACTTAATAAGGAATCTTCTGAGGATAGGAAAAGTCACCTCTTTAGAATGTGGAAAAACATTCTTGAAATGTGAAGAGACACTCATCAGAATACAAAAAGACACCCTTGGAATATGAAGAGTTTTGGTATGTGAAAAGTCATTCTTTGAAATGTGAAAAAATATTCCTCGGAATGTGAAAAGATGTCCTCGGAATGTGAAAAGCCATCGATGGAATCCAAATATTCCAACACTATTTTCATTGTCCATTTGATTGGCAAAGATGAAACAGATAGGGATTAGTGGCACTGCATTTCTTTACCATGGACAATGCGCAGTAAGGCCCACTTGACAGACAGTAGGGTTTGACCAGGCATACCACCACTTGTATAGAGTGGCAATGCAACAAGACTGGTTAACCACGCAATGAACTGGAATAAAACTCTCTCACAGAGTTCTACCTGCTATATCCAGGGTTGCACGTTAGCAAAATCACATCATGGAACACTAAAATGTGCTGGTGGGACAAAATTACAGAAACCAACACCAACTGAGAACTGAACTAAGAAGGAGAGGATTGCATTTACCGGCTCTGTGAGGAGAAACCTCCGAATTCAGATTATGCATCTTCTTCGTAGGATCGAAACGCCCTGAAAATGTAGAACTCTCTCAGTTGAATCCATCACTGCCCATACAGGCAGCATACCCCCAGCCCATGTTAGCAAGACACTGGGCGGGATGCTAACCTGAGCACCGGCGCAACGAAAAAGAAGTAACTGTACTTACCTGATCTGCGAGGCGGAAACTCCGAACTCTTCTGTGTTTTCCTTACAGGATGCGACAGCCCTGAATTCCGAAACTTCTCTGTTAGAAATCCGCACATGTTAGCATGCCAGGAAGGAGAGGCTGCTAACCTGCACCGGGCTCATGTTAGCATGCCAGAGGTGGATAGGGCTACCATGAGCCAGGGGTGAGGAAGGACAAAGCAGAGGAGGATGTGAGTGCGGGTACCTGATCTTTGCGGAGAGATCCTGGAAGCTGCATTTCTGTCTTCTGAATCGACGGCCCGGATTGGAAACGTACAGTCGTCGGATTTCAATGGGACTTTCAGGAGAGGAGATTTCTCGCGGGGAGAGAATGATGAGAAGAGAGGAAAAATGCGAGAGAGGGTTCCCTCCATTTTTTTCTAGCAGAGATAAGCTGGACGATTTGAGAAAGAGAGAAACGGATAACATACGCGAAGGCTTCCTAATTCCATGCGCGTGGAGCGCTTCCCACACACGCGCTCCACTCTCTAATGACATGAAAAAGGAGGAAGCGGATTCCGTGGTGCGTCACACAACACCGACGGTCTCTGAGGGCCACTGTGACTTATGGATCTTATCCACACCGTCCATTCATTTTTCCATGCCAAAAATTGGGCAGATCCAATTTTCAAGTGGGCCACACCATAGGAAGCAGTGGAGCTAATGAAATCTACCGTTGAAACCTTCATAGGGCCTACGGTGATATTTATTTTCCATCCAACCTGTTCATAAGAATATAAAGACTCTGGATGAAGGGAAAACACAAATATCAACTTGATCCAAAACTTCATGTGACTAACAAGAAATTTTCAATGGTCATAGTTTAATCCTTATTTCATGGTCCCCTTGAGCTTGAATCTGCCCCATTTTTTGTCTCATGACATAAAATGACACGAAAAAATGAATGGACGGTGTGGATAAGATCTATACTGGCCATTATAGCCCTGGCCTGTCCGGAGCTCCGGACTGGCGGGAAGTACCTAATTGGCGCCAAAAGTAAGTGGTGTGTTAACGTCATTCCGTGTGCGTTGCCACGGCGAATGTGTTTTAGGGCATGAGCTTAAAAAAAACAAAAACAAAAAAAAAACCAATTTAAAGCAGTGGGGGTGAGTGACGCCCATCGTTGAAACCTTTTTAAGCTTACCATGATGGTGGTTTTCAAAGATTGTGTTCAAAAAGGTAATACAGACATAGATGAAGAGAAAACACAAATATAAGCTTGATTTAAAACTTTTGTGGCTTATAGAGAGTTTACAGTGGTAAGCATTCCTCACTACTTTTGTAGTGTGATCCACTTAATCTTTGGATCTAATTGGCTGAGAACCTGACTTCATTGTATCATGTATTTATGTTGTCTATCTATTTTTCCAAATCATTTTAGAGCATTATTACAGAAAAATGAAGCAACCCTGCTATAAGAAATAGATGATTGACTATTAATAGGGCCACAAAAGTTTTTGGATCAAATTGATATTTGTTTTTTCCCTTCATTTAGGCTTACGTGACCTTATGAGTAGATTGGATTGTAAATAACCACTACGGGAAGCTTTTAATGGTAGAATGGTAAGCACCACTGTTTATGATCCACTTTATCATTGGATTTGCTTCATTTAATGATCTAGAAAAATGGATGGACAGTACGGGTATATAATACATACATCAAGGTGGGCCCATTCTACCATTAAAAGCAACAAGGTGGGCCCATTCTACCATTAAAAATTGCATTGCATAAAACTCAACACCTTGCAGTTTGAACGCATGCTATATAGCTTATTGATATAGTCAAATCTTGCCCATAAAAAAATGGACTAACTGATTTCACACACAACAAGTGAGCAGTGAAGGCGGACTTATCTAACCAAACTACAACCCGTCGTGAGTGTTACATTTAACGCAACATTACACACACACACACACTATTGCATTATTAGTTCACAGGAACTAATCTTAACCCTCAAAAGTTAGTTGGATCATGAGAAGGAGAGATCATACGTTTGTGAAAGCCTAATACCAACCCTCTTTGTAATCGTAATCCTTCATGTTAAATCTTTGGTCATAGATCAAGCAGACATCTCAAGAATAAGAATCTTCAATCCTCTTTTCTAGTTTTCTACTGGATTTAACCAACTATAAGAACAAAATAATTAGTTAGTAGCAACTCCAGTCAAATATATACATAATTTTACATACAATGCAAAGCATTTAGAAAGGCACCAAGGGAAAAAGCATAATCACCCGTGATTCAACTGCAATATGCTGGTGTCCTTAAATAAGTTGAAGAAATGGGTGGACAAAGTTGATATAGTCATCATGGTGGCCCACATGGAGCTGGGGCCGAAGCGGATTGCGTGTGTCACACCACCAACGTCGACGTTGTGTTGATGTCACCAAGTTCTTTGGCCCCGCCATGATATGTGTTATATCCACACTGTCCATCCATTTGGCCAGGTCATTTTAAGTCATGAGACCAAAACGGTCAACCTATATAAACTCAAGTAGATCACACAGGAGCAAGAAGGGGAGACAATAATTCTCACTGTTGAAGCATTACTGAGGACACCCTATGATGTTTAGTTGTCATCCAACCTGTCGACGGGGTCACGCAGACCTGGATGAAGAATAAAAAAAAAAACCAATATATTGGCCCAAGAAGTTTTTCAACGGTAGACGTTAATTCCTACAACTTTCTATGGTACGGTCCATTTGAGTTTTGTATCTACCTCAGTTTTGGCCATGCCCAAAAATGATATCGTAAAATGAATGGACGGAGGAGATATAACACTTACATTGTAGCGGACCCAAAGAACTTAGTGACGTCAACACACCATGGAGGTAGGTGGTGCGTGGTACACCACGCAGCCGCTTCCGCAAGTAGCGGCCTGGGATTCTCGTCACATCACAGGCACAGCTTTCCCTAGTATTTAAAAGAGGAAGAAGAAGCTCGAAATCTCTTCCTCTCTTCAAATGGCTTCTTCCATTGAATTTCCTGTATTTACAGAAACCAATCTCGGCACGCGCATTGCAATATCTATTCGTCCAGATATTACAACTGGAGACCTCAAAAGTAAGATTAAAATCCCATTATCATCATCTCCATTATCTCCTAATCCCTTCCTTAATCTTTTATCTTTCTCTGTTTCTTTGATTGGAATCCTTCAAATGAACATCTGATGCTTTGTTTTGATCGAAAAATGTCAGTCCTCGATGCATTTCTCAAGATTGGTTGTCGCTATTTTTACTTGGTTGGATGCCTATTGATGTGTATGGAGCATTTTGTCATTTGATGTTTTGTTTCTTATGTGAAAATGGATTCTTGATGATGTTTGTTGGAGATGGGTATTTACCATTTTTTCGTTATTTGGCTATTTGTTGGGAGTTTATTGAGGTGCCATGTGCTAGAAATATGATTGAATTAGGTTGGAAATAATCAATGATGCTATTTCTGTAATTTATTTCGAATGTGGGAGGAAAATGGATGGGTCTAATTCTTTGGAGAAATGGGTGTTGCCGGATTTTTATTTTTATTTTTTCTTTTTGAAAGGTAATGGGTGCTGCTGGACAGCATTTTTCTTACAAGTGGGGCCCAAGTATTTTTCTGTGATTCAGTCTGGTGGGCCCCACAGAGGATGGGGATGCTCTTCGAAAGACTCCCACCAACCATCCTGGACATCCAGGATTTTGGTCTGGAAATGGATGGTTAGAAGTACAACCAACAGTCTGAGTGATGGAAAGTAGTGCAATGATCGGATATCTGGATTTTTCGGTGCCGATGATCTTCGCTCAATTGCCAGAGTAAGGTGTGCCCTGCCCGAATGATATTGATCCCATCTTTCATTGAGATATAGATTAGAGAATTGCTATTATGATGTTCCATCATGGAAACTCAATGAAGTGGAATCTCCACCAAACGTGGCAAGCAAGCGTGTGTAGCACTTGGGGCTTTTGATCTGGCTGGCCACCAAGCAATCGGACCATACGCCAAAAATCGTGGTGATTGGACCATCCCCGCCATCTGATCATTGTAGGTTTTACCCATTAAAATTTTTCCCACTCTGTGGTAACTGCTCTTTTGCAGGCCACTGATCAAATGGTCATCGCAGTCCAATCACCTTGATGTTTTATTTTTTATTTTTCCTTTTTGTGGCTTACCCACATGACGCCCCACCATATCAATGGCTCTGATCAATGGTGAAGATATTGCCATTAGCTCTTCATGTAATTTCATGTGGTGAGCGCATCATAATAGCTATCCTGCTTGAGCTATGTCATATTAATGTTTCAGTTGTTTTGTTGAATTAGATTGAAAGTAATGGTCACGTTTTTTTTACTTGGCATGTTATTAGGCACTCTCCACGATTGTTCTCTCCTCTTTTTGTTGTTTTCATTCTTATTTGAAATTGGATGTTTTGAACATTATCTCATAGGAAGTGTATAGTGTGCGGTAATATTTTGATGTGGAAGCATCAAAATCACATAAAAAAGTGAAAAAGATTTTCTACAATTCAATAAAATCTTTGGAGCAATTGTTTAGAACAAGCTGGAGCCCTCTGAAATTCATAGTGGCCTTTGAAAACCTTGGCTATTTGGAAACATATACCGGTGGGTCGGCTGTTTGTTAGAGAGAAATGGTTGATGTTTTAGAAATTTGAAGGTCTCTTCTGTTGGGGTGTTTGGCAATTTGCTTGTATTTTTTCAGAGATTGGGCGCCTTAGCCCTTTCTTGGGTCTCCTGGGTTTCTTCCGGTCTTGGGGCTAGGTCAATACAATTGACCTCCCTAGAACCTCCGAAATGAGATGTCTAATGTTTGCGATTGAAGCTTTATGAAGTTAGCTATTAAAAGAAAGTCCCATGGGTCATGGCCAAGGTATTCCGTATGGGTAACGGTGGCTGTAATGGTCACCACCATTACCGATACGGGGGTGTAACGGCCAATATGACCCCTGTGACGGTTGAAAATTTTCTTTTGCCCGAAATATTTTGAAAAAAAATATATAGAAAATCCAGAATAATGTAAATATTTCAAATATATATTCAATTTTCTTTTTTCTTTTTAAACATGTTTATGACAGTGTCACGGTCCACTCTTTGGTGAGAGTGTTGTATCAGGCTGTCTAGTGAATTCGTGAACAAGATTATATTTATCTAATGTTTACACATCACAATCAAGCATTGGAACTAGAAATCAGAAAAAGACATAAATACGACTTTTTCAATTTTTTGAAAAAAAAAGAGGCCATTGGCGCTTCTATTCACTCAAATCACTTCAATCTATGGTTTTAATCTTAAAAACTAAATTAAGAGTGGTCGAAATTTGTTGTAAAATGATCTAGGAGAGTTTTTGTAATGAGAAAAGTGAAAAAGGAGAGGAGAAAAATGGATTTAAATAGAAAAAAAAGTAGTGGTTTTTTTATCGTTACGGGGTAACGGTCATTATACCATGTAATGGCCTTTACGGCCACTGTTACAGCTAATATGGTCTAAAAAAACCAATTACCCTGTTTCACCCCCATATTGTGTAATGGCCATAGCCGTTACCTATACGTATCGGTCTTTACGGGTGTATCATAATGGATACGAAACACCTTGGTCATGGCAGATCACCCTTCCCCAACATGCAAGCAATTTCATTACAAGATTCACTCTCCACAATCACCAATCCACCAACTCAATCAACAAAAAATTCCACCCAATTTTCATGGTCGATAACTGATGCAGGACAGCCCTAAATATGATGCATGCTCATGAACACAATTATTCAGCGGAAATAAAAGCAATAATAATAATGAAATCTAGCATCAATCATCATAAACTAAGGAAATCATAAAGGAAACATGCAATGGGACGGGCCATCATCACAACCATGGAGTATGGGATTCAAGTAGCGTATAGGTTGGATCCGGCGAGGGATGGAACTTCCCGATCTTGCATGGTCATACCCAATCGATCAATGATGATCACTAGTCCGAAGAATCAGAAAGCTTCTCGGATTAGGGATTTGAGAATTTGGGGGTTTAGGGTTTAGATCGATTCTCAAGGTTTAGATCGTGGGGAATAAACAAAACAGAAGTTTAGAAGGATAATAATAGAAGATGAAATACCTGGAAGAAGTTGGAGGGGTACAAGAAGAATAGAGAAGAAGGAGATCAAGGAAGAAGAAGAAGCACTATGAGAGAGAGGGAGAGGAAGGAGGCAACCAAAGGTTTGCTCTTTTTCATAAATCAACAACTAATAAAAAAGGTTTAGGGCAACACCCTTATAAAATTCGGAATTAGCATAATTACCAAAATACCCCTACTAACAAAATTTCAAAAAAAAAGACATTTGCATGAAAAAACGTACCCACACTAACCCAAAACTCAAATAAGTAAAAAATGCGTAAAATAAACTCAAATCTAAGATGTCCAATGCGCTCCAATGATGGTGTGATGAAAGTGAGCCACAATGAACCAACGGTCCGATCACATCATCATCACGATCTAACGGTCTGATCATCTCCTCAAAGCAACTTACACATGTCTTCCCAAGGTGGGGTCTTTTCAAATGTCTCGGACTACATGTGTAAGGCCTTCAATGCTCCTCAAGTTGTCACGAACGACCCAGGCCCGTCATCATCGAGCCCTAAAGATATAGGTGTCACTCGCCTCCTACGCTGATAAACCCTAAAGGGCCTGATGTCCGCATCATTCTCCTCGTCTGAAAAGAACTCAACTCCGACGAGTTAAAACTTTTGTGGCGCTCTAGCAAATCTGAATCAACATTCTGCAACTCCACTTCAGTAAACCACGTAGATTCTGACGGTGGTCTATTCTTCCATTTGATAAGATACGTTTGGAAACTTCCATCTCCCGTGGAAACTATCTCTTCATCCACAATTTTCTCAATCTCTTCTTTACAAATAATAGGTGGAGGAATGGGGGAGTAGGTTGTAAAGAAAATTCAGAGAATGGCCATGAAAGGGATGAGGGATCAATGGTAGGATTAGGGGAACGGACTGGATCTTCCACATTAAACGTTGGAATAATGCCCATTTCAGGTAGAAGGTCTATCCTATACGCATTAGACTCAATTCTTTGCAATACTTTGAATGGTCCAGCACTACGCGCTTGTGATTTCTTAGGGGTAACTTGAGGAAACCGCTCTGGCCTTATCCTCACCATTACATAATCTCCTTCCTAAATTTCTTGTAATCTACGATGCGAGTCAATTGAAATCATATAACTATCATTGCTTCTATTAATCCGCTGTCTAATATATGTATGCAATTCATGAATGTGTCGTGCAGATGCATTGGCCGACTCTGAAAACTTTTGGATGGCAGACATGGGTGAAACTAAATGACGCTCTGAAAAATCAATGAACTGGAAATAAACAATCCTATGACCTAGAACTTGGAAAACGGAAACAAAAGGACACTTCTCTTGGGTGACACATAATTTCTCATTATAGGTATTATAAACAAGAATGATTTGCAGGTATCCCAACACTTGAGAACAAACACTAGTAGTACCAAGTCTTGAGTAGATCTTGGCATCAGCCATTATGTCTAAAATGTCATCAAGATACGGGATAAGGACTATGGTCATCATATCCACCATGACGTGAATACGTCGCATGATAGTTTGACACATGACTGAAGCTTTGTGGATGATTAGGATATGCCCACATGCATGCCATATGTCCTTGTTCTTGGAAGTGAAAAGAGCAGGCATGACACACAAAACAAAATTCCAATTCAAACTTTCCTTATTGAATTCTTCCCCAAGAAGTTTATCAAATTGACGCTGCATTTCTGTATTTTCTATGGGGTTCACCTGGTATGGAGGAAAGCTTGACAGGACTAATCTAGGGACAAGATCGATTGTGTGTTGAATGTCCCATATGGGTGAAAATTTATCCCATAAATCATCTGGTGGGAGATCACAAGTCATGTGGGTGTCTACCATCATATCCTCACTAGTCTCCTTTTCAAATTCATTCATGTGCATTATGGTAAGAGACTTAGATTGGGGCTCTACATCACTTAAGTCACACATGACATCTGGAAGTGGTGCGGTCTCACTTTCTTCGACCTTTTCATCACTAGCACACACTTTGTCATCCTCAACGATGATGAGCGATGCCTTAATTTCTTCCATTTCCTCACTACTGACGTTAGGCACGTACTCTTCCACTTCATAAACATCATGTTTGGATTCTTCCAACTGGCCATTTACCAAGGTATTATCTCGCTTCCAAGGAAATATAATTGGTGTTAAACATTCAAATTGTTCATAAGCCGAGATTTCCTTAATGATGGGTTGGACCACTTTACAGGGAGGGGACCATATTGGTTCTGTGTTTGGATGAGAAGGTGGGGCAACTCTCTTCTGACCCAAGGGCTTTTCACGATAAGAGATGGGAAGATATTTTTCTTTCAAACGCTCTTTCATCTCGTCCCATTGTGATATCGGGGCTCTCCCAACTTTATCAAGTCGTCGCTCCAAATCTGTCCAAAACGACTTGGCTTGGCCCTCCAATTTCCACTTGGCAAACCTCACTCGACGATAACTTGACATATCATACCAATAAAAAAAATAGTCCAAGTCCTTAAGCCAATCAAGGAAGGTTTGTGGGTCCATGTGACCATTAAAGTTAGCCAAATCATCGGAGTTCGGCTTTCCATTGGGTCTTGACGGCCACACGACAACACTTAATGACCCTGAAGATCTCAAACACCTATACTCCATTCACTACGGGGAGACTACGGACTGGGTGACTCACAATACGAATGCAATGAATTTAAACTACAATGAACTGACACTAATTAATTCTAGATGATGCGACTCAAATCTGGAATTTTTCCAAATTAGGAAACTTTCTAAAATTGGAAAGTTTCTAAAATTGGAAACTGTCTAAATCTGAAAATTTTCCAAATTAGGAAACTTTCTAAAATTGGAAAGTTTCTAAATCTGAAAATTTTCCAAATTAGGAAACTTTCTAAAATTGGAAACTTTCTAAATCTGGACATTTCCTAAAACAAACCTAAAAATCAAAACCCTAATTGGATAACTCAATCTAGATAAAAACCATGCAAGCCTATTCTCTGATACCAAATTTGATGCAGGACAGCCCTAAATATGATGCATGCTCATGAACACAATTATTCAGTGGAAATAAAAGCAATAATAATAATGAAATCTAGCATCGATCATCATAAACTAAGGAAATCATAAAGGAAACATGCAATGGGACAGGCCATCATCACAACCATGGAGTATGGGATTCAAGTAGCGTATAGGTTGGATCCGGCGAGGGATGGAACCTCCCGATCTTGCATGGTCATACCCAATCGATCAATGATGATCACTAGTTCGAAGAATCAGAAAGCTTCTCGGATTAGGGATTTGAGAATTTGGGGGTTTAGGGTTTAGATCGATTCTCAAGGTTTAGATCGTGGGGAATAAACAAAACAGAAGTTTAGAAGGATAATAATAGAAGATGAAATACCTGGAAGAAGTTGGAGGGGTACAAGAAGAATAGAGAAGAAGGAGATCAAGGAAGAAGAAGAAGCACCATGAGAGAGAGGGAGAGGAAGGAGGCAACCAAAGGTTTGCTCTTTTTCATAAATCAACAACTAATAAAAAAGGTTTAGGGCAACACCCTTATAAAATTCGGAATTAGCATAATTACCAAAATACCCCTACTAACAAAATTTCAAAAAAAAAGACATTTGCATGAAAAAACGTACCCACACTAACCCAAAACTCAAATAAGTAAAAAATGCGTAAAATAAACTCAAATCTAAGATGTCCAATGCGCTCCAATGATGGTGTGATGAAAGTGGGCCACAATGAATCAACGGTCCGATCACATCATCATCACGATCCAATGGTCTGATCATCTCCTCAAAGCAACTTACACATGTCTTCCTAAGGTGGGGTCTTTTCAAATGTCTCGGACTACATGTGTAAGGTCTTCAATGCTCCTCAAGTCGTCACGAACGACCCAGGCCCGTCGTCATCGAGCCCTAAAGATATAGGTGTCACTCGCCTCCTACGCTGATAAACCCTAAAGGGCCTGATGTCCGCATCAATAACTTTGCTCTATTTAAACTTCCAAGACCCACCAGGGGAAAGAAAGTAAACTTCATATCTTCTTTGTCATCTCTTAGAAGTTAGAAACCAATCCATCCTGACATCCCCAAGATCTCCCCTTGTTTCCCATCAATGTTTAATTTCCACTCACTTGAAGGGGGAACATTCCATTCAACTAGAATAGACGAAGGTTTCAAGTAATCTTCAATGACAATCAACCAATTATGGATGAGGTTGGGTTGTGAGATACTGTTGAAATCTTGGGCAACACAACCCCAATTTAGCGATGACATCTTGGCTTTCTTAATCACTTGGGACAAGCTTGATTACTTTAAATTTGAAAATCCTATGTTTTCTTTTGTTCCATATAATGGCAAGAGGGAGCATCCTCCAAGGCTCTCTCTTGTTGATTTGAAAGGCCCACCAACCAAACCATCCATAAGATTCAATATTGAGTCCAGGAGAGTCCACTCTATTTCAAAAAGAGTAAGATCAAATGGAAGAAGTCACTCAGCATCAAATAAAAAAGTCCATGGATTCCTCTTCCTGAGACAGAAACACATGTTTGCAAGCGATCAATTTCTTCTCTTAAGGTTCTCTATTCTAAGGATGGTTTTAGTTGTGACCATCCATGCATAATGCCTCGACAAGGTGAGGCATAGGTACCCCAAACTTACAAAGCTGGATGTAGGTCCTTCAGAAAGTTCCTCAAGAAGAGACAACCTTGTTGTAAGGAGCCCACCATTCATCATCTTATTCAAAGGGGTATTATGGCAACGCCAATATGGGAGGTCCAAAAGGTCAATAACCATAAAATCGCATAGATAAAGTCCGGATTCCAAACAATTTTCTCATCCTCGAGTTCAGAAGAGTCTCTCACAAGCGTGTTTCGCATAGCAAGAGTATAGAGTCATGGAAACCTTATAGCTCGCGGCTGTCTTCCAACCACAAAGCTTCCCAAAAGCAAACACTATTGCTGCAAGCCCACTTTGAAGTTGATCTTTTCTTGAAGATTTCACCCACACATCTAGTAGAAAGGCAAATTTCCAGATGGTTTTCCACACAGAGGATTCATTGCTTCTTGAGACATTGCCCCGTTCCCACCATCTTCCTAGTTTCCCGTATTTGAGGGAACGACCTTCCTCCACAATGCATCTTGTTCACTTCCAACCCTCAACCATTTGCAAGAATAGCCCAATTTCTTTCCTTAATTCCACCCAAACCAAGGCTGGCTTCTTCCTTTCTCCATTGGACTTACTACCAATTTACATGATGATACTTATCCATAAAAAAATAATTAAAAAAAAAAAAATTTCACCAGATGATATGTGGGCCGATCCTTCTTCCCTTCCACAATGAGTTCCCCCCCCCCCCCCCCCCCCCCCCCCAACACGCACAATAAGGAATTTGGATGAGCGATAGATAATTTGGCGGCGGGTTAAGAAGAGTATATTTGATAAGAGTAATGTGCTCATCAAAGGAGAGGCATGGACACTTCCATTACACCAATTTCTTCTTGAATTGTTCAATCGTACCCCCCGAAAGGGAAGCCAAGATATCGCACAAAAATTTTGGGTTTGCCCCACTAGCACTTTCCGTCATTTATCAAATTAATATATATATATATATATATATATATATATATATATATATATATATTTGTTGAGGACAATTAGACTTACAGGACTAGAAGCAATGTTTAGTATCCCATTAATTTACAAAAAGACAAAGGATGTTTAGAAGTTCTATTGGTCACTAAAACCGATAGTTAGTAGAATGTGTACCTTCCACCTTGACATGTTTGCTATTTCATTCTGAACTGATAGTCATTTAATATTGTACCTAAATATTCAAGCTGTGTTTGGATGCACAAATCAATTTAATAGTGTTCTTGACTGAGATTGGGAAGGAAAAAGAGAGGGAATATGAGAAGAAGCAATAGAAAGGAAGAGAAGGGCTGAATAGGTTGTGACGCCCCTAGCTTCTCCTTATCTTGTTATTAGGGCTTTCAAAGTAAACGCGTAAGTATAAAAATACCCCCATACTTAAGTTATTACATAAAACAAGGCCCATGAACTTAAAACTCTATTCTAACACATCATCTAAGGGCTCAAAAGGAAAAACAATAATGTGAAACTCTAGAAACCACAATCCCCATGTAAAGCGGACCCCACATGACCACATGTGAGATATCACAGTCCGTCAACAAATAGAAAACATCCAGTTTAACCAAGAAGAAATGGTGAAAACTAATGATTTTTCATAGTATTATACAAGGAACTAGTCTTCATATATCACTTTCTCAACTCTTAACCTCAAAGTAGCTTAATTGCCATTTGTAGTCCAAACCCCTCATGAATGCTATTAGGAAGGAAACAACAATATATCTCTTTCCACTTTATTAGACTTATTACAATTCAATTCAACTGGCACCCAAACACACCCTCAGTATTATCCGCTCAGGGTTTGGGCGAATGGCTAGTGCTGTGGGTTTGCTCTC
The DNA here is from genome assembly GCA_003013855.2 of Liriodendron chinense. Taxonomy (NCBI): domain Eukaryota; kingdom Viridiplantae; phylum Streptophyta; class Magnoliopsida; order Magnoliales; family Magnoliaceae; genus Liriodendron; species Liriodendron chinense. Next base: position 633,304 of record ML058501.1, on the reverse strand, counting down.
AACAGATGCAAGTTCGATTGCCCTCCCCGGGATTACCTGATGCACGTGGTTTGCTGGTGATTGTGTGCATTAGTCCCGCTTTAGAAAGGGGCGGGGACACCCCATCGTCATAAAAAAAAAAAAGGCCCTCAGTATTTATGGTGCTATATAGGCCTTTTCTTTTCTTTCTTTTTTGGATCTGCAGTGATATATTTCCTTTTTTGCGCTATAGATTCTGAAAATGTAACCAGTGTTGAACTGTGGTGTAGGAAAACTTGGGAGGGAACACTACCTTTGTTTTCCAGATCTTGGAGAGCTCAGGGTTCATGCATTGATGGTATGACCTTCAACTATTTCACTTATTTTTGAATTGTAACTTCAAAAAGTTCTACTTGGTCACCATCCTTTGATTACTTGTGTAGGTGAAGCGGAAGTCATGTTTTTACCACCTTCCAGACTCACTTCTGATAAAGAATGCTTTTCAAGGGTCAAAAGGGAGTTGGTTTCTTCGAATGAGTGCAACTCAGGTCAAGCATGTACATAGTCAAGCAGCTCCCACAACTGATATCAGCAATGCTATTGTTGGTAAAAAAGACAGGATTTCTCAATCGATTAGCGGCAATCCTAGTGTAAGTTCATCTGAGATAATATCTGTGACTGGTATCCTCGCTAGGTACTTTTCTGAATCCGATGAATGGAACATTTTCAACTGCCAGGCTGAGAGCATAAGAGACCCTAAGGAACTGGCTGAGCAATCTGTAGACTCCCAAATGCAAAAATTAGTAGAAAGCCAATGCACCAATAATGTTGGTCCTACAACTGGAGTAGAATTTTCCATCAAACGGAATAAGCATGAGAAGAACACATCAGAAAATAACATGGTCCATCAATTGATTGATTCTTACGTAGAGAAGTCCAAATGTAATATTACATCCAAGATTAGTAAAAAGCGCAACAAAACTGGAATGACTGATGAGGAGAGAAATGTTGCAAGCTGTGACATTAATGATGACAGTGGGGCCCATCAAGGCAATCAAGATTCTAATGTCGAGCAGTCTGAGTGTGACATTGCAACTGAGTTTAGTATAAACTGTTGCAAAACAGGAGTGTCTGCTTCTGTCATGATGGGAATAACGGGTCTTGAAAGGAAGGGAAGAAATGCTGCAAGCAATGTCATTACTAATGACAGTGGGTCCCATCATCATCGTCCAGGTTCTGATGTAGAGAACTTCCACTGTAAGGGATAGCAAAACTGGAATGTCTACATCTGTTGTGACAGGATTAGGGAGTCTTGATAAGAAGAAGAGAAACACTGCAAGTGATGACATTGCTGATGACAGTGGCGCCCATCATGGTCATCAAGATTTCGATGTAGAGGTTTCCCAGTGTAATATTGGATCCAAGATCAGTAAAAAGTTTATCAAAAGCAAAAAGTCTGCTTCTGTTGTGATAGGAGTAAAGGACCTTGGTAAGAAGGGGAAAAGTGATGCAAGCAATGACATTAGTGATGACAATGGAGCCCACCAAGGTCAAGATTCTGATGTGGATGAGTCCGAGTGTTATGTTGCAGCCAATATTCGTAAAAAGCGTCGGAAAATTGGAGTGTCTTCTTCTCTTGCTACGGAGAGAATGGTTCTTGATATGGAGGGATGCAATGTTATGATTGGGGCCCATCAAGGTCATCGAGATTCTGACGTAAAGAATTCCAAGTGTAATTTTTCCTCCAAGATCAGTAAAAATCAGAGTGAAAATGAAATGTTTGTTTCAGTTGCGACTAGACCAGCTGGTCCTGATGAGAATGGGAAAAATGTTGCAAGCAATGATATTTCTGACAGCAAAGGGGCCCGCCATGTTTATAATTCTTCCAAGTCTGGAATCAACGGCTGTTGTTCAGGAAATCTGGCTAATGATACTCAAGTCACAGCCAAAACCCCACCAATAACTCTCTCCCTGCCATCGCTTGCCGACCCAAATAGTGAAACACCAAAGAAGAAGCTTGGAAAAAGTGACGTCGGGAAACGATTCCTCCAGGCAGCAAGCAAACTCAGTATTTCTGCCAGAAAGCAAAAATCCTTTATCTCTGTTTGCCGTTCTAGGACAATGGTGTCATCTGCAGTGGACCCTACTTCTCTTGCTCGACATATCGCCTTTGAGATTAGCAATAGTGATGGTTAAGAGAATGGAAGAGAATCCTTTTTTGCAAAAATCTGTTATTTCTTGTTGATTTGCACTGATGCAGTTAATTGCAATTTTTGAATCCCTTGCAGTGGGTAATCAGAAAACACCTCTAGGCTGTTAAGGAATTGTGCTTCACATCTGGTCCATGTTACCTGAAGAGACTCAACTCCATAGTAGTCTAGAATCCATTGCTCGGCCAATTCATGACGAGGCCCACATGGACACTTGGAAGGATTATTTGAGCCATTCATCTGATGAGTGCTGTAGTAGACATGCAACCTATTAGTCCAGTTAGTGGCCTTCAAGCTTCTGATAGTACACTCACCGAGTTTCATGACGACTCATAAACTTCATTTGGAGTTCCAATTAAACTTGCATTACCAATGAAGGAAATTTTATGGGAGAAATGTTAAGGCGATTCATGCAAAGAGAGATAAAAAAAAAAGGTGAGTTGAATCACACATGGCAGCATGGCACACATTTTCAAAATCGGGGCCATATATTAGGTGCAGCCTGCACTGAACATTTCCCAGCCCAAAAAGTTGGCTGGTCTGCCCATCGGGTGGGCTGCATGTTTATGTGTGATTAGATATTTATCTTATGAAACTTGGTAACGCTCATGCATGTGTGTATTTTGTTTGACAGGTTTTGTGTTTCCATTGCCTATTTTTGGAGGCATGTGCATCTATAATGAAAAGCTGTAATGTTGTTGAATCTTTTGTATAAACTGCAGGCAGCACCATTGATGTGGTGGTATGTAAGCGCTCGTCTCCTGCTGATTTCTTTATATTGTTGATATTTTTCCATATAAACCCCTATTCTTTGGCCCAATTCCATTTAAATCCCGCCCTTTTTTTTGAATTCCCAAATTAGGGCCTATCACTTAGGCATATGTTAGGATTTTCAAAATGCAGTGGATATAAAAAAAAATTTAAGTCAGATTTTAGCATAATTAACCTAAAGATCTTTGTCTAGATATTTTCAAATTTCTATAATGTAAAAAAAATGGAAATTCTAGAGCTAAAATTTTCTCTCAATCACTGCCACCAAAACTCAGTGAAAAGTCGATACTGCTCCTTTAAGTAGAAGGTTTCTCCCTAATCAATCCCAGATGGTGGTAGATGAGAGCCAACATGTACTCTTTACAACCCAGATGGTGGTAGATGAGAGCCAACATGTACTCTTTACAACAGGGTAAGGGAACGCATGAGAGCCATCGCCCTCTCTCTCTCTCTCTATCCATCTAGTGGTGACACTCTAGGGGCGATAGGGATGTCCAAGGCTTTCTCTATCTTAATCCCTCTAGTGTATGATCTATTTATAAGGAGTTAGGTTTAAAATGAAAGATACCAGTTATAGTGCCCCACCATCCTACTAACTTTTATATGCCCTATTACATCTAAAATCTATGATGCTGCCTATCCATGTACCCTAATTAACCCAATCCTTCCACTTATCATGGCCATCCACCCTTGATCCAATTCCCATTTAAATCAAGTAGTGGACTGCAAGACCTTAGCTGTTGGAATTGCCATCAAGTGCGATTAAAACCTTGTAACAATTAAAACAAAAAATAACAATTACATATATTTAATGAAAATTTTGAAACCTTTTGAGTGTTGAACTCATCCTAAAAACCATTTGATGGATTGTATGATCTACCAAGACTAAGCCATAAGAGTGTTTCTACGCAACCGGTGTATCCTTTCTTGAATTATGTGGACCTCAATTGTATCTTGATGCATGTACCAAACCACACCTACATATGTACCACTACAACGGGCACCATGAGGTGTTCCAAAGTCATTACACTAAGAACTTCAACTCCCTATATGTCCTCAAGTCTAAGGATTCGATAAAGTTAGTACATACACAAGTTTTTTTTTTTTTCAAAAAGAAATGGAAGTATCATTGATATATGCACAGGATACATTCGGGCTGTTCTCACAAAAGGGCTGGGAACACACCTATCATATAAGCATCTGCACAATCAACAAAGCCATATCCACACAAAACCAACAAAACCAACAGAATAAAAAAGGAGCATCTCCAACTGGGAATCTTCTAGCAGTCTCCTTGAAGGTCTTCATTACTCTAATAAGGCCCACTCCTGCGTTATCCAGCACTAGGGACCACTCTGGAATGGAAAAGAACAGAGGCATTCCTTAGACATCAAACAGAAAATCCAGCAGGGACCATGCTGCTTCCACTACCAACAAGAGATGCACTTCGAAGTTCGAGTCGAATCTAACGCCGGAGCAAGGCAAGAGAAGGACCAACCAGTACCTTTGGCCTGCTACCACAACCCAGCCTGAGAAGGACCAACCAGAACCTGACCCCTCTTCAACCCAGTCTTCCAACCTCTCTAATCTGACCCAACCCCACATTGCCCAAAACAAGAGCTCCCCGAGCTTCCCACGGGAGATCCCTTTCCAAATAAAAAACCCTATTGGCTTGAGATTCGCTGCGTAATCTGGCCATTGCGTCTGCTACTCCATTCCCTTCCCCAGGGGCGAAAAACAATGCAATGGTCGATACCCCCCCGAAGCGAGCAAAAATGCATCCACCAATACCAAAGATTTCACTTGGATGGTTTATCCTGGTTGGGAAACTCCACCACAATCAATGAATCACTCTCCAACCAAATCTTGAAAAAACCCAGTTGGATGCTGATGGATAGCCCTTCAATCAAGGCGCGAGCCTTGGCCTAAACTTTAGTTCCCCACCCATAGCCGTTAGCAAAGGCAAATATGAATTCTCCTTTACTCCCTTTGCCTAGTACATACACAAATTGATTTAGTCCAAGCATGGTAGAACTCGTAATCAAGAGACTTGAATTAATTCTCCAGTGAAAGCATCCAAAGGGTCTAATAACAAGATGTCCCATGGATTAACACTTCTATATGTGTCAGGACAAAGACACTAACCCTTCGTTGTGCTCAATGGTAGAGACCTTCCATCCTAACTTGTCATTGGTCCTCTCACACATGGACCGATCAGATTTTAAGATCTATGGAACATAACTCTCCCTTGGTTTATCGGTCATTGTGCCCAAGCTCAAGTTCCCAAGAACAACAAAGAAAACCCTTTTTTCCTGTAACCCAGGTTTTCATATATCTTCGAGGTAGAGCCACATATTAATTACAACATTCATAACATGTTCACATAGTACTCATGGTCATGATCTATGGTCAAGATCATCAATATCAATGGTTAAGATACGCACTATCAAGGGACAAGTTCACATTGGCTTTCCAAGGCACACAACCATAACAACATGCAGTAAAAATACATAAATAACCTTCTTCTTCTTCTTTTCTTTTTCCTTTTTCTTTTTTACTTTGACTAACAAGGAAGTAATGGTATGGACTCTTAGTAAGGAGATGTTTTTCACTTAATTGGGCTTTAAGGCATTCAAATGATGTGGCCCACTTTGATGCTTGTATAGTTAGTTCATCCATTTTGCTGCCGCGCGTTATGATTTTGAGCTAAAAAATCAAGCACATTGGGGTCATATGACAAAAAATAGTGGGGATTGGATGCCCAATTTGCAACCTTCTTGGGGCACATAGAAGTTATAGATTAGGCTGATCTTTTTCCTAGTGTGAATAACCTCATGAACGGGTTCAATGCGCATGGTTGCATGACGGTGAGCCAAAGAAGGTTTTAATGGTGTGTATTTACATCCCCACTGCTTGTAGCGCACACAATCGTTGTATCTGCCTCCTTTTCAAGCTCACATCCCAAAGCTAGCGAAAACAATGGATGGATTGAGCATCTAAAAAGTAACAGGGTGGGCCCCTCAACTGTATTTGACACGCACCATTGATGTACATATAGGCATTTTAGCACATAAAAGATAAGGTATATAATTCATATGGCTGATTGACAGTAAGGGCGTTTTTCAGTTGCTGCCTAAAAGAGAGTCCCTTATTTGGGATCCAAAAAGGGAGGTTTATATGGAACTGGAACAAAAGACGTTTATATGGGAAAATCCCAATATTATTGTGTATTCCGTTCATCCATCATAACATGCAAGAAAGCTTTTGTATCTGTCAACTTCTACACAGGGCAAAGTTTGTACGAGATCCAGACTGTTCATTGGATTGGCCCTTCAAACAATCGCACTTATTGGGCAATCTTTACTGTCAAACATGAGACATTTGCCCACTGAATGTGAACCATTACTTTCACAGATCACCAGATTGATGGCTTGGATAGTCCCATCATTGTGGTCTTTTAAGATGTGGACATTCATGAACGGTCCAGGTCTTGTCAATATGCACCACCTGTATGATTCCTGAATGTTGGATGCAGTTCTATATATGGAGTAGAGAAATTCTGCCCACAAACGGTAGCTTACGTACATAGACGAATTATTTGAACTGGTACTCTTTCCTATGATATGAACAGTATAAGTTTTCAGTTTGTACAAGTGGGGCCCATCGCTTAGCGATCCAGGCCAATGATCGGTTGAGCTGCTTGGTGGAAGAACCATGCCCCCAAATATCTCATGGGACAATCCTAGGCACCAACGAGTGGGCCTTTCTTTAGTTGAATATGGACCCTTTATCTCTCTTAACTATATGGTTTTTAGTAGGGCTGAAAGTTGGGTGGGTTCAACCTGACCGACCCGACATTGGGTTGGGCTTGGGCGGAAAATATCGAACCCGATCTTGAGCTTGGGCTATGCAAACACCAACCTGATAAAGCTTGGGTCGGGCTTGGGTTGAGGTCTCAGGTCGCCCAACGCAACCCAAACCCGATCTATATACAAGTTACTTATAATTTTATTATACTTGAGTAAACTTGTTAGTTTATATTACTTCAGTTAACTTATAACGTTTGAAATTTGATATGCTTTGAGTATTAAAGGAGTAATTATCCTATATTTTAACTAATTTGTTTAGAAAAAAGTGAAGTTCTTTATAATAAATAACTACATACATAATTAATAAAGTCATGGGTATGAAAAATAAGACATGTATTGAAACATAATAGACTAATGTAATAACGAAGATATTAGCATTTATTAACCTGACCAACCCGACTGAGCCCGCTTGGGTTGGGCTTGGGTTGAGAATTCCCAACCTGAGGTGAGGTTGGGTTGGGTTAGGGTTAGGGTTGAGTACCAACCCGACCCAACCCGCCCGACTTTCAGCCCTAGTTTTTAGGGCCACTGGCGGGTCCTACAGTTGGCTTTGACCCGGATTTGAACTGCTTGGTCCAGGCCTATTCTAAATTTTGATTTTGCCTGGCCTGGGCCCTGCCCATTGACAGCCCTAATATTCTTGTGGGCCACAACTTGAAAGGATAGGAGTGTCCCATCAAGGAGATCTTTGAGGTTATGAACCATCCATGGTGGGCCTAAGGCTGAAATGGGTCAGGTTAACCCATCTTGTTTGGCGTCAAAGCACTACAGGTGTCAGACTTGCATTTATGATGTAGGTCTGTGGGTGGGCCTGGATTTAGGTGTTGGCAACATTCCGCATTAAGGTCACGCCTGAGCCAAGGAGGAGGCTCATTTATGATCTTAAATGGGTTGGATTGGGCTTGAAATTGAGGGCATGATTGCTTAAATGAGCTAGACCCAAACTGTTAAACCAAAATAAAAATCAAGCCATTCGAAAGCTTACTGGGCCCATTGACACTCCTAGCAGAGCCCAACACAAAATGATTGGGATCACCAAAGCATGGATCCACTTGTTAAAAAAAAATAAAAAAAAGCTTAGAGAGGGAGGGAGAAATGTTGATACTCTGGCAGGGTATGATGGATGATACACAGGCAATTAGAAATACTTAGGCCCTGTTTGGTAGACACCAAAAAATTAACATTAATTATGTAGTAGAGATCTTGATCTCTAATATGTAATTTAATGTTGTGATGAACTAATTATGTATTAGAGATCACTGTTAACTAAAATGAGATCAACTCATTTTGAGGCTTCTAAACGCGTGATACAAGTAATTCAAATTTAACTGTTCAAAATTATGGGTCCCAATTTGGATGCATCATGAACCAAAAAATCCTAGCCATAGGATTGGTGGACATGTAGTGGATGGTTAAAATGATAATTACCTAATGGACCTACTTCCAAATTGATGTGCCCATGAATCAGATGGTGGAATTGTTCTACCAATTTGGTTTTTGGACTGTAACTTAGGTAGTTCGTTTGATTTGAGTGAATGTATGCAATGTGTATAATGTGAGTGCTTGCATATCAAGCGCCATGCACTGCCTGAGTACCAAATAACTCACATTGAAAGGAAAGAAGAAGAAGAGACTAGGGAAAAAGCTGACTATACTATGCACATCCCCTTGTTGGGAATTATATAACTCCTTGCTACTCATCATCATCATCATCATCATCATCTAAGCCATAGCCCCAATACCCCAGTTAATTGGGATTGGCTATATGAATCCCATTATGCCATTCTACTCTATTAAGGGCCATACCTTAGCTAGACCATAGGTCATCATGTCTTTTCTTACTTCCTCCTATCGATAATCTTTTGAGCCTTCCCTTTTCTCATTTATATCACATGGATTTTGGTTATCTTTAAAACATATGCAAACCATGCTAGTTCACTTTTTCTTACTACCTATGGGAGCTATTGTTAATGGCATGCTTAGATTACTGATTACCATAGTAATGGATTGTAACATATGGTACATGAGTAATGATTATCATTACCCTACTAGTCAAAGGTAAACCATGATAATGATCATATGCAATACTCCTCTTATAGCTACACTTTCCATCCCTATAGTATTCTCAAAGGTTAGATATACGTTGATATACTTTCGTTAATACGTATTATATCCACACCGTCCATCCATTTTGCAATATCAATTTAAGGCATGTCCTAAAAAATGAGGAAGATTCAACATTTCTATGGCCCCAAGAATCTTGCAATGGTAGACGTTCAATTCCATTGCTTTGTGTGGTGTGGTCTATTTTTTGTTTGGATCCACATCATTTTGTCTAATACCACAAAATGGTCACGTGAATACACCTTCGCCCATTCGTTTCCTGCTGTGATTTTGAAAGATTACCATGATTTTGATAGTAGGCGATTCCAATCATAGACAATATACAATGATGTGAGTTTTACACCCCATTACCACAGTAGTCCATTATCCAAAAACGCCCTAAGTTACTTTGAATGCAATCATTTCTAATTATATCCATCCTCTTCTTGTGACTCATCAATCTCAGCATCCTTTCAGCTACACTCATCCTATGCGACTCATCAATCTCAGCATCATCATTTTAGCTACATTCATCCTAGGTGACTCCTCAATCTCCACACCATCATTTCAACTACATTCATCATATGACTATGTTGTTTCTTGACCATCCAAAATTCTATTCCATAATGTATGGTTGAAACCCCTCACTAATGTATTTCTATATTGGATTTTTCTTGTAAGGCTTGCAACATAGGCCTACATACCAAGCTTGCATCCATTTTGCCCTTTTAAAAGGGTTTATAGGACTCTATTCATTATCATCATGGCTATGTCCTAGCTACATCGTCAGCCTTACCAGTTTGTCCTTCGCTACCCATCTATAAATATAGTTAGCGCCTGTTTGAATTCATGGAATGTGTTTTTATGACATTTGAAAACAAAAAAAAAAACAATGAGAAATAGAAAGCCGTTTTCTTTATTGTTTTTCAAATAAATTTTCTTTAAAAAAATAAAAATAAAAAATCTTAATTTGAAAATTTGTTGTTTGAAAAAAGTGAATTTTTCATCATAGTTTTGTTTTAAGAACGATTGTGGCACATGTAACATTGTTGCATGTAACATATAAGGCACATGTAGGACATTAACATGTGATGGATGGCAAGTGGCTAGCGGATTACTTCGATCGGTACTTGGATTCCCTGTTAAAGCTTGCTGGGAATCTAGCTAGGGTCTACCTTGACGTTTTTGCACTAAATGAAAAGGTGGGTTGGGAAATTTTTACCGTTGAAACCTCCCCTATGATTGACAGTGATGTTTATATGCCATCAATACCGTTCATAACGTCATTCCTACTGGGATGATATGAAAACACAAATATTAGCCTGATTTAAAACTTCCTGGCCTATGAATATTTCAACTGTGGACATTCAATCTTCGCAATTTCGACCCACTTGATTCTTGGATACTGCTAATTTTTCTGTATAATGTCCTAAATTGATCTCACAAGCAAATGGATGAGTGAATTTCTCAAAAACATCACTGGTGGGCCCTATCTAGGTTTTCAGGAACTTCCCTTGCAAGGCTTTCGCAGGGTGGCCCCACTCGTACGGACTCGAGCCGCAGGACAGCTGCACGTGCTGTCCTGATACCATCAGGTATCAGGACGGGCGTGAATTAGGTGTTACCCCGGGAACAGCTTAGTGGGTGTTACCCTAACCGCGTGGGACCCATATTGATGTATTTTTTATATATCTACCCCTGTCTATCTGTTTTTACATATCATTTTAGGATGTGATCCAAAACCCTAAGAAGATCCAAATTTCAGGTGGATCATACCACTAGAAACAGTGATGAATAACCATTATAAACGTTTTGTGGGCCACAAAAGTATTGGATCAATCTGATCTTTATGCTTTCCCTTTATCAAAATCTTAGTGACATTATCAAGAGCTTTGATTGAAATAAACAGTACCAAAACCTTAGGATGGGCTCTTTGAAATTTTTAATGGTGGGTCACTCAATCACACTGCTTCTAGTGGTATGGTCCACTTGCCATTTTAGAAAGAAGGTGCAATATCTAACCGATCCATAAGAAAGGTACCATTCTGTAGATTAACAGTGCCAAAAATCAGACATGTACACTAGTTGAGTAGACCACTATCAAGTGAGCAAAATGGACGGCCATGAAAAATATCAGCCGAGAGTTCTCAAACCTACCAACTTATGTCTCACATCGTGGCATGTGTGCTGAATGGACCACCATTATCTTCAGGCAGTAACATCTCCACGGTGAGGCCCACCTGATGGATGGCTTGGATATTTCACCTGTTACACTAGCACGTGTTGGTGTGTGCTTACTGACTTGTACACGCGTGTGGGCTTGAGCCGGGGGATAAAAACTGGAATACGCAACGTCTTCTTGTTTGGGTCAACAGCCGGGGACTCGGCTGGATCATCCCTGACCGTGGGGCCCACCTTGATGTATTTTTCTTATATCCATTCTATCCATCCGTTTTGAAAATTTATTTTAGAGCATGATATTAAAAATTAAGCAGATCCAAAACTCTGGTGGACCATAATACTGGAACTGATGGTAATCCATCATTAGAAACTTCTCGTGCGTTGCAAAAGTCTTGGATCAAGCCGTTATTTGTGTGGTCTCTTCCTCCATATCTTTGTGACCTTTTTAACAGGTTGGATGGAAAATAGATATTTAGGTAGAACCATTGAAGTTTTTAAAGTTAAGGATTTAATCAAGGTACATAATACACGCATCGAAGTGGGCCCTATGGTAACCCATGGTAAGGGCCGCACAGTCTTAGATGATTTTGGGGTCCCACTAGAGCTAGATAACAAACCGAACCGAGTCAAACATGGACCAGGTTGGTTCGGTTTAGTTGCTGACTGGGCTATGTTCAAACAAACATTCGAACAATGGGGCTTTGTTCGTGTTCGGTTTAGTCCAGTCTAGCACATGTTCAAACATTTTTCATTTCATATAATTTTTTTAGTTCGAACCATTTTGAACAATTTATTTTTTTCGTACAAAAATATTTTTATTTTAATACATTTTCATAAATTACAAATCACAAATCATAGAATTTTTAACCAACCAAATAACAAGTCATGACTAATATGTACATCATTCGTATGCTTAATATTCATAAAACACAATGTTCATAACCAAAACCAACCAACATAAATAGTTAAGTACATAAGTAGTGTTTCCTGTTTTAATTACATCAACTTAAGATTCTTAATATCATCTATATGAAGAGTGTTTGCCTGGCATGTAATCGTGTCCATAGCTATAAGAATAGCTATCCCTCCATCTCATCCATCACTTTTGTCGTTGGATCCATCATTTGAACAATTTATTGTATATTGGAACATTGAAGACGTGTTGTCTAAGCTCGAGCTGACTTCAGCAACAAATTTGTTCACCTCATTTGAATTCGATGGTGGATAAAAATTTCCTTCATGCTCCTGTATAGATGTGGCTAAGTTTATTAAGGCTTCTTTGTGAGCCGATCTATATAGAGTACGAATCATCTTATAAAAAGAAGCAAGACCCTTCACAATCTTAAATGGCTTCAAACTTTTCTTCATTCTCGAGCTCGTTCCTACTTCGTCGTTATAATGTTGTGGAGTTATAGTGTTAATGTTTAAATGTCTCTTCTTTACTAAGTTTCAATATAAGTTTAAGTTGTTCTTCGTCCATTTCTCGTAATCTGGCATGCTCCTCTTACTCCTCCTTACTAATTTTTTAACCCGTTCTAACTCCATATCTTTGTTAATAATAATCGACCTATTAATATATCTTATGTGGCTTGTTGTGTTTGGTGTAGTGGAGGGATTGTAAGATTTTTTTGTTGTAGTGTATGATCATTTGGAATAAATGTTGAACTTCGTCTGATGCTTTGCTACACTTCACTGCATCTCCTCGTCAACATACTAAATGTAACTTCAGTCGATGAGTTCTATTTATAATTTTTTTTTTCTATACAAGAGACATTAATTTTGGTTGTTCTGGAATTAGAAGAGTAAACTTGGATTTTATAATCCCAGATGTCAGACGATGGTTCATTTGATGATATTTTTAGTAGTTCATTTACAAAACGAAATATTTCATTTTACTATATAAAAAAACAAATGGAACAAAAAAAAAGTAACTTTAAACAACTGATCATAATGTTTATAACCAACGAAAAATATTGAAGATCAATAGTCAAGTTATGTCAAAATTAAATTAAATGGTCCATTTATACTAATATCGAAGATTAATGGTCCGATTATGATGGATTTGTAGATTAATTGCTTGATTCGACCTATCTATTAGAATATTACTATTTAATAGTAGCCTAAATGAACCATTTATCTCCAATTTCGTTCCAATCAAACAATTGTACTTCAATATCACTACAATATTTTAAAAAAAATCAAAACCCTAGGCCCTAACCCTAATCCAAAAACCCGAAATTAAAAAAAAAAACATAAAATCCCAAAATTAAAAAACTCTAATCACATTCGCAAATCAATTTACAAAGCGGATAATAAGAATATTAAATATTTAAAACAGAAAAGAGCAATTGAGCAATGGGGTTTCGTTCAAACCTTCGGAGCTGGACGTGCAGACTGATAAGCAGAGTAATGATCGAAATCGAATGACGAGCAGGAGCAGCACGTGCAGACTAACGAGCAAAGGGATGATCGAAATGGCGGAATCGAATGGGCGAGCTGCGAGCAGGACTGACGAGCAAAGGGATGGTCGGACGTTCGACAGAACTGAAGGACAAGCAAAGGATAGTCGGAATCACGAGCAGGGTGGCTAGCAGATGGCCGAAATTGCGAGCAGGGTTAGGGTTTCAGTCTGTTTAGCAGGCAGGGGTGAAAGGGTGGGACCGTGGGAGCGGGAATGACAAGCAGAGGGAGAGGGATGATCGGACGTGCTAGCAGGATGGTCGGACAGGCGAGCGGGTTTAGGGCTTCGGTGGGTCATCGGGCAGGGTGAAAAATGGGTAGGGCCGGCTGGGGTTGAGTGAAAAACGATTGGTGAATATATATATATATATATATATATATATATATATATATATATATATATGTCTCTTCCAAATCGAATTGAATCAATTCGAATAAGATAACTTCGAACTGGTTAAACGAATCGAATCGAATCGAATCGAACAAAAGTCTGTTCATGTATGGTTCGAAATATTTTTGAACAACTAAAATCAGGTTCGATCCACTTTCGAACCGGTTATTCAGTACATTTTTTTCGAATTGAACCGAGCGAACTGTTCGATAATTTGCTGTTCATGTCCAGCTCTAAGTCCCACCTAATCCACTCCCTGCTCGACTCTATTCTCTCTCTCTCTCTCTCTCTCTCTCTCTCTACATTTAGCCTGCAATCTTTCTCTCTTTACATATGTGGCCCACCTAATGAGTGGTTGGGATGGGTAGACTTTCACGATGGGGCATTATCATTTGCATTGCACCGATGTCTACACAGTTGTCATGCTAGTGGGAAAGAAAAAGTAGCCAGTGAGATCATTCAAAGTGGTGGGTCCCACTTAATAGATGACTTGGATGTCCAAAACACATGCCAACCAGCATGTAAGCTAGAAATTATTATAAAAAAACGATGTGTTGGATGAAAAATCGACACACTTCCTCTATTCTTTTGTAGGGTCACGATTGCATTTGAGGCGTCTGTTTTTACATGTAAGCTCATTCCACATGGATCCTAACCGTTTGGATGACTGATTCCCAAAAGCAAACATAGATTAAGCATTCAATCATGTGCCAATAGGTTAATGGTTAGGCATAAGACATAACATGGGCCTGAAAGAGTAGTCATTGATAGGATGGATAGAATCATTCAATCTCCAAAACTTAATTTTGGAATGTATTCCATCGACGGTGAGGCCCATCATGCTAACAAATTGGATTGCCTAAAAAGGGCCCTAGTTGTACAAATTACAAAAATAGATCCATCAGGTCGCTTTTCATATTTTAATGCATCAATACCTTATTCAAATCCTCTAATGCCTCTTGAGCTTTTTGCCAGGCGATTCATGTGTGAGGTCTAGTCAAACATATAAAAAATCGGCTTCGTTACCCTTATGGAGAAAATCCCCCTCTATAGGCTTGTAATGGTCAATTAAATGCTGATATATATATATATATATATATATATATATATATATATATATATATATATATATATATATATGCTTGAGTCTTGGATCCCGTTCATTTTTGGTCGCAACGCCTAAAATGATCTCACAAAACGTTTGGACGGCGTAGATTTCTCACAAACATAGCGGTAGGCCCCTACCTAGATTTCGAGCACAGGAGATGCCTGTGAACGGCTTTCACAGTCAATTCGCATCCATAAATGCATACACATAGGGAATGAGAGGGAGAGGGCTCAAGTCCATGGCTCAAGTGGTAGACTGAGTGTAGATAACATGGTTTCAACACTAAGGTCTTGGTATCGATTCCCAAGTGGAGGGGGCTAACATTGCAGTGTGACTAACAGAAGTCCAACCAGTAGGATGATAAGCTACAGTCTGCTCAATAGATAACTACTGGCCTTTCACTAATGTGAGATATCCAACCCGTCTAATAGGTGGGCACTATCCTGAGGATCATCTTGTGAAAAATAATGCCATATCTACTAGTCCAGTGGACCACGCAAGTATCTTTTTATTTATCCATGGTTATACATTGTTTTCTATGGTGTAGTCCACCTGATGTGTATTTAAGGCTGATTTTTACTACCAGTGATCCTCGTTTTAGGGTAAACCTATTGCAAGGGTTGGATTAGCCCATTTGTTTTCGTTTCCTTGGCAGTAAATGCATGTAAAAAGGTAATTATTATTATTTTTCTGTTTGATAAAAAGTTGTAATTCTTCCATGTAAAAATGGCACCAAAAGGACCCATGTAAATTCGTGGGCCCCACTATGATGTTAGTGAGATATCCATGCCGTCCATCCCTTTTACCAGAACATTTTAGGGCACGAGCCTAAATATGAGGCACATCCAAAGTTCAAGTGGCCCACACCATAGAAAACAGTGTTATAAAAAGGCTTTTAATGGTAGGAGTTCAATCCACTATTCTGTGTGACGTGGTCCACTTAAATATTGGATTTGCCTCTTTTTTTTTTTGTTATGCCTTAAAATTAACTCACAAAAGGGATGAATGGAGTAGATAAACCATGTGTATCATAGTGGGCCCCATGAAAAAATTACTCTCCTCGGTTATATGCACAGAAAGTAAACGTCACTTATTATTCCTGAAAAATGTGTAGGTAAATAGGTTGTAAGATAATCATTACACGTTTACAACATAATCACCTCATGAAATTGAAAACAAGTAGGCCCTTAGATTCACTTAATAGGTTGGAAGTCCAACCAGTTAGACTCGAGACCTCCTTGAAGGTACTATGGGTGGATATCTACTCTGTGTTCCTCACCGTGATGTGTGATGGAAATCCACCCCATCAATATGATGCACCATTCCATAGTGGGCAGTGGGCTTAAAAATCCGGACAATCCATGACTTACGTGGGACACACCATAGGCAACAGTCGAGAGTAGATATCCACCCAGTGAAATCTTCATGATCTTTTGTAAGGCCCATTGAGATGTAGTTTGGAAATATAAACCATTCATTGTATGTGTACCACTTGGATGAGGGGTCACATCAAGTTTCAGCCATATCCAACTCTCAGGTGACCCCAATAAGTGCTTTTAGATGTTTTTAGGCATGATTTCTTACTGTTTCAAATGTTGTAACTAACTTGAGTTCCAGATACGGCTGATTTTTTGTATATGCCATAAACTAGAGGGAACCCACCAAATGCACGGTGTGGATTTCCGGTATACATCACAATGGGGCTCAGGCATTTAACTGTATCAAGCTGAGGACTCTACTACTAGACTACACTACGCGAGTGTGGCATGCACATAGCATTCCAACAGCTCAAGCAGTGGGACCCACTATATTCCAAGCAAAAAAATCCAAATAATCAAAGGGTTTAAAATAATCCAATTGAGGGCTTTTATTTCAACTATAGAAAGTGAGATTTGTCATATAAACGGTATAGATCATTGGAATATGACATGGACGGAAGGACTACTTAGAATATTATCACATGATAATTTCATATAATTCCTACTCTATAGATTTCCTATGTGCCTTCTACTGCAATATTGTTTTACAGAAATGATGATAAGATACAACAACTAGTATCCTAAATTCACATGCATCCATTATTATTCCTTCCAACTCGTCAATTATATTGGATATCTGATCAGTGAAGAAGGTTAAGGTTGCTCGCTATTTTCAACTGCATGTATTGGACGTTGCGGGCATGCCAGAACCAGCCGTGCAGCTCGATTCCAACCAAACAACTTTAACCCCAAGTGTCAAGTCATATGATCGAAATTTGTGAAAATTGACTGCCTATTCAGCCACTCACGATATGTTATTTATAATGATAAGGCAATGATCAGAGGGCAAGTTTCATCCTCCAAGAATGGGTCACACACTTATCTTCTATAGGAAGGGACTTTTGAAATGCAAAAGTAAATAAAATGGATACTTACAATCAACTGAAGGGGAGCGACCGCAACTTGTTGTAGTAGAATAGAAACTAAGTCCAACGTATGAGTATAGACTTAGATTATAGCTAAAGATTACAATTACTCCTGATTATAAAGATAAATTATGGATTACGCTACGAAACATAAAATGCTGGTTATGCTAAAGAATGTAAAGGACTGGTTACACTAAGGAATGTAAACGACGAAATTATGTTATGAAACATAGAGTAATTTAAAAGATAAATTTTGTTTGATTTGATTGGTATAAGACCTCCTACTCTATTAAATTCATTTGTTATTTATAAACTTGAAAGAAAGAGCCATAGGGAAGCTCCACGTTCATCAGTTACAACGACGACTTTGATACCACTCTTCTTAATAATTGTTCTGGTAACTGTTTGTGGGACCTACTCTACTACATTAGCTTATGTGAAAATCAATCTTATATATTCATTTGGTGGGCCACACCAGCATACTATATATGTCAGACTTGGCTGTCAATTGATTTTGATGTTTTGTCCTTGTCAATGATTAGATTCGGCTTATTTTTAAGTCGGGTGATCATCGTGGCGTCTTTCATCTTGTTCCAGATGGGGGCAACCTATATATGTAGCATATTGTCATGAAAGAAATGCATGTATATGAAGTTGGAATACAACTGCTGCATGTGATGATTTTTTGTTTCCAATTTATTTACAAGGCTGCGATTCTAACTCAGTAGTACAAAATGCAGGTGTGCAAAGTAGTTACAATGCTTCTTAGAGCATTAAAAATTACAGTGCTTGGAGTTGCATCTGTTCAGTTTGACAGTTCAATCAATGGATCTGAGCCGTCTGTTAAGTCCATAACAGATTTTATGACATACCATGAAATAAATTATACTGATATTCTGATTGATCATCCTTGATGTGGCCTTAATTTCCGTCTTTTTTCCACAGCATGGACTAGATGGCTATGATTGACTAACAGAAGTGATTCTTTGATCATAAGCAATCCATGATTGGCCAACAAATAGACGTATCAAATTGTTCATTGGCCCTATTTTGTGTAAACAATCTTGACCGTTCATATTGAAGTCCATTGATCAAATGGTTAATATTTGTCAGAATGGTTAGTGCCCATGAGTGATGGACATAAAGAATAGTCTGGATCAATGGATGAGACTGTCATGCGCCCTAAAAAATGGTATAACATGATAAGACATTTCAGTTAAAGCTAAACGGTATTTTCAGGAACTTTGAAAATATGGTTGGGGCTCGGCAGCCCTTTCCCTTTATGTGGGTTACACCCGCCACAACCTCCTAATAAATAGACGCGGATTCAGTGGTGTTTTCAACACCACCCCTAGCCCTGGTGTGTGATGTGTGGAGCGCTGCTGGGCCACCCCTGATTTATGTGTTTTATATCCGCAATGTGCATCTGTTTTGAAAGGTCCTTTTAATGCAAGAACCCAAAAGAGAAGCAGACACAAAGCTCAAGTGGACCACACTAATGAAAAGAATGGTGATTGAACGCCCACCATTAAAAACTTATTGGGGGCACAAAAGTTTTGCATCTAGCTGATTTCGTATTTTCCCTTCACCCAAGTCTGGATGACCTTATCAACAGATGGATGGCAAATAAACATTATAGTGGACCTTAGGAAGGTTAGCTCAAGTGGTAGACTAAGTGAAGATAACCTCGTTTCAGCACTGAGGTCATGGTATCGATTCCCATAGTGGGGGTGGCTAACATTTTGATGTGACTAATAGTGGTGGGTGAGTGAACTAACAATGGAGTGTGTGAACCCATAAAAATAAAAATAAAAAAAAACAAACCGCGAGTATCATTATACCATGGTTTCCTATGGTGTGGGCCAATTAAGCTCAAATCTCTTCTTTTTTGGGTCATGCCTAAAATAAGTTGGTGAAACGGATGGACAACATGGATATAAAAGAAATACATCAGGGTGGGCCCCACAGCGCCCAACACACCACACATCCCCTGCTAGGGTGACGTTGGCAACATCATCTAATCCGCGTCCAATAAATGTAGAGGCATGCTTGGAGATGATGTAGTGGGCTCATGTGTATGGGAACCTTTCCAATCGCCTACTTTCAATTGTACTAGTCGCCATCAGCAATACCTATCTGAGCCGTCCATTAGGCTCAGTCCACTCTTCACTTACTATGCAAATTTCACAGCAATAACTGATGGTTAAACATTTAACAATCTTGCCCACCATTTTCGCATGCCATAGACTTCCAGATTGGATCATCTAATCAGCAGGTTATGAAGAGTGGAGTGGATCTAATGGGACAATCCAGATCTAATAGACCTATTTGTTATTGTATTCATAAGCGTCCCATTGGAGAAAAAAAAAAGGGCACTCATTGGGTGGACGGGGATTGCATGCCAAAGCCTTTCCCAAAACTTCCTGCGTGAAGAAGTTTGAAGGGTCACCATCATGTTTGAACGTCTCAGTCCATCCACTTTGCCAGATTATATTAGGACACGGGCTAAAAAATGAGACAGATACAATATTCAAGTGGGTTGCACAACAATAAACAGTGAGTATTGATCATCCACAGCTGAAATACACATGTGGCCACTGAAGTTTTGAATCAAGATAATATTTTTTATTTTTCAATTCATCCTAGTAGGAATGACCTTATGAATGGTATGGATGGCATAAAAACATTACGGTTGTGAAATTGTGAGGGCGGAGCTACTAGAATCATGGCTAAATCCCAGAGGGGATGTGATTAGGACCTTTTTAAAAATTCATGAGTTAATTAAACTAATTAAAATCATTAATACTTAGCTTCCAAACTTAAGTGAGTCTAGTCACAAAGATTAATAAAGATAAGCAATTAAAGTAACTACTCTAATCACAAACTATAAATGATAAGCTTAATTGAGCAACTAATTTATGTGAGGGTAAAAGGTGAATTTCCAGCCTTTTGTCTTCCCCTCTCGGTTTAGACTCCCTCCAAAGCATGGCTAGCACAGGGATGTCTTCCTCCTGCCTGTCCCCCAACCTTGGGGAGCACGGTCGGGTCTCCATCTTCAGCACATCTTGACCACTAGTGGAGATCGCCCGGGAGCAAACCGGCCGCCCCAATCTAGTGAGCCATCCAAAGCAGCCAAGGGGCTACCTCAGTCGGTGGCCCAACCTTTCCAAAATACCCCCTTTGACCCATTCAAGGAGGGAATACTTTGTTTATGTGTTATAAACTACAAATGATAAAATTATCAAACACCTAGCCTAAAAAGTGATACTACAAGTTGTGTATATGAATATACCTATTAAGTGTATAATATACATTTTATTTAAGCATTTATATAATTAACAATTAAACTAACAATGCTAGACTAACAATGTGCTCAAATACATTACAAATATAAGCATGTACAGTGATTCGACTACTTGTTTACTCCACTCCCAGTTGTCATTCCTAATCCATGAGAACACCAGATTTCACTAAGGATGTTTTAAATCAGGTTCACCTCACAACCTAAGAGTTTTAAATAGATTCCTCTCAACCTTTACAATCCTACGTAAGGACTGAGTTTTACACAATAACCTACATGTATGCACCTATATTGGTGGACCACAAACATACCCATGTCGGTGGCTCCCCTTCAAGACTTGACAATTTAAGATCTCCACAAGAGCTAAAGTCTTACAATTGAACCTTAATTTAAGTTCAACTCATGAGCCAATGTCGTACAACTGAACTTCAATTCAGGCCTAACAAATGTGCCAATGTTCTACAATCGAACCTAATGAACACTCCCGTTAAAGGCTCCCCTTAGAGACTTGATTCGGCCCTACAACCGAACTTAGGTCTTACAAACAATTGCAATTGTTCCAACATCGTGCGAATTCCACAAGAAATGCTCATAACCCCTTCATTACAAGTTAGAATGGTGCGATTTGGGGCTTTTTGGAAAGATAATTCGATGAGCTTTTAACTAGGTTATGAATCATCTCATTTGGAGATTGTTTAACCTTTAAAAAGTGAGCCTAAAATTTACCTTATGAATAATATAATCATTTAAACGAAATCTATTACGAAAAGAAGAATATATTTTTTAAAAGTGAAGTTTTTGATATTTCTTCGTTCCTTCTTTTAGTTTCTTCCAAAGAAGACCCATCTAATCAAAATATTTGCAGAAAGAAGATAAACTCATCTTTTAAATGTGGAGTTTTTGTTATATCTTTTTTTTTTTTTTTTTCCATTTATTTGGTTCTTAACAAAAGATCCATCTACACAAAATCTTTTAAGGAAGGAGAACTTATCTTCTAAAATGAAAATTTTGTAATATTTTTCATCTCATTCTAATTCATTTTCTTCCAAATAAGCTTATTTAAACATAACAAATAAAAAAGAATAGAAGAAAAAGTTGATATAAAAAAAGGTAAAAAGAAAAATATGAACCTAAAAGAAGATCCAGGGCATTTTCATCTTGAAAAAACAAAGGGAAAAAAAAAAAACCATGGAGGCACCCAAAAGAAAGCCTAATGACATTTTTGTCATGAAAAAAGACAAAAAGTGCTCAAGAGGCACTTTTAGGTGTATAAGTTTTTTAAACAATGTGCCATTTAGGGCTCCCATAATACCCCCTATGTATTTATGGAGATAACCCTACAAATTAATGTGCAAATTTAATTTATGAGGTCTCAAGTGATCCACCCATTATGTTAAGGTCTAGCAAGCAAATGACTTCCAACCTTTCATGTGCATACAGATCCAACCCTTTGAATAAGTTGGCCCCACTGGGAGCATCGCCTTTTGAAAAGCCTTGCAAGCAACCACTCATTGAGTGAATTATACTTATATATTTATTTATTTATTAATAGTTAGACATTGTTTTATTTTGTGTGGCCCACTTGATGAGTAAATAGGGTTGACCATTGCACCAGGCAATCCTCATAGTGGGGCCATCAAATTCAAAGGGTCAAATGTCACGAGCACTTAATATGTTGGAAGTTATCACCCATGTGTATTCTAACCTGTGGTCCAACCTGTTGGACTTGAGACTCCCTGTTGGCTTATACCACCTTTTACATGTCTAATATTCCTGTTGTACAAGCATTTACCAGCAATTTCACCACTGTTTTTTTCTTTTTATCCACACACCTACACATCCATACGTCCACCCACCCCACATGGGCACTCGATCCTTGACCTCTCTGTTGAAACAAGAGTCTATACACCACTGAGCATTGGCGCTGGACCCATCAATGCCACCATCTTAGTCACCTTCTTACTCAGAATTTAAACAGTGCATTTGTCTTTTCCTTGGAAGCCCACTTAATTATTTGTTGACTAGTTGATCAGGTGTGGGGCCGCATCGGATATCACGTTGTTAGGTGTGGCCACGTAAAGAGATGCATGCGGCAGTGTCTTAGCTAAGCTCTTTCGTCACTTCCAAGTGCTTCCAGTCAGAGCACCTGCAGGCTGCAAGCTGCAAGTCGGCCTTGATAGATCCGCATAACATCTCTCATGCGCTGCCTGGCTCCCACTGTTGGATGGCACACGTATCAGAGATCCAAACCATTCATCAGGTATGGCACACAGTGGAAATCCTCTGGACCAAAAATGAAGTTGATACGCTGATTATTTTGGTCAAACTTGCATAAGAAAATTGGACGGTTAGGAAGAGGTTCAATGGCCCAAATTCAACATACACGTGAGCCACGTTAACACACACGGACTGTGTGGTTTACCATGGTATGAAGACTTTGTGAAGCCCACTGTCATATGTGTTATTTATACATGCCGTCTATCCATTTTTTCAGTGCATTTTAAGGCATGAGACTAAAATGAAAGTGTGTCCAAAGCTCAAGTAGCCCACACCATTCAAGGAAGTTTTGGAACTCATAGTTATGAGTTTGCCTTAAAACCACATGAACCATTTTGACAGCTGATCAAATCTTAGGTAGACCACACCATAAGAAATAGTAGTGACTGAATCCCCACTGTTAAAAACTTCATGGATTCCACCCGAATGTTTATTTGCCATCCAACCTAGTTTGATAAGGTCACAAAGACCTAGATAAAGAGACCACACAAATATTATCTTGATCCAAGGATTTTGTGGGCCACATGAAGTTTTTAATGGCCAATTACCACTATTTTCTCTACTATGGTCTATCTGAGATTTATATCTACTTCATTTTTTGATCATTCTCTAAAATGGGCTTTCAATGCAGATGTAAGCCGTGGATGTAATCACATACATCATGGTGGGCCCCACAGTCGGGGTCCACTAGTGTGACATTACTTATTGGATGACAATAAACATCTCAGTGAACCTTAAAAAGGTTTCAATTGTGGATATCATTATTCTTATGACTAAAGTGGTTCACTTGAGCTTTGGATGTGCTTCGGTTTTAGGTTCATTCCTCAAAATGAATTAAATGAGTTGGGAAATAGGTAAAATGACTTGGATAAAATACATACATGATTATAAGCTCCATAAAGTCTTTATGCCTCGATGGTGAGTGCCTCTCTACTGTCCCTAGCTAGGAATAGACAGGGGCTCCGAAGGACCGCCGTGATTTATGAGTTTGATTCATATTGTCTATCCATTCAGCCATATCATTTTAGGGTAGAAGCCGAAAAACTGAGACAGTTTCAAGGCTCAAGCGTACCACATTGTGGGATTAAACATCTATAGTTGAACATCACGAAATTTTTGAACAGGTTGGATGGTAATTAACCATCACGGTGGGCCCTAGGAAGGTTTTCATGGTGGGTGCCATTATTATTGTTTCCACTCCCGTTGCTTCCACCGGTGTGGTCCACTTGAACCTTGGATATATATGCCTTTTTTTTTTGACTTGTGCCTAAATTAATATGGTAAAATGGTTGGAGAGGGTGGATAAACCGGTTGGGTGAGACCCCAGACTTTGGGGCCAACTGTGATGTAAGCAACTACATCCAGGTTGTCCATCCTTGTTGAAAGCTCATTTTAAGGCTTGATCTAAAAAATGCAGCAGTTCCAAATCCAAGATGGGCTATAGTACAGGAAACAGTGGTGATTGTTTTGGATCAAGATGATATTTGTTTGGTCTCTTCATCTACGTGTTTGTGACCTTATAAATAGATTGGATGGCGAACAACCATTTTGTGGAATCTATGAAGTTTTTAATGGTGGGGATTCAATTATGGCTGTTTCCTCCTTTATGCGTTCCACCTAAGATTTGAGTCAGCTTCATTTTTAGGATCATAAACTAAAATGGCCTTTCAAAATGGATGGAGGTGTGGATTTAAGGCACATATGTTACCATGAGCCCCACAGTTGGGGGTCCCCCTCACCTGGGTGGACTTGGGTCTCAGCTAATCACTCCCATGACATGGACACAAATTTCCTGCAAATCCTGTTGCATGAACTTTTAGCTATGGGGCTAGGTGGTGCCCACCGTGATTTTTGTGGGAAATCCACCAAATCCATCCCGTCCGTACTTCCGTACCATGTTAGGTTGGACCGAAAAGTGATGCAAATCTAAAACTCATCTGGGCCGCTCGATAAGAAAAAAACGACGCTGGGTAAATGTCTATCATTGAAACCTCTCTATCGTCCATTGTAATGTTCATATGCAATCCATGCCGTTCATAAGGTCACTCCTACTTGGATGGACTGAAAATGCAAAAATTAGCATGATTAAGAACTTCTATGCCCCACAAATGTTTCAACATTGAGATTTCAATCCTCTGTCATGCGGCCCACTTTTGGATTTGCGTCAAATTTTTGGGCCCATCTCCTAAAAGAGTTTGGATCGCCTGTTAGCTTCCAAGCAGAAAATCTCTGCTGGGAGCCTTTTCATTGGTCCGCATCATCGCGTACGTCTATAACCCTGTCACATCCTCGATGCAACCTGGTCGCAAAGATTTTCTGCTTGGATGCCAACAGTGGATCCATACTCCTGAAATAATCTGCAGAACGGATGGGCCCACTTAATTTTCCGTCGCAGGAAGATCCGGCCAAAAGGACTCCACATCGCCATAAAATCCGGGAGGGGATTAGGTGAGACTCCGGATCCACGAAGGTGTATGGGAACGCTGACTCTGACTTAAATCCACACCGTCCAACCATTTTGAAAGCTCATTTTAGGGCATGAACACAAAAAATGAAACTGACTTATATCTTAGATATATCACACTACAAGAAAACAGTCGTGATTGAATCCCCATCATTAAAAACTTCAGGAATTTCACCAGAATGTTTATTTACAATCCAACATGTTGATAAGGTGACAAACACCGAGATGAAGTGACCATACAATTATCATATTGATCCACAGCTTTTATAGCCCATAAAAAGTTTTTAATGATCAATCACCGCTGTTTCCCATACCATGGGTCATCTTGGATTTGGAACTGCTTCATTTTCTGGATGATACCTTAAAATGAGCTTTCAATACAGATGTACGGCGTGGATTTAGTCACATACATCACAGTAGGCCCCACAGTTAGGGTCCCACCCCGGTGGATCCCGGGTCTCACCTAATCCGCTCCCATAAAATCCACACATAACGTCGGAGCTCGTGTCCGTTACTACCTAGGGACGGGCACCCGTGGGAACAGGGACTCCAAGGAACCGGATTGCCAAAATGAGTAACTAAACTCATTTGGGCCCACCGTGAAGTTTGTGTCTCATCCATGCCGTCCATACATTTTAAAAACTCAGTTTAAGGTATCATTCCAAAATTAAAGCATATCCAAAATTTCAGTGGACCACACCATAAGAAACAATGTGAATTCACACCATTGAAAACTTCGTGGGGCTCCAGAAGTTTTGGATCAAGCTGATATTTGTTTCCCTTCATCTATGTCTGTGTGACCCTATGAACAGGTTGGATGATAAATAAACATCACTGTGGGCCCTGGGAGGTTTCAACGGTGGATGTTATTATACCCACTGTTTCCTCTAGTGTGGTCCACTTGAATTTTGGATATTCTTCAATTTTGGGTCCAAGCACTAAAATTATTTTTACAATAGGATGGACGGCGTGGATAAGATACATACATCCACAGTGGGCCCCACAGAGTTAGTACGCCATCGGCATCCCCCCTAACGGGTGCTGTCGTCATGCAGGGCAAGCTACTGGCATGTCCGCTAATTAGTTGATTTCCATGGGCATTTTAGTAAAAAATTAAACTCTTCCCATAGCTTCCCTATTTAACTAACCTATAATCCAACAGCCTCTGTCGATCTCCGTAACATCTTTCTCTCTCAGGTTAGCTCTCTGCTCTTGAGAAAAGCCCTAGAAATCTCCAGACGTCTGATTTACGAGCTGAATTTCTTCCGTTTTCTCGGTTTGTACTGATCTGATCAACAGATTTTCATAGATTTTCCGCATTTGCAGAGATCTCTCCTTCGATTCATGTATAAATGATGCTGGAAAACGCGAATTTTGTTTCATTTCCACTTGTTTTTCGATCAGGTCGTTCCGATTCCACTGATTCGTTGTATTTTCTTAAATTTCTGTAAAATCTCTAATTTCCATATTTTTAAAGATTTTTGTATTTTTTGAATTTTTCACTGTTTCGGACAGATCCCTCTCGATTTTATGTTTTTTCTCTCTAATTATTGAATATTTTATTTAAGTTCGTTTTGAAAATCCTTCAGCTGAAGATTTTTTTTTTTTGAAACCATAAAAATTTCATTTCTGCTTAATTCTATTTGCTGTGATGATGTTCGGTGAAAGATAAGTAGAGTATATGTAGAAAAAGGCTCATGCTTTTCCTGTGAATTGTTTGGGAAGCATGACCTGATTTTCTGCTGCGCTGCTTCATCGCTGCTTACGTGTACTAGTTCTTGTGCACTTTTCATAAATGGCACTTCTTTTTTCCTTTCTATCTGAAGTTGGTAGATTGCATTAATCTTGTGCAGATCTGTGTGGATATTCTCTGTAGAATTTTTATCTTTCCATGGCTCCAGCAGCAGCTTCAGATTCGATAAAGCCTCGAGGTACATGTGTATTTATGTTACCACACACTCACACATGAGAAATGTTCTAGTGATTTCATAACCTCATTAGTTATAGAGCTCATAACTGTATCAGGACACTTGGATAGTCCAATCGCTCAATCTGGACTATTCATTAAGTCCAGTACACATCTCTTGGGCTGCCATGCAAAAATCAAGCTGATTGGATGATTCTAAGCAATCTGATCAATAGGTTATAAAATGGGTAGTCAAGTCATTTGTGCAATAGGTTCAATCAACAATCTGAGCCATTTGTTTGCTGGGGCTATCAGGGATCGCTTGTGGTTCTAAAGGGTTACTTTTATTAGGCAATCCTAACCATCTCATCCATTGCTTGAAAGATGGATGGTTCTAAAGAATGATGACAACTTGCAAATAGATTGTATCAGCCAATCACTATGATTGTTGCATGGTAGCAAATGAAATATGTATCAGACCTAATGGCCAGTCTGTATTGATCAATTGGACTACCCAAGTGTCCCAATTCAACTAGGAGCCCCATAAGTTATATAGTGCTCTGAGAGAAATGGATCATCCATCTCTCGTGTGTTTGTATATGTATGTATGTATGTATGTACGTATGTTGGAAACACTAGTCTTCCCATGTTCATTGGTGCGTTATCAATGTCTCCAAGTTTTTAATTCACATGTGGGAAGGCCAATCATCAATCTGGACTGTCCATTTTAGACCATCTTGGTGCAAACAAAAACAATGGTTATCTGCATATCAGACTGGTTCTAACGCTTTGAGTTTGGGCTATTTTCTTATACCTGTACATATCTTGCGAGCCATAGATCAGACGGCTAGCATCATGAAACCAAATGTCTTTCTTTGGAATCATAAGCAATCCATGGTGGTGCCTTCTAAATGGATGTTTCGAGATTATGATTTTACCTACTTTGTTTCTCTTCATGATCTGGACCGTCCCTTTTAATGCTATTGATCAAATGGTTAGCATCATCTAAATTAGCATGACTTTTGGACCATGGAGTGGTATTAAGGAATGGACTGTCCAGATCGATGAATGGACTGTCCAGATCGATGATTGGATGTTTGACGTGTCGTTTAAAAGCTTTGTGGACATTGCTAACGTCCTTGTGAAGGCTTCCCATTTATTTTTCTTCTATGGGACACTATTCGTTCTAGGCAACGTCCTTGTGAAGGCTTCCCATTTATTTTTCTTCTATGGGACACTATTTGTTCTAGGTTTGGTTTAAAATCTAAAAAATTTGAAAGTTGCACCTGACCTGATCCTTTTATAGATATCATTGTAATTTTATTTTAAGAGAGTAAAGAAAAGATACAAGCAGCACGCAGGTTGAGAATACAGAGATGCTAAAAACCAGACTAATTCCGACCCATAGCCACATCCACAGAAAGCTCACCCTTTACTCACTAGAAAATCCCCAAGAAGAATTGAGCATATTCTCTCTACTCCCAGCTTCTGAAGCCCATCTGTTTCTGAAATCGCTACGCTATGCACATGCGAGAAGGAAACAGCAATTTTTTTTTGTTGAAAGAATGCTGTTTCCTTCTCCACTCTGCACAAGATTAAATATCATAAGATTCCTCAATCAGGTTCACAACTTCTCAGGCAGTGCAGCTCTAAGACTGCATTGAGCTACCTCCTCCCAATTAGATCTTAAGAGCTGAAGAGTGATGCCCTCGATTCCTCAATCAGGTTCACAACTTCTCAGGTGGTGCAGCTCTAAGACTGCATTGAGCTACCTCCTCCCAATTAGATCTTAAGAGCTGAAGAGTGATGCCCTCAGATTTCTTCTCCACTCTGCACAAGGTGTGCCGTAATGGCTATTATGTGATGCTAATGGTGGCAACTGTTACGCGTTACGGAAAAAATGAGGCCCATACAGGTTTTCTTTGACTGTGATGGCCGTTAAGGCCTGTATCGTAATGGTAAAGGTGGTGACCATTACGGCCACCGTTACTGTTACGGAATACCATGACTCAGCACCAAGCCGAGGTCAGATTAACAACCTTGTCAAACTTTTTTCTTTGTTGCACTTCCTCCCTTGGAAAATTCTTTTGTTCTGATCGAACCATGGGGATAATAACACTGCTTATACCTCCAATTTCCACAATGCGCCCTATAGAAGCCGGCACACCATTACCCCAACCAGCAATTAGAGCTTCCACTGAACTTGGCTGGACCATTGGACCCTGAATCTATCAAACATTTCTGACCAGACCTCCCAAACAAATCTGCTGTGTATTGATAAGTGCAGCACATTTTCTTCTTGTAGCAACGGGTGCAGCAATTGGGAAAGCAGGTCCTCTGTTTTTAAGGTGGTCCATGTAAGAATTTTATTTTGTTCTTTTGAAAGGTGGTCCATGTAAGAATTTTATTTTATTCTTTTGAAAGGTGGTCCATTTAAGAATTTTATCAAGATCTGCTGTCCAAGAAAGCTCATTAATTTTTAGAGGCCTCCGTGAAAAACAAATTTGAGAAATTGCCATGGATCTGGGGAAAAGGTCTTAACTGATAGCATCATAGAAGGATCAAACTGAGTAATTGCTGCCAGACTGAAGCTTCCCAAATCCATTGATCTTCACCAGAACTGGGAATATACATTTCCAGCATGGACAACATTTGAGCCAGCAGCGAAATGACAATTAGCCATTGTCTTAGTCCAGGCTTCATAATGACCAAGAATGTTTGGATTGTTCTTGACTCTATTTTCATTGATTGTTTGGTGCAGATGTATGTGTGGTTGGTATTGCCCGTACACCGATGGGTGGATTTCTTGGCACCCTTTCATCTTTATCAGCCACTAAGCTAGGGTCTATAGCCATTGAATGTAAGATTGTCACTTTTCTTCTGTTTCCTTCTGTTTTACAGCTGGAACACAATACTTTTCTGGAATTGTGTCTGAAATATTCTTGCATATTGACTTGTAGGTGCTCTTAAAAGGGCAGATATTGATCCCAAACTCGTACAAGAGGTCTACTTTGGAAATGTTTTGAGTGCAAATTTGGGACAGGCTCCTGCTAGGCAGGCTGCATTAGGAGCAGGAATACCTAACACAGTCATCTGCACTACTATTAATAAAGTCTGCGCATCAGGAATGAAGGGTATGCACTATCCCTAGAAAATATACTTGTTTCTGAGATGCCAATACAAGCAATGTGGTAACCATTCCTTCTTTTCTTTTCACAGCAACAATGCTTGCAGCGCAAAGTATCCAGTTGGGCATTAATGATGTTGTTGTGGCCGGTGGCATGGAAAGCATGTCCAATGCACCTAAATACTTATCAGAGGCAAGGTTAGTGCTCTTTTCTTACTCAAGTTGAGATTAGTTTGTTGTATGCTTTTGCCATGGCTGCAAATGAAAGCATGCATTAGGAAGAGAGAAAGATATGTACAACAGGAACTAGGGATTGCCGAGACAAGAAAATAAAAAACCTGCTGTGCTACTGAAAAGATAGAGTTTTCCTATCCGTAATATACATCTTGAGCTTTTAATGGATTCTTTTCTACTTTAGATAAATGGTTCTATCACTCATTTGTTCATATCTGAATGAGGATTAGTCCAATATTCATATTTTAATGGGTGACATTTTTATGTTTTTGATGCTGATTTTGTTCCCAGCCAAGACAGCTACAGCAGATAATTGATGGATGTGAATGAATGGACTGTTCTGAGAGACCATAGATTCTAAAATAGTATCCGACTTGAAACTCAGCCGTGTTGACTCTAATTGACGGGATTTTGAGCCTAGTCGCCATGAAACTTCGTTGTAAGCCTGACTCGGGCTTGACTCAGAGTGACTTGTCTAGCTAACTGGTTGACTCGATTGAGTCGACTTGAAGCATTTCACTCACTTGGTAGGCAATTTTTTTATAAAAAGTAGAAACACAATTTGAACCCGAGTCCTCTAGTAAGGGAAATAATCTCTAACTAGCACACCGTGCTTTTTACCTTCTCATCTTCTTTGACTAATTTTATGTTTTACCTATATATGACTATTTAAAGGAAATAATCTCTAACTAAAACACCATGCATTTTACATTTTCATCTTCTTCTGCTAATTTGATGTTTTATTGATATACAATGGTTTAAATATCAACGATATTGGCTGATATATCCCATGATATATCTTGTATCCCACTTGTACAATACAAAATGCACAGGTAGTGCCGATATATCCCAGATGTTCAATCCGGTGAGCATTTTCATTTTCTGATCCCCTTTTTTTTCGTTGAAATTATGTTAAATCAGTGTCAAATGGTTACAAATCCATTGGCTCGTTTTGCATGAAAATTATGGAGTCGGAGCTTTGATTTCAATATCCATTGGTTCTTTATTTTCTCCATTTTTTTTTTTTTTGAAATTTTACTTTACTTCAACCAACTGTCAATTTAGACTATTTCGAAGTATTTAGAATTATTTGATGAAATGATCGTCAAATGCACTCTAATTTCAAAATTTGAGTATATGTGGTTCGATTTGGGGAAAATTCAATTTTTTTTCCAATTTCTCCCATTGCATTCCAAACAAAGCATGTATGAGGGCTGATCTATTGATTTGTTAAGTCCTTATCAATTTTCAAAAATTTAAAATCATTTTTAATAAAAAATAATTTTTTTTTTGAATTTTCTCTTCAAACAGCTGTCAATTAAGACTAATTTCAAAGTATTTATGAATGTTTGATGAAATTTTCCCTTAACCAGCTATCGATTGAGACTAATTTCAAAGTATTTAATAGTGTTGGTTGAAGTGATCATCACATACGCTCTAAATGTTAAGCATTTAATTTGAATATAGTTGCATTAGTTAAGTTAGACAACGCATAGATTCGGACCATATACAAAGGAAACCTATTATGTGCACTTCTTTTTTGAGATGTTATGATTTAAAAGTGTGTATTAAGGTCTTTTTTAACAATCCTTGAAGTTTCATTGAAAAACTCAACCATTTTCCTAATGTTTTCCCATGTTTCCCAAAAAGTGCGATAAATTACTCGATACAAACGATATCCCATGCAATAACTGATACGTATCTGTATCCCAAGGATGTGATACGTAACGCGATACCAATATTTTGAACATTGCCTATATATGACTACTTAAAATATTTATAAGTCATCATCATTATCATTTAAGCCTTGTCCTAAATAATTGGGGTTGGCTACATGAATCCTATTTCACCATTCCATTCTATCAAGGGCCAGAGCTTCAGTTAGACCATAGGTCATCAAGTCTTTTCGTACTACCTCCATTCACATCCTTTTGGGCCTCTCCCTTTCCCTTTTAGAGCCGTCAACTTGAACCAACTCACTCCCTCTAACCGACATAAATCATCTACCTCTACTTTACCTCATCTTATTACCTATTAATGCTATTCCTAAGTTCCCTTGAATGCATGGATTTCTAATTCTATCATTCCTCTTTTATTGTTTTTTTTTTTTTTTTCGGTTGGAGAGGCGTCCTTCCTTGTCTTGCCGCTCATCCATCTCAACATCCTCATTTCAGCTACACTCATCTTAGAGTATGTTATTCTTCAACTACCCAACATTCTGTGCTATAAAGCATCTCTGCTATTATAGCTATCCTTTAAACTTTCCCTTTCAGTTTTGAATGGTCACACAACTGATCACATAAAGCTCCAAAGGCGCATCTCCATTTTTTCCACCCAGCTTGAATTCTATGGGCAACATCCTTCTCAATATCTCCATTCCCATGAATTATTGACCCAAGGTATCAAAAGACTTGTTTGAGTCAACCCAGCCCAACTAGATATCTAGTTAAGTTTTTGAGTTTTTGAACTATGCTTAAAACATCTAGGTTTTAAGTGTCGCATCTAACAAATGATGAGCTTGAAACCAATGCTATAAGAAGGTTTAGGGATATGATTATGGAGGTTTGTGCTTAGCCTAACTAGATATCTAATTAAGTTTTTAAGTTTTTGAGCTTTGTTTAAAACATCTAGGTTTTAAGTGTTGCATCTAACAAATGATGAGCTTGAAACCAAGGCTATAAGAAGTTTCAGGGATATGATTATGGAGGTCTGTTAGGCACATACATGTGTATGATACGGTTGTAGTCCATGCTAAATGATTTCCTAGCTCATATGATAGCCTCTTGTTATGTTTTACCCTCCCAAAGCCTTATATACATCAACCGTCTGTTCCGGTTGCCCATACACTTAAAATGGGGAAAGAAAATCCCCATTCAAATATCTACATCTTCAATGCCAAGATGCTATGTGTACCTGATGCAGGACAGCCCTAAATATGATACATGCTCATGAACACAATTATTCAGTGGAAATAAATGCAATAATAATAATGAAATCTAGCATCAATCATTATAAACTAAGAAAATCATAAAGGAAACATGCAATGGGACGGGCCATCATCACAACCATGGAGTATGGGATTCAAGTAGCGTATAGGTTGGATCCGGCGAGGGATGGAACCTCCCGATCTTGGATGGTCATACCCAATCGATCAATGATGATCACTAGTCCGAAGAATCAGAAAGTTTCTCGGATTAGGGATTTGAGAATTTGGGGGTTTAGGGTTTAGATCGATTCTCAAGGTTTAGATCGTGGGGAATAAACAAAACAGAAGTTTAGAAGGATAATAATAGAAGATGAAATACCTGGAAGAAGTTGGAGGGGCACAAGAAGAATAGAGAAGAAGGAGATCAAGGAAGAAGAAGAAGCACCATGAGAGAGGGAAAGAGGAAGGAGGCAACCAAAGGTTTGCTCTTTTTCATAAATCAACAACTAATCAAAAAGGTTTAGGGCAACACCCTTATAAAATTCGGAATTAGCATAATTACCAAAATACCCCTACTAACAAAATTTCAAAAAAAAGACATTTGCATGAAAAAAACGTACCCACACTAACCCAAAACTCAAATAAGTAAAAAATGCGTAAAATAAACTCAAATCTAAGATGTCCAATGTGCTCCAATGATGGTGTGATGAAAGTGGGCCACAATGAACCAACGGTCCGATCACATCATCATCACGATTCAACGGTCTGATCATCTCCTCAAAGCAACTTACACATGTCTTCCCAAGGTGGGGTCTTTTCAAATGTCTTGGACTACATGTGTAAGGTCTTCAATGCTCCTCAATAGTCGCCTATCCACAAGGACGGTGCTTGTGGATGGCGCTTTCTTCGTTGGTACACTTGAAATGATCTTGTGTCCTCATCAGTACCTATGTGGTACAAAGGTGTGCTGGAAGGTATGCCTTGCCCACCTCTACATGCCACGACATGTGCTAATGGGGCACGCATATTGCACATCCAAGTTGTGCATCGGGTAGGTCTACCTGCGTAGATTTTGTGGTGGATAAAACCCGAATCTCTAATTATTAACTATTTTTTTGCTAGATTTGTGCTGAATGTGGACCATTGGAGAACCGATGCATGTGGACCATTGGAGAACCGATGCAGGACACATGATTTAATGCTAGCATGCAACATGGAGATTATGAAAGAGTTCATAAAGTAATTCAATTAACAAAAGGTGTTAACCCACCATGTAATTAAGAGTAAAAAATAGGAAATAAAATTTGATTTAACCTAAATCACATGCTGCATGCTAAGAAATCACATAAATCAATTAAAACTAGGCTCGATGGAAGGATAAAACTTCTAATTTAGCATAGGCACGTTCCATACTCAAGGGGTTGACTTGTAAGTTTTAGGAGTAGGGTTAAGAAGGGAAAAATCTGAAATTTGAGAAAATAGGGTTCATGGAAATTGGGGATTTTCGAATTAGGGTTTTTAGAAATTGGGAAAAATAGGAAATTGGGGATCTAGGGTAGGGTTAGGGTTGGGGAATCAAAGGGGTTTTGATGGGGGAAGCAAGGGAAAATAAGGGATTGAAGGATTGTTCTTACGGTCAGCCTAGGGGCTCGCACGTGTGGTTGTATGGTCATATGTGTGGGTCATTGGTTAGGGTTTTGAGGTCCTTAATGGTTGGGTTCGGTTGAGGCTGAAGTTGGATAATGAAAAAATGAAAAAAAAAAAAGATGATTCGGATGGTTTTGGATGGGAAGAGAAGAAAAAAGATGAAGTTTTTGAGAAAATACCTCTTTTTGGATGGAAAGGAAGAGAGAAGGAGGATGATAGATGGAAGCCTCACACCTCCATTGAATAAGGATGGAATCACACCACACCTAATCTCCAAATCACACGGAGAAACCTTCAAATCTTATGAAGAAATAAGAGGAACTTTGGAATTTCATGAAACAATAGCATAAAGAGGTTCATCCCTCCTCTTAAGTCCTGAAGTGTCCACGATCGATGCGGGCCATGATCAAAAGTGGTCAAATGGCCCAATACGCATAATCCAACGGTCCAATTGACGTGTGCACTCAATCCAACGGTCCAGACTCAAGAGTGCAACCCACATGCATCTTCCTAGTGTAGGGTCTTCGAAGATGCATCAAATGCATGTGGGGTTTTCAAAAGGGTCCACGTAGTGGTCATCCATCCAGAGGAAAACTGGTGATGATTTCTTCCTCCTCTGGTAGACTCTAAATGGTGCTCAATGGTACTCTGATGTCCTCATCAAGAACCCTAGTGATTCTTCTGTTCATGCATGTGTAGCCGTCCTAATGATTAGACATGCCTGGTTTTTGGGATAGGAAGCTGTAGGGTATGGCCCACCTGATGTACAACCTGGATGTGGTACATGTGTGCCACATTGGCATATGAACTAGGCTTGAATGATTAGCATTAGAAAACCTTTTGTTTATAACCTGACACAGGTACAAATGGCAGCCGTTGGGACAAAGATAATGGTCGAGCATGCGCCTTTCCAATTGGGTTTCATAGAAGATGAACTGTGTTGAACATGGGGATACTATGGGAAGAGCTCTCCAATGCTTATCAAAGTTGATGGCTGGTTGTTTTGCACGGGATTTGCATGAGGCAGTGCCATGTGGCCACAAGAGCTGGGCCATGATGAGGCAGTCACAAGGATATCTAATTCAGTTTAGGAGTATGGCTTGTCTGAGTATTAGATAAGATTGTATCACCGAAAACTATATGACTCGTCCAGTGTGGGATGAGTTGCCTAAAAACTAGAAAGATAACTAAAGATGATAAAAATAAAAATAAAACCAGGAAAATTATATAAAAAAAAAAAACAGAAAATAAAATCAGATGGTTAATATTATCTTCTCTATGCAATTTTTTGGTTATGAGCCATCCACAGTTGGGCCAGTGGTTTGGATGGTCTGGATAAATGCACAGATGCACCACATGTTGATTGAGGAATCAAACAGCTTGCACCATTTGCATGCATCTTATGATGGAGGTTGTGAGGGTGGTGACTTCCTATTTCTCCCTCTCTCCCTTCTTGGTTAGTAAAAAAGGAGAGGGCCACATTCCCCTTTTTTATTGGGAACTAAAAAGGTTAGGGATGCACATAAAAAAAGAATAGAAAAAAAAAGAATAGGAAAATGCTAAAAAGGTGAGGGACATGTCCAACTTTAGTTGGTGAGTGAAAAATGCTGATGGGAAAGGTCTCTCCCTCTCACCTTTTCTCTTTAAAGGCTTTCTAAGCCCATGTGTGCACTAACGAACACACGACCACATGTGCAAGCACGGTAAACATGCGATGTCCATGCCATCTTGCTGGTGGTCCCGTCCCCCCCCTCCTCTCTCTCTCTCTCTCTCTCTCTCAAATTTTTAGTGGAACTAGGATGAGTTGACCACACTTACTCAGTTTGTATCAGGTTGACTTGGCCTGAGTCAGTGTGACTTGTTCCAAGTCTGGACGAGTAGGACCGAGTCAGGACCTTTATTGAGTACAAGGTACTGGACTCGAACTGATCGCACCAATACTGATATGACTTGGATGATAACAAGTCATATCTGATGATATTTGAAACCATGGGCAGTCATATACACATCTCCAATATACGATGACATGACATACAGGCGCGAGGTCCAAGCTGTCTATCAGGTTGGTTCTACCTTGCAGTTATTGTTGCTCAAAATCAGGCAAATCCATGGATTCTAATTAAACAAAATGGGTGACTTAGAAACTTGGCCTAGTTTTCCATAAGCCATCAATTTGTTTCTATCATTGCATAAGCTATCAATTTGTTTCTATCATTGTTGCTATCATGATGAGTGGACCTACCTGATGTTTTGGCCAAGGCATTTACACTGTGGAATCCACCTGATGGCAGATTGGATCCTTCACCTATGTGCCATAGTTGGCACTTGGCATATTGCCAAATGGAATGTAGATGGGCTGCCTTATACCCACTTGTGGAATTGGCCAGCCACTCCATTATGGCATGCCCCGCAATGATATGGTGGAGTCCAAAGAACTGGTAGAGCCATCTTGCTGGAATACACCGGCAGGCTGATGTATCAAACTATCAATCAGGGTTCATCTAGCGGGCCATTTCCCTGATGGCCTACTTTTCAAAAATCACAACTATTAGGCAATCCTATCCGTCACTTCTCTTCAATTTCCGTTTTTAAATTTTGACTGTTAACCATGTTTCCTACTGTCGCTTTCAATAAAAAAATCTGATTGCCAGAATTGTCCAATCCATATGTATTTTAAGCCATTAGCTGTCTACAGTAAGAGCAACTTATACCATAGGGAGATGGGGGTGCCCGAGGCTAGATTACACCTTGTCATGTAATTCAGCATAACAACCATAAAAAATGAGCCATCTGTCCACAATACAAGTAGCGGAATGATGTCTTGATCTAGATCATACAGCTAGTGGGCCTTATCGTGAATGACTTGTGTTTTAAATTTATACCTAAAAGTCTAGAATGCCTATTTAGACATCAATTTCTGCAATTTCCTGTCCTGAATGCTGACTGTTGAATATGTTTGTTTGAAGGATGCTGATCATCCCTTTCTGTCGGTCATGAAACATTTTCCTTCTATGGTAACGGCTCACTTGATGGATGGTCGCGATTCATACTTCACCACCTGCCACATTTGCTGTGGAGAGATGGCTCTACCATAGATGGAAATGGGAAAAGTTAAAGTGATTAGTGTAAGAGAAACTGAAGAGGAAATTCGTCATGCATGGTGTAGCATTTGTTCTTGCTGCTCAAGATATGGGATGGGGGTTTTCTCCCTGTATTTGGTGTGTTGGGGCAACTGTTTTTCATCTGCTTGCCATATTCAAGGCATTTGCAGGTCAAAGGTCAAGAAGATTTTCTTGTATGACCTGGTATAACGCTGACCATAATCATGCTGTGGCTGATGAGCTACAGAAGGTAGTAGATGCCGTCTGATTAAATAGGAGATAGGGAACTGCGAGTGTGACTGGAAATGTCCTTTAAGAAAATAGACATGAGATTGCAAAATTGAGTGAGGGAATTGAATAACTTATTGTTTATTGTGAAAGTTGTAGGAGTAGCCAATCTCCTTTGGCTCACTATGGAGTCATTCAGACCTTTTTTTTTTAAAGATGGGTCATTCAGATATCTTATTAGCATATTTATCAAAAAGAGAAAAGTGTTATCAGCGTAAAGCATGTCAGTTTGTCACTGTCACCTTATCATCGTGTTTTCCCCCCTCATTTATCTTCATGCTTTTGTCTTAGCAGCGATGTTTTGATGCGTATATCATTTAAAAAAGGAAAACATGTTTTGACATGTCTGTGATTGCATGTGGTTATATTGTTGCGATATAGCACTTGCTAATTGTTGTAATGTTATCTGATAATTAATGGCACATTTTTAATTGCAAGACAATTTCGACGGAGAAATACTTTGCTTAACTGTCCTAACTGTTCTCTGTACAAACAGAAAAGGATCCCGACTGGGACATGATACTATTGTTGATGGGATGCTCAAAGATGGTCTATGGGATGTTTATAATGATTATGGCATGGGAATGTGTGCTGAGCTCTGTGCAGATCAACATTCGATCACAAGGGAAGAGCAGGTATCATTCTACAATCATCTTTGTTGTCTATAATATCTTTTCCAGGACTTTCTGCCAAGCATATCAAGTATTTTTTTACAGAATATATATGATTTTCACTACCTTTAGATTCTTCTTCAGTTAGTGTAGCCTGTAAGCCTTCTCATTTATATGGAAACTGAGAAATTTTAGTTTTCATTGATAAGTTTTAGTTTATAATGATCCAAGATCCATGAAGGAAACCATACAGTGAGGTTTTTGAGAACTCCACCAGAGGCACATCTAGTTTTCAGGACAGGGTGTATGGTTATGTATATATTTATTTCATATTTAACAATGAATGTGCTTCTTTAAAGCTGGTATTCTTGCCTCAAAGGGTGGATATTTACTCCATATTTTATTAAAATGTATGTTATTTTCCACTTTCTAATTAAACAATATCAGTTTTCAACTGCGAATAAATGGTTGGAATGGTGTAGAAGTACTGAGAAAGAAAACGTAAATAAAATTTCACATTAGGGTTTGAATGTAGATCTGTCACTCAGACCTTGTAATTTGGCCGTTTTTAAACTATTTTCAGAGGCAATTGCATTTGAACCACATCGTTCAAAAAAATAAAAATAAATAAAAAAATTGCATTTAAACCACCAAACGATGAGTTACGAATGATGAATGGAAGAACGAAGGTCTATGATAAAGAAGGTGATGCACATGTGGACATAACAATATCCTTTTCTTTTCCCAAAATTTCCCCCCCTTTTGGTTATGTTGACAAAAAAGAAATGCTAAAGTGGTTCGCACAATGGAGATGAAGAGATAAATCACAGGACACGTGCCAACTGTCAAGCTGGTTCATATATTGTATGTCGGTTCCTAGCCATGTACCAGGTAGAGCTCTATGTGAACATGTCCTGCCCGGATTCCAGGCCAGTCTACTTGAGGACATATCTACCTTGATCATCAATGCAAGCACTATTCCGGTCATTGAAACACAAGTGAAGATTGGGGTTCATAATTTGCAAATGCTACCTTGATCATCAACTCTCACTCGACTTTCCCAGAAACCTTAAAGCAAGAGATTCTAAAACCTTGGAAAAGTTCTGATGCGAGCTCAAATCCTATCAGCGGGTATTAGAGATTTTGTGGTGACCACCCTTTCATTATTGAGTTCTGACTTCTGAGCTGAAGGATTTGAAGAAACTCAATTCCAATATTGGAATTGTTGTTACCGATTTGTGCTTGCACATTGATGTCGTGTCTTTCCATGTAATATTAAACTGAACATGCATGTAATGGGGCAGGAAAAAGTGGCTTCGCAAGTATGTTGGATGTGTGTTCCCTGAAAAGCCAATCAAGCCTAGACTATTGGAATTTGATCATTAGTGATCTTTTTGTGTTGATTGTAATTGGAATTTGATCATTAGTGATCTTTTTGTGTTGATTGGAATTAAGTCATTAGTGATTTCTTTATTTCTTTATTCCTTATAAATTATAATTCATTTTATGTTTAGTGGGTTATAGGGATTCCTTTTTGGAGTCTCTTACTCTAGTGGGCCCATGGAGAACTAATTGGAGACAATGAGAATCATTGGCCAACTATTATTTTTGGTTGAGTCAAATTAGGAAAGTGGTTAGTTAGGAATTTCCTTTTGAGCAAATTTTCACTAATCCTTCAAACAAGAAAAAAAAAAAAGAGAAGAAAAGTTGATCATTGTTGTGTAACGTTAATATGACTTCCTGCACTTCTTTATATTGCTTGCTGCTATTTCTATATCAGTACAACTTGATTCAGTTTCATTTTCAGTTGGATCAAATGTTTATCTAGATTGTTTGCATGTGATCTTGGTTTTGTTGAGCAGCTACTGTCTTGCAAATTGCAGCTTTGGTCTTCATTTGGAAGACTTCTAAGTTACTGTATTTGACTTTTACAGGATTCCTATGCCATTCAGAGCTTTGAGCGTGGTATTGCTGCTCGCAATGGTGGTGCCTTTGCATGGGAAATAGTTCCGGTTAGAATTCTAGTTCTATGGTAAATTGGTAATTATAAGAAAGGGTTTTGATTTATAAGGATTTTTTTAATTTAATTACGATTACTTTTTTAATCATGCAGGTTGAAGTTTCTGGGGGGAGAGGAAAGCCATCCGTGCTTGTTGATAAAGATGAAGGCCTAGAAAAAGTAATGACAGAAGATGATTGTGGAAGTAAATGTATTTTGGTTATGTTTCCATGCTTTCAACATTTTGGAGTCATGGAACTGTACTCTTCACATTTATTAAGGCATCAGTCTATAAAATTCTAGACAGTATATATATTCTAGTTGAGATTGTATGTCCTTTGATTCTTTCTGCATAGCTTTCTGTGCTGAAAGGATTTAATTATGTCTTTGTTTATTTCTTTATTACTATCGTTATTCAGCAAGTCAGTTTAAGTGTTTAGATGTAAAATATTTTACAGAAGATGGGCATATTGATGTGGAGTTTCTCAGCATATATTTTCTAGTTGCTTTTATAACTTTTAGAAGCTCAACTAATAATAATATACTGTGTTTGTCTGGCCAGTTCGATCCTGTAAAACTAAGGAAGCTCCGGCCAAATTTTAAGGAGAATGGAGGTTCCGTTACCGCCGGCAATGCCTCTAGTATAAGGTCTACTTTCATCTCCTGTGCTTGCTATTTGTGCGCTTTTGATATTGTTGCTGGCTGATGTCATGAGTGCGAATTGCACAAGTTGTCTGTGTTCTAGACAAGTTGTTTGTGTCCTAGACTGGTTTTACCTGGGTTGCTGGTCATAGGTGCTGAAGCCTGGTCATGGGACACGATCTTGGGTCCATTTCCAAATATTATAGATGGTTACATATTCTAAAATGAGATGATGTTTGTTATTATTATTATTATTTTATTTTTTAAAGGCTGTTCAGTCATTTCAACTTTACAATGCGAATGCTGAAACATCTAAGCATCTGGGCAAAATTGACAGACTTGACTCGAAATTCTGTAGTGGATAAAATAGCCCCTTAAACTATATTTAGAAATGGTCCCTATATTTTGTTTAAGACCTCTCTATGACTTTGTATTATTGCGTCATTATTTTCAAATTCAGGCCATTCTTAATTCTCATTAGATGAAGGGTGATCCTCTCCCATCCTTTTGCAATATGCTAGATACTTTTCCCATCTCCTGGTTCCATTCTGAGTCTCAGATGTTCTTTATTTATTCTTCAGTATGGTGAGTGATGTGACTGATAACTGATAAGAGGTGCAAGTTCAATTTTTTTTGCTAGTATTTCACATCGATTTGCATTCGAAGCTTTATTATTATTATTTTCCTTTGGACAGTGATGGTGCTGCTGCATTAGTGTTAGTGAGTGGAGAAAAGGCACTTGAACTAGGACTGCATGTGATTGCAAAGATCTCAGGATATGCTGATGCAGCTCAGGTATTTTGTTAATGATTACTAAAGCTCTCTCTCTGGAAAATGTCACAAACCATCTGAACACCAGAAAGTGATGGAAATTTTCCTGAGTCCATTTGAAAGTACTTATGGCATGGAAGTTCTCATGATTATTATGCTAAACAAAGGACATTTCCTTTCGGAGGAATCAGGCATTGCCATTCTGTAACCTAGGAACTTCTGGTTAATGTCAATCTCTTCTGCTTTCTTTCTTTCTTTCTTTCTTCTTTTCTTTTGGGAGGGGTAGATTGGCTTTTAGGAAGTCCAACTGGATGCTGAAATAGGATTCTCCATGCAGGCACCTGAGTTATTTACGACTGCTCCAGCACTTGCAATACCGAAAGCCATTTCAAATGCTGGCCTGGAAGCTTCTCAAATTGATTACTATGAAATAAATGAGGCATTTGCTGTATGTTTTCATGCTTTGATTATCAATTTCAGAATCATATGCTTCTCATTCAGCTTCAAGTGGAATCATATTTATAAATTTCATGATCATGTTTAAGCAAAACCTTTTCTGCAGGTTGTGTCTGTCGCAAATCAGAAGCTGCTTGGAATTCATCCTGTGAGTATTCCAAATTCCAATTACCTTAAGAATATGCTTTTTGAATATCATACTCATTATCTTTCTAACCAGGGTGCTGCACTGCTCCCAGTCCACTTTAGGATATCAAAATCTAGATGTTCAGGGTCTTAAAGTAGCTTATTCTACACCTTCTATTCCTTTCTATCCTGTCCTGTCTATTCCCATCGTAGAGCCCTCTGAACCAGTTACGTCATGCAAGCGGAATGTCCAAAATTTATTTTATTTAGCTGTTTGGTTTTCAAATACCAGAAGTTTGGATATCCTAGTTTCCATTTAGCTGTAGAAGAATTCTAAATTTATTTTTTGCCATGTGC
Source organism: Liriodendron chinense (assembly GCA_003013855.2). Taxonomy (NCBI): domain Eukaryota; kingdom Viridiplantae; phylum Streptophyta; class Magnoliopsida; order Magnoliales; family Magnoliaceae; genus Liriodendron; species Liriodendron chinense. The sequence goes on along the minus strand of ML058501.1, from coordinate 589,616 downwards.
CTGTCAAAATTGATATTTAAATCAATTATGGGTATGCGGCACCCATGCCCATAAAACTTTTGTCATAATCTAAACTGGAGGAGAATGGACAGGTTATGAGTCTTGTGACGTAGTTGGAATTGAGTACTGTGAATCAGGAATTCTAGTTGGCTGCTGAACCATTTTGCTCAAGAGGGATATTTGTCTGGTGCCTGTTATCGCATGCTATAATGTGGAGTAACTGGCAAGAACAAAAAAGAAATATATTTGAAGGGGTCTCCTGTCCTAGGGAGCAGCTATTTGAGAAAATCAAATCAAATATGGCCTCCTAGGGTCCTTGCAGCCAAACGTCTCTCGGTGCCAAGGTATCCACCATAAACCTTTCCTTGTTTGAGCCTCGCCATTAACGTTAAGGCTATGCCATCCTAAAGTGCTGCTAAATGGAAGGATCTTATCAACATCCATGAATGATAAATCATAGATCGGACTGCCGAATTGGAACAATTGGGTGCTATCCTGTACCTTTGTATTGGCTAAGGTAACGAGCTGGAGATAAGCGGACTCGAACCGCTGACATCCGCCACAGGGTAAACCACTGCCTCTCGGGCCTCCCCAACTGATTCTACCATAGAAGCCAATGATAGACAATAAATTTTGTGGAGTCTCTCCTTTGGACCTCTTGAGGAAGTGGGTGGAGACCATACATGATATGAGCAGAAAGCCCAAGGTCTGTGTGCCAGCTGCTGTGGAGCACTGGTGGAAGTTAAACACCAATGGGTGTTCTCTTGGTAACCCAGGGCAGTCATGCATTGATGGGGTTGCTATCTTCTGGGCCTCCACCTCTTGCAAGCCTGCTTAGAAAAGATGATTTGCTGTTTATGACACTATCTCGAAGGTTGGCATAGGGCCCTCTTCTTTTCATGTTATCCTGAGAGCTGCACATTCTACAGCTGATAAACTGGCCAAAAAGAAGGCCTGGCCAAACCCTCTTGTTATTGGTTGGTGCTATCCACTGCCTTAGGGATAGGTTATAAGTGTGTGTGGTTTTGCTCTTTTCTTTTCCTAATAAAATTCAGTATTCTTAAAAAAAAAAAAAAGGATTTCTAGTGCATTTCCAGGGAAAAGGAGAGAGAGGCTTCAGAAATTCCTGGATTAAGATTCAGGAAAAGGTTCAAACTTTGAAATTCCCAAAGACTATTTGCTCTCATCTTTAACAAAACAACCGAGTGTCTCTGGGATTGTAATTATAGGTTTGTTAGCCAGCGAATGTGCACATTACTTCTATCCCCACTTTTCTTCATTCAGGAACTATTTTCTGTAAGAACTGAATTTGGTTTGTTTATTCTCCATCATGCTGGTTAAGATGGGAACCCCACTGAGGTTGCCTGTTTAAGTTTGCTCTCCACTTCTGCTCGAACTGGAGAACACTAAGCATTTGAATTCTCATTTACTGTGCTCCTTTTTACAAGTTCCCCCTTTCTTGGTGTGCATGTGCAGGATAAGCTTAATGTGCATGGTGGAGCTGTGTCCTTGGGACATCCTCTTGGTTGCAGTGGAGCTCGGATATTGGTCACTCTATTGGGGGTATATCTATCTTATCTCATAGCTCTTATATTCTGCATGTTTAGTTCTTTGTATCCTTTTTTTTCTGGTGTGGGCAGCGTTTGGAGCACAGCTAAATTGAATTGCCTTAATGTAGTGGGATGAGCAAACTGTAATTACCTTAGTAATATTGGGGGAGAGAGTTCCAAATTGCAACTTTGTTTCCCTAATGTTCGATTTGAAAGGAACGTATCTTCAATTGGAGGGACACATCCTCATCATGAATGCTAGAGGTATCATTACAACGTGATCACTTCCTATTGGATACACCTGGTTGATCACAACTCAATTCAGTTTCGCATCCAAACACACTGTCAGGTAACAACTTTGGTATCCTCTCCAAAAATCGACTGAGCGCTGCTTGTCTGTTCTTCTTTTTCTTCTTCAATTGAAGCTGTTGTCTTTCTTATTATGTGGAGACTTTAGGCCCCTATTGACGTAGGATGCCCTAATTATGATGCATGCTCATGAACTCATATAATCCAGTGGAAATAAAAGACAATAATAATATAAAATCTAGCATCAATCATCATGAACTAAGAAAATCACAAGGAGACAGTAGAAGAAGATTAGATGATTAGGATGGAAGAAGAGGAGAGAAGAAAGGGAAGAAGAGGAGAGAGAGTGAGAGAGAGTTTTAGGGTGAATCTTGTGTATGTATGCCACATGCCCACCACACAAAGCTTTATTAGAATAAGCATATAGTACACTGTAGGAGAAGAGAAAAGATGTGCACATGCACTTATAATCAAAGAGCCACATACTAACATACATATATACTAATATTCGCTAGACTCCCCCTCAAGTTGGAGCATAGATGTTGATCATGCCCAACTCGTTACGAACACGATGAAGAGCATCTCGACTTAAAGACTTCGTAAGAACATCCGCAAGTTGATCCCCGGATCGAACAAAAGGAGTGATGATTTCCTTCGAGGCAACTTTCTCCCGAATAAAGTGACAGTCAACCTCAATATGCTTGGTGCGCTCGTGGAAGACAGGATTACGAGCAATATGTATGGCTGCCTGATTGTCGCAATGAAGAGGAATAGGGCCCGAAGGAGAATAGTCAAGTTCGTCAAGAAGGGTGCGAAGCCACACGAGCTCACATGTAGCATGAGCCATAGCACGATATTCTGCTTCAGCCGAGGAGCGCGCAACAACTGATTGCTTCTTACTTTTCCACGTGACAAGATTACCACCTAAGAAGGTACAAAACCCGAATGTAGATCGACGATTATATATACTACCTGCACAATCGGCATCGGAATAGCCCGAAAGATGAAGATGACTATGAGACTGAAAATGGATGCCAAGGCCCGGTGCTGATTTAAGATACCGGAGTATGCGGTAAACAGCCGTGAGATGTGAAGAACGGGGAGCTTGCATGAACTGGCTGACAACTGCCACCGCAAAGGAGAGATTTGGACGAGTAATAGTCAAATAAATGAGCCGACCTACAAGCCGACAGTACATTCCAGGATCAGAAAGAAGAGTACCATCATCTGGCTGAAGCTTATGCGAAGTATCCATAGGGGTGGTAGCCGGTTTGCATCCTAGCATGCCGGTCTCCATGAGAAGATCAAGAGCATATTTTCGTTGGGATAAGGATACCCCGATTTGGGAGCGAGCAACCTCGTTGCCCAGAAAGTAGCGAAGAGGACCAAGTTCCTTGATTTTAAACTTGTTCTTCAGAAATTCTTTGACATCGCCCATGCCAACCAAATCACTGCCTGACAGTACATATATCATCCACATACACAATGAGAACCATGATGCCCGTCGATCGTCGACATATAAAGAGAGAATGGTCGGCATGACTACGAACAAAGCCAAACTCCATGAGAGCTTGACTGAATTTGTCGAACCAAGCACGTGGGGACTGTTTGAGCCCATAAAGGGCCTTCTTTAATCGACACACAAGCGTAGGATTGTGGGAAGCAACAAAGCCTGGAGGTTGATGCATGTAGACCTCCTCTGCAAGATCCCCATGAAGAAATGCATTCTTGACATCTAGTTGGAATAAGGGCCAGGATAAATTGACGGCCAAGGAGACCACCACACGAATAGAATTAAGTTTTGCCACTGGAGAGAATGTCTCGAAGTAATCCACGCCCTGAGTCTGTGTATATCCCCGAGCAACAAGACGAGCCTTGTAGCGATCAATGGAGCCATCAGGAAGGAACTTGATTTTGTACACCCATTGACACCCAACAGGTTTGTGCCCTGGAGGAAGAGAAACTAGCTCCCAAGTATGATTCTTCTCAAGAGCAAACATTTCTTCCATCATTGCCTTTGTCCAGTCAGGAAGCGCATGGGAGAGAGACCGAGGAATAGCCTGTGATGAAATGGAAGCTGCAAACGACTGAAAGGACGGTGAAAGATGATCATATGAAACAAAATTGCTAATGGGGTGTTGAGTACATGATCGTGTCCCTTTACGCAACGCAATGGGAAGATCCGGACTTGAGGTAGGAGAATCACCTAAGCCAACATCCAAAGTGAGTGGAAGAGTGGACGGCAGAGCGCATGAAGATTTATCTCGACGATGATACACTCGCAGAGGCTTCGGGTCACCCAAATCACCAACAGAGTTAGGAATGAGAGGTGAAAGAGTCTCCCTATGATCACTAGTGACAAGAGGAAGGGGAGAAGCAGTATGCTCCCTCTCACTTGCAAGAGGATCACAGAGGGATCGACCGTGAGGCGAAAAAAAAGGGAACATCTTCAAAAAATGTTACATCGGCAGAGATATATTTCTTACAAGTCGAGGGGTCATAACACTTATACCCTTTCTGGCTCCGAGTGTACCATAAGAAAACACATTTAGTTGTCCTGTGACTAAGTTTATCATTACGACCATCCAAAATTTGAACGAAGCATGTGCAACCAAAAACTTTAGGGGGTAAAGGAAATGGATTGTCATGAGGATACAACATATTAAATGAGGATTTGGAAGACAATATATGTGAGGGAATACGATTAATAAGGAAAGTGGAAGTAAGAAGAGCGTCACCCCAAAAATGCTTAGGTAGATGGATACCAAGAAGAATGGTACGTGCGACTTCAAGAAGGTGACGGTTCTTTCGTTCTGCAATACCATTTTATTGTGGAGTGTAAACACATGATGTCCGAGACAAAATACCATGTTCCTGTAAGAAGGACAAAAAAGGAGTGGACATGTACTCCCCCCATTATCAGAATGGAGGGTTTTAATTGAGCATTGAAATTGAGTGCACACTTCACGATAAAACACTTTAAACACATCAAATACTTCACTCTTTGATTTCAAAAGGTAAACCCAGGTCATGCGAGAATAATCATCAATAAAGGTGACAAAGTATTTAAAACCAAAAGTGGAAGTAATCGGGGCTGGTCCCCAGACATCTGAGTGAACCAGATTAGAAGGTTGAGATTTCCTTCCTGAAACACTTGGAGGAAACATAGTACGGTGATGTTTTGATAATTCACAAATATCACAACACAAAGGTTTAGTAACCGAGAATGAAGGAAACAAAAGTCTCAATCGAGCTAAGGAAGGATGTCCTAAGCGGCAATGCCATCGTGTGATGGAGTCTCGATCAAGAGAAGAGGTACTTGAAGTAGCAACAGGTGTATCATTGAGAAGATAAATGCCTCCTCGCTCATGCCCCCCACCAATCACTCTATTTGTCTGTAGGTCCTGAAAAAGACAATGAGAAGGGTAAAAGGTAATCGAACAATTCAACGATTTAGTAAGGGAGCTAACAGACAGTAAGTTTAATGGAAAACGAGGTACATGAAAGACTGAGGACAATGGCAAGGAAGGGGAAAGGGAGATGGAACCAATCCCAGAAATGGGGCATGTGTTCCATTTGCGACTGTAACATATTGAGAGTGGGAGGAAGGAGAATAAGAGGAAAAGAGATGTGACTTACTAGTCATGTGGGAGGAAGCTCCAGAGTCAATGACCCAGGAGGTGGTAGAAGAAGACGCTATAAGATCGGTACCTGACTGAGCCGAAGCTGCATAAGAAGGCTCAGGAACATCACGTATATGAAGCCGCATTAGGGCATCATAAGCTGCTTGAGAAATAATGAGAGACTCTCTAGAAGAAGGCTGCTCAGCTGCCAGGGTGGAAGGTTGTCCCTCAGCACACGTAGCTGTAATAGAGGCAACAACACACGTAGGACGACCATGGAGCTGCCAACAATAATCAATAGTGTGATTAGTTCCACCACAATGCGAACAAATGCGGGAACTATCACGTCCTCGTTCACGTCCACCACGACCTCGAAGATGACGACCAACACATCCCCGATCTCCCTCTCGGCCTCTGCCACGACCACCATAACCAAAAGTGCGCCTTGAACTCAAGGATGGTGCGTGAGATCTAGAAAAAAATGGAAGATGGATTGCCAGCAAGGTGTGCTGAACGCTCTGGTGGTACAAAAGGATGTGAAGGAAGAGCTGATATAGTAGCGCGCTGACACATGGCATAGACTGTTGTCAACGGAGGAAGGGGATCATTAACAACCACTTGATCCCGAACACTGAGGTAGACGGAGTTCAACCCTGCGAGGAACTGCATAACACGAGTGTCATCCCGTTGCTTTTGAGCATGCTCATGATCGTCTAGACATTTCGAATGAAGAGGTTGATGCAAGTCCAACTTATCCCACATGCCTTGAAGTGTCGAATAGTAATCTTTTAATGATCTTGAGTCTTGCTGGAACCGACCATTTCTTGAATAAGTTGAAATACCCGCGAATATTTTTTAGACTCGGAGTACATGTCATGAAGGGAGTCCCAAATGCCTTTAGCCGATGACAAAAACATCACGGAGTGGCTAACCGAAGAATCCATACTGTTCAACAACCATGCAATGACTTGATAGTTCTCCTTTGTCCAAGTCTTGTAGGTGTCTTTTGTAGAGCTTGGGGGATCATCCAGAATATACGACAACTTCTCACAGGCCCCCAAGAACACTTTTATAGATTGTGCCCATTGAAGATAGTTATCACCATTCAACTTAATCGAGGTGATTTGGAGTGGGTTGGATTCAAGCGAACCCATGCCAAGATGAGATTGCCCTTTGTCCTCCATAAGAATGAGGGGTCCAAGTAAAATGTACTTCAACAAGGTCTCTAATAAGCAATCCTTTGAGGAGATGAGAGACTAACCCCAATCAACCAGAAAACTCTGAAAATACCACCCAAAGTACTCAAATCTGAAGCAAACAGCCCAAAAATGACATGGCCGCACCTTTATTTGGGGTTAAAACCCACTCAAATCTTAATATCAGCCAAAAAATCCTCTAATATTAGCTTGAGTGAGAGATATCAGTCCATCTAGAGGAAAGAAACAAGAGAAAAGCTTACCGATTTGAGAAAAATCGACTGAAAAACTGATTCGGGGCCCGATTTTCGAATTTCACTATTTCAGCCAAATCACCATCAAGAAGGCTCTAAAAAATTCTCAAAAAATCATGACAAATCTTCTAAAATAGAGATCTATCAAACCCCTAAACTTTCAGCTCAAACGGGGTCCATTTGACCGTACATTGCTAACGTCAGCCGTACGGCCGCTGACGTCAGCAATCTGACGTGTCGCCTCTCAACTGCCTTGATGCGGAATAGTTTGATCTTTGCTCTGATACCAAGTAGAAGAAGATTAGATGATTAGGATGGAAGAAGAGGAGAGAAGAAAGGGAAGAAGAGGAGAGAGAGTGAGAGAGAGTTTTAGGGTGAATCTTGTGTATGTATGCCACATGCCCACCACACAAAGCTTTATTAGAATAAGCATATAGTACACTGTAGGAGAAGAGAAAAGATGTGCACATGCACTTACAATCAAAGAGCCACATACTAACATACATATATACTAATATTCGCTAGAGAGACATGCAATGGAGCAGGCCATTCATCACAACCATGAAGTATGAGATTCAATTATTGCTATGGTGGGATCCGGCGAGGGATGGAACCTCCCGATCTTGCATGGTCTTAATCCAAATACGCAATGTGAATCACTAGTCCGAGGGATCGAGAGATTTCTCGGATTATGAATTTTGGAATTTGAGAAATAGGGATTTTGGATCAAATCTCAAATCTATGATCTAGAAGTTATGAGAGAATATAAATAGAGAAAGAGGAAATAACAAGTTTACCTTAGAAGAAGTTGGAGGGGCACAAGAAGAAAAGAGAAGAATGAGATCAAGGAAGAAGAAGAAGCACCATGGGAGAGAGAGAGAGAGAGGAAGGAGGCAACCAAAGGTTTGCTCTTTTTCATTAATCAACAACTAATCCCGTTTTTAGGGCTGAGCCCTCTTAAATAACTAATAAGAAAACATGAAAAATACCAAAATACCCTTAAAAATTAAGCAAAAACGGAACTTAAAACAAATTGCGCAAAAGTTCGGGCGCTCAGGCGCCCGAAGACGTCAAAAAACGTCCAAAAATCTCCTACACATGTGTCCTCCCAATGTGGAGTCTTCAATGTGTCAAATCACGTGTGTAGGGTCTTCAATGCTCCTCAATAGTTGCCTAGCCACAAGGAAGATGCTTGTGGTGGACGCTTTCTTTGTTGGTAGACTTTAAAAGGTCTTGTGTCCTCATCACCTTTTGGACTCAACTCACAGAAAGGGGTTCTCCCACAACTTCTGGAATGACAAAATCAGAGTAGGCTTTTTAGTGCCTATTTTGACAAGTGGGCAATCAGATGGGGTTTGCAAAAGTACTTCCAATTGCACAACGTGAATTGGGGTTTGGCTCAGAACTGCGTTTAGCTATCAAATGCCCCTTCTGAGGGTGCATCCAATGGATCATTAGGGTTGCCACTTTCTCTCCAAAATCAGAAGTGTTTTTTTTTTTCAGGGTTGCTAGTAGCTAGTGCAATGTCATTGCATCCCTTGGATTACCTATGTTGGATATTACACAACTTGGGGTGGCCATGGGATATGTGTGGTATATGGCACAGCTGTACTCACATATTTTTATACAAAGGTAATTAAAACTTATGAACTATTTTAAATAACTACTGAAAATACATACTAAAATTATTTTAATGAAAATACTAAAATATTGTGTGTTTGTCGTTGTGTCCTCATACCTTGTTGGGATCACGTGACTTCCACACCCAAATCCGACATGTCCCAATCCAACGACTGGACCCTGGCCCAAGTAAATATATGTAGAAAGCATTAGGAAGCCTATTGGTTTGTGTAACTTTGATATTGATAGTGATATGGGTCGATGCCAGATATGCTCAAGGTCTGTAACCAACAAAGGGAATTTATAATCAAGCGTCTTCGGTTTTTCGTCACTTCTATGTTGAAGATCGATTATGATGGGAGCTAGGCCTGGTCTTTCACATTAAACCTCAGTCAAGGTGTGTTTCAACATTTTTTATTTTTTATTTTTTATGGTATGGCAGGTTCTGAGACAGAGAAATGGGAAATATGGAGTTGCTGGCATTTGCAATGGAGGCGGTGGCGCGTCTGCACTCGTTCTAGAGCTCATGTAAGGCTTTTCTATTCGGTAAGATTCACATACCTGGTTGTCACTAGCTGGTCTTCAAGCATGCTTTTCTGCTTCTCTTGGTATCATCAGAAGTTCACCAGAGTTTATTTTTTTATTTTTATATATACAGGGTTGATACAGGGCTAACACATTTTTTGGGCCGTAACAGCCCATATTGTAGTGGCCATAAGGCTGGTCATTATGGCCACCATTACCGTTATTGAATACCTTGGTTGCGCTATCCTAGCGACGGCCTTCAAGCAGATAGTTATAACAAAATCGATCAACAGTTCACAGTCAGCATCAGAAATCTGTCGATCAGATTGTCCGGGACAACTGCTCTGCAGTTTTGGTCTTTGGCCTCACCTGTGGGACCCAACCAATGGATGGTTCCAATTACAGTTGTCAAGTGGAGATTGGAGCAAACCACCTATGAAGGTGGCATCCGACTGTTTCACTTTTTCCTTTCTTCTTTGCACAAACAGTGGAGCCTAAGAGCATTGCTTTGTGCAGCTTTGGTCTTCACAGGCAGCAAAAGTATTTGTTTTTCTACATCCCTTTCTACTTTTCTCCTTTTGGAAAGATGGAGCACACACTAGTGGTACCGGTACCACCCTAAGCCAAAGTGGTTACTAGGCAGATGTGGGGCCCATGTGATATGTTCACGGAGGACGCGGATTGCGTCCTATCCCCGCCCATCTCCAGCTAGGAACGGGTAGGAGATTTGAGTGGCCACTGTGATGTTTGGGTTTTATCCACACCGTCCATCCATTTTTCCTAGCCATTTTATGGAATAGGACCAAGATTTAGGTAGATCCAAAGCTCAAGTGGACCACACCACAGGAAGCAGTGGTGGTAATGATTTTCGCCGTTCAAACTTTATTAGGGCCCACCGTGATGTTTATTTGCCATCCAACCTATTCATAAAGTTACATATACCTGGATGAAGGGAAAACACAAATATCAGCTCGATCCAAAACTTCTGTTTTCAACTATAAGAATTTAATCCCCATTGTGTGGTCCACATGTGTCTTGGATCTGCCTCATTTTTGGACTCATACCCTGAAATGATATGAAGAACTGGATGGAGAGTATGGATAAAACCCATACATCACGGTGGCCACTCAAAGCTCCTGCCCGTTCCCAGCTGGAGACCGGCAGGGGGTAGGACGCAATCCGCATCCGTTCACGGAATCCAACCTATCCATTAGATGCGTCACCTCAACTGCCCCAAGGATACAAAACCTAGCTTGATCCAAAGCTCAGATCAGCCAGAACACGGAAGAAGTTGACAGTGGAGGCCCACTGTTGATTTGAGTGGGGCCCGACCATGTTGTATAATATGTGATCTAGGCTGTTAAAATCCTTTGTTTGGACTGGATGAAGGGTCAGTCCTAAAATCAGATGGTTTCACAACTCAGGTGGGCCCTGGTGAAAAAAAAGGAAAGATTGCAAACGCGTCCTCTCTATTCAATTTCCTGTTTTTTTTCCTCTGTTCTTCCATCATTCCACTCCATCCGAATCATTTCATCAAACTGCTCATGAGACTTTTGAGTACACCGAAAAGCATGTTGATAACCTTTAATGGGGTGTGCTCCCCATTTCTTTTTATCAATTCATAGTCCACCGGGTATGATGGTTAGGGTTGTCCAACTGATGCAACATTCTGGACCTCATATCTCCGTGGTGGGCCCACCAAATGAACTGTCACAAGTTTCAGTAGCAGTCTCATGGAATGTTATCTTCGACAAGTAGCATCATCATTCTCATTTTTCTTATTATGAGATAAAGTGACATGTGAAGCAAGCTTTCGTTCTTGCAGGCCGGTCATCCGAGCAGAACGCTCCTCGTTATGAGAGAGTAGGATTTTCTACTACTTGTTGTGCCAATCTTTCTTTCTTCCAATAAAGATGTACCAAACATCCCTAAGAAACATAAGGGCTTCTCTACAAAAAAATTGCATCATTCTAGCCGTTGTTGTTGTTGTTTCTGTTCTTTCTTTTTTCTTTTCTTATTATTATTATTTTTTTTATAAATTTTTTGGAAGAGATTTGAATGCTGCATGAAGTGTGTGGTCGTACTGATGTCATTGGCAGGATGGCCTCCTCGTCATATGTTGTGTGGCCTGCGATTCCAGGAGCCCTGTGGGGTTGTAGTCCAGTGCGACTTACCTGAGTCCACTCTGATTCGGTTGGACCTGATCAGCTTTGACACCCCAAGACATCCTCCGAGTCGACCCTCACTCAGGCAAAAATATGGATATTTATTTCTCCATATCAGCGCCGATTCACCCCCTGACTTGGGCAAGTCGGTGACCCGACAGGGTCCCTGTTGCCAGGTCATCAACCCTTGCAGACCACTCAGACAAGCCTTCCCTTGATATTTTACGAGGGACGATAGAGTTAGATGCTCTGGGGACACTGAGTTTTGAGTTCGAGTTTGAACTTTGAACTTCGAATTCCAACTTCCAACTTCCAGCATGACAGAGCTTGACAGTTCGAACATTATAAACTAGAGAACGCTAAATGCTACTAAGATACCAATCAAGCATTCAACCCACGTGTGCTAGATCTGGTCTGTGCAGCTATTTCACCTGCTGCAGGCTGGGCCGTGGGCTGAAATTCATGGAGTTCAGATTATCCATAAAGTACTTTTAAACTACACGCGAAAGTTGATCTGGACCTTTTCAAAATCGCCTATTCTTTTGCATAACAAGGGCCCACTTGATTATGAGACAGACCCAACGGGCTTGGCCATTCATCACTAGCCCCAGACTGGATACCAGGCCTACATTTCAAGCCCAACGGTTGGTAAATTGCAAATACAAATGTGGCTGAATTTTGTGCAAGGAAATCCTAATGGTGTTGCCAACCTATTGGACGGATTGGATGTACCACAAGCATGAAAGGTTGGATTGGATGTACCACAAGCATGAAAGGTTGGAAGTTATCCTCTGAGTGGACTTTAATTCATGGTCCAACCGATTGGACTCGAGATAACTATGATTTCTAATTGAAATGAAATGAACTCATTTAAGTGGCAGCCAAACGTGTCGAACTTGGTTGTAATTTGATTTACGGGTCTTAAAGCCTTGAAGTGAATGAGCTTTGGCGGGCCTATACGCACCTCAGCAGCCAAGCACGCAGGTGTACTGGCTGTAGATGTGAAACAAGCATGAAAGTGGACATCCGGACCATCCATGATGTGGGTCCCATTGTTTTTATTGTACTTGGCCCAAAAATCTGGCCGGTTCTACTCATCAGGGTAAGTGACGTGTGCAAAAACGATGTATGGTTTAGTGAAAAAGAAGTCAACAGCCCACATTCGTACAGGGACTGCCTGATGAGCCGACCTGGATTGACCTTGACTAATCCATCTGCGACTGAGAAATCAATGGGCAGGGAAATAAAAAGGCACGGTCTTAGACAATGGTCGTAGATCAGATGGATAGAATCGGTAGCCGATTAGGGTGGTGTTTCGACGTGGTAAAGTGGGATGGGCCCCATCATGATGTATGTGTTATATCCACACCATCCATACAATTTTCGAGATCATTTTAGGGCAGGAGCTGAAAAATGGGGCAGACCCAAACCTCAAGTGGACCACACCACAGAAAACAGTAGGGTCAATGACGCCCACCGTGATGTTTATTTGCCATCCAACTCGTTCATAAGGTCACAAAGAACTGGATGAAGGAAAAACACAAAATCAGCTAGATCCAAAATTTCAGTGACCCATAAGAAGTTTTCAATGGTAGGCATTCAATCCCCCAACTGCTTCCTCTGGTGTGATCCACTCGAGGTTTTTATCTGCCTTATTTTTGGGTTCATGTCCTAAAATGATCTTGCAAAATGGTTGGACGGTATGGATATAACACATACATCATGGTGTGGCCCACAGAACTTTGCGACGTCAACACACCATGGATGTCGGTGGTGTGTGGCACACCTCGCAATCCGCTTCAATAGAATCATCCAATCAGGGTGCTCAAATTCAATGCATGGTTGGTTTGATTGTATCAACCGTCTGGATGGCTGAACCATGGAGCACCTGGCTTGTATACAGAACTGATGTACCAGGAAGCTATTCACGTTGTTATGCATCAAGGCACATAACGCCTAAAAATGATCCAATGGTTGAGCTTGAGAGATGGGGTATGAGTGGGCCCATGCCCAGACGCAAATGGGCCAATGTGCATCTATCAGATATATCCAGTTTGAACAGTCTTTTTGGCAACGGATCAGACGCTAGTTTTCTGTTTGCCACCCTCTTCTCGGTTGGCCATCAATGATGGCTCCCTTGGGGTTGTGAGATCATCTCCGCCGTTCATTCAGTGCATCTGTACGGTGCATGTACTGTACCCGAGCTTGCACCGCCGTTAGATCTGCCCGAGACCAATAACCACCCTGGCTCATGTTCAGCTCAACTCAGCCTTCAAGCTGGACTAACGTGATCGAACTGGTCGACTGAACTTCTGGGTCGAGTTTGAGTCTTTAGAGTTGAGGTCCAGGCTTGGAAAAAATGTACCATTTTCCCAAATATATATAAGAAATGGTACTATGAGGTCAACCTCACGGGAAGTTGAGCTGCGTGGGCCCACCATGATGTGGATCGAACATCTGCCTCATTAGTCAGATGCACCATTTCATGATGGGCCACGGGCTTAAAAATCAAGTTAATCTATTACTTGGGTGGGACACACTAGAGAATCAAGCTGTGATTGAATTGAACTTTGAGTTGGGTCGAATTGAGCTTGGGTCATCTTGAGCTTGGCTCGAAAACCCTTATGAGTTTGGAAAAACAAATTGACTTGGTTTGAACCCAACCTTCTACCTGAGCCGAATTGAGCTGGTTCCAACCCAATCAAACAAGCTAACCAAGTTAGCTGGGCTCGTGTTCAGCTCTACCCATAATGAAGATCATCCACCTCGAAATTCAAACTGATCCACTCATTAAGTGCGACCCAAAAATGTACGTTGAGTATCACACGATTTCTGGCTTACGGATAGATCTTCAAGAAGAAGAAGCAGATAAGCTGTCCAATTCAAAAGATTCCCATTCTGGACGGTGGTAGCTTCCAACCTGGAACTCATCGCGTTCTTTCTCCATCCACTGTTGGAGTCAAGCTTTCAACAGTCTGGATTTCCAGAAAGTGGGCCCCACTTGTCATTACAAAAACGCGTGTATACGGTGTCAATATGCGGGCATTCGGTTTGAATTCGGCAGATGGGATGTGTTTGGACATTTCTGTACTTGTATAAGAACAGTAGGGACATTTCTGGAAACTTTGTACTTTTTACGTCAAAGTAACATTCCTCTCCTTCTCCGTCAAGCGAAGTGTAGCACCTAGTACATCGCAATCATCCCGTCTCGGTTTATTAAGAATCCCCACCATAAAAAGTGTCTCCATGATCGTAGGATCCAGACCGTTCATGGAGTGATACGTAAATTCAACGGACAAGATTTCTAAAGGTGATAATCGTATTCATCTTTTTATGATGAGATATAGCGAGTGGCCATCTCAAGATTCTTAAAGGTAGAGATGTTCCTGTTATTATGGTCAGTTTATGATGGGACCCGACGATTAACGGGTCTGATTTATCGTCTGTATGCACAGCGATGTGAAGGTTACCAATCTCATGAATTTAAGATAGGTTCATCGCGACGAACCTTTAGTTAGAAATCTCCAGTCAACGCCCTTCTAAGGTTGCCAGCAAGGCGTGCTGACGTGTCACCGCACTCCCTACGGCTACCGCGCGCCTCCCTTCGAAACAGCGACGCGACTTGACTGGAGCCCGGGGTTACACGGCTTCCCTGTAACCCAAAGCTCTGTGGGGCTCCCATAACGTTTGTATTATATCCACTCCGTCCATCCGTTTTCTTCAGATTATTTTAAGTCATGAACCAAAAATAGGAGGGATATAAACCATTCAAGTGGGCCACACTACAAGAAAACAGTAGAGATGGAGAAACCAACCGTTGAAACCTTCCTGGAGGCCACCATGATGTTTAAATCACATCCAACCCGTTCATAAGGTGATTCTCTCTTGAATACAAGAAAAAACAACACTAACCCATCCAAAACTTGTGTGACCAGGGTTTCAACGTTCAGCATTCAATGCTCTCTCGTGTGGCCCACACGAGTTTTCCGATTTCCCTCATGTTTGTGATCATTTTCTAGAATAAGCTGACGAAAGCGATGAACAGAATTGATTTAACACAAGCGTATTAGTAGACCCCACATCGCTGTGTGTTGAAGGAAGCCGTGTAACACCTGGTTACACGCAAAGTCATGTACGATCACTTTCGCCCCCAAACATTAATTACTACTCGCGAGTAGAATTCGGAATAGTCACACGTGCCAATATGGCACGAGTATGAAATCCAAGCTCGCTCATCTAGTTGAAGCTACTACTTCTATGTCAGAATTCCTAAAGCCTGGCCGTTCCATGTCATCTGGTAGGCCAGAAGAGTGAAATAGGACGGTTGGTATACCAACTTTTACTTTTGGGTCTTTTACAATTAAATCTGGACCCTTCAATTTAGGCAACATATCTAAGAATTTCTACTACCCTACTAATAGAAATTTATTTTAGTCGTCCATCCAAGGTGGGTCCTCAACTGATAACGGTCTGGATCATGAATCATGGCCCTTGATTTTCAGAAATGAAGATGTGCGTATGATTACTAAATCCTCCGGACGTGTATACTACATTTCCCCTATTGAGAGTAGCCATGCAGGATTTCGCATCCCTTCGAACACTTCATAACGGAACAGACCCTACGTTATCGTTAAAACTAACGGCGACCGTTTAGCCGGTCACATGGGTATTTCCAGCTGAGACAGGTGACACTATAAAAATCTCTCTCCTCTCTCTTACCTCTCATTTTCTTCCTTTCCGAGCCGTTTTCGGAGTAGAATCCTCTCTTTCCCTCTCTCTGTGGAATTCATGTCGGTACGTTTTTCTTCGTTTCTACAAACCCTAGATTGTTATTTTTTGTTCGGATTTGAAGCATTTTTTTTAGCTTGATTTGATTCGCGATTCAATAGATACGATTGAGTTCGATCTGCTCGAGTTCTTGTAGGTTTTGGGGCTTCGAGCGTTTTTACTTGAATATGTTTCTGATTGATGCGAGGATTGGATGTGGTTCGTTGTAGGTTTCTGGTGTTCGATGCGTTTCGTCATGAATTTGTTTGTGTTTTGTGGTTTGATTAGTTTTGGTTGCGATTTTGTAGGGCTTTGATTCAGTTTATTGTAGGATGAATGTTTCTCTGTGTATCTTCTTTGATTGGTTTTGGAAGTTATTCGATTGAGTTGGTTTATGGTTTATTTATGGTTTTTATTTGTTAGATTTTGGTTGGTGATGTGTTAAAGGAAAGAACATGTATGAATAACTATGATGAAAATGGAAAAAGGGGAAGAACAGAAGAAAAGAGTACTTACCTAGATTCAAATCTGGGAAAAGAAGTTGCTTTTATCCAAATTTGACCTCCTCTATGAAAAGAATGTATGCAAGTTTCCTAAACTGTTGGAAATAGAAAAATAAATGCTACGTTCAAATGTGAAGGAAATCAAAATCTTCAACTCGAGGGAAAAAAAAATCTGAAATGGAATTGATTTGCTTTCACTTCTTCAATTTGTGGAATCAAAGAAGGGAAGCATTTTTGGAGGTTAAGGGAGTTAACGAATAAAAGCCCCAAGTCATTTCCTGTTTGGAAAGGGAGAAATGGGTTTTAAAACCCACAGGGGTGGCACTTTCCAAATCTGGTTGTGGACAGTTACTTGGACTGTGGCAGTCTCGGGCAATTATGCAATTGCCGTGGTGACCTGAAATTATGGCTGTTTGCCTAGGATACTTGAGCCAGGGGATAGACCTCAAGTCTCCTTTCCTATGCAATTGCCTAGGTGCTTGGGTGAATCGCCTTGTCTATGCTGCTTGTGGAATGTGGATAGACATGAGGTTGATGATGGGGGCTGGAATAGTGATGCGGACATCAGTGGCTGCACCCTTTAGAGTGTACCAGAGGAGGCGACGTCGCAGATCGAGTGTTGGAGCAGACGAGTTGATGTGGATGGACGCTGGGCCCATTGGGCCCATTTTCTGACGTGTTACGAGTACGCGAGATGCAGGATCGCCCAGGAGCATCATGACCGCTGGACCATGGAGCGGATTTACATTTAGGCGCTTTTCTATTTATTTCCTTGTTTTTAGGCGTTTTAGTGTCGTTATTTACTTTAGGCGTTTTTATGTTATTTCTTTGGTTTTCAGGCACTTTAGTGCACTTTTTTTTATTTTCGTAGCTTATATATACTGTGAGAACCCTATTTCGAAATTATTGAATGAATAGAAAATTCGTGAGTTTCTTCCTCTTTGTTGAGAGATTAGGGTTTCAGGATTGGCCCTCGGGTGTTGAGGATTTCACCCCGAAGTTTCCGTTTTCTCTTCTCTCTTTCTTCAAGGTACGAGGAAAGGTAAGCTTCTTTTGATTCCTAATTCGTACTTCATGATAACCCATTGTTTTTCGACATCCCTCGTCCTTTTCTGAACCCCCCCCCCCCTTTCCATTTTTTGGTACGATCGAAAATAGGGATGCCTAGCCATGATAACCGGATCCAAACTTGATTGTGGACTGGTCTATGCTAGATCTGGGATATCCTCATATCCTTAGATCCTCCCTGTTTTACGATTTTACATGGTTTTATGCAAAGGGGCATGATCCGGACGGACGGATTTCATCTTCGTGTTGAGATTTGTTAGTTTCCTCTGATTGAAAGTAGTTAGTTTCGTAATTTTATTATTTGAATATCTTCCAACTTGATATACATGCATCTAGGGTTAGATCATCGCATGCCCCTGCATCAAATAGTGAATGGCAGGTGAAAATAGACAGTCTGGAGTGTGGGGAGGTCCAAGACTAGCTTGTAGATGTATTTGGATAGGGAATTATGTTTAAAGTTGGAGTGGGGGATAGGATATGGTTATGGGGGGGGACTTATGGTTCGGAATTGTATTGTTATCAACCAGATTGGAGGCTCTATATGGTCAATGACAATGGGGGTAAAGGGTGCTTGTTTGGGATTGTTTATGGAGTCCAAATGGTAATGGAATTATCTCTTGGAAATGATGGTAACTGTAAAGGGACTCTTTTTTGTGGGATGGGGTTGATATGTGGTATGAGTAGAGATCTTCCAGGTGTTGTTTTTCTAGGCTGCAGTTTTCTTTTGGAGGAGGGCATTCTCCTAGAGCCTCTGTGTAGGGATTTTAATATGACGTACAGTTGCGTATTATTGGATGATGGTGATGTGCAAAATATTTTCCTACGATCATTTGAAGAATAGAAAGATACATCATCATCATAATCATCTAAGCCTTATCCCAACTAATTGGGGTCAATTGCACAAATCCTATTCTAGTCATGGTTCATGATAAAATTTGTGCAAGAACGTTCATACTGGCTGTCAACTTGACACAACCCTCCTTTATCTAGTCTTGGGACTAGCAATGAGAGCACAAAACTCTTGCATGTGCATTAATAGCAAGATACATGTAGTAACATTAACCCGTTTGTAGGAAAGAACAACCAACTGTTAAACATTCATTCATTGCAAGCTACTCTTGTTCAATACGTTACATGTGATACGCAACGGAATCACTTCGTGTAACTTTTTGTTTCTTACTGCTCCATGAAACGGCTTCACCTTAAAGCACGAACATGTGGCGTGGCCTGAAGTGGATTTCCTGTGATCAGAGTCATCTCCCCAAAAGCGATTATGAAGAATAACCTTGCAATTTCATGCCAATACTTATTGGGTTCTAGTTCCTCGTGCATATAAGATCCATTTTCAATGCACGAACAATATGAGCTGAACAGAAGAAGTAGCCTAGATAGCAGCATACCCCTTTGACCTAGGCGGAACAGTTGTGATTGAATCCCCACCATTAAAAACTCCATGGATTCCACTAGAATGTTTATATGTCATCCAACCTATTCATAAGGTCACAAACACCTAGATGAAGAGACCACACAAATATCATCTTGATCCAAAGCTTTTTTAGCCCACAAAAAGTTTTTAATGGTCAATCACTACTGTTTCCTGTACTACAGCCCATCTGGGATTTGGATCTGCTTCATTTTTTTTGGATCATACCCAAAAATGAGCTTTCAATACAGATGGACTGTTTATATGTAGTCAAATACATCACAGTGGGCCCCCCACCCCCTGGAGGATGTCATTTCTAATGTTGAAAATTGTCAAGAGTGACGAGAAGGGTTAACTGGATGAGCGGAAAATTTCTTTATATGTCGTTGTCATGGGTTGGTAGTTTCCTTCTTATTTGGACGATTTTCGGCATCCTTTTGAATTTTAGATTTAGTGCTATTGCAGAAATGCTTGACTTATTAGAATGGTGGTAACTTCAGATTGTTTTGACATCACCTCGTATGGAATCTATGCGATTATTTTCTCAATTTTTTTAGGACCAGAACCTGAATGCTTTGTTTGGGTTTATCTCCTATTTGGAATTTTAGGGGGGAATGCAGATCTTTCAAACATGTGTAAGATCTTAGGAATCATTCTTTTGTAAGTTCTGGAGGTAAGGTGGTGTTTGCATTATCTGAGATGTAATAGTATATATTGATATCAAAGTTTCAAATGGTGCTGTTGAGATGTGTTAGTTACAGACAGATTCTTGAATATCGACTGGCGTTGTCATATTTCACTACTGTAGTAGTGACTAGTGAGTCAGTACTAACAAAATTTTGGGTCCCATAATAATTTCTATGAGTTCTCTGTAAGGTGATGGGCACGCAAAAAGGATTGATGATTATATTTTGAGATCGCTGTCAGATTCATTGGGTGAAGGTTAACGAGGCCAGTTCCTTTTCAAGTTCCTGTGGAATTAGTTCATTCTGCATGTGCTGGGTGTACGTGTGGCATCTAACCTCTGCATTTCATGAGCCTCATCATGGAAGTTGAATCCCTTGGTGAGCCACTTGCGGTCCTGGAAGGCTTATTCTACAAGGACTAGTAGAGGAACAGGCTTAATTATGGAACTTTTGGATCTGATTTTTTTAAACAGGCACTGTTGGCAATGACAACTGTCAGTCACTATTTTTCAATTTCTCTTTCTAGACAACAAAGTAACAGCTATTTATTTCACAGGATGCTGATTATTAAGATGCTTACTGGCATGGTTTGTTTCCCACTTAGTTTGGGATGTGATTGCTCTAATTACGATTGTTGGGGTATCAGAGAATGAAAAGAGAGAATAATGCCGGTCAATCTAATCTTTCAATAAACAGAGGAAATCCATTGGAGCAGGGCAAATACTTCGTAGCTGAGAAAGTATTTGCAAAGTCTAATTTTTGAGATACATGCTTTGTAACTGAGAAAGTATTTGCAAAATCTAATTTTTGAGATACATGCTATTGCTGTTGGAGTTGGTGTCCCACTCAGGAATATGTTTTGTGTGTTTGGGGGTGCTTGAAGAAGTGTGAAAAAGGAAGGTCATTAGAAAAAAAAATGAGAAAAAAGAATATGATTGCTTGGTGATCCAACTTTTCAATGGACAGAGGAACTCCATTTAGTCCGGCAAATGGAAACCATTTTGTTGCAGACAGATTAATCCTCAGCATGGTTATGATTATGCTTTTGGAGATCCAGAGGCATCTGGTTTCAGTCTCTTGAACATCACTTTGTTGAAGATCAGACAATATGCGAATAACTGTGCAGCACTTAATTAAACTTCAGACAGTAAGCAACAACAATGTAGAGTGGGGATGATGACTGTAGATGCAGAAGCTGTCTCCATCCATGAGTTCCTGTAGAAAGCCAATAGGACCAGTATTTTTTTTGGACCATTTCTCGATTTGTGTGTGTCATCCTTTCGCAGGGGCCATGCTAATCTTCTCTGTATCGTTCCAGTTTTATCGGATGTCTCTGTCTCTGAAGAGACATCCGATATCTCAGACGCAGGACCAATATTCAGTTGAAAAGAAAAAAAAAATGCTATGAGATTTCAACACAGAAATTGCTTCTTTTGACTGGGAGGTAGATACACGTCATTGTTGAGTTTTTCTTGCATGGTATATCTTTTTTATTTTGCCGCATTTGAGGAACTTGCAAGAATCTCTCAGCAGTTAACCTGATAAAGAGGGGTTAATGTGGCTTGAGAAATACCTGAAAGGCCTGGAAAACACTAGTTTTATAATTTTTTCTCAAGATTCTAGCAGTATGGTCAGATGCTAGATGCTAGCAGTATGGTCAGATGGTATATCTTTTTTATTTTGCCGCATTTGAGGAACTTGCAAGAATCTCTCAGCAGTTAACCTGATAAAGAGGGGTTAATGTGGCTTGAGAAATACCTGAAAGGCCTGGAAAACACTAGTTTTATAATTTTATAATTTTTTCTCAAGATTCCGGGCACAGTAGAAGGTGTCTCGCGAGAGTATTTTGTGAACCCATGGGCTGGCTGGGACTAGCTGATGACATCTGACCATACTGCTAGCATCTAGCCATCTAATCTCTGTTATCTGGACGGGTCACTAATTGCAGCTTGCTGCCTTTGTTCTGGCAGCAACATTTCATCATGCAACTCCACTGAGTGGAACACAAAAGCTCATCAATCCCACAGGATGAGATTGAAGTTATATTTCAGTGTATGGAATCATTTGGTACAATAGATCACCTTCTTCATTATAGAATGACTTCAAGTGTATGGAATCGTTTTGTATAATCTTTAGGGCCTGTCAAAATTGTTTTGGAGCTGGGTGGGAGCTTGGGTTGTTGCCCACTCGAAGTGGAAGGCAGAATCTCTTTGAAGATCGTCCTTTTGCAAATTATGTGGGAATTGTGGGAAGAAAGGTATAAAGGATTTTTTTTTTTTTTGGCAGATTCAGCCATGCCTAGTTGAAGTTAAGTCTCCTCCCAGTGTTTGGAGGTCAATTTGATGGAAGCTTGTCACTGAACTGGGGCCAGCTGAATTAATGGAGTCACTAGGAATGTGAAGGGCTAAATTCTAATGAAATGATCTGGTCTGGATACAGGCTGATGCAAAGGCAGTGAGAGATGTTTTAGTGTTCGTTGTCTTTCTCAGGCTTGCCAATGGTGGAAGGAGACACCCCTAACAGATCAGGTGTCTTCTATGAAGTCAGAGCCTTGGAGGTCATCTTCTATTGTAAAGACTTGAAGTTATCTTCTATTGCCAATGAGATTGGGGATATCTCTAGGGTGACTGGATGCATCTTTTTCTTTTCATGTTGGCAAGAGGACGATGAAATGTTCTAATTCTTGGTGGAAGTCATGCTGAGAGAGTCACTCATCAGCCTCCCACCTCATTGTTAGCCTTTCTCTTTTTGTTTTTAATGGGGTATCATTACTTGTAAAGAAAAATAAAAGATAGAACTGGAGGGATGGTCATCAATGTATTCCTCCATTTATCCTTATATTATTAGCCACAACCTATGATGGAAACAAATTTATAGTCTTTTATTGAATTTATGGCCATGAAATTCTTGGGACTTCACTGTCAGAGGCGGTTAGGTGACTGTTACTTGTCAGGCAGATATATAGAGTAGATTTAGTTATTTGCATATCGATGATAAGCTAAGTCTGCTATTTGCTTAAATTTTTGGTATGGGTACAGTAATTACCCTCTTATCTTACCTGTCTATCTATTGATGCATTCACACCATATTTCTGCTTACCATTAATAATGCTGCCAAGGAGCTGGGCATGATGCTGGTGCTTGTGAATACAATCTCCCTCTCCTGATATGTATTTAGTTTGTCGATTCAGTGCGCTAGGCTGATAGCATCTTTTACTGTTTACACTACTTTTGGGTGGGAGAAATCTGTTTTGAGAGGACGACTGGAGCCTAGCTTTCCTTTTTTTTTTTTTTTTATCATTTGTGATTAAGGAGAAATGCTCTAGTGCTCTCAGAGAAATATAAGTTACAGTGCTCCTAGTTGCATTGGGACGCTTGGACAGTCCAACCCATTGATCTATGCTGTTCATTAAGTCCAATGAGCATCTCATGGGCTTGCACACAAATCAATGTAATATAACAAATATAACCATTTGATCAATGGCTTTTAGTACAGACAATCAAGATTATTTACACAAAATAGGTCCAATCAACAATTTGATCCATCCATTTGTTAGGGTCCATCATGGATTGGTTATGATTTGAAACAATCAATTTTGTTAAGCAATTCTGACCATCCCATCCATGACTCAGAAACATGGATGATTATATAAAAAATGAGGGGGCATGACACATGCAATGCACATGCAGACAATAGGAAAGGGAAAAACAGAGAGAGATTAAGGGAAAGCATTAGGCTTCACCCACTTTGCACTACATACAGAGAGAAGGAAGGATTTTGACAGTGTACGACCCATTACTCTCTTTCTGGTGCTGTGGCCGACTTGAGCTTTAAATCTGATGTTACCCTCCTAACATGAGGTGGTGAAACTGATGTACAGTATGGATGGTAACATAGGCATCACAGTGGGCCCCAACATATCCTTTGTACCACTGTCCCCTTGCACCTCATTTATGCAACGGGTTACATGCAACAGGAAAAAGAAGTGGGAGCAAGCTACTTTCATTTGTGGATTGAAAAGACAAAAATGGCCCTTGGTTGAATGGCCAGATGCACTAAAAACTACTTTGCTAACGCCCCTTCCTTGACTAATTGCAGGTTAAAAATGTCCAAAAACTACTCACGTTATGTATAGTACAGATAAATCCAAATCAGGGATGGATTGGATCACCTGATAATTGAAATTTTTACATATTAGCTGATGAAACATGTCCTGGACTTAAATGGATGGTCCAGATACATAGATTGCACCGTCTAAGTGAGCTGATGCAACTAGGAGCCTTATAACTCTAGTTCTCTGAGAGTGAACAGTTTCCCTTGTGCGTGGCTTTGGTGGATCCCCGGATCCACCGAGGTGGGTAGGATCCCTGAACGTGGTGCCCACTGTAATGTATGTGTCTTATATCAGCGCCATCCATCCGCTTTGAAAACTCATTTTAGGGCATGATTCCTGAAAATGAAGCAGATCCAAATCTCAGTTGGACCATATTACAGTAAACAGTGGTAATCGACCATTAAGAACTTCTTGTGGGTTTGGGTCAAGCTGGTATTTATGTGGTCTCTTCATTCAGGTCTTTGTGACCTTATCAACAGGTTGGATGGCAAATAACCATTCCAGTGGTGCCCATGAATTTTTCAATGGTGGGGATTAAATCACTGCTGTTTCCTGTGATATGGTCCACCTAAGATTTGGATCTACTTCATTTTTGGGATAATGCCCTAAAATGTGCTTTCAAAATGGATGGATGGTGTGGATGTAAGTCTCATACATCACAGTATGCCTCACATTTAGGGATCCACTGACCTCGGTGGATCCTGGTATCCACCCAAACTGCGCCCATTTTTCTTCAATTTCATTATGATGGTTAATGCTTGGCTAACATGCAGGGAGATGGCTAGGTGAGTGTCTTTCAAAAAAGATGCTAGGTGAGTATATGGAAACAATTTCTGGGTTTTGATGTCCACTCTTGTTTCCTGCATCAGTCTTCTAGGTCTCATGTTATCTATGTATTTGAGGACATCCGTCATAGGCACTTCTAGCGAGTGTGTCAATGTAAAGTATTTCACATTGTCAAGGGTAGATATTTCATCATCATCATCTAAGCCTTATCCCAACTAATTGGGGTCGGTTGTGAAGGGTAGAAATTTTGTCCATCTAAACTCTTGTACACAGTCAATAATTCATAATCAAAATCTAATCAACATACATACATGTATGTATTTATCTATTTCCATCACTATAAGGCCTATGTATGAAATAGTTTCCTATTGATGTGAATTCCCCCACCTAAGAGACATTTGTTGTTGCTTACAGCAGGATAAGGGCCAGCCGTTACCGAAGTTTGGTGAATGGGATGTCAATGACCCTGCTTCAGCAGAGGGGTTCACAGTGATCTTCAACAAAGCCAGAGATGAGAGGAAGACGGGTGGCAATACCCGTGGGCCTGAATCACCAGGGAAGGATGACACCTCCTTTAAACAGGGAGGTTACACCCAGAAGCCTAATACTGTATGTTCTGTGTTCTTAGTCCCCTTTGTACAGTTTGTTGATCAGTGTTTCTTATCATAAGCATGCATGTTTTGCCATAGTGTTTTCAGGAAAATGCCATCAAGTCATTGAATGAACTACTCCAGCCAACTTCTTTATTTACCCTAGGGGAATTATCCGGATCATACTTCAGATGCACTGTCCAAGCGACATGCATGCATATGGACAGAACATTGATTGGATGATCCTAACAGTCCTATCCTGTTGGGTTTGGATTAGTTTCTAACCTTTCAATTGGTGGCATCACCGATTAGAGATATAGGAACATGCAATCAGTGCGATATAGGAATCTTCTCTATCCATTGCCGGGCCCACGATTTGGACTGTCTGGATCAGTAAACATGCGTGCCAAATCAATGGTGTATGTGAGAGTGGTAATATTTCATATAATTCTTCCTGACCTTTATTTATCCCGCCCTCTATTAAATGCCCCTACAAATGCCTTACCTCAATGGATATACTTTCCTATCATCATCATCATCATCATCATCAAAGCCTTTTGCCAATTGATTGGGGTTGGCTACAAATGCCAATGGATATACTCTCATCATTTGCGGTATGAATATCATATTTATAATACTAATGGTGTTAGAATCTGGTCAGTCAAACCTTGGACCTAGTTGGTCAACTCAACATGGGCAGTCTGGCTGACTTGGTCAGGTATACCACATCTGCTTGGCTGTTGGACTCATGCAGCCCGGACAGTTCTGGGCAGACCTTATTTATAAGACTGAAAAATTGATCTTAAATGCTACAAATAACAAGGGCAGTTTGGGTGTCGAATATAAACCGGTGTTTTAAATAGCGAATAGCATGTGGCGTAGCATTCACTCCTTTGAAACGTGAGCCGTAAGCTACATGCCATATTGTGTCAGCTTCAAACAACTTCTAGATTTTTAATTAGGGCTGCACTTGATTGCACCGGTATCATAAAATTTCATGATATTTTGCACTAACAATTAGACTGATCAAACATTGACTATAAAGACAGTGAAAAGGCTGGTTTTTTTTTTTGTGGGGGGGGGGGGGGGCGGGATAGATTGGAGGCCTGGGTGTGGTTGTTAGAGGGATGAGGTGGATTGTGGTGTTTGGAGATCGGGACAAGGACTATGTTGCCCTTTTTCATCTGGTGAGGAAAGAGGTCTTCGTCTTGTGTCGTTTGTGAACTCCAAAAGGTCTCTGCTAGCGATTAAGGGGTTTTTATTATTATTATTTTTTTTTCTAGGGGGATTTTGAAGGCTTGGTTGCGGTTGTTAGAGGGAAGAGGTGGATTCAGAAGGTCATTTGGCATGTGGGTCGTCCCTTGGGGGTGTTGGTTGGAGATCGGGACGAGGACTATGTTGCCCTTTTTCATTTGGTGGAGGAACGAGATCTTCCTCTTGCACCGTTTGTGAAGTCCAGAAGGTCTCCGCTAGTGACAAGGGTTGTAGGGAGTTGTGCAAGGTAGTCCATTAGGGTATGGTTGAGGTCGATTGGGTTGTTCTTGATGCTATTGGGTTGGCCAGTGGTATTTTGATTATGTGGGATGCTAAGGTAAGGGTTAGAGGGGATTTTTGGTTGGATCACTTTTTGGTGGTGTTGGTTTTCTAGGATGTTTAGTTTGGGTTTTCTCGGGAGTGCAAAGTCCTAACCTCCTAGCTTTGTCTCCTTTTCTGGGATGAGCTCTCCACCATGGGTGACAAATGGCAGCTCCCTTTGTGTGTTGGTGGTGATTTTAACATGGTTAGGTTTGTTCATGATAAATTTTAGGGTCACCTTGTTACTTGTTGTAGCATGCAAGGATTTTTTGATTGGGTGCTAAAGCATGAATTGGTGGATCTTCCTCCAGGAGGAGTTAAATTCACTTGGTCTAATGGGCAAGCAAACCTTGCTATGTCTAGGCTGGACAAGTTTTTGGTCTCTCTTGATTGGGTGTTTAGATTCCCTTTGGCTCGCTAGAGGTGGGATCCTAAGTTGGTTTCTGACTGTTGCCCTTTGCTTTTGGTATCGAATGAGGTTGATTTGGATCCTAAACCTTTCCATTTTGAGTTGGCTTGGCTTGAAGTGAAGGGTTTTCAGTCTCTAATCTCAGATTGGTGGTTTTCCTCTGAGGTTCCAGGTTGAGCTGGCTTTTTAAGACATTGAAGATTCTCAAGTCGAAGCTTAAGGCTTGGCATAAAGAAGTGTTTGGGTAGTGGGAGATAGAGCTTGACTCTATTCTTCCTGAGTTGTAGGCCTTGGATACCAAGGAGGAAGGCGGTCCTCTCTAGGCTCAAAGGAAGAGGAGATCAAATGGTGCCAGCAATTGAGGGCAATATGGCTCAAGGAAGAAAATAAGAACACATTATTTTCATGGGATAACCAGTGTCCGAGTCTAGACTGATTGCATCTCTTTCATCTTGGTGATTGGTTCTAGGCTTGAAGACAAGTCTTCCATTTCTGATGCTATTGTCTTCTCTAATTTGTTAATAAGGGAAGATTGTGTGTGGCCAACTCTCGATAATCTGGCCTTCGATCGTATCTCCTCGGAGGATGCTGACTCTCTAGAGAGGCCTCCTCGAAAGGAAATTAACTAAGTTGTCTTTAGTCTCGCAACGGACAAGGCTCCCAGCCAGGATGGGCTCCCTTTAGCCATTTTCAGACTTATTGAGATTTGATTAAGTCAAATTTGATGGGTTTTGTTAATGAGCTTTTCAATTCTGGCTGCATTCTGTCAGCGTTGGGTTGTTTTTTTTTAGCCCTTATTTTGAAGATTAAAGGTGTTGTCAGCCTGAAGGATTTCCGGCCTATCAGCCTTATTGGCAGTCCCTATGTGGTGTGTAAAAATAATAATGAAATAAAAAAAAGTTATAGAGCGATTTCGTTTTTGGGCCTTAGATTATCGCAGTGATTTGATTGCTCATGAATGTTTGGATTCGTGTCATCAGGTTGGTAGGCAGGGAGTTTTCTGCTAACTTGACTTGAAAAAAGCTTATGACCATGTCGATTGGGGTTTTTTGGACTAGATGTTGCAAAGAATTGGTCGTGAAGCCAAGTGGAGGAGCTGGATTAAGGCCCTATGTATCCTCGGAAAAATTATTTTCTTGTTAATGGCTCCCCATTTGCCTTTTTTCTTTTTCAAAGCCTCGAGGGGCCTTTGGCAAGGGGATTGCCCCCCTCTGTATTTGTTTCTTGTTGTTTTTGAAGCCTTTAGTCGGTTGTTATTAAAGGGTCAGTCTATGGGTTTGTTTTTCAAGTTGCTGGTTTCCCTCATCACATCAGCCATCTTCAATTTGCTGATGACACTGATCGTTTGTGAAATTCCAATGGATCTATGGTTGATAATTGTAGGAAGATCATTAGGTGTTTTGAAGTGGTATTAGGGCTCAAGGTTAACTTGGATAGAAGTGAGCTCTTGGGAATTCATTTGCCTTTGAATGAGGTCTCTTGGTTAGCCAATATTTTTGGTTGTTGTGTGGGGCCTCTTCCTTCTTCCTATCTGTAAAGCATTTAAGCATCTATGGGACAGTGATTGAGAGAATGGAGAGGAAACTTCCCCTTGGAAGAGTAGACTTCTTTCTCTTAGGGGAAGAATTACTATCATTAAGGCTTCCTTCTCCAATCTCCTTTTTTTTTTAGTGTTCTCATTCCATTGTCCTAAGTCAGTCATCGATAGGATTGGCAAGCTTAGGAGGGATTTTCTATAGCAAGGGGGTGCAGCATTTGATAAATTCCATTTGCTAAATTGGAAGGAGGTGTGTCGCCCTTTCTCTGCTGGAGGGACTGGGATTAAGAGGTTGGATGAAATCTATTCGGCATTGCTAGGCAAATGAGTCTATAGGTTTCGGGGTGGAAGAAGGTTGTTTGTGGAAGTCCTTAGTAGAGGGCAAGTATGATTCCTCTCATATGGGTTGGTGGATCAAAGATTCCTCTCTGTATCGTGCTTCCTATGTTTGGAAAGCCATAGCTAAGTATTTTATGCTCTAGGTTTTGTAATTGGGGATGGGATTCTGGTCGGGTTTTGGGATGATATTTGGTGTGGGAGCCCCCCTTAAGAGTTAAGATTGGTTTACTTGAGATTAGCTGGGATTTTGTTTGTTCTGGATGTCGCAGTTGCTGGTTGTTTTTCGGGATCTGGGGAAAGGGGAATGTGGTTTTCCCCTTGTTGCCGTAACCTGTTAGAGGCATAAATTGGGGAATTGGTCTCCCTCCATTTCCATCCACAGGGGCTCATGCCTAATTCCCAGGTGTGGCCGATTCGTTGATTTGGAGGCACCATAAATCTAGTTTTTTTTTGGTTGTTGTTGTTGTTGTTTCTGGTGAGATCCCTCTACTCTCTGATTTTTCAAATTTCAGTCCAGTTCCTTGATTGTCATACTGTCCTGGTTTGGGCCTAAGGTGCTCCAAAAGTGGCTGCTTTTGCTTGGCTTGTTAGTAAAAATTGGATCCTGACTGTTAACATTCTACGCGAAAGGGCAATGGTGCTTCCAAACATTTGTCTTCTCTGCCTTAAAAATGCGGAATTGGTGGATCATTTATTTATCCACCGCCTATTTGCGAAAGAAATCTGGAGTAGTGTCCTTATGGTTTCTAACATTTCCTGAGTGATGCCTAATTCTATTGAAGGGCCGTTTTGATCCTGGCATGTGTGAGGGTGGGAGGGCAAGAGGAGATCCAGATGTAGAGTAGTGCTGCTTGCAGTTCCTTGGTCTTCAGGGGCGGGAGGAATGAGCACTGAGTAGCTTGTCCCTCGGGGTTATTAATTTGGTTAATCTTTGTATTAGGGATTGGGCGCATTAAGAGTAAGTTTGTATGTTTCCTTTTCTTTTCATGGATTGGGCGCATTAAAAGTCAGTTTGTATGTTTCCTTTTCTTTTCATGGATTGGGCACATTAAGAGGCAGTTTGTATGTTTTCTCTCTCTCTCTCTCTCTCTCTCTCTCTCTCTCTCCAGTTTGTTTCTTACCTTTGGTCTTTCGGCATTGAATAAATTTCTCATCTTTCAAAAAAGAAAAAAAAGAAAAGAAAAGTCCAAAATTGTAATCCAGTTATTGATGTTTTGTATTGCAATTCAGAACACATGGCATTTATTATGATTAGAAAAACGTTGTGGCATTTCTTGACATTATGCTAATGAATTGCAATGCAGAAACCCTAGAGAATTTTTGTTAATTAAATCCGATCAGCCAAAAATGAATTGCTTTAAACTCCATCTAATTCTCCTCCAATTGAAGGAAACCAAATGGCATGCCTGTAGTTGTATGGCTGTCCAGCAAAAGGCCACACACACACTCTACATGTGCGTCTTTGTATATCTCTATTTTGCGGTTTAATGGAGGTGTATTTGTATGAATTTTCAGAAAAAATGGTTTTGCTGCATTCAAGCCAGTTCTGCTGAGTCTTGATAATGCGGCTTTTGGATTGTAAGAGCTCGTTGCAGGGTTGAGCGATGTTGCCAGAAGTCTGAAGCATGATATAGACAGCCATGGCGGGGTTCCGTCATTTGGTGTGCTGAAACTGCATTTTATGAAAAGAAAAAAGTGGGGAGGGGTGTGATTTTCTGATGTATATTTTATATGCACTCGATGTCATTACAAGATGAGGTCTGTTTCCCTTTTTCCCATCTTATTTTCTCTTGACATACTTATCTATTTGTATTACTGTTGCAATGTATTTGTTCTTTTACGTGGACCCGTACCATACTCTAAGGCTGCGTTTGGATGCTTGGTTGAACAAAATTGTGATAATTCAAGAAGTTTGCCTGCCCTGCATGTTGCCCTCCAGACAGCATCCATGCCAAACCTGCCAAGCGTGCGGAAATATCCAACTGGTGCATAAGATGTTCTATCATGATGATATGACCTAGCTAAGAATCAGGTGGGTCCAACGGTCTGCATTTGATGTATGTGTGGCCCACCTGATGGTGTGTATCCACCCCGATTTTTTTGTCATCTCTATGCACATTTTGTATGTCCAACACCTGAGCCAGGCTGGCCCTTGTTCTGCACATAGAAGTGCGAGTGGGGCCAACGGACTTCCCATTTTTGTTCGTCTTGATAACTGCCCTTAAATTGCAGATCCACCCGATTTAGATTGGATTTGAAATGATTGAGATTGCTTCTCTGGGCAGGTTCTTTAATCGAATGGTGTGGGCCTAAACCCGTTAATGCAATTTTGAATTGAATTATTGCAATTAGATTGAACATCCAAGTGCAACCCGAGTTTGTTTTCCTCATGTGTAAGTTTCGGGGCCATTCTTTCACGAGTCCATACATAACACGTCAGAAGTTGACGAGTGTAGTGTTTAAATTCCATGCACTGTCTGGCTATTCCAGCCCCAATTAATAACGGTCCATGGTTAACCATGTGGCTCCTGAGGTTAAGATTATTATCATTATTTTTTTTTATTTTTTTACTTAATTTAATTGTATTTTGGTTTGGAAGACCTTGCAAAAGACATGTTACTAGTATGGATCTGAATCCATATACGAACTCACATGTAAAGTTTATATGGATGCAGATTGGGTACTGCCCTGCCTGGACCGAGCTCCCTCTGCCCTTGGGGTGGCGGGATTTGATTGGGCTACAGATTGCTATTAGAAATGAATCCAGTCACGTGACAGGTGAAGGGAGCTTCATCCTGGCGGGGCAGTACCCAATCAGCATCCAGTCTATGGTTTATCGAGTGTGATATGAAAGTTGAGCAGATTGAGAATTGATAATCATAATTCTCATAAGATATGAAGCAGTGTCGGGGGCTGAAGGTGAATCTGAGGAAACAATCTTGAGCAGATTGAGAATTGAGAATCATATTCTCATATGATATGAAGCAGTGTCGGGGCTGAAGGTGAATCTGAGGAAAAAATCATGATGTAAGGTGAATCTGTGGAAAAAATCATGATGTTTGATGTTGGGGCTGAAGGTGAATCCGAGGAAAAGTGTGATGGTTGGGGTTGAGGTTGATGGAAATTTAGCATCCTTAATGGGATGTAAGCAGGGAAATTTCCCCATCTGTTTGGCACAAGAATAGTTGCAGAAAAATATGGCCTGGAAAATATGGAGGGGAATCCAAACTGCAACAGCCTAGAAATATGGTCAGCATTTGCAAGATGGGGGACCATAAACAGGCAAGGGGCCTTCTACTCAGGGGATGGACTGGATTCAAGCTCAATGCAGGGGACACATAAATGGGTGGGCTGTGTCGAGCTTTCAGACGGTTCTTTTTAGAGTGACTTTGCAGCTTGAAGCTCTGGTGAAGTAGTGCGTCGTGATCATGGACGGAAAGATGGTCTTGAACTTGACATTCAGGACAGAAATTCTCTAAGGCAAGGAAATTCCAATTCTGACTAATCTTTCTGATTCTAAGGTCTGGAGACGGAATGAATCCAGAAGATTCCCAACCAAAATACTAAAGTGTGTCACGATTCTGCCTGCTTGCTTGCTCTCCATCTTTCATTGGGCGCACATGCCAGCTCGTGTTGGTTTCTACTCATGTTTGGAAAAAATGGTGTTATTAGATTGATTCGGACCCAGTTCCTGCAAGTGAAGGTCAAGATTGATTCTGAAGGCCATAGTTGCAAGTTAATGCACTGGTTACAGGTAGATTTTTCGCTTAATTTTCAGGAAATGAGGGCCCTGGCTGTTGGGCTAAACATTTCGCTTGCCACTCAATTGGGTTGCTGATTCTGCTGTGTGCAATTTAGCTAAGGGCCTGTTTGGATGCACTCTGGAAAGGGGTTTGAGCCAAACTGCAGTTAGTGTGGTGCATTTGGATGCTCTTTGCAGACTCAATCTGATTCCTGCTTGTTGAAAACCAATGAATGGAAAATCAAGCTTGAAAATCCCTCTTGAGGAAGTGCCTCCAAACAGGCCCTAAGGTGCCCTTTACCATGTCTTTTCCCTAAGGGATTCCATCCCTCTTCCTGGATCAGTGCATTTTCAGTTATCTTTCTAGAAAGCACCAATGGCCTAGATTGCTGGAGCATGGGTGCACTGATCATAATTCAAAACCTGCATCTACCTGACAAAGATATGGGCTACAGCCTACACAAAAATGGGACCAAATCATCTACAAGTTGTATATATAAATCCACCCCTTCCATCAGGTGATACAGCCAAGTTTGGCCCTATAAAAGCTCCAATGGGACACCAATGCGAACAATGTGAAAATGCTCATAAATCCTCGCTAAGTTCACGCAGTGTGGCCTGCCTCGAATCAGGGATAGAAGTCAATGGTTGGAGTGGATTTTACATATATTTTCAGTGTTTTTAGGTGCACAAAACAGGTTTTGTAGATGATTCTGGTCCACAAAATGATATATTTGAATAATGGGTTGGAATTGAAAACTATGGTTATGGTGTCTGCATCAAAATAATCCTGAATGTTTTATGTGTGACCCATGCTCTAATGCATGGGTATTAGACAAGCCAGCACAGCCAAACCAATAGATGTAAATGCAACTGAGGTGGGCAGGCGGCCTTTGTCCTTGCGCAAGAAGAGCCCTTCATAGATGGGCCAGTTGATGATGATCAACACTGCACTTAGAACAAACTGCAAGACCAATGCCTCGATGTCTCCGACTTCACCACCCATGGCTACCCTCTTGATTGCACCAACTAGACAGAAGAGGTTCAACATTGCCAGCGTCGCTAGGATGGTGAACATGGGAGAAGTGGACCCAAACTCCATGATCTCCTGATCATACCTCTTCGCCACCTCGTCGTCGGTTGACTTGGCTGTGATTGTGAATGCTGACTTGGCAAGTCCTGATAACTGGAGTGCTGCGTCGATGTTGGAAAAGACATACGACGCTGTCCTTCTGTAGAGCCAAATCCGTTGCTGGTTCCACCATGACTCGATCGTGTCTCCCAAGCATAGCCACTCACCTAGGCTGTATGCGTGCTTTGCGATGGTCACATAGGCAAAGGGTATGAACCATGGGCTTGAGATCTGAAGGGGCATGAAAATTTTCAACTTGAAAGTCACATTCAATAGTAGTTTAACTCGACTTGATGCGTAGTCGGTTGCTTTGAAGGCCCAGACGAGTCTTACTTGTTTCGACTCGATATTAATGATTAAATTTATTAATATTTTTAGATAGTTATATATAAATCAAATATAAAAATAACGGAAAGACATGCAAATACATGATGTTTTGCTTGTTGATTAGAGGTGTTACTCCTTCAGACCTTCTCGGTCTTGGGTTTGAAACCCATCCTTTAGAGTTGAGTTAGCGAGTTGACTCAAATCATCACACTGAGTCAAGGTCGAGTTAGGCTGAAAATTGGGCCTACTAGATGGACAGTTGGGATAATCAACTAAAGAAACCAAGTGGTCTATTCCAAAATATAAATAATTAGAATACTCAACTAATGAAACCAAGTGGGCTCTTCGAAATGCCAAAAGTTTAGGTTTATGAAGGTTTGGACTCAAAAGACATTGAAAAAAAAATAAACAGCTATATGCATGCAGGTTTATATGTATTATATATAAATAAGTTTAAAATAGAAAATTTTAATTAAATTATTAGAATTTCTGTTCGCATGAATAAGAATGTGTATAGATTGTGGAACAATGTTCTCTGCATCTACCAAATCCTTCCTTTACAAGTAATACTTATTATTAATCAATTTGGCTCCGCTTAAAATTGTCACTTTCTAGTCAATTATATAATTAGGGTGGTGAAACCAACCTCAATTCTTTTAAATTGGCCTTGAAAAGTTTTTTTTTTTTTTTATTTTAAAATTTAGCCCATCTTTTGAAATATACTTTTTTTTTTTTTTCCACACACACCTTCATACCCACACACACCACAATGGGTACTCCAACTCATGACCTTAATGTTGAAACTCTTGTGAGTCTACCACATCTTTTGAAATGCTTAAATTGCCTTGTAAAGTTTTTTTTTTTTTTCTTCATCTTTTTAAATAGAAATTCAGTTAACCCAAAAATGAGTTTTTTTGTCCATCTTTTCAAATATACGGGTCCTAAATTTTTGATCAATAATACGATTTTTTTTTTATATATATATTTTAAATATGGAGAGAGAGAGAGAGAGAGACCTTTGAGAGAGAGACCTTAGAGAGAGAGAGAGAGACCTTAGAGAGAGAGAGAGAGCCATACCTTTGGGAATAAGGAAATGCCATTGAGAAGGGCAAGGGATGGGACCACAACATAACATAGTGTTGGGAAGGCATTGAGAGCCCATGTATTGTAAGTAGCATAGCTCATTTGAAGTCCTAGCTCTATCTTGCCATGCCCTTGTATGAAGGGACAATGCTTGGTCAGGAATATTTGAAGGTGGCCTTCTCCCCATCTCTTCTGTTGCACCAATGCTTGTAATAAGGTTGTAGGTGCAACACCCAAGAATGCTTTCCTTGTTGGGCTGTGATATATGGATTTCCACCCCCTACATTGAATTGCCAAACCTGTTGTTACATCCTCCACTGGAGTCCCATACTTCAATCCCATCTGCACATTTCAGCTACATGAAAGCTCGTATAGAGAGAGAGAGAGAGAGAGAGAGAGAGAGAGAGAGAGAGAGAGAGACCTCTTTTCCCCACTGAGTATTCTCTTCACAACTGCAGCTTGCAAGACCTTTGGCTCTCTCCTCCAACTCCATTGCACTTCCCTTTCCTCGCCCTTCCATTCCTTTCTTCCATTCCTCACCATACTTCTTCCCAGAAAGACTCTCCCTTCTAAAAAAGCATCCGGTCCCAATATACGGTGCCCCTTCATAACCATCCATACCGTGGAATTCCACCTACATAGCCAATAACATTGAAAGATTCATCATTTTTATGATCATGACCATTGATTTGGTGGGCCATTGCCCAAATACAAGATAATCAGACTATGTTAGCCATCTGATCATTGGTCCACAAAATGGATGGTTTACTCAATTGTATCGACCGACTAGATGGCTGAGATTGTCCGATCACTTTGATTTTGGATGTGGCCCACCAGAGAACTTTAATGGTCACATTTTTTACACTTACCCCGTTAGCTGCCTTGTAGGAATTACTATAAATATCATTCTTACTGAGATTATCGAAGGTCTGAGGAAATTGTACATAAGCTATTTCACCACCCTTCTCTTCATCCATGAAAAAACACAATGCATCTCTCACTGATGCCGCATTGTTTGAGTACATGTCGCAGTCTACGGTCAGGATGATTGGCCCGTTGCTTATGATCGACGACACCCGTATCTGCAAAATTCGATCATGATCAAAGCATCAATACATGAGTTTCTATATGTGGACGCTCAGGAACACG
Organism: Liriodendron chinense; assembly: GCA_003013855.2. Classification (NCBI taxonomy): domain Eukaryota; kingdom Viridiplantae; phylum Streptophyta; class Magnoliopsida; order Magnoliales; family Magnoliaceae; genus Liriodendron; species Liriodendron chinense. Next base: position 553,144 of record ML058501.1, on the reverse strand, counting down.
AGAGTTTCCATGCACTTGCATGCACACATGAATTTTTCTTCAGGTGGGTCCCACTGCATAGATGGTCTCCAACAAAATTAGGTTGATCAATTCATCAGGTGGGCCACACATGTAAAATGACGATGGGTGGTTTAAGATATTGTTGCCAATGATAGATGTTTGGCCTACTTGATGAATGAACTACCTTGGTCTTTAGGCCAAGTGATTTGCTGGGTGGGCCCACCTTATGCATGGATCTGTTGTCCTGAATATGATACAGGCCGTCCAGTGGAGTAGAATTTCCCAGGGATTCTGCAAAACTCTCATGTATGGATGCCCAAAACGCCTAGTGTCTATCTGCAATGTGAATGGCAACAGGCTGGGCCCAGTCCAATAAAGTTGAGCTCTGGCCTGTAAATGGGCCCAAATAGGCCTATAAAGCCCAATTAATTAAAACATCCGATTTCACCATGGCGGCTTGATCGAAATAATAATAGCCCATATGATGTTCAATCGTCGAGATTGAAAGATTCGAGTCCTTGTCCATGTCTGCAATATTCTCTACGAAGATCTGACCCACGCCAGAGAAAAGGCCAATTAACTATGTTGTTTGATGGAGTTGGGCCTATGGCCAATGACCCAGTTAGTAAATGGGCCCGGCCCAGGCCGCTTTCGGCCCAACTATTAATCGGGTCTGGTTCAGCTGGTCTTTGACCCGGCCTGTTTGCACCCCTAGTCGACACGTGTTTTGAAATAAAAGCATGTAAAGATTACCAAAGCATTCAAAGCACCAGCTTTGTAGTTGTGGGGATGTTGAGGTCTCTTCTCACGTGCCATGTACACCACTGTTGGCAATGCCCATCCTTCAGTATCCACAGCATTCGGGTCCCTCCCATCAATTAATATCTGGATATATATTTTATTATAAAGATCAATAAACAATTAGATGGTGGTGATTCATACAGCGATAATATGGTGCATATGCACGTCTATCCAGACCGATCCACTGTAGATGGATTGTATGATTCAGTGCACTGGTGTGGTCTATCAACTGAGTGGATCGGCCTGATTTTCATATGAAGCAACCATAATGGTTTGGTCCATCTTTTGCATGGACTGGATATTCTACACATGAAACATATTGGCAGGAAACAATAGTTGCAACATTACTTCTTGCATAAGCACTGTATATCTAATGATCATCTCTTTTTCAAGCTTACAATGAAGTCAGTGGTGTTTTCTCTATTTTAATAAAATGTAAATAAAGATTTACCTGAAGAATGGTTTGATGGTTGCGTGAATTTACTACTGAATGCCACTCTGCAAAACCTTTGTGCTCGGCTCGGATTTCTCCAGGGATATGGCCCAACTTAACTGCGTTGTCGATCCTATTTGCCATTTCTTCATACAATTTCTATGAAAAAAACAAACAAGTATAATTGAGAGAAACTAGAGTTTAAAATTTTGAAAAGGTTGATGTGTTTAAAATACAAAACCCTCAGTAAGGATTACTTTAATACTCTGCCAAGTGTGATGGATGATACATAGGCCGTTCAAAATTACCAAGAAATTGCTGACGTGCCATAGAATTAATTCAAAATAATCATCCAAATTATATGCATGGTTTAGATGTATCATGAAAAGCTATTACTGTTATATGGTAATCCATATATTAGATTAGTGGATACTTAAAAATAAAAGATATCCAATGGTCTTATTTAAAACACTTTGGTGATTATAGATCTAGCTTAACCTGTCCAACTTTCAAATTGTAAGTAGCAGGCAGAGTGCATCTCAATTAGACCTGGCAAAATTCGACCCGACCTGCTAACCCAACCCGAATTTTTCTAGTTTAGGTTGGAAAATTTGACCCGAATTTAATTTTTGGGTTGACCCGACCCGACCCGGATTTTTATGGGTCGGGTTAGGGTTAAAGGACCCGACCTGACCCGAACCGAATCAGATTGGGGTAAGTAGACTATTATATAGTGATTTTCATTATTAGGTCAATAATACATAGTTTTATTTGTCCTACAATAACCCAGTTGGAAACGGGTTCATGTAGGTCAATTTAAAAAACATTATGGTGGGCCCTAAGATATCTATTGAGTAGTTTCTTGAGTAAAGATAAACATAGTTTTTTTTTTTCTCTCACATACCTTGTGAGAATGGTCCACATGTCTATCAATTCAATAAACTTAATCGACGTGTTTGAAGCATCATCTCATTACTCTATGCTTTAAATATGCACTCCATTATATCCATTTATTTTTCTCTTTCAATATTTGTGTAATAGAAATACTCAATAAAAAAAGCCTGGTTTATATATGCAGGGAAGTGGTACTATGAGGTTGACCTCATGGGAAGAGCTGTGTGGGCCCCACATGTCAGACATCAACACCGTGCATTTGATGGGTCCCATTTAGGTCATGGGATATCCCAAAAATCAGTCGTATACACAACTCAGGTGGGCCATACCATCTAAAACCATGTGAAGACATGCCTAAAACATCTAAAAACACTTGGTGGGGCCCAACTGGGTTTTGGATGCGGCTGAAACTTGGTCTAACCCCTCATCCAAGTGGGACACATACAATGGATGGGCTGGATTTGTGAACCACCTCTCAGTGGGCCAAATAAATGATCATGAAGGTTTTAATGGGCGGATTACCCCTCTCAACTTTTGTCTATGGTGTGGCCCATCTAAGTCCCGGATTCACCATGAAATGGTGCATCTGATTGATGGAGTAAATGTTTGACACACATCATGGTGGGGCCCATACAGCCCAACCTCATGGAAAGTTCTCATGAGGTCGAACCCATGGTACCATTTCCTATATATATATATATATAATATATATATATATATATATATATATATAGACACACACACACACACACACACACACACACACCTATTAAACATAGATGGTTTGATTTTCAATTGAATGCTAGTGTCATATGTATTTAGTTTAATCTACAAATTAATTAGTTTTATTAAAATGTCGGTCAACCACCCTATTTAATTTGGGTTGGGTAAGGGTTAGGAAAATCCAACCTGAATTCAATTTGGGTCGGGTTAGGGTTGAGGTGGAAATGACCCGGCCCGAACTCGACCCGACCCGACCCGACCCATTGCCACCTCTAATCTCAATGCTGAGGTCATGGGTTCGACTGTCCGTATGGTGTGTGATCGTCTCTATAAAAAATCAACTTGGTGTTCCATAATCACTTTAATTTGAATTAATAGATGCTATTATACAATTTCTACACTCAACCAGAATATCAAATAACTCTCATTTTCCAAAAGGGTAAAATAATTTATCATTAGTAGAGAGAAAATATTTTCTAAACACGTTTCACATTTGCTACATTCAAAAACCCACATGTGCCACTATCAATCTTGGAGAACTCAAAACATAGGTAGATATCACAGTTCCTATTAAGCTCCCCCACATGTGCTATAATTTATTATTACTTCTTATTTGAGGGAGCTTGGCAGGTGCAAGCTAGGAACTAACCCCACCAGGACCATTGGGGCCTGTGGGACCTATTGTGATGTATTTGTTTTATCTGCTCCATCTATATATCCATTTTGATAGATCATTTTAGGGTATGAGCCCTAAAAGAAAGCGGATTGAAGGCCCAAGTGGAACACACAACAAGAAGCTGGAGATTGAATACTTATTGTTGAAAACTCCTTAGGGCTATAGAAGTTTTGGATCAAGCTAATATTAATGTCTTCCCCTTCATCCATGTATATGTGACCTTGAGAATAGGTTTAATGGCAAATAAACATCACGATGGGCCTTAGGAAGGTTTCAATGGTAGGCATCATTGTCCCCAATGTTTCCTATAGTACACTTGAGCCTTCCATCCATCTCCTTTTTTGGGCTCATGCCCCAAAATAATCCATCAAAATGGATGAATGGCATTGATAAAACACACACATCACGGCATGCACGCAAGATCTATGTGACATGTTGGGAAATGGATGTATGTGGGAAGTTTGTTTATAGCTACCACTCATGTGATCATTTCTCCATCACTAAAGTGGGCCACAGCCCGAAAGCCACATGTATAGTCTTATTTATGCAAACATTTAATTTGATCCACCCATATGAGAGTCTGGATCCTCTGTTGGCTGACAAACAGGACCTGTTTGGAGCCATTTTGTTGGTCCACATCACACTATCAATGTGATCAGGTTGCATTGAGGATGTAACTAGTTTACAGACCTATATGATGACGTGGACCGATAAAAAGGCTTCAAAACAGGGATTTTTGGTTTGGCCGCTAACAGAGGATCCGGATTCCCCATATGAAGGGAGACGGATTCCTGTCAAAGCATTTGCTTCCCGTGCTGGGAACATCCCCGTATGATGTTTGTGACAAATCCATCAGTCGGGGGCTCTGTGGGCCCCACTATGATGTATATGTTTTATCCATGCCGTCCATCCATTTTGAAAGATGCTTTTAGGGCATGAGCTTAAAATGGAGGCAGATCAAAGGCTCAGGTGGAGCACACCACAGGAAGAAGTAGGGATTGAAAATTTACGGTTGAAAACCTCTTGGTACCACAGAAGTTTTGGATCAAGCTGATATCTTTTTTTTCCCTTCATCGAGGTATATGTGAGCTTATGAATAGGTTGGATGGGAAATAATATGAATAGGTTGGATGGGAAATAAACAGCTCGGTAAGCCCTAGGAAGTTTTCAACGTAGGAGTTCAATCCCAACTGCTTCCCTGTGGTATGGTCCACTTGAGCCTTTGATCTGCCTCCTTTATGGGATCGTGCTCAATAATGATATTTCAAAATAGATGTACGGAATGGATAAAACATATACATCACGGTGGGGTCCACATAGCTCATGACACGACGGTCCATCTCTAGCTAGGTCCTGGTGGGTGTACGTGGTACCTAATCCGCGTCCCATCCACAATGTTGCCGACAATTTGGATGGTCTGGATTGACCCACGTTTGCAATTAATAAACAATGTGGAAGATATTTTACCTTGGTTGACAGCCATTTGTTGGCGTGCTCAGTATCATGTGGCTCAGATGTTGTGCCAAAATAGACGGTCGGTGATGTTTGGTCCACCTTGAATTTCCTGCAAAATGGGATCCAGTGCTTCGCGAAGTGGGACGCCTCTAATAGAGCGTAGAATGTCAGATCTGACCCACCATCATCGGAAAGGTAGACGCTCAGCTTCTCCGGTGGATAATCGTAGGCCATGACTGAAAGAACGGTGTTGATCACTAGGGTGGGTGGTTCTATTGTGGGGTCCGCGGTGCACACGAAAATGTCCACCCCCGGCAATTCATCTTCATATCTGCACCGTTCAAAAAAGAGATACAATTAAATTAAGAGCACAAGAATGGAATCTCATATATACTATTTACGTAAAAGGCCTCTTAGAGCCGTTTGATCACAAGAATCATGATTGTGATCGGACGGTTGTCTGAAGTGGCCTTGTATGGCATCATTCTCCATGTGCGTGGAAAAAGTTTAAAGCAATCAAGACCATCCAAATAGTGGAACCAACTGTCGATGACGTACAGGAAGAAAATCACATCGATCAGGCGATCTCAACTAATGCCCATCGTTCGATAATCCAAAACGTTGATATGGTGTGACTAAAAAACATCCTATATTGGACTATACTAGCAGTGTACTAGTCAACTGTTGACATGAGCGCATAATCCAGACCATCCATATTTCGAACCTGACTCGAAAGTATGATGTCACGTATATCAGTCACATGGAGGGCCCACTAACATTATGAACTATGGCCATTTGCGCCAAGTCCATGGGAAAACACCTGGTGCGCTTAGGAGTATGGTAAATATCCATGACTACCATCGTAGGGTCTTCGAACCACCGAATCCATACTTCAAAGATAACACCAGTCACGTCTTGCATGCTAAGACACCACGGTTATCCTGCTCATAGAGGCAGTCATAGGTAATTTTCATTATTTTTCTTTGCTCATTTTAATTTCTTCACTAATAGTTTAATTGTACTTATCAAATTTGCAAATCAATAAAAACGGTAATTCAACCTTTATTTGTAATTGTATTCGTCCATTCTTACATTATTAAAAAACTTAAGAACCATATGGATTATTATTGAAAGAAAAGTCCTTAGCTCAAGTAAAAAATATCCACCAATCCTCTTCTATCAAATCACCTCATACTACAACATTGGTAATTGGACAGTTAGATTAACTTCCATAAGTTTAATCCCATGGCTAATTTGGTACTAGGGTTGCAAGTGTTCAATTCATACGATTTGAGTCACTTATAGTTTTGTGTTTGATTGACCTAATTTTCTGTCGGTGGTCAATTAATTTTCCATCAGTGGTCAATCAATGTGGAGGGTATGAGATGAGTGGTCTTGTCCAAGTACACCCAGAATTGGACAGCAAACCAAGTGGAGTTACTGATGTCATTTTCATCATTTACTTGCAAGGGTTCTTCATTGTCTTAGCCAGTGGCCAGGCCAGTATTGGAGGTCCGTGGGGTCTGTAGTATTCCACTTATGACATCCATTCTGTCCATCAGTGCATCCCCTCAATTTGTTTGAAACGTAGAATTTTTATTCACAAAGGCTAGGATAATTGTACATGCTAGGCAGGCACCAATAGTGAAAAAAAAAGAGGAAAAATTTTCGCCTGTAAACTTTAGGGTTTGAACAACCAGCTAAAGTAGACCTCCGAAAACTTTACTTTCCCATTCTAAATTTCATCTCTATTGACTTTTTTTCTGAACAAAAATACCCATGCAAAATTCACCGAATGTTTAGTCAATTGACTGATCCGCTGAATTCTCTGTCAATTCATTGAAAATTCAGTGAAATTCACCAAATGCTCCAACGGTTTTTTTTTTACCGAAAAATATGTCCTACATATTAGTTTAGAATTAGAAAATAAAGTTTTCGAGGTCTATTTTGGCTGGTCGTTCAAAGCAGAGGTTTACGGATGGAAATTTCTCGCGAAAAAATCTGGTCTGCTTATCATAAAGTACCTCAGCCTACACAAAGCTCAATCCTCTCTAATGGCTCCCAGACCCAGTCGGTCCACTAACAACGCCCTCTAATATCCTAAGGAAGGGACATAGCTGATTTAAACTCCCTGACTGGCAAACATCGGCCAATCCAAAATTTAAGTAGGCCAGAGAATGGGGGAAGAATGCAAAATCGTATGTCAAAAATCTCTAAATTGATGCGTTGTGGCCCATTGGAGTTTTGGATGCGGCTCATGCTTAGATGGTTCATTTATACTTGAGAGGTGCACCGTATGAACGGTTTGATTGCCCTAAATGGCATCTGGAATGTTTCTAGCTGCATGTTTCCTTCCCTATTGTTCATTGCAGTGGGGCCCATCTAAGGTGTAGATCTAAGTATCTCCCATGTGGCCCACATGTGGAGATGATAGGATGATCGCAGCCATTCATCTTTTGGGTGTGGATGTATACCACTCTCCGAAACTCCCACCATCTGACAATCAAATATATAATCAAAATTAGACCGTATAAAATATAACTTCCCTGAGATGGATGGTTCCAATCACCCGATCATCACTGAATGGTCCGACCACGTGATACACGAGAGTATAAGTGCGAATGGTGTGTGTCCATGTCTGAGAAATGATCCAATGCACTCGGAGCACTAACTTACAGCGGTCCTAATTTCATCCATTCACTTGGACAGTCCAATCGGTCAATCTAAACCGTCTATCAAGTCCAGAACACATTTCATTATATAAAAGTTGCACTTATTGGATGATCAAATATTCAATCCTTGATTTGGTGTTACTTTCTATAGCCAACCTTTTCTAAGCTATGGTTGGGATGATCAAACCAAAAATCAGATGATGATTGTGACCCATTATTCGCTCAATCTTAACTATCCATTTTCCATGCTATTGATGGAATGCTTACCGTCATCCAATTAGGGAGATTTTTTGCACCATGGCATGACCCAAGTTGTAAGAGAGAATGGACGGTTCAAGTTGACTATTGGGCATCAATTAAAAAGTTTAGGGCCGTTGCTAGTGTCCCATGAATGTATGTACAACTCCATATGTGTATGTATACATATATGGTGTGAATATACATATATAAATACATACACACATACATGTATGTATGTATTTAGCATGTATGTGTAACATTCATGTATCCATGATAGATGGTTTTTGTTGAGCATGGGTAGAAGGGTACAAACCTGTGGGAGAGCCTTTCTTTGAAGGTGGAACGATAGACAGGCCTCCAACGTGCTGATTGAGTGAAAACCCAATATATACCAAACCAAATCTCAGCTCCAAACATGCCAAACCATTCCCACCTCAACCCTTCTTTTGGAACACGAGTTGCTCTGTATATCCAAATCATACAAATGCCCACAAATACAGAAATTGCATAAATCTTAAATGCAATCCTACCCTTTGCTTCCTTGGTTTCAAAGAGAGGTGCATACCCTTCTCTTCCCATCCTCTCACTCTGTGTGTGTGTGTGTGTGTGTGTGTTGTGGGTTCTATAAAGACGGGAGATGATAAGGTGGGGCTGGGAAGTACTATAGGGGGGCGGCTTCGCTGGGGGTGCGGATCAGCTAGTCCCACTGGGATTAGCATAAGGGGTGGTTTCAAATCTCTGGGGGCCCCACCATGATGTATGTGTTTTATCCACTCCGTCCATCCATTTTTCCATGTTATGTTAAGGCATGCACGAGCCCAAAAATGAGACAGATCCAAATATCAGGTGGACCACACCACAGGAAAACAGTGGGGATTGAACGTCCACCATTAAAATCTTCCTAGGGCCCACTGTAATGTTTATTTGCAATCCAACCTCTTGATAAGGACACATAGACCTAGATGAGGGAAAAAACAAATATCAGGTTGATACCAAACTTCCGTGACCTCCAAAAAGTTTTCAAGGGTAAGCGTCAATCCCCACTGTTTTCCTGTGGTGTGGTCCACGTAAGATTTGGATCTATCTCATTTTTAGACTCGTGCCTTAAAATAAGATGGAAAAATGGATGGACGGCGTGGATAAAACACATACATCATGGTGGGGGCCACAGATTTGAAACCACCCCTTATGCTAGTCCCAGTGGACTAGCTGATCCGCGCACGTTGGCTGGATTCCTGGATCCACGAGGTGGGTGGATCCCTTACCATGCCGTCCACTATAGTGATGTGTGTGTATTACATCCATACCATAAACTAATTTTAGATCATGATTCAAAAAATTGAAGTAGATCCAAATCTCAGGTGGACCATAATACAGTAAACAATGGTACTCAACCATTAACAGCTTCTCGTGGGTTACAGAAGTTTTGGGTCAAGCTGATATTTGTTTAGCATCTTCATCAGGTGTTTGTGACCTTTTCAACAGGTTGGATGGAAAATAAACATTCCAATGGCCCCATGAAGTTTTTAATGGTGTGGATTCAATCACTGCTATTTCATTTGATATGGTCCACCTAAGATTTGGATCTGCTTCATTTTTGGGATAATGCCCTAACATGAGCTTTCAAAATGCATGAACGGTGTAGATGTAATATACATACATCACAGTGGCCCCACAGTTGGGGATCCCCCCGCACGTCAGTGGATCCGGGGATCCACCCAAACCGTGCCCGATAGATTCATCTTCCTACATGACACGTGGAAATGGTACATTGACGGGTTGCTTCTCAAAAGTGGCATCCATCATCTGATTTCTAGCCAATAATCCTATTTCAACAACAATTGTCCACGAATGACAGGTTTGGGCTTATATAATATTGGGACTGCTACTTAGCAACAATTAGTTCCCACAATTTAAATAGTTTAACTTGGCTTACGTATTTCATCTCTTTAATTTTTAAGTACATACATATCAATCGTCATACACTACCTAAGCATCAGGAAATGTTAGCAATTACCATATGCTATACCAAAAGTTGACTTCATACCTACCTGACGTCGACGTCTCCAGTGTGAGAACCTGCTTTTAGATGAAAGACACTCACTTCAGGCTCCACTTCTTCTAGAATTGGGGAAAAAAAAAAAATGGCCACTATAATGGAAGAAAGTAAGAGCGCATGAGAGATCATGGAAGAAATTCTCATCTTTCGTCTTTTCTTTTTTAGTGTTGTTCTTTGCCTTCATTTTTTTTGAAATACCCTCATGAAGGATATTTTTGCATTTTTGTACTAGCATTTTCGGATCTTTCACTTTTGTGCTCATGACCCACAGTGCATAATTGCCACTCCTTGCTTTATTTATCCACACAGCTGTAAGAAGCCCGAGCTTTCTCTTGAAAAGTGGCAAATACCCACTTAAGGTGCTTTTGCCATTGTAAGTGCAGAAAAAGGTGCAATTGTTGCTTCTGACGAAGATATTGATAAAATTTGAATGGATGATGTGGAACCACCAAGAGGAGATACTGGCTGCATTTCTTCCTACTCTTCTATGGGCCTTCCTTGATTTTGGAAAACTGTGACTCGACCCTTTAGTGGTCCGGCATCTTGTACTGGAACAATTGTTTTCTTTAAATAAGCAAAAAAAAAAACAATTATTCAAATGAATGTTTTTTTTGTCAACTTGGACCACTGAAAATCAACCAACTAGGTTCCAATCGAACAGAAATGAAGCACGATTTTTTCTTTTCTTTGGACCTAATTACATATCCAATGGTTGGATTGGATCACACATATACATCATGGTGGGCCTTCTGAAAAATCAAGGGTAAAATTCTCTTTTTAATATAAATCTCCATTCCCTTGATTTTTTGTGGCGCCCACCTTAATGTGTATGTAAAATCCACTCCAATCATTAGCTTTGCAATCTCATGTTGGGCCTAGGGCTAAAAAATCAAGTTAATTTATAATTCTAGTGGGCCACATCACAAGAAATCGTTGGGAGAGAGACATCCACCCTAAATTTTTAGGGGCCATACAAAAATATAGGTCTAAGTCCAAAAAATGAGGCCCATCCATAATTCAAGTGGGTCACCAAGGAAAACAATTTGATGGGTAATCAGTTGCAGTTTCTAATTATTTGGTCCATCTGAATCACATCAAGACCAATGTTTCACATGTATAGGTCACGGTCTATTGTGTTAATGACGGGCGCAGCTTGCTGGATCCTTGGATCCGCCGAGGCGGGTGGATCGCTTACCATGTCGTCCACTATGTGATATGTGTGTATTACATCCACGCCATCCATTCATTTTGAAAACTCATTTTAGAGCATGATTTAAAAAATGAAGTAGATCCAAATCTAAGGTGGATCATAACTACAGTAAACAATGGTACTCAACCATTAAAAGCTTCTCGTGGGTCACACAAGTTTTGGGTCAAGCTGATATTTGTTTGGCATCTTCATCCATATCTTTGTGACATTTTCAACAGGTTGGATGGAAAACAAACATTCCAGTGGCCCCATGAAGTTTGTCATGGTGTGGATTCAATCACTATTATTTCATGGGGTATAGTACACCTAAGATTTGTATATGCTTCATTTTTGGGATGATGCCGTAATGCCCTAAAATAAGCTTTCAAAATGCATGAAAGGTGTAGATGTAAGGTACATACATCTCAGTGGTCCCACAGTTGGGGGATCCACCGACCTCAGTGGATCAGGAATCCACTCAAACCGCCCGTTAATGACATGACACCGGATCTGATAGCCAGGCAATCACCCGCGAGATCCAATAAAAAGGTACCGTGCAATTATCAAATGAGCGTGAATTAGGTGTTACCCCGGGAGCATCTTAGTGGGTGTTACCCTAACGTGTGGCGCCCATATTGATGTGTTTTTTTTAATATATCTACACCATCTATATATTTTTCCATGTCATTTTAGGATGTGACCCAAAACGCTTAGAAGATCCAACTCTCAGGTGGACCATACCACTAGAAACATTGAAGAATAACCATTAAAAACGTGTTGTGAGCCACAAAAGTTTTGGATCAATCTGAAATTTATATTTTCCCTTCATCAAGATCTTATTGACATTATCAAGAACTTGGATTGCAAATAAAAATTACAAAAACCTTACGATGGGCTCTTTGGACTTTTTAATGGTGGGGTACTCAATCACACTGTTTCTAGTGGTATGGTCCACTTGAGGTTTGGATCTTCATAATTTTTGGAACCTCATCCTAAAATGGGCTGTAGAAACGGATGGACGGAGTGGATATACAAAATATCATCCATGTGTGCCATACTGTAGCGGTAACAACCACTAAGCTGTTCCCGGGGTAACACCTAATTGGCGCCCTTATCCAATGCTAACTACTCCTTAAAAAGTAAAGATTCTTCCACGTGAGATGACCTTTTGGCAGACGCTGTATTATTTTCTCGTGCACCAAGACTAAATATACCCCGGGAGAACGATAGCACTCTGACACTGTTAATAGCGGCAAATATTCCACGCCTTCTATTTTAGATAATGATTTTAGAGCATGATGAGTGCAAAAATAAAGTACATCATATCCCACTGTTCTTTTTCTACTAAACTGTTGATTAGGTCACAAAAACCTTAACGAAAGGAAAATAAAAAAATTAGCACGATCCAAAGCTTTTTTGGCTCCTAAGAAGTTCTTAATGGTGGGCATTCATTCAATTATGTTGCATATGGTGTCGTCCACTTGAGATTTTGATGGGCCCTAGTTTTGGGCTCCTACAACATGGATAAAACCCATACATCACAATGAGGCTCCTTGAGCACTCTTCTAGTACTGATGAGTTGAAATGGGTAGTTCCAGCAGGCAATCTGTGCTGAATTTGCTCAAAGTATGAGCTTTCCTTAGCCTAAGGGCTTGTTTGATTTTCGTTTCACAATGTAAATACATTGTAAATGGTAATGATTATTTACCTTGCTATTTCCATCTCTTCTCTCAAAGTTTACGAGACACAAATTGAAAATTTTGGCACAAAATAGAGGTGGTGAAAATTTTGGGGTGCAAAATTTGTGTGGCCAACCATAATGGCACAAAATAGAGGTGAAAATTTTGGGGTGCAAAATTTGTGTGGCCAACCATGATGGCACAAAATAGAGGTGGTGAAAACTTTGGGGTGCAAAATTTGTGTGGCCAACCATGATGTATAGATCATATCCATGTCATCCATCCGTTCTGCCAACTCATTTTAGGGCATTATCCCAAAAAATGATGCAAATCTAAAGCTCAAGTGAACTACGCCAAGCTAAAAAGTGAGAATTGAACTCTTACCGTTAATAGTTGCTTGAGGGCCACATAAATTTTGGATCAAGCTGATTTTTTCGTTTTCCCTTTATCTATGTCCGTATAATCTTATGAAGAGGTTGGATGATAAATAAACATTATTATGGGCCCTATAAAGGCATTAACTTTCAACGGTTGAAGTTTGTTGTAATCACAGTTTCATGTGTTATAATAGTCCATTGGAGTTGCAGATTTGCCACATTTTTTGAGACGTGCCATAAAATGGCCTTGTGGAGTCGATGAACGGTACAAATATAACATATTTATCATGGTATGCTCCACATTTTAATGCATGTACAAATGCATGAAATGCAATTAAAATTATTATATTTTTTGGGGCAGTAATTTCTTAAAAGAAACAAACGACTGTAAAAGGAAATAAGGCCCATTTCCATTGCATTTACATGTAATTTACAAAATCAAATAGGCCCTAAACGAATGTGTAAGCTCTTGTACGTGCTATACATGTGCCAAGATGGTACCATAGTGTTGAGATCAGAAAGATTTTTTCTCGACCACACACAATAATATCTGAATAAAAGGAAATTAAGTAGGAAAAAAGGCAAACCATAACATAGAAATTTGCATGGTTTCCTTCGGTACATCCACGGATTCACACCAATCCAGTACTATGTTTAAAGGCAAAAGACGAAGAAACAACTCTTAATATAATGATGGTTCTCTCTCTCTCTCTCTCTCTCTCTCTCTCATGACAAAATATATATTACTCCTACATGAACTAGGGTGTACAAAAAAAAATTCCATGTGAAATTTGTGATGGTTTGGGACCATTGTAAGGGCCGTTGTTAAACGATGGTTTGAAGCCGTCACTAAATTCTTACATGTAAAAGAAAAAAAAAAAAAATTCATGTAGACACCCCTACCCTCGGGGTAGGAGACCGTTGGCTAATGATCAACCAACGAACAGATGACGTCTCAAATCTACTCGAGATTTCTTCAGGATTTCTGACAAATCTTGTATGTAAAATTTTTCACAGGTGTCTGTCGATTGATAGTTAGTCGGAGGTCTCAAAGGTCTATATAAACGATATTCTCCCCCATTGGACAGAGGCAGAAAAATGCAGAAGAAGAGATTATAATTTTTCATTTAATTTTTCTTGGATTTTCCCCAGCTACGAGGAGGCTCTGCCACCTGAGATACCCTACAGCAATCATATTCTCTCCCCAGGATTCTACCTTAGTCAAAGCTCTAAAATTCAACTAATCAAAGTCGACCAATCATTTCAAGAGTAGGGTCAGGATTAGCTAGGGACGTTTGACTATCCTTTTCTAACTCAGAAAAGGGTGTTTGATTTCCCTTTTCTCTTTTTTACATCTCAATTAATCTCAGAATGCGGTTCATTACACACATTCTCTCCTCAGTAAATCCTAATTTCTTTTTTCTATTATTTACATTTACTGCCATTTATATTTGTTAGTGCACTGATCTGTGCACCTTGTTTGTCAATCACATGAGTCTGTATCAGTAAGTCGATTGAGCCCTTAGAAGTTGAAGACCAAAGAGACATAAAAACAAGAAGCATCAAGGAGAGAAGGAACAGGTAAATGAGGTGCCTTAGTGCCCCTAACCTTTAGAACTAAAACAATCTTAGCCTCTATATGACCAGACCTTGATAAGTAAACTTTAGGTGATCATTCATTAGCCTTAGGAGTCCTAAAAGAACCCTAAAATATAAGGCTTTAGATGCCCCAACCTATTGTAAACAAAACCACCTAAAACAGCAAAGCTTGGTGTGCATTCGATCGATCCATTGATCCATCGATAGAACTATCGATCGATGTCGATCGAACGACTACACCGATCGAAAGCGGTCCAAAAATGTCTAGTAATATCTGGCCTAAATTCGATTGAGTTTCGATCAATCGACAGCCAGTTCAATTGATTGATAATGGCAAAAAACTAGCCGTTATAAATTCATTAAACTGCTATCGATCGATCGACAAATCGGTTTAATAGTTTTGAGTGAGTTAGAAGCCCTAGTGTATTCCAATACTTCCTAAACCTTCTAGGATCTCACCCAAAGAGATCATGCTCTCTTTCCAATGATCATTCACACTAATGAGCATTCCAAATTTTATTTGAGAAAAAACAAGCGTTTTTACATTCTCTAGAGTTTAAACTTGAATTCATAGGTAAACTCTTTGTTAAAACCATTTCTAGAAATGCTCATCTAGTTAAATTTTTAGTTAGAACAAATTATCCATTAGTTGTAGGGATTCAACCACCATTCTCTCATTGCCTTTGTCACCTCATCGGAGCATGACAATCAATTGAAGCCGATTGTTAAAGTCGAAAAAGATCGACATCAAAGTTTGTGGGAGAAATTGAGTTGTGTATTCAAGCACGGGAGAACATGAAAAAACATCTCAAGAACGACACAACAAAGGAGCTCAAATCCGACAAGTAAAGTTGTCAATTTATAGAGTTTATCTGCTCTTTTATGGTGGGGAATTGAGTGTAGAGTTTGTAACTCAAACTTTGATTAGGTTCTTGTGTAGGACCTTGACTCTTATATATGGTATAAATCAATAAGTCACCAAAGAGAGACACTGGACATGGATGTGTACATGTTAGTCTCCATAGGAAGCCTTCCAGAGGAAGTAACTATAGATATTTGAATTAGGATCGGGGTTATTGATTAGCCTAAAAAACTATTGTCGATCCTTGTGTAGGAGTGTCAACATTTTTTTGTCTTTTTTTTAATTTTATTTTCCACACACCTTGACATCCACGACATGAGTACTCAAATCCATGACCTCAGTGTTGAAACCCACATAGGTTTGCCACTGAGCCATGAATAGGGACCCATGGACCCACCAACTTGTATATGTAAATCTACCCTATCTATCAAGTGATACACCAGAGATCGGCCCCATAGAAACTCCAAAGGGATACACCAATTCGAAGAATGTAAAATTGCTCATAAAACCTTTAAGTTCACACGATGTGGCCTACCTAAGTTTTGGCTCACGCTAATTTTGTATCCTCATTTCATTGTAATAAGTTATACTTGATTAATGAGTTTAATGAAAGATCCATACCATGGTCACTCAGACACAAAGCTACAGTTGGCATCCTATCCACATTGTTCCCTGTGGCATGGACCACCCGGGCTGTGGAGCTAATTATTTTTTTTCCCCCAATGCTTGGAATCAAGGACAGAACCTAATGGCCAGAGTAGATTTTATAAATACAAATGGTGGGCCTCGTAGAGCTTCAAGGCCTATTTGGAACACGTGATTAGGTGGTATGGAATTGCATTTGGTTCCATATAAATTCTGATAGCAGCATCACTCCTTCCATGTATATTTAGATCTTCCCTTTTATATTATTCTATGTATAGAGAAACTCATGTCTAAATATAGGATGTACATCTCTATAAATTAAATGCCCTTTGGTGGCAAGGTAGTGGACAAAAGACCTAAAGGAGAATTCTCCAAAGTGATGCTGCTATCAAATTCCATCTAGCGTTTGGAAATAATGGAAAGGATTGGTGTCATATCAGTCCCAACAAGAGATATACATAGAGGGATTTTTTATGGATTTCAAAATCCACTACATATTTGTGGGCCCCATGTTAATGAATGTGTTTTATCCACACTGTCCATCCATAGGTCTTCTACATCTGACGATCGAGTTGCATATGCATATAGGTGAAAGGCATCAATTGTAAAATCTGATCTACTGGTTACAACTCTATGGTTCACCAAACACAAATTTCACTTAATGCAGTGTTTTTCCCAAAGTATTTAATCCCAAATGTGGGGTTCGGCGGTCAAAATGCCAATTCCACCTAATGCAATTCAATACCATGTAATCCCGCATTTCGAACTGGCCCTCCATGTTTCAAGTACATAAAACAGGTGTTGTAGATGATTTCGGTCCACAAAAATGCGGATATCTGAATAATGGGTTCGACTTGAAAACTATGGTTTTGGTTTCTGCATCAAAATAATCTATATATGTGACCCATGCTCTAATGCATGGGTATTAGACAAGCCAGCACAGCCAAACCAGTAGATTTAAATGCAACTGAGGTGGGCAGGCAGCCCATGTCCTTGCGCAAGAAGAGCCCTTCATAGATGGGCCAGTTGATGATGACCAACACCCCACATAGAACAAACTGCAGCGCCAATGTCTCGACATCGCCGACTTCACCACCCATGGCTACCCTCTTGATTGCACCAACTAGACACGAGAGGTTCATCATCGCCAGCGTGGCTAGGATGGTGAACATGGGGGAAGTGGACCCAAACTCCATGATCTCCTGTTAATTCCTCGCAGCCACCTCGTCGTCGGTTGACTTGGCTGTGATCACGAATGTGGCCCCCATGAAATTTTTAATGGTGTGGATTCAATCGCTGCTATTTCATGTGGTATGGTCCACCTAAGATTTGGATCTGCTTCATTTTTTGGGATAATGCCCTAAAATGAGCTTTCAAAATGCATGGACGGTGTAGAGGTAATGTACATACATCACAGTGGCCCCACAGTTGGGGATCCACCTACGTCAGTGGATCCGGGGATCCACCCAAACCGTGCCCGATAGATTCATCTTCCTACATGACACGTGGAAATGGTACACTGACGGGTTGTTACTCAAAAGTGGCATCCATCATCTGATTTCTAGCCATTGGATTGATGGTGAAAATAAGAATAGTTGAAGGTAAAATATGCAACGGGGTAAATTAAAGAAATTAAAGTGAGTTTAAATAGGAATTATCTAATGAGTTTCAATTTTTAAATAGATAATTTTACATTAAAAAACAAAAAAATCTAATTAAATATAAAATTTACATTGGGGTACCTTTTACAAAAGTGTTTTCAATAAGCTACCTAATTAATCTAAGTAATTGTTAGCCCATTAGCTTCCTTAACATTTCTATTAGATTTCTTAATGGCCGCCACATGGGCAAATAGGTTGGGAACTCGGGTAGGCCGCACAATGATGTTCATGTGAAATTCACTTATGAACTAGTACTTCACCCCGTATTAGGCCTAGACTCAGAATGTATTATCTGTGATTCAATTAGACCAAACGATTATAAGCAGTGTACATGGCAATGCTCGCCCTCCAAACTATTTTCTTGTTGTAACCCACTTGAATCATAGATGGGCCCGAGTTTTCAGCCCTAGGCCTAAGCTTTGGTATGGCATCTAATAGTTAAAATGAATTTCATATAAACATCATAGTAAGCCATATAAAAATCAAGAGTAGCCTTATCTATTTTTTTTTCCTCTTATTTAATCACCTCCACCAATTGTTAGGTATATAAAAAAGTGGTCGTTCAGCAAATAATCTTGTACTTGGGAAGATGGAGAATCTTATTCCAAATGATGCAAGAAATGTGAAAGAGAAATTGCATGCATGGCATATAAGTATGCCAAACTAATTAAACTGTCTAAATCATAGTTAAAAGACCTAGTGACTTGATAGGGTTTGTTCAACCTTGGGTGAGTCATAATTTGCTCGAGTCAGAGGTGATTCGAGGTATCAAGCTTGATTAGATCCGAGTCTAAGTTGACACGGACGAGTCAAATCAGCCTCAGTCTGAGTTTTAAAACCATGGTCTAAATTATGGCATTCAATTTAGTTAAATAATTAATAAAATTACTGCTTGTTTGAATATCTGACCATTGGATTGGTGGGTATTTATTGGACAGTTAAGAATGAAAAAGTATCCAATAATCCTATTTCAACAACAATTGTCCACGAATGAGAGGTTTGGGCTTATGTAATATTGGGACTGCTACTTAGCAACAATTAGTTCCCACAATTTAGATGATTTTAACTTGGCTCACGTATTTCATCTCTATAATTTTTGAGTACCTACATATCAATAGTCATACACTACCTAAGCATCATGAAATGTTAGCAATTACCATCTCCAGTGTGAGAACCTGCTTTTAGATGAAAGACACTCACGTCAGGCTCCACTTCTTCTAGAATTGGAAAAAAAAAAAAGAAGAAAAAGATGGCCACTATAATGGAAGAAAGTAAGAGCGCATGAGATATCATGGAAGAAATTCTCAGTCTTTAGAATCTTTTCTTTTTCAGTGTTGCTCTTTGCCTTCATTTTTTTTGGAATACCCTCATGAACGATATTAAATTTTGCATTTTTGTACTAGCATTTTCGGATCTTTCACTTTTGTGCTCATGACCCATAGTGCATAATTGCCACTCCTTGCTTTATTTATCCACACAGCTGTAAGAAGCCCGAGCTCTTTCTTGAAAAGTGGCAAATAACCACCTAAGGTGCTTTTACCATTGTAAGTACAGAAAAAGGTGCAATGGTTGCTTCTGACGAAGATATTGGTAAAATTTGAATGGATGATGTGGAACCACCAAGAGGGAGAAACTGGCTGCATTTCTTCCTACTCTTCTGTGGCTCTTCCTTGATTTGGAAAACTGTGACTCGGTCCTTTAGTGGTTAGGCATCTTTGTAGGGGAACAATTTTTTTCTTTAAATAAGCAAAAAATAATTATTCTAATGAATGTTTTTTTTTTTTGTCAACTTGGACCGCTGAAAATCAACCAAATAGGTTCCAATCGAACAGAAATCAAGCACTAATTTTTTCTTTTCTTTGGACTTAATTACATATCCAGTGGTTGGATTGGATCTCACATATACATCATGGTGGGCCTTCTGAAAAATCAAGGGTAAAGTTCTCATTTTAATATAAATCTCCATTCCCTTGATTTTTTGTGGGGCCCACCTTAATGTATATGTAAAATCCACTCCAATCATTAGCTTTGCAATCTCACGTTGGGCCTAGGGCTAAAAAATCAAGTTAATTTATAATTATAGTGGGCCACATCAAAGGAAATAGTTGGGAGAGAGACATCCACCCTAAATTTTTAGGGGCCATGCAAAAATATAGGTCTAAGTCCAAAAATCGAGCCCATCCATAATTCAAGTGGGTCACCAAGGAAAATAATTTGGTGGGTAATTGTTGCAGTTTCTAATTATTTGGTCCATCTGAATCACATCATAGAGATAAGGCTGATTTGGGACTGGTGGTCGGAATAAATTTCACATAAACATTATGGTGGAGCCTACCGAAGCCCAAAATGTGATAATTTGTGAATTAATGAAGTAGTTTGTTGAAAACTTTTTTTTTTTTTTTTTCTCTCTCTCTTGAAGGCGTCGGAATGTAAATTTTATATGGCACACATTTATAGTTGCCAAACGAACCTCCACACAAGCCAAATCAGCACAAGTTGGAGATCATGAATGTTCATATCGGTGGGAACATCGTCAGGTGTCCTGACCAAAATATCAGGCTGAATTTATGAATCACGTACGTGTTTATAAAATTTAGACCGTTGGCCGGGCAATCCCTTTTTAATAGCAACCATAAATTTTCTTGGGAACACATTTGTCTGTTCACCTAAAGGGCTATTGATATAGTGTTCAGATGAGGGTACGGGTACAGTAGTTGCGGGTTCCACGCGCACAATCCACGTTGGAACATATGATGGGGTTGAAGTCCGTAAGATCACTTGCCTGTGCACAAGTAACTTTCTTCCTAAGGAGGATCCCTATATTCTATTAGGATTTATTAACAAAATAGATCTCTTGTCTACCTTAATTAAGTAATATGGAAAATCGGATGGACAGTGTGGATATACAACACATTGATCAAGGTGGGCCAATACCCACTAACTTGTTACCAGGTGACACCTAAACGGCTCCCTTTAGTTTTAACCGTCCACTTAAGGGAAAACAATTGGATGGTTAGGATTGTTTTTTCAGCGTATATTTAGGATATGCTTCATCCACAATGAGCCACCTTTAGGATGATCGTATCCGTTCATTTATTGAAACCATTTTGGGAAGGCCCACGGTTAAAAAGTGGGTGACTTTACTGTAGGAAAACAGGGGGAAGCAAAGTACAAAATACTCAGAGTGTATACAAACTTAATATACACAAAACTTTTACAAATCACAACTACTTTCAACTTAAATATGACACCGACAATACTCACACTTACAATGAACAATTACACCAACGACACAACTACTACTACACTCACAACTTTGAAGACCAATAATGTGGGGTAGAAAAATAATAACAATTAGACAAAAATGTGATGTGGGTCGTGGTGCATGAAACAAGTGGAGGGCAAAAGATTATCATTGTGCATGCATGTATTTGTTCCAGCAAGTGCACTTTTTTCTACACTCAATGCACAATAAACAATTACACCAATGACACAACTACACTACACTCACAACTTTGAAGACCAATAATGTAGGGTAGAAAAATAATAACAAGAGGACAAAAATGTGATGTGGATCGTGGTGCATGAAACAAGTGGAGGGCAAAAGATTATCATTTTGCATGCATGTATTTGTTCCAACGAGTGTCACTTTTTTCTACACTCAATGCACAATAAACAATTACACCAATGACACAACTACACTACACTCACAACTTTGAAGACCAATAATGTAGGGTAGAAAAATAATAACAAGAGGACAAAAATGTGATGTGGGCTGTGGTGCATGAAACAAGTGGAGGGCAAAAGATTATCATTGTGCATGCGTGTATTTGTTCCAGCGAGTGCACTTTTTTCTACACTCAATGCACAACGCGTGTTGAAAAAGTGACACGTGAGATTGGAGCCACTCATTAGGCCAGTCTCATTGTGAGGATTCCTTATCTTAAAAAACCGGGCCCACATTATTTATTTTTGGGGGTTAGTACACCCACCCCCACTTTAGTGGCCCCCAAAAAATTTTCAATAATGGACGTTCAATTCCCACTATTTTCCTATCTGTCTGATTTTTGGGATAGAGCCTTAAAATTAGGTGGAAAAATAGATGGACGGCGTGGATAAAACACATACATCATGGTGGGTCCATATATATTTGAAACCACTCCTTGTGTAGGACTAGCCGATCCGCGTACACTTCAGTGGGGACCCGGCCCTGGAGATGTGAGTAGCTAATCCATGTCATCATGGATAAAGAAAGTGGGCCCCACTCTGTTCTAGCTTTTCACGGAATTGAAATCAGCGATGGTGGTAAGGAAAATCTTCATTGACTTTTAGACTTCACATGTGTGGAATATACCAACCACACGTTGATGCCCCCACTGTGTACATGCCTTAGCCAAAAATAATTCAGGTCAGTCAACTTAATAACCTTCGAGTCCTAGTACTCTGTTTGTAGCCGACAGGAAGTCCTTGTAGCTTTTCTATTGATCCATGCATGTCATCACATCAAGTATAATGAGATTGTGTGACAGTGTGATGGGGTTGTGTGTTTGCTACAGGAAATACTAAGATTGAGTGCTCACCGTTGAAACATTCACGAGGCCACAAAAGTTTTATATCCGGCTAATATTTTGTGTTTTCAGTTCATCCCAATGGCAATGAGCTTATGAACAGTGGCGTGGGAATATAGACACCCAGAAAGTTTCAACTGTTATTAGATTTTGCACATCTCTCAAATCCTCTGCCCCGTTGTAAATAAATTACATTTAGTAAATTAGGATTTTTTCTAATCTTTTCTTAATATTTGTACATGTAACTAATCACCTAAAATTAGGTTGTAAATCTATTATAAGAGGAGTGTTTCTCCTCCAATGCAAGATAACAGAACTTCCTATGACTTTACAGTAGCATTTTTTTCGTACTTTTTCATATTTTAAGCTCATGTTCTTATATGAGTTGCAAAAAATGGACAGATGAGAGATTTCTCAAAAACATTACAGTGGGGCCACGTACCTTTTGACAGCAGTGGGTGTGGCAGGTAATCCACAACGCTCTCTTAACACCCTGATTGCTTTTTGGTCCATAAGCCATCAAGCTTGGTTCATCGCATCAATGCTTTGAAGTATTGAACCGTAGGCCCCACTAATGAATTATCTTGATTAGTTGATAACTCAATGTACGACTATGTTGGGCCAATATTGGATGAGCCATACTATTCATGCGATGGGCACATTGTGGATGGATCATAGCCCACCAAGTTTGGAAGATCTTAGCCATCCAATGTGGGGCCTTTTCAGTTGAAGTATACTTCGCTGTATTTTTTTTTTTTCCTTAACCACACCGCGCCATTAGCCCACTTCTACATAGGGGTGTCAATGGGCTGAGTTCAGGGCCTGAAAATCAGAATTTTGAATAGGCCCAGACCGACCACCCAGCCCGAAACAGTTCAAAATCCAGGCCAAGACCTACTCCAGGCTCGGCCCGTTGACAGCCCTACTTCTACATTCAGAGGATGCAAGGATGTCATTGTACCAACACCTCAAAGAAAATAAAAAAAGGTCATTACTGCAGCGTGCGAACGTGCATGATCTGAATGGAAGGATTGCATGCTGAGTAAAATTTGTGGGGCCCACCGTGCTTTATATAGTTTACCCACTCCGTTCATCCATTTTATCATACAATTTTAGGGCTTGAGCCACAAAATGAAGCATATCCAAAACTCAAGTGGAACATACCACCACAGCAAACAATGTGAATTGAATGTTTACCATTGAAATTTTATGGGGGGCCACAGAAGTTGTGGATCAGGCTGATATTTGTTTTTTTTTTCCTTTCATCTATGTGTGTGTGATCTCATGAACAGGTTGGATGACAAATAAAAATCATTGTGGGCCCTAGCTAGGAAGGTTTCAACTGTGGAAAGCATTATTCCCACTGTTTCCTTCAATATGGTCCACTTAAGCTTTTAATAAGCTTAAATTTGGGCTCAACCCCTAAAATGAGCTAGGGAAGGATGGTGTAGATAAACCACATATATTCATGGTAAGCCCAACGGAGTTCAGTTAGTATGATAAAGTTGTATTGAGTTACTCAGTACGCAATCCGATTTGGACCTGGACTTTTATCAGGTGGGGCCCACCTTCCCTGGCACAAAATTAGGCTAGCTACTCATCGAGTGGTACACGATTTTGAAAGTTTCTTGTACTATCTCATTCTTTTGATGCTGGACCACTTGAAGAATGGTGCCACTCAAATGCTTACGGTGGACCCCACATGATGAGCGAGCATACTCACCAAATACTAACTAATCACAATTTATTAGAAATGCACTAATGTGGATATACAAACCAATCACAATTTAGTTGAAACGCATTGCTATGGATATGCCTAGCGATTTCCTATGCAGGAAAGAGGAATAATATGATACATGGTCTGTTGCATGCGTTATCAACTCTGATGAATGGGACCCATTTTTTTGTAATCCAGACTAGATCTGTTTAGATTAACCATCTAACTAGCATGTTGCATGGATTTATCAAATTAAAAGATCCTAACGATTAATATTGGGACTTTATTCATTTGAATGTGGACAATTGTTGTGTTTCTCTTGCTGGTAATCCATTTTAGGATCTCAAAACGAATGTAGAATTTTACAGGATACGATCCCTACAAGCAGACCAACCATTTGGACGATGTAGCTTTGTATATATAGTTTTGGTAACCATCATTATCAATGGTGTTAAGTATACAATTGATCATTGTCAACGGTGTTAGGTATACCATTGATAATGATTGGAGGGCATTGGAAAGAAGGATTGGAGGGCATTGGAAAGCAGACCAACAATCTGAGCGACGGTGCGCGGATTGCGATATGTAGTTTCTTATTTTGGCTCTAATTCTCCCAAAGTGTTATATAAGTACATGCCAATTGAGATTAAGACATTCTAATAGAGACTCTGCACGTCTAAGGTGAGAGAGAGAGAGAGAGAGAGAGAGAGAGAGAGGAAGATCAAAGAGAGAAGGCGTAGTGCTTGTGACACCTCATCCACGTAGCCAGTTTGCTCTAAGCCTCTTCTCCATTATCGAATCGGTGAGATCTCTCTAGTTTCATTCTCTTTGATAGTTATCCACCATTGTGGGTGAAGTTTGATTGGATCCAAGCGAGTGAAGCTTGTGATCGTTGTGTAATTAACTTTACATAGTGTATTTGTTCATTTAGATGAGGTCACATAGTTTTTACCTCTATTAGAGGGTTTTTTTCACGTAAAAACTCTTATATATCTATGTGATGATTGTTTAATTGTATTTTCCGCATTATCACATAATTTATGGTAGTTGGCGTGCGAGATCTGAAACTTTTGTGCATCCACCCCAACAACTTCAACCATGGGCTACTTGATCAGCAGACCAACATCTTTTTTCCTGAAGCAGAGCATGTTAACTTGCTTCCCTTCCAATGAATGTTCTATCTTCTTACATGTCATGTTAGCACCCTTGTCATGAATCCCCTTCACGATCTCACTAGCGAGCTCATCATAGATGACAGTAGTCCATTGGCATGGATAGCGACATCACTACTACTCTGTCTTCAAACCAAGTCAAAACCAGGTTTAGATTGAATCCAATCTGTCTAGTCATTGATTCCCAAGTCCCACCAGATGGACGTTAAATCCTAGTTGCTGAGATTAGCAGACTACCTGGTTATTTCATTCCGTGAATATGAAAATTGTTCACCCGTGTCTTTAAGCCGTGGTGTCTCATCCACCACACAACAGAATAAGACAGTGAAAGCTGATAGCGTTATAGATCGACCTTATAACCATAAAGTCATGCTAAGAGGTTAACTATCCAATTCAAATGGACAAATATTAAAAATAAAATCCTAAAGGACCTGAATTCGAAGTGTGAAAAGACATGGTTAAAATTGTTCAACTGATGTAGTTTTGGTCATGTTCCATGTAAAATCCCACCTCTGATTCTGAGGATTCACACAACTGTATATTAGGACCACATGCATTTGATGGATGGGATACAACAACTTAAAATGACAGGGAAACATAGTACGTTGGAGACTTAGTTCAGAATCCATAACTGGATTGAGTATCACAAGATGTAAGGAGCAACCTGACATCTCTGTGTAATGAGACAGCTCCCGATCATCTAGATCACTTAACTATGAGCCCCATTCAACGAAAATAAGCTCCAGTTTCTCAGGTTTAGGTGGACATGCGAGAGCCTACAAATGTACATTAAGTGAGCCGTACTGCATATCCAGGATACACAGTACTGAAAAATCTGTGTCCGCTCATAAGGCTAACCATGTGTGTGTTAGAATTCAAGCCATTCACTTCTTTGGAGCAACCCCATTAAATTTTATTACGGAAACACCTGACAACGAAGTCATGTGGGGGCGTGATCATTTGTTGTTGTGGATGGAGGATCTCATGTAGGATCCACCTCGTCCACGAGATGCGCCACCCTGTGAATTGATTAGGCCCAGAAAGCAGGCCAATTCAAAACTCAGGTTGAGATGATATGTTGGAGAGCCTTCAAACTGTGCACGGTTTGGGTGCTCAGACCGGTCGGGCGACCGGTCTAACAGTTTGTCCCAAATGCACAGCGAGACCGCTGGACAGATTTCATGTGCCCTAGACGGTCGGGCGACCGGTCTCCAGAGGGCTCCGACTGGTCGGTGGTGAGGTCGGGCGTGGAGACTAGAATTTCCTATTGCAAGTCGGTCTCTTGCGCGGTTTTGCGCAAGAGGTTTCTAATTTCAATTTTATGCCTATAAAAGGGGTGTAATGCGGGATTATGAGTTTTATCCATAGGGGCCATGTTTCCTAAAGGAATTGAGAGGGTTCTAGGCAAGAGAAAGAGTTAGGGGAAATCTTGGAATTCTCTGGGATGAAGAAAATGATTGTGCTTGTCCGTTTCACGCGAGATTAAGCCTTGGGTAGCTTGGGCTTTCACTCGTGGGCTGTGATCCGGGTTTTGTTTCTTCTATCTCTTGTAAACTTCTGTTAATCATAGTGGATCGCTTTGTGCTGTTGTTTTTTACCTGTTGAGAGATTTTTCTACATAAAATTGGATTGTATCTTACGGTTGAATGTTTGTGTGGTGTGATTAGATTGTATTTCTCGTTTGATATTATATTCTGCTGTGGTGTTGTTTGGCTTTGCTTCCGTTGCTGGCATCCCCAACATTATAGTCCCACTGTAACTCATCCAAATTGTATGTGGTGTCCGCCATTGTGCTTACATGACATCCAATCCACTAATCTGTAGGCAACACTAAGATGAGTCGATTCTCTAAAAATTAGAACATTCTAAGATTCAGGTGGGCCACACTACATGAATTTTAAGGTTTTAGTCATGATTTTACACCATTTCTTATGGTACGACGCTAAGTCTTGGATTGGACTTATATTTGTCACCATTTCCTATGTTACGACGCCTAAGTCTTGGATTGGACTTATATTTGTCCATTGAGAAAATATGTCGGCTCACATAATGGACTGTATGGATCTGATGCACATTCTCGCCAGGTGGTGTTTGGTTAGTTGTAGGCATGCTCTACATTTGACAATGGATAGTTAGGCCAATGTAATCTTTTTATTCCAATGCAACACTTATGAACGAGATAAAAAAATAAAAAATAAAATGGAAGTATATGTATGAAATCTATTGTTTTAAATGAACGGATGCCAATTTCTAACCTAAATATGTGTGGATTAAGTGTATGGAACCTTTCCATGCACTTTAGTTCCATTAGGACACCTTGGCATACACATCATTTATCTGAAGTGTCCATTTAGACCTACTCCACTCTTCCTAACCTTCCTTGGCTTAGTAGAGCTCAATGTGGTGACCGTTTGATTACAGAGGTGTGGATCACTTGCTCAAGCTGATAACTCAATCTACGAGTACTATGTTGGGCCATATTTGGATGAGCCATACTATTCATGTGATGGGCCCATTGTGGATGGATCATAGCCCACCAAGTTTGGAAGATCTTAGCCATCCAATGTGGGGCCTTTTCAGTTGCCGTATTTTTTTTTCCTTAACCACTGTACCATTTGCCCACTTCTACATAGGGGTGTCAATGGGCTGGGTTCAGGCCTTGAAAATTAGAATTTTGAATAGGCCCAGACCTGACCACCCAGCCTAAACAGTTCAAAATCAGGGCCAAGACCTACTCCAGGCTCGGCCCGTTGACAGCCTACTTCTACATTCAAAGGATGCGAGGATGTTAGTATACCAACACCTCAGGAGAAAATAAAAAAGGTCATTACTGCACTGTGTGAACGTGCGTGATCTGGTCAAAAGGATTGCAATCTGTAGAGCCCACCTGTGCTTTATGTAGTTTATCCACTCCGCTTCATCCATTTTGCCAGACAATTTAGGGCTTGAGCCACAAAATGAAGCATATCCAAAACTCAAACGGAACACACCACAACAGACAATGTGAATTGAATGTTAACCAATGAAAGTTTTTCAGGGGCCACAGAAGTTGTGGATCAAGCTGATATTTTTTTTCCTTTCATCCATGTGTGTGTGATCTTATGAACATGTTAGATGACAAATAAAAATCACTGTGGGCCTTAGGAAGGTTTCAACACTGAAAATCATTATTCCCATTGTTTCCTTCAGTATGGTCCAATTAAGCTTTGTATTAGCTAAAATTTGGGCTCAACCCCTAAAATGAGCTAGGGATGGATGGTGTAGATAAACCACATATATTCATGGTGGGCCAAATGGAGTTCAGTTAGTATGATAAAGTTGTATTGAGTTACTCAGTACGCAATCCGATTTGGACCTGTACTTTTATCAGGTGGGGCCCACCTTGATCATTCCCTGGCACAAAATCAAGCTAGCCACTCATCGAGTGGTACACAATTTTGAAATTTTCTTATACTATCTCATTCTTTTGATGCTGGACCACCTGAAGAATGGTGCCACTCAAATGCTTACGGTCGACCCCACGTGATGAACGAGCATACTCACCAAATACCAACAAATCACAATTGAGTAGAAATGCACTAACGTGGATATACAAACCAATCACAATTTAGTCTGAAACGCATTGATATGGATACACACAATGATTTTCTATGCAGAAAAGAGGAATAATATGATACATGGTTCGCTGTCTTTGCACGCAGGCCATGCATTGTCAACTTTGACCAATGGGGCCCTTTTTTTTTTTTTTTTGTAATCGAGACCAGATTTGTTTAGATTAACCATCTAACTGGCATGTTGCATGGATTTATCAAATTAAATGATCCTAACGAACAATATTAGGACTTTATTCATTTGAATGTGGACAATTGTTGTGTTTCTCTTGTTGGTAATCCATTTTAAGATCTTAAAATGAATGTATAATTTTATAGGATATGATCCATATAAGCATACCAACAATATGGACGATGTAGGTTTGTATATATAGTTTTGGTAACCACCATTATCAACGGTGTTAAGTATACGGTTGATCATTATCAATGGTGTTAAGTATACCGTTGATAATGATTGGAGGGCATTGGAAAGTGGACCAACAATATGTACGATGGCGCGCGAACTACAATATGCAGTTTTCTATTTCGGCTCTAATTATTCTTCCAAAGTACTATATAAGCACATACTAATCGAAATTAAGACGTTCTAATAGAGACTCTACACATCCAACGTGAGAGAGAGAGAGAAGAAGAAGAAGAAGAGAAAGAAGAAGAAGAAGAGAAAGAAGAAGAAGAAAAGAAGAGAAAGAGAGAGAAGAAGATTGAAGAGAGAAAGCGTAGTGCTCATGACGCTTTATCCATGCAGCTGGTTCGCTTCATGCCTTTTCTCCATTATTGAATCAGTGAGATATCTTTAGTTTCATTCTCTTTGATAGTTATCCACCATTGTGGGTGAAGTTTGATTGGATCCAAGCGAGTGAAGCTTGTGATAACTGTGTAATTGCCTTTATATAGTGGATTTGTTCCTCTGGACAAGGTCCCGTAGTTTTTACCTCTGTTAAAGGGTCTTTTCACGTCAAAACTCTTGTATACTCGTATGATGATTGTGTGATCGTGTTTTTTGCATTATCATATCCCATAATTCGTGGTAGTTGGGGTGTGAGATTGATGTAGGATGCCCTAATTATAATGCATGCTCATGAACACAATTAAATCAGCGAAAAATAAAAGACAATAAAAATCTAAAATTTAGAGATAATCATCATAAATTAAGAAGATCATAAAGAGACATGCAATGGAGCGGGCCATTCATCATAACCACGAAGTATGAAATTCAATTATTGCTATAGTTGGATCCGGCAAGGGATGGAACCTCCCGATCTTGCATGGTCATAATCCAATCAATCAATGGGGATCACTAGTCCGAGGAATTAAAGAGTTTCTCGGATTAGGGATTTGAAAACTTGGGAATTTGGGATTTTGATTCGATTCTCAAATTTAGGATTTCAAGGATTGGGGATAATGGAGAGAGAGAGAGAGAGAGAGAGAGAGAGAGAGAGAGAAGGAAGAAGATCTTACCTTAGAGGAATATTGGAGGGGTATAAGAAGAAATAGAAGAAGAAGATTGGAGAAAAAGATGAAGTTTCATGAGAGAGAGAGAGAGAGAGAGAGAGAGAGAGAGGTAGGTAACCAAAGAGGCTTTTATTCAATAATAATAAACTAACTTCGTTTTTAGGGCTTAGCCTACTTAAATAAGCAATAAGAAAACATAAAAGTATCAAAATACGCCTAAAAATTAAGTAAAAAACGAGAAAAAAAAGATAGTTCGCACAGTGGTCGGACGCCCAGTGACACTTGGTCGGGTGCCCGATGAAGAGAAAAAATGCCCAGCGAGTTAAAGGTGAAAATGGATGAATTTCGGGCGCCCGGTGACACTTGGTCGGGTGCCCGATGAAGACAAAAAATGTCCAGCGAGTTAAAGGTGAAAATGGACGAATTTCGGGCGCCCGGTGACACTTGGTCGGGCACCCGATGGTCCAGAACCGTTGGGATTGCCGATGGCCTAGAAACACCCCACCTTTGGCTATAAAGCTGGTTAAGATAGCTGGAGGACCATACCGCTAAACCCTATATCCGAACCCAGCCAAAATCACCCTTGCAAGTCCCAATCCATAGCCCAACTCAAGCGTAAACCCAGTCAACTAACCCCTAAACGTCAGCCCAAAAAACCACCCACAAGAAAAATCAATCCAAAATTTTCTAAAAACTTAAACTTTGTGAGTCAACTCGCTAAGTCAAATTACCGAGTCAACTCACTAGGTCAGTCCAGCCCTTACACCCAGTCGACTTACCTTATCTACCCATCCTTAAAACCCATTTGACTCACCTAGTTTCGAGCCACAGCTTCGGAGTAACTCCGAACCTCGAACTTGAGGTTTTCTTGCTTCAGGTTTGAAGTTCATATACTCCGAAACTAGAGTAGAGTGGCCATACGAGCGACCCCGTGGGTACCACCCGAACCTATTTACAAGAGTTGCCACTTCTCGCAGCTATAAATACCCCGTCTCCCCTTCATTTTCAACATCCCTCAGCATCCCAAAAAGTCCATCAATTTCGAGTTCATCTTCATCTCCCTTTAGCCCATTCCTCCACTAAGGAGAGCCCAAGTGAGTGAAGAGCCTTGGTCCAGCCTAGCCTGACCATGGTTCAAGTCTCTCAAGCTACCCAAGTCTTGATCTTAGCCGCTCGAAGTTAATCCTTGTGAAACCTCCATCCATCCAGCTACTCTTATATCAGCATCATCTCATTCGCATCTAGCATAAGTGTAACATTTATTATTCTTCCAACCCCATTGCTTATTATTCCACTACAAGCACTTGATCAAGTCTTAGCGTATGCTCTAAGGTTTGCTGGCTTGCCCGGAACTTGCCCATCAGAAACTCTAACCAATCAAACACACCTCATGCATCTCGCATAAAGTGATGAGCTTTGAATTTTGCATTTTCTAACCCAATTCATCACACATTATGCATGATTTATAGATTTAAAAGACTAAATTAATATGTGTTTTGTGTTATAAGGATGAGAGAGAGGTTTCATTGAATTTGATGCCAAAGATGTCACTTTGGGTATATTGAAGAACAAAAGAATAAGTGACGAGAAGTGGAACGAATTCTGAAAAGAGGAGCATAAGAAATTGAAGAACAGGCATTTCCGATCGATTGGATCATCCATCAGATACCAGAAATACCGAACTTTTGAATCAAGTTGCTAGGCTATTTTTCGATCAATCAGGGTATTTTTCGATTGATCGATTGAGGGAGGATTTTCGATCGATCGAGGTCCTGTCCGATTGATCAGAATAAATGGCGAAAATCCTAGCTCTCTGGATACTTTTCTCGATTGATCGAGATAATTCCAATCGATCGCATTGAACAGTCCGATCGATCGAAGGAATTTTCGATCGATCGGAGACATCCACGGAGCTGCATAACTAGTTACTGCAATTCTAGTAGATTCTAAGTTGGTCATGAGTTTTGGCTATAAAAAGAGACCTCCAATCAGCTCTTAAGGCATCTTATAAGAGTTCTAATTAAGTCCATGGGGAGCAAGGAAGATCATTGTGGAGCGTCCGCAACTTCTCCAGTTAGGGTTTTTTTTTTTTTTTTTTTTTTTAAAGTTTTTCATGCTTTTGTTTAGTTTTTCTTCGGATTCTAGTTGCAGTATGACAATGCTCGGCTACAACCTCTCAGCTAGTGCTGAGAGGTGAAGTTTGTAGTTAATTTCATGTTTAATTTATTTTTATTTAAGTACCTTTACTTTAAGTTTGGATTTTGAATTTTCTAGTTTGAATAAAGTTGGTAGTTTTAGAAGTTTTATGAGAGTTCATGTACTCCGAACATGGATTCCTTGCAATTCTCTGAGATTATCATGTTTTGCTTGATTAGATTCGAATTGTGGTAACCCTTGAGCATGACATAGTCCATAGACATGGTTGTTACTTCGAAGGCTACATATTTGAATGCTATGTGCCCTAATTAGAACTAGAACTTGAATTCCTAACTTAAGTGGGATTGTGTGTGCTTCAATGCTTTATTTTCCAATTAGATGAGAGATAGAACTTTAAATCTAGTTGTATTCTATGCTTGGATGAATGAATTAACATAGGATTACTACAAGTGGATCCTTAAAGCCTTAGTTTCCTCTCTCATATTAATCAGATTTTCCTTTTCAAGTTACTGTTTTAGTGTTAATTTTCATAGTTGAATCCTTAAATTACTTTGATTGAAGTCGTTGGAATAAATTAGAGTTGTTTACTTAATTCCCTGTGGATCGACATCGGTCTTTACCTGAGTTATTATTACATCACAGCCTTGCACTTGAGGCGAGCGAACAAGTTTTTGGCGCCGCTGCCTGGAAAATTTAGATAAACGATTCTAAATTGTTTTAGTGGCTATAAAAGTAAAAGTAAATAGGCTTTTTTATTTTCCTAGGATTAGTTTTTTATCTTCTAGAACTAACAAGTTATTTGGTTTTGTAGGAACTCTTCTCTAGGTTAAGCTAATCGGGTACTATCGTTCTAACTTAGCACTTTTTTGAGATTTTTAGTTTTCAAATTTTTGTTTATTTCTAAATTTCTATTTTAGGACTTAGGATTAGTTTAGATCATTGCTTGTGTGGTTTATGTCCCGTTGGGAACATGACCACACCAATCGTCTTCAATTCGAAGGTGGTCTAGTTGGACCACTATCCGTTCATAGACGAGTCAGAAAATACTAAGAACTTTGTGAAAGTTTGAAAAATATGGATCAAACACCATTAAGGAATCCTCCTCCCTACTCCAACTACAAACGCAAATGAAGAGGGAGTAGAAGAGAATGAGGTGCACAATGCTCTTCCAATGAGAGCCTTACGAGATTACTTACAACCGGTCCGTACAACTACACCTTCATGCGTGATTCCCCCTACCACCGGGGGAAGCATTGATATAAAACTAGGCATAATTTAGCTCTTATCCAAGTTCCATGAGCTAAACTCAGAGAGCCCATACTTACACTTAAAAGAATTCGAAGAAGTTGTGGCTACTTTGCAATATGCTAATGTATCAGAAGATGTCATCAAACTTAAACTTTTTCTCTTTCCATTAAAAGAAAAAGCCAAGAGTTGGCTTCATTCTCTTAGACTGCATTCGATAGGGACATGAAATGAGATGACTTGGGATTTCTTGAAAAAGTTCTTCCTGGCTCATAAAACGAATACCTTTCGAAGAGATATAATGAACTTTTCAGTTAAAGAGAATGAGTCATTCTTTCAAAGTTGGGAAAGGTTTAAGGACCTCCTACTTGCTTGCCTATATTATGGCTATGAAAGTTGGTGAATTATAAATTTCTTCAATGATGGATTAAGTTCCAACATGCGCCAATTCGTAGAGATGATGTGCAACGGTGAGTTCATGAGTAAAAATCCAGATGAAGCTTGGAGTTACTTGGACATGTTGGCCGAGAATGCCCAATCTTGAGATACTTTGGACAAATCTAGTAACCTCAAGCCTCCTCAACAAAAGGACAAGGGAGGCATCTACATCCTTAAAGAGGAAGATGATGTTAATGCAAAGATAGCTAGCCTCACAAGAAAGATTGAGGCCATGGAACTTAGTAAGAGTGGAGTTTCAAAGTCCAATGAAGTCATTGAAAACATGTGTGGAATTTGTGCCTCTAATGTATACTGTACAGAAGATTGTCCCACGATCCTTGCATTCCAAGAGGTGTTACAAGAGCAAGCAAATGCCGCATATGGTTATCAACGACCATTCAATGGACCGGTAGGTAACACGTACAACTCTACTTGAAAGAATCATCCCAGTTTTAGTTGGAGGAACAGTCCCACGACCTAATCCTACCAACTCTCAAGGAGGGCCACCCATGCAAAACATGGCCTCACCTCAATTCTCAATGGAGGATACTTTAAAGGCGTTTATGTAAGGAAAAACGCAAATAAACCAAACAAATCAGAAAATGTTCCAAGAGCTTAAAGTCTCGGTTGATGAGATTAAGGGACGCTTGAATGCTAGGGAAGGGACCTTTCTGGCCCAACCTCAGCTAAATCTAAAGCAATCACATGAAGTAAGCATCCCTAATCTCCCCAACCAACATGTGGAGCAAGAAAAATCCATCACCACTCTTAGAAGTGGTAAGCAAATTGACAAATCAATTCTGGTGAAGGCCGACAAGCCTAATGATCTGGTAATTTCTGAGAATGAGGATGGATCTAACTTAGCCCCACAAGAAACGGAACATGTTTTTAAGCCCGTAACACCATTCCCTTCGAGATTGTTGCTCTAAAATCTCTCTCAAACTCTCATGATATTTTAGAGATTTTCAGACAAGTCAAGATTAATATTCCATTGCTTGACGCCATTAAACAAATCCCGTCTTATGCCAAGTTTCTAAAAGACTTATGCACAACTAAATGCAAATACAATGTGCAACAAAAGACCTTAAATGAGCAAGTGAGTGCCATTCTCACCCAAAAGATCCCCAAAAATTCAAGGATCCTGGTAGTCTCACAATCTCATGCATCATTGGTGACTACCGAATTGAACGTATATTGCTAGACTTAGGGGGTAAGCTTAAATTTGATCCCATACTCGGTATATGAGCAATTGGGTCTTGGTGAATTAAAACCCATCAAAACCACGTTGCAACTCGCTGATAGATCCATCCATGTACCGAGATGGATAGTTGAGGATGTATTAGTCCAAGTCGATAAATTCTACTATCCGGTGAATTTCATTGTCTTGGACACACAACCAGTTATGAATGCTAGCACTCAAATACTGGTGAATTCTAGGCCGCCCATTCTTGGCTACATCAAACGCAATTATAAATTGCTGGAATGGGGTAATGCAACTGTCTTTTGGGAACATGACATTGGAGGTGAATGTATTCCACTTAGGCAAAAGGCATAGGGATGACGATGACGAGCTCTTCGAGGTAAACATGCTCGAATCCGTAGAAGAAAAGGAGCTCCTCCAACTTAAACCACTAGAAAGCTTGGAGACATGCTTAGCACATTTTGAGGATTCCAAAGATCTCATCATTAGTGAAATTGTGCAAGCATTGAATATTGAGAAATCGGTAGTTGATACTAGCCGATGGAGGCCCCATTTTGAAAGATTGCCACCAACCACATCAAAGTCCTCTATAACCGTCTAACATCAAACCATCGAAGCTTGACATTAAACCTTTTGCTATCCGAGCTGAAATATGCATATTTAGGTCAAGTAGGAAACATTCCCGGTTGTTATTACTTCTCACCTAGGAAAAGACCAAGAGCTCAAGTTGATTGAGCTACTCAAAGAACATAGGTGACTCATAAGATGGATAATAGCGGACCTAAAAGGGATAGATTCTTCAGTTTGTACTCACCGAATACACCTCAGGAGAAAATGCAAAAATGATTAGACAACCTCAAAGAAGGTTAAATCCAAACATGATGGAGGTTGTCAAAGCTGAGGTGTTAAAGCTACTAGATGTGGGTATCATCTACCCTATCTCAGATAGCCAATGGGTGAGTCCTACCCAAGTTGTCCCAAAGAAATTCGGTATTACTATCGTAGAGAACACCAACAATGAACTTATACCGACCAAAGTGACCATCGGTTAGCACATGTGCATAGATTATCGAAAGCTAAACACGGTCACTAGGAAAGACGACTTCCCTCTCCCCTTCATGGATCAAATTTTAGAGAGGTTAGTGGGTCATTCATATTATTGCTTCCTTGGTGGCTATTCCGGCTACAACAAAATTGAAATAGCCTCAGAAGACCAAGAGAAAACTACCTTTACATGCTCGTTTGACACCTTTGCATATTGAAGGATGCCATTCGAACTATGTAATGCACTTATCACTTTCCAACGATGCATGTTGAGTATTTTCTCTGACATGGTGGGGGAGTTTCTTGAGGTATTCATGGACGATTTTTCTGTTTTTGGTTGTACGTTCGATGAGTGTCTAAATCACTTGAAGTTGGTCTTAACAAGGTGCGAGGAGAAGAACCTTATTTTAAATTGGGAAAAGTGTCATTTTATGGTACAAAGAAGAATAGTCCTTGGATATATCATCTCGTCCAATGGAATAAAGGTAGACCGACCAAAAATCTATATTATTTCCAATCTACCACCACCCAAAAGCATACATGATATGCGGTCCTTCCTTAGACACTTCGATTTTTATAAAAGGTTCATAAAAGATTTCAGCCATACCTCTAGGCCCTTATGTAACCTTCTCCAAAAGGAGAACCAATTTGAGTAGAGTGGCGAATGTCAATTAGCTTTTTTAAAGCTAAAAGGACATGTTGACAACTGCTCCTATCATGCAACCATCGGATTGGTCCGCTCCTTTTGAGTTGATGTGCGATGCGAGCAATTATGCTATTGGGGCGGTATCAGGACAAAGGAAGGACAAGAAGCCCCACATCATTTACTATGCGAGTAGGACCTTGAATCCTGCCCAAGTCAATTACTCGACTACGGAGAAAGAACTCCTAGCCTGTGGTTTTTGCCTTGGACAAATTCAGGCCTTAAGGTCATCATTTACACAGATCATGTGGCTACTGAAACACCTTCTTTCGAAGAAGGACGCTAAGCCCCGTTTGCTTAGATGGATCCTACTCCTTCAAGAATTTGACTTGGAGATTAAAGATAAGAAAGAAGTAGAGAACGTGGTGGCGGATCATCTATCCCGCCTAGCTTTACCCAATTCCATTGATGAGTCACCGATAGAGGACTCATTCCCTGATGGGCAACTCTTTGTTGCTATGCATCTACCATGATATGCTGACATAGCCAATTATCTTTCTACAAGTACGATGCCGACTCATTGGATTGCGCAAGACAAACGAAAATTTCTAAGGGAAGTGTGCAATTTTTTTTGGGATGAACCTTTATTATTTAAATATTGCCCAGATCAAATAATTAGGAGATGTGTCCTTGATGATGAACAAAATTATGTCATCTCCTTTTGTCATAATCAAGCATGTGGGGGTTACTTTTCTGCCAAGAAAATCACTGCAAAAATTCTACAGTGTAGTTTTTATTAGCCGACTCTATTTAAGGACACCCACGAGTTTTACAAAGCATGTGAGCGCTAGTTAAACGCTAGGAGGATTGTCCCATCGGAATATGATGCCTCTTACTCCAATTAACATCTTGAAGTCTTTGACTGTTGGGGCATCGATTTCATGGGATCATTCCCTCATCTTTTGGACATATTTATATATTGTTTGCCTGTAGACTATGTATCTAAGTGGATACAGGCGATTTTATGTACGCGATTTTATGTAGAACCAACGATCATCATACGGTTCTACGGTTCCTTAACGAAAACATACTATCTAGATTTGGAACGCCTCGTGCCATCATAAGTGATGGCGATTCTCACTTTTTCAATAGGCTTTTTGAAGCCTTAATGAAGAAATATGACATTACACACAAAGTGAGTACCCTATACCACCCATAGATAAGTGGGCAAGCTGAAATTTTCCAATTGAAAAATTAAACAGATTTTGGAAAAGATGATGAGCCCGGATCACAAAGATTGGTCACTTAGATTGGTCGATGCTCTTTGGGCTCACCATACCGCCTATAAGACCCTCGATTGAAATGTCTCCCTACAAACTTATATATGGGAAAGCTTGTCACTTGCCCGTGGAACTTGAACATAAAGCCTATTAGGTGATTCGAGCATTAAATTTTAGCATTGACAAGGCTAGCTTGCTTCGCAAACTCCAAATGAATGAGCTTGACAAAATTCGGAATGACGCTTGTGAGAACTCGATGATTTACAAGAGTAGGATGAAGGCCTTCCATGACAAACATATCTTCAGGAAAACTTTTCATGAAGGTTAAAATGTACTCTTGTATAATTCTCGACTTCATCTTTTTCAGAAAAATTGAGATCTCGATGGACTGGCCCATATATTGTCAAAGAAGTCTTTCCTCATGGGGCAATCGAGATAGAGAATACAGCGAATGGTAACTGTTTTAAAGTAAATGGACAACGCCTTAAGCCATTTGTCGAGAAATTTGACTAAGAGGATGTGTCTTTTCCTCTGAGAGATACTGTTTATCGGAATGATTGATCTCCTAGTCTGACGGAGGTATAGAGTAGGATTAGGTTTAGTTTGTTTTGCTGTTTTAGGTTTATTTCTTTAGTTTAGTTGGTCACAGGATTTGTAAGCTTCCATGATCGACTCTCTCAGGTACTCTCGTTCTCACCCTCTTTTATTTATTATTGCTCTCATGTTATTGTTCATTGCATATCTTCTACATTGAGGACAATGCAAGATTTGGTTGGGGGGTGAGATTCCTATATGAATCTAGCCCCTACTTGTTGGAAAGGTAATTTGATGAACTTTCAAATGGGTTTAGAATCATCTCATTTGGACAACACTTGATTGCCCTAAAGTGGGCCCAAAGTCACTGTCATTCGTCGATACTCTGTTATTCACAGATCTGATGAAAGCGGTCGTAGCTCCCTTGTTACATGTTCGATTTGGGTGATCTTATATGTGTTGGAAAGGTAATTTGATGAATTTTCAGATAACTTTGGAATCATCTCATTTGGACACCACTGAATTGCCCAAAAGGGGGCCCGTGTCGATTTTGTGGGGCCAACACCCAATTCCCAAAAGATACTCTAGATTTCCGCAAAAAGTTGTTGTCGTACGAGAGGTGTGGCAGAGTGTCATTTTAGTCTAGCGAAAATCCAAACAATGCTAAGTGGGCTAACTAGTGGGCTAACTAAATAAAGTGCTTTGATAAATGGGGCCAATGTCACAAATGACATCATAAATCGAGTCTTTTTCAACTATTATCCCCTTCCATCTCCATCAGATTGCCTACCGATGATGTCGGACCAAGTTGCTTCTTGACAGTACTTTGTGGGCCCCAACATGACTGTATTTGTTTTATCCATACCATCCATCCATTTTGGAAATTATTATAAGGCACGAGGATAAACAATGAGGCATATATATCCAAGTCTTAGGTGGACCATGAAACATGAAAACAATGGTAATTGAACTCCCACCAGTAAAAGCTTTCTATGGGCCCACTGTAATGTTTATTTTCCATCCAACCTGTTCATAAGATCATAAAAGCATAGATGAAGGGAAAATACAAATATCAGCTTGATACAAAACTTACGTGGCCCCTAAATTTTTTTTTAATGGCTGATTACCACTCTTTCTTGTATTATGGTGAAAAATACGGTGTTGGATGAGACACGAGCAGCACCTTATCCATTTCCGTGTCTCTCCAACGTGATGTGAAATGAGGCATTGATCTCACTACTTGGGGCCCACCGTGATGTTTGTGAGAAATTTACTCTGTTTATCTGTTTTGAAAGATCATTGTAAGATATGAGTCCAAAACTCAGGGAGATCTGGAACTTAAGTGGGCCACACGAGTGGAAACAATGGAAAGGGCTATTTACCGTTCAATACTTTATGGGCTCGACCGTGATGTTTATATGTCATCGAAACCGTTTATAAAGTGGCCTAACTGTTCATAAGGTCCTTACTACTAAGATGAATTGAAAAAAAAAAAAAAAAATTAGTTTGATCCATAGCTTTTTCAGCCCTACAAATGTTTAAATGGTGAACATACATCTCCACTATTTTTTGTTGTGTGGCCCACATGAACTTTGAATCAGCCTCATTTTTTGGCTCATGCCATAAAATAATATGGCAAAAAAAATGTGAATGGGTTCGATTTCTTACAAACACCATGGTGGGCCCTGTGTATCTTGGAATCCAAGAACATGGATAGACACTTCCTCTGCTGTTACGTGTCTTAAATGAAGGGTATTTTAATCTTTTACAAAAAAAAAAAAGTTTTAAAAACATGTGCAATTGCAATGGCAAGTGACGTCAAGCGTTTAAATGGATAATGTAGCTAAAGGGTAAGTGCATTACTTTAAGTAATTTAAAGTAAAGGGTTTTGGTGATTTCTATAAAAGATAGGTGGGTTTTAGTAGAAGAATCTTCTTTCTAAAAATCATACAGATCCTAAGCTCAAGTGGGCCAAACATACGAAACAGTTGGGATTGAACGCCTAGAGGTGACAGAAGTTTTGTATTGGGATGATTTTATTCCTACCGTTTATCTAAGTGGTATTAATTATATGAACGGTTTGGATTGCATGTAAACAACACCGTCTGCTTCAGGAAGGTTTTAATGGTGGACGTTGCTGTTTCTCACTGTTTTGTTGGTGAGGCCCACCTGGATTTTGCATCTGGCTGATTTCTAGAATGAATTTGTAATGTAGTCTTTCAAAATAGATGGACGGAAAGGCTTTATCATGGACAGCTTTGCGGACCCCATGCAGCCCGTGGCAGAGAGTGCCCGGGTCACAGGCGCGGCAATCTGCTCCTGCTTATGATAGAGCACTGTGAGAGCAATAATATGTGGGGGTGCCATCAATCTTGGACACCAGCGGATGTCGGGCGCCCGATGGGTTCGGGTCGGTATTCCGTCCAAGGACACCCGGGTTGGGCTTTTGGAAATCTATATTACTTTTTTGTTTTTTTTGCTGTAGGGGGCCCGACCACTGTTGGTCAGGCGCCTAGTAGATGGCCGGGCGCCCGAAATTGGCTGGAATTGGTGATGGAATTCTTTAGACATATTTTGGATCTGTCGGGCGTTCGACGGTGCGCGGACTGCAAAGTTGGTGGTGCAGTTTTTGTACGATTTCTTACACAAGATGTTTCTAATTTAGGTATATTGCTATATAAGTTGTTGTAAATCAGAATTAGGGTATACTAGATATGCAAGA
Source organism: Liriodendron chinense (assembly GCA_003013855.2). NCBI lineage: Eukaryota > Viridiplantae > Streptophyta > Magnoliopsida > Magnoliales > Magnoliaceae > Liriodendron > Liriodendron chinense. The sequence goes on along the minus strand of ML058501.1, from coordinate 511,395 downwards.
GTTGAGATAGAGAGTTCTAGGGCTGAGAGAAAGGGCTTCAGAAGAAGGGCTACGTTGGTTTTCCTCTTGAAAGAGCTTGGGTTTTCTCTTGTGGGCTTGATTTCGGTGTAAGTTTTTTCATGCTCTTATAACTTTTGATTCATAGTAGATTAGTGTCGCTTTGTGCCCTTTTTTTTTACTCGTGAGGGGTTTTTCCACGTTAAATTCGGATTGCCTCTTGAGTGTGTTAATTTACTTGGTGTGTGATTGCATTGTACTTGTTCCTCGTTTGATTGCCCCGCACTCCCTTCCGCCGTAGGGCTGATCATTTATATCCCAACATAATGACCTTATCTTTCACGTCTTGCGTAATCCATGCACTGAATGGGTGCTTTGGTTGGGCTTAAATACAGCCGTGCTCTGGAAATCCAAATGGATGCTTGGATGACCAAATAGTACACCCAATTCCATTAAAGTCGATGATGTCACGTGCGACCTTTGGGGTGATTGAACACCGTACGAAATAGGGTGATCGAACACCCACCGTTACAACCTTGTTGGGTGCCACCTTTGGGGTAAAAGAAGAAGAAGAAGAAGAAGAAGAAAAAAAAAAAAAACAACAACAACGAAAAACAAAAGAGTGAGAGGACGTCGTCCGCCGGACATCCACAGGGACGCCCATCCCCTTTTGCCCAGATATGTGGGGCCGACTGTGGACCCACCATGATGGCATGTGTGTCATCCGCACCATCCATCAGCCTCTCAAGCTTATGGCGGGCTCAGGCTAAAAAATGGGGAGGATTCGAATCTCTTATAGACCACAATATAGGAAACAGTTTGGGCTGAATGACCACTAATAAAAGCAGCCCAAGGACCACTGTGATGTTGTATCACACCATCCAGCTTGTCCCAGAGGTCACTTCAACCTGTACATGCATGTGGAGGGCCTCACACGTAGAGAAGATTTGAAGCCTCTAAGGAAAAACAGTTAATGGATCACAATCATCGAAATGACCATTGGGGTCCACCGTGTCATTTATTGGACATCCAAACCTCTGGTTAAGGCCACAAGGGCTAGGCTGAATGGATCACCCTAATATCAGCTAGACCCAAGATCTCACTGGGCCCTAGGTATTAAATAGATCCAAATCTCTAGTGGGCCGCTCTGTAGAAACCCGCAATGATTGGCCACCGTTAAAACATTCCCTAGGTCACTTTAATGTCTATCTGTCATTCAAGCTGTTTAAAACATGGGCTTGCTGTGGATCCAGCATGACACCTATAATAATACCGCTCATCAGGTGGGCCATATCCCAAAAATTGAAACACACCCAAATCTCGCATGAACCACAAGATAGAAAATGGTTCTGATTAAATGGCCACCATTAAAGTTTCCCTAAGGCCCATTGTAAATCCTACCATGACATATGTAGTCACATCCACAATGTCCATACCCAGACCTCACTATGACTGTACTTGTTTTATCCATACTGTTCAACCGTTTCCCCAATCTGAATGGTCCTAATTGTCGAATTGGCCATAGACCTCACCTTGATGTGTACCTTGTATATCTCTACTATTCATTCTTGATCCACCTTAATGCATGTGAGTTACCTACATTGTTTACTTGTTTGACCCACCATAATGTTTATGTGCAGACCCATCTGTTTAGGAGACCACTTGAAAGTAAGACTCATCATATGTACGAGTTATACCCAAACCATCCAACCGTAGTCAACTATGATGCATATATACATTATATATCCAAACTACTCATCTTAGGGTCCACTGTAGCACAGGAGTGTTACCTGAGCCGTCTAAACCCTTATAAGCTCACTGTGATGTTGATTTGCAATTCAACCTATTAGCAACCCTCTTGGTAGTGGAGCCCATCCAATAATACATGACTGACTATGATATGAGGACCACCTTAATATGTGTACGTGAAGACCATCCGATTTGTCAGCCCATAAAAAAGTTCCAAGCCATGGTACCCAGCCTGATAATGAGATAAATCTAAAGCGTATGACTAACCAATCACTCCGTGGTGGGGGAGATCACGCTGTGAGATCCATGCTGTCCATCTGGCGCTTTTGAAGGGTCCTAAACTCAGGCAGGCTGCTTCATGAGGAAGAGTTGGGAGGAAACGCTTATAGGTTGTCATGCATAGGCCTAGTTTGAAACTCAAGGGAGCGACACCGTCCGAATTTAGGGGCCTTAGGCAGATTTTACACTGTTTCTTATAGTTAAGCTCACCTGAGTATTGTATCAGTGTTATGTTTGGTATCAATGCTTAAGATGAGGTGGCCCATCTGATGGACGTACAGATTGGATCTCATCGACATGAGCTCCTCTATCCACGTCAGCGACTAACACACCACACATGACTACATGTTGTCATTAATGGCTGTTAGGGTATATATTTTGATAGTGGTAGTCTTTACAGTCTGTTTTGCATGGATATGTGTGGGTACGTACCCTAACTGATTATGGAACGACCTGAAATATTAATTTTAATTTAATTGCTTTTGTATCAATCCCACTTGAGGTCCATCGCCATTAGTCCATACGTGAAGGACCCACCGTTGCTGCATGGTATGATGATCCAACCGTCCACCTTGTAGGCATTGAGTTGATGGGTTAATGTTAAAAGATCATAGGATTGATTTTTGTTTGTAACAGTCCGAGTGACGATCTCCAGTTGGACGGACATCATACCATTGACGGATATCTGTACAGATGAACTGTCAAGGATCATCCATGTAGGCAGGCATTTCCATCATAGATGGGCCGAGCAATAAACAACAGCTAGCCATGTTCTCGAATATCAACTGTTCAGAATCGTTTTCTTACCCGCAAACATTACGTACTCCCATTGCACCTAAAGTAAGGCTTCTTGCCTTCTTTTCACCTGAGAAGTAAAAGACTAAATTTCACCTGTTCATGATCGTTTCAGAGAGTACAGGCCCCACTGTTTCAATCAATGGACAGCCAACTATCAAATAGACGGCCCAAAATGAAATGGTCCGTTCATGTGGGTGATGTCGTAACTTATAGATGTTCTGACCGTTCTTTTGGCTTTGATTGTGCCATGTTTACAGATCTAGGTCGTTGAAACAAAATGGATATTTTATAGTAGATGTGGCCTTGTGTTCTAATCTAAACCAGCGAAATTTTGTCTTGCACATGAGATCCATGTTCAGGGGCTGAAACTATTGATCTAAACCGTTGGAATGATTCAAACCATTAAATTTGTCAAATAGTTCATTGGCATTAATTTAGGCTGTGGAAACGTGGGCTTCACCTAGTTCAACAATCAAAACCATTGATTGTAGGAAATAGTGACCTAGACACCAATCCCAACCGTCCAAATCTTAACTTCACCTAATATGAATGATAAAATCCATTCATTCTGCCAAATAGTGCAAAGGGCACTGATCCAACCGTCGCTCCTTTTCAATGTTGACATAGGCCCCTTCTGAATGTGTGTGACACATTTTCCCACGTTCCTCACCCAAAGCAAACAACAACACGGCTCTGCCATGGATGGTTGAATTTCAAAGACGGCATGAATCCTCGTGCCTCCTCCGACTGTCCCATTTTACAGTTGGGACAGGGTGTGGGACCCCATATATCAGGCCATTCCAGCCATTGGGTGGGCCACATAATAGAAAACATTGCAACAACAACAGGAAAACCCCTGAGTGGAACAAATGATTGAATCAGCCTGATTACTGGTAGGGCTGTCAATGAACCGGACTGTCCCACCTCAGGATAGGCTTCGGCTGGAATATTAGTCCCAAGGCTGGACTTGGGATCGAAGTTTAGGCTCATTACTCAATTAGACCTAGTTTATACAGTGTACACCAAAATCTGTTAGGCCGGCCTTAGTCAGGCTTAGCCTCTCTCTCTCTCTCTCTCTCTCTCTCTCTCTCTAACCTGACCAACCCTTCGGCTCAGGCTCCTGGCCCAACATAAACATTTCTAGTGGGGCCCAGGCTGGAATATTTTGTCTTGCAGTGCCTGGGCTTGGCTCAGGCCCTAACCCAGCCAGTTTACACCCTTAATTGTTCAGCACCCCCTTTTCATTGGAGGGTTTTCCTGCTGAAGAGGTTGGATGCCATAAACACCATGGTGGCCGCACACTCTACTAGTTGCATAATTTTCTCATCTACAAACCAGCTGTGAGAATTCTCTCTCTAATTAGCGCCACCCAAGATAGCTACACACCTTTCTCATACACCTGCATAAATCTAAGCAGTGGCACAATATGATTCAATTCAATCTGATTATTAAACCCCAGTCGGAAGAACCGAACCTGACAAGACTCAGATATGTACCAACTACCAAATGAATTCGGATCGGATACCTCATGAGGTAGTTATCTGATACTCAGGCAGCATTTGACGTTTGATATGCAGGCGCCTAAAAATTACACACACTATAAATAACTAAAATTAAACCTACTAAACTGTAGAACCTACTGTTATTAACTTATAGCCCCAAAATCATATGGGTGGAACAATCCTGACTTCTGATTCATAGACACTTGATTATTAAAATAGGACCATTGGATGCTTTTCATCATTAACCATCTAACAACTGTCCATCAATTACCCAATGGCCAGATAATCCAATAAGCATTTACTTTGGATTATCATCTATCACTAATGTGCTCAACAAATCCAATAAGCATTTATTTTGGATTATCATCTATTTTGGATTATCATCTATCACTAATGTGCTCATCTATCACTAATGGCCAGATAATCCAATAAGCATTTATTTTGGATTATCCGGATCTGAGTGAATTCAACTACGTCTGGCAATGGATATCCATTTACCCCATTGCTCAACAAATCCGACCCAAATTTTTTGGATTCATATACGTGTTTTCTACCCAACAACCCACTTCTAAGTGGGTCGGATCCGGATATGGAAATCAACTTATCTATATTTGCTTGCCCAAATGCCTAAGGGTATTTTTGTAGTAAAATATTGAAAATTTTACAAAATAGTACCTCATTAATATGGTATTTACACCCCCAATACTTTTTTTTTTTTTTTTTTAATTCAGTTTTCATTAAACTACCACATTAATCAAGTTATTGTCAACAAGCTACCTTCCGCTAGTTTTATTGACAGTCAGTCATGATTTTTCCTAAAATGATGAAAATAGACATGGTGACTTAACATGGACGTTGATTACTTACGATGGACTGTGGGCCCCACTACGATGGCATGTGTTTAATCCATGACGTCCATCAAATTTTCCAATTTAGGTAGCAAGCTAAAAAATAAGGCAGAACCAAATCTTAGGTGGACCATACCCAGGAAATCACGGTGATTAACACCCATCATTAAAAACTTCTTGTAGGCTACAGAAGTTTTGGATCAAGCTGATATTTTCTTTTTCACTTCATCTAGTATTGTCTTTTCTTTTCAAAATGCTGGATGCAAACGAACAACATGGTGGCCATTACGCTGTGCCTTAGGAAGTTTTTAATAATAAAAGCTCAATCAACACCATTTCCTATGGTATGGTTGAGCTGAGATTTGGATGTGCTTAATTTTTGGGTTCATGGCCTAAAAAGAGCCCGCAAAATGGATGGACGACATGGATATACAATACATACATCAAGGCGCGCCACACCATATTGTGTTAACACCAAAAATTGGCTAACAGATGTTGGTCAGGGACCAACTTTGATTCGTCGTCGTCTAATCTCCACTCAGAGATGCATGGTATAGATTGAGGACCTGCAATCACTAAGAAAGGTTAGGACTGCCGCCGGTTGGCCCGGCTTACGGCCCTCCGATGACAAAGTTAGTACGGATATTGAAAGGAAAGGTTGCTGGAGGTTTAATGGTGGTGGATTGCCCATACCTAGAGAGAGTGCGTAGGCTTCTTTATAGATAATTATTGGAGAGATTTAAGTGGATCCAAATTTGTTAGGATAATCCATATCTTATCTGAATTAGTGGGATAAGCCTTATCCTTATCTTATCTGGATCAGTGGAATAAGTCTTATCCTCATCTTATCAAGAGAGATAAACCAAGGCAGATGAGGCCAGGCCTCTTGCCAAGCTGAGGGCCAAATGTTGAGTCGATGTGGGCCGAGGTTGAGAGGGCTGAATGTTGAGCTCGAGTGGGCCGAGGTTGAGAGGGCCGAATACCGAGCCCGAGTGGGCCGAGGCCTGAGAAGGCCGAATGTCGGGACCGAGTGGGCTGAGGCCTGAGAAGGCCAAATGTCAAGCCCGAGTGGGCCAGGGCCTGAGAAACCCGAGTGGGCCGAGGCTTGAGAAGGCCGAATGTCGAGCCCGAGTGGGCCGAGACCTGAGAAGGCCGAATGTCGAGCCCGAGTGGGCTGAGGCCAAGAAGGCCGAATGCCGAGCCCGAGTGGGCCGAGGCCTGAGAAGGCCGAATGTCGCGCCCGAGTGGGCGGAGGCCGAAAAGGCCGAATGTCGGGCCCGAGTGGGCTGAGGCCTGAGAAGGCCGAATGTCAACCCCAAGTGGGCTGAGGCCTGAGAAGGCCAAATGTCGGGCCCGAGTGGGCTGAGGCTTGAGAAGGCCGGATGCTAAGCCCGAGTGGGCCGAGGCCTGAGAAGGCCGAATGTCAGGCCCGAGTGGGCTTAGGCTTGAGAAGGCCGAATGTCGAGCCCGAGTGGGCCGACGCCTGAGAAGGTCGTATGCTGAGCCCGTCTATGGGAACGACTCTACTTTCTTCTCCTTCTGGGCCGAGGCTGACCTAGCTTCCTCTCCTAAATAGTTGGTCCATGACCATACTTGGTGTAGAAGATGAACCCCAGTGGAAAGCTTTCCATGAACTAAGTAGCCGACCTATAGGCCATGAACCTTTAATCTGCGGCAAAGACCATTCGTAGATTACTCCGAGGATTTCCTATGGTCGGAAGTTGTGGGGCCCACATAGATTTCCATAACAAATCTACTCCGTTCATCAGTTTTGAAAGACAATAAACGGACACAAATATAAAAATTAGAAAGAAAGATCCAAAACTCACGTGGGCTACAACCACCCGAAATAATGGAGATTGGACGCCCACCAATCGAAACTTTGTGGGGGCTAGTTAAGTTTTTTTATGAGGATGATATCTGTGCCCATAGTCTAATTGAGTCATTACTAACCCTCCGAACGGTTGGATATCCTATAAACATCATGATCTACTCCAGGAAGATTTCAATGGTGGACGTTTGCATTCCTACAGTTAACATGGTGTGTCTCACTTGAGTTTTTGATGTGTCCGAATTTTTAAATCCTATCATATTGTGGCCTTGAAAACTGATGGATGGAGTGAACCTGCGGGTCCCACGTCATTTCGGACTACATAAATAGGCAATCCATGTCGGGTGGTGCCTTTAACCTGGATTGCATGCGGTGCTCTGTGGGACCCACCATGATGCATGTGTTTAGTCCACACTGTTTATCCATTTTCCATATCATTTCACGGCATGAGCCTAAAAATGAGTCATATCCAAGTCTAAGGTGGACCATACTGCTTGAAACGGTGGTGATGAATACCCACCAATAAAAACTCTTGGTGAGCTGCAAAAGTTTTGGATCAAGCTGATTTTTTTTTTTCCCTTTCATCTAGGTCTGTGTGGCCTAATCAACAGGTTGAATGGAAAATAAGCATTATGTTGTGCATTAAGGTGGGCCCTAGGAAGCTTTTAATGGTGGTCGTTCATTCACCATTGTTTCTTATGGGGTGGTCCATCTTAGATTTGGATCTACTTCACTTTTGGGCTCATCCCCTAAAATGATTTGGAAACATGGATGGACTGCATGGAGGCATCATGGTGAGTCTCACAAAACACAAGCCATTAATCATGTCAATGTTCCCACGGCATTTAGATGAACATTTTAGGAAAAAATCATTCTTTAAGCCAACTGAAGTTAAAGAATACTACATTTGACGACAACTTGATTAATGAGATAGTTTAATAAAAACCTAATTTAAATAGTATAGAGATGCAAATACTATATTAATGAGGTACTATTTTGTAAAATTCATTAAAATATTTTGTAATATTAACAAATATTAAATCCTAATATAATAAAAATATAAAGGAACATTGGTCGTATTTTAACCAACTAGTGTTGATTCAAATCAGAGGTTAGAATTTCTCAACCACTCTGATTTTGGCACGGTGGATTAGAGACAGCAGGTCCCATAGGTTAGTCAGTTTACCATTTCTACTGCTTATGTATTAAGCATTGTACTCTGCCACACTACCTAAATAGTGTCAGAATACGAGTTTCATAGTACCGGCCGAATCTTCTCCTGCATCTGCTTTAGGTATAGTGGGTAAAATAACCACGTTCTATGAAGCCCACGATGTTGCACATGCAACACCCACTCCGTCCATCAGGTTATGTTCTGCATTTAGGGTTCTAGGATAAAAAAGCAGCCAGATCCACAACTCAGGTAGGTCACACCACAGGGAACAATAGGGATGGGATGCCAACCATAAATTTATGTGTGAAGACACCATGATGTGTACGACCTGTTAGTCAAGCATAAAACACTGAGATCAGCTGAGGATAGAAGAAAAAAAAAAATATCAACCTGGGGCATGGCACACTGCTTGAACGCTTTAGGAGCAATTTTACATTGTTTCGGTTGGTGTAGCTCAAGTTCTCTGTCAAGTTAACATTTTGTACATGTGGATCAATAAGAGCTCTCACCTTATGAACTGTTAGGATTTACAAATAGAACAAGGAGTGGCCAATAGAACTCAGGAATTGATTTACATGTGGACTCACCATGATGTCTATGTGACATCCACTCCGGCCATCAATTTCTCCCGCCCACGTTATACCCCTTGAGCCCAAAAATGAGGTGAATCTAAACCCCAAGTGGGCCACACCTTCGGGAACAATATGGATAAAAATGTTCACCACTGAAACCATTTTGGGCCCACTTGATGATTATATGCCATCCAACCCATTAATAAGGTAATTACCAAAAAGATAAGGGAGAAAACAAAATTTAGCATATCCAAAACTTTTGTAGCCAAAGAAGGTTTCAATGGTTGGCATTCAATCCCACTGTTTCTTATAGAGGACCTGCATGAGTTTTGAATCCATCTGATTTTTAAGCGAATGTACTAACATGAGCTAGGGCAACAGATGAACCGACTGAATATAACGCAAATTTCTACAGTGGGTCTCACAAAGCTTTTTCTTACAAGACTCCTTGCATCTCTCTATGTGAATTGCCTGTGCCCCCACCCATGGGAAGTTCCTGTGGTTGCTACATGAGGCCCACGGAGATGCCCATGGGAAATCCAACTCTGTCAATCAATTTCTCAAGCCAACAATAGGACGGAAGTCCAAGAATCAGGCAGATCCAAATTAAACTCTGGTAGATGATGTTACAAAAGTTTATGGATCAGGATGATATTTGTGCCTACCGTTTATCCCAGCAGTAATAACCTTATGAACAGTTTGAATGGCATATAAACATCATGGTGATGGACCTTTCTATTCTCGCTATTTAGATCTTGTTTGTGTGGTGCACCTGAATTTAAGTCCCTTTACCTTTACAACCTAATCATAATTCAAAACCTCTTCTGAGAAACTGGACCTGACAAGATGCATTGGCCAACCGAATCAAACTAAATTTGGATCTGATAGCTCTTATATGTGCTCGTCTTTGAACCTGACTACTCCAGATTGCTTAGTTGGATAGCTCGTATATGTGTGCCCCTATAAGTTGGATCCATATTGCAACTGAATCCTGATCAGTGGATAGCGCTGATGATGAAATCTGACTGGCTTATCAACATACTTGCACGTGTAAAAAACAGGGGCTTCAACACATGATGTAACATTGCCACACACATGTGAGAGATTTGGTACATTTATTGGTTGACGATGGGGTCCTCACTATGAACATAATCTTTTTCCAAAAAAATCTACTCATCAAGTGAGGCATGTTCAAACACTCAAAAACTCAACTCCACCATCAATTAATTAATTTAAGTATTTAGTTGGGACCCACCTGCTTACAATTCCTTGCCGCATGGGACACGGTAATTATGAAATTTTGTGCATCTACTTTATAAACCAGGTTAGAGAAGGAGAGATGAGGGAAGTCATTGGCCAAGGAAAAAAAAAGTCCATGGGACCTATTGCATGAATAATTAATGGCATAACTTGCTTGACGGGCTGAAAGTTGTTGCTTGCTTGACTTGCAACATTGAGTGTGGATGATTTCCAATTTCTTTTCACCATCCATTACTTTTATGGGACCTATTGCATGAACAATGATCCAACTCTGCTAAATATTTTGTCAAGTTGAGTTTTTTTTTTTTTTTTTTTTTTAAATTATGGTGTCTATGGCTGTTAATATACATGTGTAGTATTCGAGTTGTCTTATATAATTCATGCACTCTTATCTTAATATGTGTAAGCTGCATGTATTATAGCCCGAGCACAAAATTATGCAATCCTACCTTAGTGAGCATATAATATGCATTATCATGTATGTGTTCCATCTTTCTCAAGCTCAAAACATGGCACGGTGTAATCAAGCTCTTTCAACCACTCATCGACGTATGGTTGTGTATCGTTCAATAGAACCGACTGGCTACTTTTCCAAAGTACCCTTCTTTGTGCACATTAAGGAGAAAATGAAAAAGAAAAAGATTCTTCCAGACGAAATGACGCAAGGAGGGACATGGTGAGGTCGATTACCGTCTTCCTCACAGGATAACTACTCCCAATTTACGGAGCTCTCTGGACAACTCAACAAGGCTTCTTCGAATCCATAAGAAAAAATCTCGAATTTTATTCACGAGATGTTTCTTGAATACATGAGAAGAACTAGACAAAAGTCTGAAATTTTATTGATAATATGAGAGATAACATTAAAAATGAATTTAATAATGTTATATAACCATAAACAAATTCTAATTCATATTTACTAAAAATAGTAAGTTTTTTAAAATAGAATGTTATTAAAAGTAGTAAACTCTTAACTAAAAACTATTACTAAGTAAAGTTTTTTAAAACTCATTATTAAGCAAAAGTAGAAACTTCTAAATAAATAAAACTCTAAAGGCAAGAAAAATACTACTAAAATCGAAATTACAAAAAATAGTAATATTGTCCTAAAATCCCAATTTGAGTTGAAACTACGTGTTTTCATGCGAAACAAACAGACGTGACGATTGGCTTTAGGCCAAATCCATACGTTGTGCGCCCCGTAATGATACCTAGATCAAAAGTCACAGTTGATTTACAGTTCACCTTTTTTTGGTCCATTTAAGTGAAGAATATGCTTGATCCTTGTCCTATCATTCTACATAAGACCCCTCCACTTGAAAAACACTCGTCCTCGAGTTTTTAGTCTGACTTGAGCTATGAATCGTTTCTAACCTTTTCAACTAAATTGATTTGCAACACGCACTTGAGTTCTTCAACAAGATTGGTTCACAATACGTATCCTCATCTTCTTTCTGGTTCATGACGGTAGGATTCTATTATTTCTTCTCAGATTGGCACTGATCGGCAAATGGATTCTTCATGATGTTGAAGGCAGGCTCAACCTAATAAAGATTTAATCTCCTGTATAGGGGACAAGTCATCGAGAAGTTCGACATCATCGGGAAGCTCGGTGTCTTCGGGAAGTTCGTCGAGCACAATCACTTCAAATTCCTGCAACACTGGTTTGACATCCTTTGAGATGTTAACATATTCTTCCTCTTTTTCCTTTACAACTAAGGTATTGATCTCCTCTATCTCCTCAAAATTTTGTACAATCTCTGAAATGTTTGTGGGTTTTTATTCTTTTTACTTTTCTAATTCATTGATTCCTCCCAACCCATCAGATTCTTCAACCAAAGCTTGGACAGTTACAGGAGACCGTCCCTCCACTTTAAAAGTCTTAACTGGGTTATACAGGCCCATAAGGGCGGGTATAGTTTTTCAGCCATCTTTGATGAAGATGTATATATTATCCCGACCTCTATGCATGGTATCACGATCATATTGTCATGGTCGATCAACTAACATGTGACAAACTTTTATATCTACCATAACACACATTACTTCGTCCTTGTAATATTTACCAATGGAGAAAGGAATACAACATCGTTTAGTTACCTTTGTCTCGCTGACATCCTTTATTCATCCAATTGTGTATGGTGAGGGATGATTTTCTATCTCTAATTGTTGCTTTTCTACTATATAATTTGAAACGATATTCTCATTACTTTTGCCATCCATGATCACATCATAAACCTTTTTATGCACGATTTCATCTCGTTCGAAAAATATTATGCCGCTGCAGATCAATCTCCTCTTTTGACGTATGCAATATAGCTTCCTCACGATCAGAGTAATGATCTGCGATTCACCACTATCACATAATGGCATGTGATTCATCACCTACGTCGCTCTACGAACAACTAGGTTGCGTTGTATAATGATCACAGGAGGCTGAATACCGCCTTGAGCACGGGGGGTATTAGCGCATATGCAAGTCGGACGGTGATCCACAAGATAAAGGATCCATAGATCACCATTCATGGATTATTGTCCATACCTTCGTTAGTTACCATCAGCCCAAAGGAAATCCTTACTCTAATACCAATTGACGCAGGGAGGGAAGTAGTGAAGTCGATCATCATCTTCGTCATGGGATAACTACTATGAATCCACGAAGCTCCTTGGACTCCTCAACAGGGCTTCCTCAAATCCATGAGGGAAAATCTTGAATTCATGAGAAGAAAGAAACAAAAGTCTAAAATTTTATTGATAATATGAAAGATAACATTAAAAACGAATTTAACAATCTTATATAACCTTAAATAAACCCTAATTTGTATTTACTAAAAATAATAAGTTTCTTAAGATAGAAAGTTACTAAAAGTGGTAAACTCCTAACTAAAGACTATTACTAAGTAGAGTCTTTCTAAAACTCATTATTAAGTAAAAGTGAAAACATTTAAATAAATAAAACTCTAAAAGAAAGAAAATACTACAAAATAGAAATTACTAAAAGTAGTATTTTTTCCCCTAAAATCTCGTTTTGAGCTGTAACTATGCGTTTTCTTGCGAAACAGACTGATGCAACCCACTTTGTGGGTTGGTTCGCCCCTGATGGTTTGTTCTTGTCCAAATGCATAGGTTGTGTGTTCCTAACGATACCTGGATCAAAAGTTATGGTCGATTTACGGTTCGCCTTCTTTTGGTCCATCCATGTGAAAATATGCTTGATCCTTGTCATACATTAGGGGGTCCTCGTTTTACATCACGAGAGGACCCACTTGTCTTACAATTCATTGCCGGAAGAAATAGGCAGACAAGAAACTTTGTCAATGTACATTATAGCCCGTATTGTTTGCTAATCGTAATTCATGAACCCAATGAGAAAAGGAGAAACGATGGTAGTTGAAAGCTAAGAAAAGAAAGTGCATGGGACCCTTTTAAATAAATAAATGGTATCACGTGCTTGACCCGCTAATAACTGTTTCTTGCTTGACCCGTTGACGTAAATGACTCTAAACTTTTAAAAGAAAAAACATTGAGTGCGGACCAAGAAAAAATGTGCATGGGACGCTTTTGTATGAATAAATGGCACCACATACTTGACCTGCTGGTGGACATTGGTTGCTTGACCCGGTGAGATAAGCGACTCTAAATTGTGCAAAGAACGAAATTGAGTGTACGAAGAAGAAAAAAAAGTGCATTTTTGGGACCCTTTTGCATGAATAAATGATACTAATGAACATCACTTGCTTGACCCAATGAATAAGTGACTCTTAACCAGGGAAAGAATGAACATTGAGTGTGGACTATTTTCAGTTTCTCTTGACTATTTGTTACTTTTATACAATTGTAACAAAAAAACTTTAGCAAAAAAAAAAAAAAAAAGTCTTTGGCAACCGAGAGCCAACGTTAGGGACAACTTGTAAGGAACAATACCCAGAATTTTTATTTTTCTTTTTCCACGGGTATCATGGGACTTTCAAAATACTTTCCCTTCTTAAAAATGTATTTTTTTAATACCTATACATGTGGGTTTTGGGGAATACTATTTTTTTGGGATGAAAATATCCCAGCCATCAAGAATAGAAAATGTTTGAGTGATCGATCGTCATTTCATGTGTTCAAAGTTGTTATTCATCTTCTTTGCACTCTGGAAATCTTTCCTACTTTCCAAATATGTCACAAAATTATCACAAATATGTCATTCAGTTTGGACGGATCCAAGTAGACAGCAGCTCAAGCATCCTTAATAGCAATTGTGGAGTCTAAATCATCTGCCTGGGCACATGGTTATGGCATCTAGATGGATAGCCCAGATATAACAACATTGGTTGTCTCAATGGATGGCAGGGATCCAATAATGATGATGGTAAGTATTTGGTTGTTAAGATTGCTAGGTCAAATGGCAGTCCATATTCAATAATTCCAGGTGGGCCATGATCGATGTGTTTAGATTCATACCATTTTCGTTTCATATTCATAACCATGTGTACCACAAGCTGTTTACAGTAGGATTAGATGTCATGGTCTAGAGTCTTCAGATTATGGTAGAATACAGATACAACTACGATAGCATGATCTTGGAACGTGCGTGAGATTGAGCTGCTGATCAGGCAATCCTGACCGTGTAAATGCCTTGTCTTAGAGAATCAGGCCATCTAGTAAAGAGATGGAACACCTGCCTGAGAGTGTGGAGACCATCAATCAATTCTATCAGTCTTTCATTTCCATGTAAATATCTGGCTAGACCTGATTTGTGAGTCAAGGCATGCTCTGAGGACCTGACTTGTGAGGCAAGGCATCTAGAAGATGATGACTACTCTGATGAGTGGCTCTCCTATTTTACACGTATGACTCTTAAAGTTATATGCGTCCAGAATATTATATATGTAACATCGACTGTGTCCATCAGGTTATGTCCTAGAATTGGGGCCCTGTGAGGAAAAACCAACCAGATCCTGCTGAAGAGGTTGGATGCCAAGCCTGCTACGCACTGCCTAAACAGTTTTATGGACAATTCTGGACAAGTTTCCTTATGCCTAGCCCGTTACCGGCTACAATGTATGTTAGAAGGAGTTGTGTAAACAAAAGCTAAATATGTGTGACTCACCAAGATGTCTATGTGACATCGACTCCAGCCATCAATTTCCCATGTTATACACCTTGAGCCCAAAAACGAGGTCATGAATCTAAATCTAAACCCCAAGTGGGCCACACCTTTGGGAATAATATGGATAAAAACGTTTACCAGTGAAACCATTTTGGGCACACTAGATGATTATATGCCATCCAACCCATGCATAAATGGATGTCAACGATTGATACATCAACTGCCACTTGGACTGTATAGAGATGGCTGTACCATGTATTCCCAGGCTCCAGGGATCAACTTGTTGTCCATCAAGAAGATTCATGATCAACCAATTAACTGGTTGGATGTAAATGAAACATTACAGTGGACACTACTGTGGGCTTTAGAAAAATTTTAATGGTAAGCATTCAATCACCACTGTTGGTGGTGTACGTGGTCCACCCGAGACTTGGATCTTCTTAATGTTTAATTTGTCTCACCTTCTTGTTTTCTCCTTTTGAGTCTTTTAGAATACACTCGACAACCATAAATCAACATACCTTTTTTTCTGCCCTTCCCCGGTTTTCCTTGATCGTTTTCCTATGGAAGTGCAGTGTGCCAATCCATTTTCCAGATTCTCCTTGATTCTTTTGTTCTGGAGTATCTACCAATGTATTATTATATTACCCAAATATTGATCTGGGTCTTTTTCAATAAATAAAAAACAAAGGTTGTTTAAATTAAAACATGGACTGTCCTTAGTTAAAAGAAAAGAGTCAAATGATCAAAAGGTTATAGTATTCCAGTGCATGTATAAGCCATGGTCAAAATCATGTATAGTTAATGTGAGCGTGTTTGACACGCTAGTGCTCCTTTCTAAGAAAAAGTAGATTGACAGTGTTTGTAAGACAAAGATAGGAAGTAGGACACTTGATGCCACCCTTCTTGAATGGTCACTACCAATGATACATGTTCATGTAGTCACTTGATCATCAGCATCTGAAAATAGGGCAAAGTTCATCTCATTGATGTAGAGTGAGCCGCAGACTCTTTCATGTTAAGGATGGACTAGAGAAAGCCCAATCGGAGGCGGAAGTGATCCAGACTGTCAGAACATTAAAACAGTCGTGTCTTGCAATTCGGGATGAGTTATAAGACGTATAATATATGATTTTGTGCTAGCTCGAGCTAATTAAGCCGCCCAAACCTGCTATATATGTTGGGTTTCCCATGCTGAATTTGCGAGATTCCATCAAATCGACAGTGAGAGACCTAGTTTAATTTTATTTTTACTCTAAATAGTAAGTTTTAGTTTGATTATAGCTTTTGATCCTTTGAGTTGTATGAGTTGTGCTCAACATGAAAAGGGCTTAGAAAACTTAGGAAAATAATGTGGATGGGCTGGATTGGCAATTTATTATTTTTAATAAAAAATCACGAAGTCTAATAGGAATAGAGGTTGTCTATAAACAATAAGTTTATTATTTATAGTAAGTTACGTTTTTTTTTTTTTTGTGTTTGAGTTGGAGTCTAATTCTAGAACTTTGTCTTAGAGTTTATTATTTGTAATTTGGTTTATACATATCAATAAAATAATTTTGAATTATTTAGGAATTAATCCTGTTTTATTCTTTCTTCAGGAAGTCTAGTTGAGGAGTCCTAGAAGTGTAGTTATCTTGTAAGGAAGACAGGTGGTGATGAACCTCACCATGTCCCTCCCTACATCACCCATCCAGAAGGCCTATGCTGAACATGCACCGTACTTGCCTCTATGCAATCAAACATGGGGAATTTACAAACTGCGGCTCCATGGGCCTCACTGTGCATGAAACAAATGGACAGCAAAAGATCGTCTCCTAGCTTGCATGCATACATGCATTTGTTCCAGCAGGTGCCCTTTCTTTCTGTACTCAACACACATGTGAGATCAGAACCACTCACTTGGCCATCCTCATGGTGAAGATGCCTCGACTTAAAGAACCGGGCCACATAGGTATGGTGACCATAACTCACTTTATCAATCATTCACATCTTGGTACACTTCTGGGCCATTTGTGAGGTAAGGGCGTAGACAAATAGGTGACAGCCTAATGAGTGGTTCTCATCTTTGTTAGGCTGATCAGAGCTGCTCATCAGATAATCATGATAGCATAGGGCATGAGAGCCCAAAAATGAGGCAGATCCAAAACTTGAGTGGGCCTTACAACAGTTAAAAATGGGTAGGGAAATGCCTATCTTTGGTCCACTTTGATGTTTACATGCCATCCGTACTCTTCATAAGGTCACTCCTACTTGGATGAACCGAAAACACAAAGATATTAGCCTGATTCAAAAACTTGTGTGGCCCAACGAGTATTTCCCATGTTTCACGCGTTTGGTACTGTCACAGTTGGGAAACCGAGTGGAAAGCTCTTCCTTCTGTGCATGTAAAAATCTACGGCCAGCGCGACTTGGTTGGGACACCAAAACCGCCTATGTGTGTGCGAACCCGGCGGTAGGCTGATGTATGCATCATATATCTATGCTATCTATTTAGTTTGACAGCTTATTCTAGGGCATGGTCCCAAAACTGAAGTAGATGAAAATTTCAGGTTGACCACACCATGACAAACAGTGGTTGTTGAACGCACACCATTAAAAACTTCTTAGAGTTTACCGTAATGTTTTTTGACCATCCAACCTGTTAATAAGATCATGCAGAACTGGATGGATTGAAAAAATAAATATCAGCTTGATTGAAAACTTATATAGCCCACGGGAAGATTTTTTTTATGGTCAATAACCACTGTTTTTCTGTAGTGTGGTCCACCTGAAATTTATATCTGCTTTAATTTTGGGACCATGCCCTAAAATGACCATCCAACCTGTTGATAAGGCCACAAACACCTTAGATGAAGAGACCACATAAATATCATCTTGATACAAAGCTTTTGTGGCCCACAGGAAGTTTTTAATGATCAATCACCACTGTTTCCTGTACTATGGCCCATCTGACATTTGAAATTGCTTCATTTTTTCGATCATACCCTAAAATGAACTTTCAATACGGATGGACCTCGTGGGTGTAGTCACATACATAACAGTGGCCCCACAGTCAGGGGTCCCACCTACCTCGGTGGATCCGGGTCTCACCTATCCGCTCCCGAAGAGTGGCTGCGTATTTCACACGTGTGAGTCTTAACAGTAGTAAAAGATCTTTACTTGCTTCTATAAACAGACCTCACTCCCCGTGGGGTCACACATACGGATGGATTAGATCATCCAACTGATGTGATTTTCACATTGTAGCCCATGAAATGTTTGCTAAAACTAGTAAACTACAATGAGGAGTTATTGATGAGAATGGGAAGCTTGTTGCCTTTGATTGAAATTGTGATTTGTGATAAGTATGGAATTAGATACTGGATGAAACCTTTTTTAATAGCCCATTTGGTTTGGCTCACTTAGTCTCATGGCCCATGGGCCCACTTAGAAACTTAGGAGCTCTATGGATGCAACATGCAAGCAAAGTTGTGCCTTCAGTAGACTTCTTGTACATGGTTTATGAACCTAGCTATTTATGTATAAGAATATATAAAAATTGAAATAAAGCATCTGTTTATCCACGCAAAGCATCCATGCTGATCTCTGGAGGGGCCCACCATGATGTATCTGTTTATCCATGCCATCTACCTTTTTAAAGATCATTTTAAGGCATGAGACTAAGAATGAGGCAGAGCCATCGCTCAGGTGGACCACACTAGTGATGACTCTTGCATTTAATGTTTTGGGTATTTAATGCAACCAAGCTCACTATTTTGTGTGGTCCACTTGAGAATTGGATCTGACTCGTTATTTTTCTCATGCCTTAAAATAATCTTAGAGAAGGGATGAGCGGCGTGGATAAATCTACAGTTACATCACGGTGGGCCCCTCCAGAGATCAGCATGGACGCTTTGCATCCATACTGAGGAAGGACACAATCCGTCGTACACTGTTTCCAATGCTATGGTCCACCTGATGATTGGATCTGCTTCATTCTTTGGGATCTTGCATTAAAATGATCTAGGAAAAAAAAAATGGACGGCATGGATACAGAATTGATACATCAATGTGGGCGGCATGGATACAGAATAGATACATCAGTGTGGGTCCCATGGTAAGGGCCTCACCGAGTTGGGGGAGTCAAGGCGCACGGGTGGGCGCGGATTAGGTACCACCCCTGCATGTTCCGATCTCCAGACCGGCAGAGGGTCCACCATGATGTATGGCTTTCATCTACACCGTCCATCCATTTTTCCATATCGATTTAGATTAGTAGCCCAAAACTAAGGCATATCCAAGCTCAAGTGGATCACACCACAGAATGCAGCGGTGCTAAAAGGACTCCCCCATTGAAACTTTCTTAGGGCCCACCATGTTGTTTATTTTCTACCCAGGAATGTTAGTCTCTAGCTAGGTTAGCTAGGTCTTGTGGGGGTAGTACCCAATCCACGTCCCTCTCTCTGCCGGCTATTAAACGTTTTCCAGAAAAATAGTACAAGGGAAACCTTTAATTATTCATGGGCCCACTGTGATGTGTACGTGCGATTTCACACGAACACTAAGCTGGAGCCCACTTAAGTCGCAACCCGCTTACTTATATAATATACCAAATAAGCACCTCGAGATGCTGTATGGACTCTCCCATATGTCCACCCTTAATTTTTTCAGGAGACCCAGGTGATGATAATGTAAGATCTGTTTTGACCATTAGATGTGTAATTCTATATTATGCATATGATAATGTAAGATCCATTCTGACCATTAGATGTGTAATCCTATGTTTTGCATATGAATAAAAAAATTCAGGAAGAATTTTGTTCCAGGTGGGCCACACCAAGGAAAAAAGTTGAGAGCAACATATACCACCCTTGATATTTATAGGGCTGACCATGATGATTGTATAAAATTCATTCCAACCATTAAATACCAAACCAAAACTTAGGTTTGCAATCCAAAAATCAGCCCCATTCATTATTTACGTAGGTCACAAAAAGGGAAACATTTTGAAAGATGAACATTGCCCAAACGTTTGTTTCCAAAGTTGTGGTCCACCAGAAACTTTTACAGATCTTTTTTGGTCCCCGGGCCTATCATCGGTGACACTTAGGATACTCTTATTGGTCAGGGTGGATTTCCCAGAAATACCATGGTAGGGCCGACTCAATCTGGTAAACCTTTTGGGCCTGAAATAACTTTTCCCACCTTTTTTCTCTCCTCTGCTTTGGCGGTTCAAAATTGAAATTGATATTTCAAACCTTCCAGGGCCAAGCTGGGCTGGCAGGTTTTTGGTGGTCTGAGCCCACGCCTGGTCTGATAAGAAAGTGAGCTTTTAAATCTAAGCTTGATCCCAGCCTCCGAATCTCACATATCAGTGCAAGTCCAATACAAAGTGGACTAGGCCCGAAAGCCTGACGGGCCAACCTGGCCAATTGACAGCCTACCTAATAAGGTCTCACGATGGAATCAAATTGGTGGAACTCAGTTTCGGTGTGACACCGCTGGCATCCACCACGGCAATGGTTAGTGCTGGAAATGCTCTGTTCACCACGAGGTTGCATGTGTTTTATCCCTTCCATCCATTCATTTTTCCAACTCATTTTAGGACATGAGCTCAGAAATGAGGCAAATCCAAATCTCAGGTGGACCGCACCATTAAAACTTCACGAGGACAACTTGGTTGTGACCAGAATAGCGATGTGGGTGGGATCCTGACTGTAGGGCCCTCGTTGATGTATGCATTGTATATCCACGCCATCCATATGTTTTGCCAGCCCATTTTAGCGCATGGTCCCAAAAACCAAGCTGTTACAAACTTCAGGTGGACTACAGGATAGAAACACAAGGGTCATTGAATGCCAATCATTAAAAACTCCCTAAGGTCCACCTTAATTTTTATTGACCATCCAAATTGTTGATAAGGTCACAAAGACTAGGATGAAAGCAGAAAACAAATATCATCTTGATCCAAAACTCTTATAGCCCACAAAAGGTTTTTAATGATCAATGATGACTATTACCTGCGGTATCGTCCACCTGAAAGTTGTATCTGCTTCATTTTTTGGGAAGATGGGTCCCACCCACATATCCTGTTCTGGGGCCGCAGCCAAGTTGCTCCTTCCAAGCATGTTGCAGCCAAGTTGCTACTTCCACGCATGTTGCGTGTGACCCTAGCATCATGTGACATAGTGGTCTTAGGTTGTGGAAGGATTTGATTGGACTTGATTGCATGGGCTAACACACAGCAGTTGCGATTTGGGCCCACTATGATGTATGTGAGTTACTTAATAGTGATCCCCAAATCTAGATCCCTAACTATTGGTCCCACTATTGTATATGCAAGTTACATCAACATAGTCCATCCATTTTAATAACTCATTTTAGGGCATGATCCAAAAAATGGAGCAGATCCAAATATTAGGTGGACCAAGCCATAAAAAATAGTCGTGATAGAAACACCACCATTAAAAACTTCATGGGGGCTACCGGAATGCATATTTGCCCTCCAACATTAAGGTTATAAAGACATGGATGAAGAAACCAAACAAATATCAACTTGATCGAGAACTTTTGAGGTCTATAAGATGTTTTCAATGGACTGCTGTTTCTTGTATTATGGTCTACTTTAGATTTGGATATGTTTCATTTCTAGGATCATGTGTTATAATCAGTTTTCAAAATGTACGAACGACATGGATGTAGGGCATATACATCACACTGGGCACCACCGTCAGGGATGCCACCTAATGAAGCGGCACGTGTAAATAACACCCACGTCACCTTGGCACTGGTCGTGTAGGAAAAGCTTTGTATGCCCCATCATGATGTATGTGTTTTATCCACACCATCCATCCGTTTTACTAGCTTATTCTCAAGCATGATAAAAAAAACGAGGCAGATCCAATTATCAAGTGGACGACGCCATAGGCAACAGTGCTGATTGAACGCCCACCTTTAAAAATTTGCAGGCTACAAAAGTTTTAGATCAAGCTGATATTTGTGTTTTCCCTTCATCCAGGACTGTGTCACTTAATCAACAACTTAGATGACAAATAAATACTACAGTGGACCTTAGGAAGGTTTAATGATGGGCTTCCAATTACTACTTTTTCCTGTAGTGTTGTTCATCTAAGATTTGGATCAATCTCATTTTTTAGCTCATGCCTTAAAATGAACGGTCAAAATGAATGGATGGCATTGATAAAATACATACATCATAGTGGGCCACAAAACCTTTCCAATACCACGTGTGTGCTACAGCATGGCAATTCAAGTCTGATTTGATTTACGCCACATGCTAATGTCAGAAACGGGTCCCTGTCAAGCATATTTGAAACGTTGTTAGTTCAAGAAATTGTGACTTCATCTTTGAAAGGGGCACAGCCCAATCAAATCCTACCGTCTCCCGGCAACACATGTTCGAGTCATGCAATCCGTGAGATGATCTTTCACTCAGTTCTCATGGGAGATGGGAGGAAACCAAATCAGGTCCGTTCAGCTAGATCATCACATATGATGTAGGGAGAGATCTCCCGGATCGAGGGTGAGGATCGAACACCTTCCTACAAGAAAAAGATCGAAAAAAAGATCAAAGGAAAAGTTCAAACTGATCTTCAACGGCCCATCATCTAGACATCCTTCAACTACCACATCTCCAACTGTCCATCCCTTTTGCAAGACCAGTGCACCGTGCAGCCCACATCTAACGTGTCCAGCAGTGGATCCATCTGCCACACATGTGTCCAGCAAATAAGAAAAATAAAATAAAATAAAATAAACAAGTTTCCGATTCTCCTGTTTCAACCAAACAGGAAAGTACTATTTTTATTTTTGGATTTCGGCCTAATTTGTGGGACCCATTTTGATCATTATAATCATCCATTCCGTCCATCTTGTAGAACTGCTCGACGTCGAGAAAAATCAACAAGTTTCACGTCGATCTGAGTTACAAATTGACCGTGGCATCCAAAATAATACGAATTGTTCAGAAAGTTTCGAATTTCGCCGGCTAAACTTGGAGATGGTCCAAGTGGCCCACTAATACTGATATAAAGAATTTGAGCTGACCATATTAAAGATTACATCGATGTCAACAAAACCACAAAGTTTCGTGTCCATCAGATATGTAGATTGCTTGTATCAGTGGAAGGAAGACGGCGCCCAACATGCATTATACAGTTTGCACATATTTTTGTTGATATTTTTCTATTATGTTTAGGGTTCACCTAAGTATGAATTAGGGTTTTCTAAACTTTTCTAAAACTTAGTTTTATTATAGATATTAGTTTTTATTTAATTGTTAAGCATCCAACCTTTGATTAATGAAAATTATTGAGTTTATACTTGATCTGTTTTACTCGTGTTTTTTGAGTGCCTCTTGAGAAATCAAGGAAGATCGAATGTCATTTTCGATAGATCCATGGATTCAGATCGTTTATTCTGTGAGAGAGACGGTGCTCAATCTCACCCCCACCTCAGCTCCACTAACATAATAGGTTCGAATACTTCAAAATAATCATGCATCTAAGGATCCTATTAACCAGATCTGCGGCCCCCAAAGGATCTTTAAGAAATGAAAATAATTAACGATAAAATATTCAGTAAAGGTACGTAATTGGAGGAAAATGATTGATAGGAATCGATGATAGGTTTGAATTTTGAAATATACTTGGGCTATCCGGTGATAGATCCCGTAGATGGATGGACCCAATTGATACCGGATCAACTTGTTGTCCTTAGTAAAGATTCATGATCACGACCCAGCAAATCAAGAAATCAGCTGCTCAGCTTTCCACCCACTACTATTTTTGTCCTTTCGAGCCCTCTGCCATATTTTCAACGACAATAAAATCAACTTACTTTTGTCTGCCCATCCTCTGGTTTTCCTTGATTCTTTTCCCACGGAAGTGTAGTTTGCCACTTCCCGGGTTTTCTATATTCTTTTGTCATTGTAGACCTAAAAATTAGCTATTGGATCTAAGCCTTTTTCAATAATGTTTGAATTAGTGATCTTACTATAGATGGGGCTAAAATTAAACAAGAAAAAAAGAAAAAAGAAAAAAAAGAAAAGGAAATTGTTCAATAAAAACAAGAACCTTCCTTATTTAAAAGAAAAGAGTCAAATGATCAAAAGGTTAAATTACTCTAGTGGTTGTATAATCCAGCAAACCTCTTGTTACTCTGGTAAAATATGAGGTCAGTCAACTTGTAAGATGGGTCGCAGTGGTGGAAGGGCCTGTAGCCTAGCTGGTTGAGTCCGAGTTTATCAACCAGCTGGTCTCAGGTTTGAGACACACCAACAGCACCTTTGGGTGCTTTCGGTCGGGTGGGTCGTATTCCAAAAAAAAAAAAAAAAGATGGGTCTCAGTGCATGAAACAAATGGACAGCAGCAGATGACCACTGTGAATGAATTTGTTACAGCGAGTGCACTTTCTTTGGCACTCAAAACTCACACGAGCTAAAAAGTCTCATATAATTGACATGTTCTTATCCTAATACATGTGTAGGCTACATATACTATAGCCAAAGCATAGAGTCATGCAAAAGCCTAACTGAATGGGCATATAATGAGCAATATACTCACGTATTATGCCATTGTTCTTGAGTTCAATACAATAGTGTAATGAAGCTCGTTTAACCACTCATAGGAGTGTACCAATAAATAGACACGGCTAGGTCACCCATTTTTTGTACACACTAAAGAGAAAAATGAAAAAACAAAAAGCCTTGAAGCTTTACAGGTTCTTTTGGATGAAAAATTTCAGAGAATAAAAAATGAATTTGAAAAGATTATTGATTAATATTTCTTGAATTTGAAAAAATAATTGATTAAGAATGTTTTAATTACATCTAATCCCCTTCCATGGTTGTTGAGATTTCAAATAATCTTTTTGGTTTTCCTTCATTATATTTATCTATATTTGAGGAAACTTCATTATATTTTTCCATATTTGGGTTAACGTTGGTTGGAGAATGGTGCGGCAGCCGATATGGGTCGCCGGTTTAGGCAGTGTTTGGGTAAGGTGGGTTTGCAGCAAATGGAGATGGGGCTCGATGAGTTGGAGGGATGATGCTGGCGACGGGATGGGTTGTGATAGCAAAGTGTCTTGCTGGATTTGTCGCAGATTTTGGGACAATGTTGGTGATGGGATGAGCTGTGATAGTAGGGTGTCTTGCTTGATTTGCGAAGGAGATTATCCGGAATACATCGCACGTTCAAGAGCTCTGGATTGAACACTCTGATATCATGATAAATTTCAGAGAATACCAAATAAATTTGAAAATATTATTGATTAATCTTTCTTGTATGATTCAACACAGTATGGTAGTATATAAATATGAATGGGATGGCCCCAAATCTAAAAAAAGAAATACAATAAAGGATAGTAAAAAAGATTATTTCAAATCTTAGCAAATATGAAAGGGAATTAAATGTAATTAAAACATTCTTAATACTAGATGATGGGACCCACCTGTCTAATTCATTGCATCATGAAATAGAGTAATCTAGCAACTTTTCCAATGTACCTTGTAACTCATACTATTTGTTAACTATATTTCCTGAACCCAGTCAGAAAAGAACAAACAAGGCAGCCAATAGCTAAAGATAAAAGAAGTGCATGAGACCAGATGGTGACGCCTAATTGACCTGCCAATGCTTGCCACTTGCTTGACCTGATGAGACGACCCACTCCAAATTATGAAATCAATGAACATCGAGTGTGGATCATTCTCAATTTCTCTTTATATTGTTGGAATCGGGTGACTCAAATCTATGCTAGACAGGGCCGTCAGGCAATTGAGCAGGGTGGTCAGGTGACCGACCACCTCAGGTTTGGCACAGTGAATTCTCTGGACATTTTCGCATGTTTTCGGGCAACCGAACCCATAGCGCCGGGTTAGCATAGGTTGGTTTGGGCGCCCGATCGAGCGACCGACCATAAGTCAGTTGTGCGCTAGATTTGTGTGGTTTTGTGTAATTTATTTCTAATTCTAGTTTGTTGCCTATTTAAGGGGTGTAATGCGGGATTAGGGAAATTTCCAAAGGGATTGGGTATCCTAGATGCAAAAGGGGATTGAGAAAGTTCTAGGGTGAGAGAAAAAGCTTGGGATAGCTCGGGGTTTCCCTATGGGGCTTGGTATCCGGATAAGTCATTCTACTGCAATCTCTTATAACTTCTGATTCATAGTGGATTTGCTTTGTACCATAGTTTTATTTACCCGTGAGGGGTTTTTCCACGTAAAATTGGATTGCCTTCTTGTGTATATTGATTTGCTTGATCATTGTGGTTGCTTCGTTTGACTTCCTGCTTCCGCCGTGGGTCAGTTTTACCAACAAGTGGTATTAGAGCAGACATTGGGAGGTAGATCGAAATCTGAGATGGGGTTTTAATGACGCCAAGCATGAGATTCGACATAGAGTAGTATTCCGTGAAATAAAATCATGGAAAACGACTTGAGACTATAAGAGAAGAAGAGTTGAAGAAGATGGATTAGTAAATCAATATCTCAATCTAGTTAATCGGCTATGATTGATATTGTAAAGTGACAAAGGGGGCACTCATGATAACGAAGGCGCGGAGGTACGAAAATCTTTACAAATTGATCGGAATCACTTCTCACAGTGGAGCTGCATGATTAGTAGTGGAATCCATAGTTACTCGTATGTGGCAAGTGCACAAGGGCTACATGAGAAGAGCAAGGGATGTGAAGGGTGGGAGTAAAGTCGATGGAGGTACAAGAAGCGGTGGAGCTATGAAGGAGACGAAGTAGATATGAGGATGGGTGATCGAGTATGGCAAGGTACAACATGAAGATTATCATCACGGTGGAGATTATTGGAATCGAGTGACTCAAACCTATGTTGGACAGGGCCGTCGGGCGATCAAGCAGGGTTGCCGGGCGACCGACCAGCTCAAATTTGGCATAGTGAACTCTCTAGACTTTTTCGCATGGTTTCGGGCGACCGACCATAATTCAGTTGTGCAATACATTTGCACGATTTTGCATAAGTTGTTTCTAATCCTAGTTTGTTGCCTATTTAAAGAGTGTAATGCGGGATTAGGAAAATTGCCAAAGGGGCCGGGTATCCTAGATGCAAAAGGGGATTGAGAGAGTTCTAGGATGAGAGAAAAAGCTTGGGATATCTTAGGATTTCTTTATGGGGCTTGGGATCCAGATAAGTCATTCTTCTGTAATATCTTGTAACTTCTGATTCATAGTAGATTCGCTTTATGCCATGATTTTTTACCCGTGAGGGGTTTTTCCACGTAAAATCAAATTGCATTCGTGTGTGTTGATTTGGTTAATCATTGTGGTTACTTGATTTGATTTCCTTCTTTTGCTGCGGGGCGATTTTCCCAACAGATTTTCCATTACTATTATCCAACTATAACCAACTTTGGCAGTTTCTCGGCAACCATTCGAATTCTAGGGTTTCTGTAGCTCTCTTTAGCTCAACAATGGTGGTCACCAAGAAGACTAAAAAGACTCATGAGAGCATCAACAATCGCCTTGCTCTCGTGATGAAGAGTGGGAAATACACTTTGGGATACAAGACCGTCCTCGAATCCATTAGGAGCTCCAAAGGGAAGTTGATAATCATTGCAAACAAATGCCCCCCACTTAGAAAGTCCGAGAGATTGAGTACTATGCAATGTTGGCAAAGGTTGGAGTCCACCATTTTAATGAAAACAATGTTGATTTAGGCATCGCTTGTGGCAAATACTATCGGGTCTGCTGCCTCAACACTATTGATCTAGGTGATTTGGATATCATTAAGAGCATTGCCAGCGATCAATGAGTAAGAGAAAAAGTAAGTGAGTTGAGCCTGTATCGTCTTTATTGATAGAGATTCACATGACGATTTTTCTTAAGGGTTTCTTTGTTGGTTAGTGAGGTTTTGATGAGTGTGCAATTTTTTCTGCTAAATCTTTTTACAAGAACGGTCATTAGAGTGTGAATCGATTAAAATGATGACACCCCCAACTCTTGATTTTGTGTGAAAAAAAAAATAACCAACTTTGGCAATTTAAGGGCCAATGACATGGACAATAAAGCAACAATTCTCAAAATTTCTATTTTAGGTTTTTCTTCTTAAAGGCACGTAGGGTATGAGGGGACACCCAAAATACACGCACTTTTTAAAATCTTATTTTTCTAAACCTTCACATGCAATATGAGGGAGACTATTTTTTCGGGACAAAAATTACCCCTACCAACCAAAGTAGAATAGTTCGGGGGGTTGATCAATATTCAACATGTTCATAGTTGTTATTTGTCTTTTGTGCTCTTTGGTGATCTATTGTGCTTTTTGACTACTCTCCAACAATCTTGTATGTTTTTTTACTACTCTCTCTATTAACCTTTTGTGTTTTCAATTGTGAAAGAAGCTCTCTGAAGAGCTTCATTCAGTAGTTGATGTTATATACTTCAAATAAGAAGATGATAGACCAAATGATTCTCAATCGAGGCAGTTTATTGATGATGTAGCAAGGAAGCCCCCTGATCGAGGACGAAGCCGAGCCGAAAGAAGGAACAAAAGAAACGACAGAGTTCAGAGCAGAATTCAACAAAATTAGCACTATCGAGCGCCCGACCATCCGTTATCGGGCACCCGACCATCCATCAGGCGAAAACCCATTATTGAGTGTCCGAAATTCATCTGAATTCTATATCAACTCTCTAGACTGTTTTGGATCCTTGTTGGGCACCCGACAACACTTCATCAGGCGCCGAAATTCCTCTGGACAACTCATTTTCTCGCTGGACTGATTTGGAAGGTCATCGGCCCCTCGATTACCTTCGTCGGGCGCTCGCCTATGCTCAGGCAAATGCACAGATTTGCACCGATTTTACATATTTGTTTTCAATTTTAACTAGAACTCTTTAATTATATTTTTAGGGTTTCTTAAGGTTATTTTCCTCTATTTAAAAGTTGTTTAAAGTCCTTTTAATTAGTTCATCTTTGATTAATACAATATTTTGAGTTTATACTCTGTTTTGCTCATGAATTTGAGTTGTTCTTTGTGGATTCGATGAAAAAGGTCTCATGGATTTGAGATATCCCCTTATGGAATCGAGAAAGATCAGTTGAGGAGTCCAGATAGATATGTGGATTTGGATCAATTATCCCATAAGAGAGACAGTGCTTGATCTCACTTCGTTTACCCTACTCCAATGCCTCATTGAAAAGCTTATCGAATTAACTTTCTAATAAGCAAGAGGCCACTCAGTCTAAGGTGCAATAAGAAAAAAATTGTGATTGGAAACTCATTTCCAGCATCACATGATCCCACAAAAATGGTCATAATCCCCCTTGTTATAAATCGAATCTAGGCAAACTTAAGCTTATTGAAAAAATAATTCGATGAGCTTTGAAGTACGACTAAAGTTATCTCATTTAAAGACTGTTTAACCTTTCAAATGTGGGCCTAAAGTCCTTCATGGTGTAATTCATGTTGTTTGTACAGTCAACACCAGGCGACTTTAGTAAATAAAGTGAATATCCCTCATTACACCTCAGATCTAAGTGATCTTGGGCTTTTTGGAAAGTTATAATTTGATTGGCTTTCCAACAAGCATAAACTACCTCGATCGGGAACACTTAGAATATCATATAATTTCTGACCCGATGTGTATGTTTTGTAGCATCAATCAACGAATGAAGCTTTTTCAACATATGTTCATTTAATCAGGTAACACAGACTTGAGTGAAGAGTAAATACAAATATCAGCTGGAGCCAAAACTTCTGTGGCCCATAAAAGGTTTTAATAGTCATTCAGCAATCTTTCTTGTGGTGTGGTTCACTTGAGATTTGGCTCTTCTTGATTTTTGGGCCAATTCCATAGAATGATATGGAAAAAGTGATGGACGGTCACTGCAAGAGCAAAGTCACGTCCAAAATTAAAGCTTGTTGGGCCCACATAGCCACTGACAAAGTCCTGCTGTGACGCGTGTTTGACTTGGAAGTGCTCCACTTTTAAGAAAATTGGATTGATAGTGTTTGGAAATAGGGCTAAGTTAATCGCATTCATCTAAAAAGTCTAAGTCAAACTTCCACATTACACTATGGGAAGTGAGCCCCACAAGTGGAATGTACCCACTGTATACATGCATATGCCTAAAAATTATCTGGTCAGTCAACTTATTAGGTGGGTCACGGTGCACGAAACACATGGATGGCAAAAGATCATCAGTACTGTGCGAACACACGTGGAAAAAGTGACACGTGTGAAGTCAGATCCACTGATTAAGCCATTCTCATTGGTCTTAGAGAACTACGCCCACGTATGCATGCACAATGAGGTGAGAGAAGGAAATAGATAAAGTGGTGAATGCCTGAAAAGTGGCTCTCATCTTTGTTAGGCTGATCAGAGCCGCTCATCAGACAGTCATGATAGCAGAGATTGGTTCCGTAAAAGAATCAGGCACATCTGAATTTTATATTCAGAGGAGCACACATGTATATAGAATGTGGTGATCGTCAGTCAATTCTATCAACTATGGAAGCGGTTTGGCTAGTACCCCTTCCAATATATGTGTTTTATCCACACCATTCATCCATTTTTCCATCTTATTTTTATGACATGTGCCTGTAAATGATGCAGATCCAAATGTAAGGTGGACCACACCATTGTAAAATAGTGTTGATTGAACGTCCACCATTAAAACTTCCTAGGGTCCATTTTAACGTTTATTTGCCAACAGATCCAGCCTTTTGATAAGTCACGTAGACTTGGATGAAGAGAAAATATCAGCTTGATCCAAAACTTCCATGGCCCTCAAAAAGTTTTCAAGGGTAAGTGTTCAATCTCCACTGTTTCATGTGGTGTTGTCCACCTGATATTTGGATCTGCCTCTTTTTTGGGCTCATTCCCTGTAACCATCTTGCAAAATGGATGGACCACGTGAATAAAACATATACTTCAGGGTGAGGCCCACAGTTTTGACACCAAGTAGCTAGCTTGCAATCATCTCACCGGCCAAAGTTGTCTGGTACATTTAAAATATCCCTACCTAATAGCATGGTATGATCAAGTTCTTCCAGCTAATCGTTCGTATAGTTGTGTCCAGTTCAATGGACACCACTATTACTTTTACAAACCATCTTTTTCTTTTTCTTTTTCTTTTTCTTTTTCTTTTTTTCTTTTTTTGCACATTGTGGAAAAAAAAAAAAGGAAAAAGATTAAAACCATATGGCATCAAAGTTTTGCGGGTTCTTCCAGACAATGAGACCCACCTATCTTACGGTTTTTTACCAGACGGGATGGGGTAATCATGAAATTTTGGCAATGATCAACTGTTGTTAATCATAATTTATCCACCTAGTATGAAAAGGAGAAATGACGGCAATTAATGAGCGACAAAAAAATAAAAGAAAAAGAAAAGTGCATGTGACCCTTTTGCATAAATAAGCGACATCAAGTGCTTTATCTATTGATGGTCGTTGCTTGTTTGACCTTGTGAGGTAAGTGAATCTAAGCTATGAAAGTAATGAATATTGAGCGTGGATGATTATCAATTTCCCTTGACTGTCCATCAATCGATATAGCTATAACCAACTGTGGACCCTCGCCGTTTCCGCGCTCCCACACGACGTTCTCGTCCCTTCCCCTTTCGGGAAAAGAAGGAGAGGAGGATGCGTGAGTGCGGAATCGCCATTTGTGCCACTGGCTTGCCTCGTTCTCGAGGGCTTTGTTTGGTTGTCGTGTTAAGCCGGATGTATTTAAGTGAGTTTATATAAGACCAGAGTCGCCACTAGCCAGTTACTTCGAATCTACAGTCGGCTAGACCCCGTAAAAACATTAGAGAAGGGGATCCGAAGATTCCTTCCTCTAAAATGACTCCTTTTGATATGCGGTCAGAGATTCAAGGTAAGGGATCACGGTTACAGGGTGGGAAGAGGTTAAGCACCCCACACACTGCCCGTACCGAAGTACGGTCTCTACTTCACAGAATCGAACTGATACTTGAAAGTCTGTTTTAATCCTCGTATATTCTCATGGATGACATGATGCATGAATGCGGGTCTGAACAGTAAGAGTTTCTGATGGGCAGGTTCCAACAACGGGCAAGCCCAGAGCATATGCTCGAACTGACAGGTGCTTAATTTAAGACGTATGCAGTGTGCTTGAATAATCAAGGTGCTTTATAGTGAAGCATGAATGCAGGTCTGAACAGTAAGAGTTTCTGATGGGCAGGTTCCAACAACGGGCAAGCCCAGAGCATACGCTCGAACTGACAGGTGCTTAATTTAAGACATATGCAGTGTGCTTGAAGAATCAAGGTGCTTGCAGTGAAGCAGGGGGGTTGGAAGAAAAGTAAATGTTGCACTTATGCTAGATGCAAATGAGATGATGCTGAAAAAGAGTAGCTCGATGGACGGAGGTGTCGCAAGGGTTGGCTTCGAGTGGCTGGATCAAGACTTGGATGGCTTGGGAGACTTAGACCAGTGGTCAGGCTGGGCTGGACCAGGGCTAGACTCTCCTCACTCGGGCTCTCCTTGGTGGAAAAATGGGCTAAGGGGTGAAGGAGGACTCGGATCGCACTCGGGCTGAAGAGAGAGAAGTGGATTGTTGAAATGAGAAGGGGAGGGGGGTATTTATAGCAGCGGGCAGTGGCATTTCACGTAAATATTTTTGGGCGGCCTACTGTCGGCCGCTCGTACGGCCGATCCTCGATTTCCAGCGAGGTACGGTCGCTCCTCGGGGCTGCTGTTTGGCTCGGTGGGTTGACTCAGTGAGTTGACTCAGCGGGTCGACTCGGTGATTTGACTCAGCGGGTTGACTCGACGGGTTGACTCGGTGTTTTGACTCGACGAGTTGACTCAGCGGGTTGACTCAGCGGGTTAACTCAGCGGGTTGACTCAGTGGGTTAACTCAGTGTGTTTGACTTGTTTAGGATTTTTTGACTGGCTTTTCTTATGGAGGGTTTTTCATGGTGATGTTTAGGACTGGGCTGACTGGGTTCAGGCTTGAACTGGGCTATGGAATGGGGCTTACAAGGGTGAGTTTGGTTGAGTTTGGACTTGGGATTTGGGGCTATGGTCCTCCATTCATCCAGCTATCTCTACCAACAGTGTAGCCGAAGGTGGGATGTCTACAGATGCCCCTCCCATATGTCCACCCTTAATTTTTTTAGGAGACCCAGGTGATGATAATGTAAGATCTGTTCTGGCAAATAGATGTGTAATTCTATATTATGCATATGATAATGTAAGATCCATTCTGACCATTAGATGTGTAATCCTATGTTATGCATATGAATAAAAAAATTCAGGATGAATTTTGTTCCAGGTGGGCCACACCAAGGAAAAAAGTTGAGAGCAATGTATACCACCCTTGAGATTTATAGGGCTAACCACGATGATTGTATAAAATTCATTCCAACCATTAAATACCAAACCAAAACTTAGGTTTGCAATCCAAAAATCAGCCCCATTCATTATTTACGTAGGTCACAAAAAGGGAAACATTTTGAAAGATGAACATTGCCCTAACGTTTGTTTCCAAAGTTGTGGTCCACCGGAAACTTTTACAGATCTTTTTTGGTCCCTGGGCCTATCATCGGTGACACTTAGGACACTCTTATTGGTCAGGGCGGATTTCCCAGAAATACCATGGTAGGGCCCACTCAATATGGTAAACCTTTTGGGCCTGAAATAACTTTTCCCACCTTTTTTCTCTCCTCTGCTTTGGCGGTTCAAAATTGAAATTGATATTTCAAACTTTCCAGGGCCAAGCTGGTTTTGGCAGGTTTTTGGTGGTCTGAGCCCACGCCTGGTCTGATAAGAAAGTGAGCTTTTAAATCTAAGCTTGATCCCAGCCTTCGAATCTCACATTTCAGTGCAAGTCCAATACAAAGTGGACTAGGCCCGAAAGCCTGACGGGCCAACCTGGCCAATTGACGGCCTACCTAATAAGGTCTCACGATGGAATCAAATTGGTGGAACTCAGTTTCGGTGTGACACCGCTGGCATCCACTTGGGCAATGGTTAGTGCTGGAAATGCTCTGTTCACCACGAGGTTGCATGTGTTTTATCCCTTCCATCCATTCATTTTTCCAACTCATTTTAAGGACATGAGCTCAGAAATGAGGCAAATCCAAATCTCAGGTGGACCGCACCATTGAAACTTCAGAGGACAACTTGGTTGTGACCAGAATAGCGATGTGGGTGGGACCCTGACTGTAGGGCCCTCCTTGATGTATGCATTGTATATCCACACCGTCCATATGTTTTGCCAGCTTATTTTAGCGCATGGTCCCAAAAACCAAGCTGTTACAAAATTCAGGTGGACTACAAGATAGAAACACAAGGGTCATTGAATGCCAATCATTAAAAACTTCCTAAGGTCCACCTTAATTTTTATTGACCATCCAACTTGTTGATAAGGTCACAAAGACTAGGATGAAAGCAAAAAACAAATATCATCTTGATCCAAAACTTTTATAGCCCACAAAAGGTTTTTAATGATCAATGATGACTGTTTCCTGTGGTATCGTCCACCTGAAAGTTGTATCTGCTTCATTTTTTGGGAAGATGGGTCCCGCCCATATCTCCTGTTCTAGGGCCGCAGCCAAGTTGCTCCTTCCAAGCATGTTGCAACCAAGTTGCTACTTCCAAGCATGTTGCGTGTGACCCTAGCATCATGTGGCATGGTGGTGTTAGGTTGTGGAAGGATTTGATTGGACTTGATTGCATAGGCTAACACACAGCAGTTGCGATTTGGGCCCACTATGATGTGTGTGAGTTACTTCATAGTGATCCCCAAATCTAGATCCCTAACTATTGGTCCCACTATTGTATATGCAAGTTACATCCACATCGTCCATCCATTTTAATAGTTCATTTTAGGGCATGATCCAAAAAATGGAACAGATCCAAATATTAGGTGGACCAAACCGTAAAAAATTGTTGTGATAGAATCCCCACCATTAAAAACTTCATGGGGGCTACCGAAATGCATATTTGCCCTCTAACATATTGATAAGGTTATAAAGACATGGATGAAGGAACCAAACAAATATCAACTTGATCGAGAACTTTTGTGGTCTATAAGATGTTTTCAATGGACTGCTGTTTCTTGTATTATGGTCTACTTTAGATTTGGATATCTGTTTCATTCCTAGGATCATGTGTTATAATGAGTTTTCAAAATGCATCGAACGACATGGATATAGGGCATATACTTCACACTGGGCACCACTGTCAGGGATGCCACCTAGTGAAGCCGCACGTGTAAACAACACCCACGTCACCTTGGCACTGGTCGAGTAGGAAAAGCTTTGTATGCCCCATCATGATGTATGTGTTTTATCCACACCATCCATCCGTTTTACTAGCTCATTCTCAGGCATGATCTAAAAAACGAAGGAGATCCAATTATCAGGTGGACCACGCCATAGGCAACAGTGCTGATTGAACGCCCACCTTTAAAAACTTGCAGGCTACAAAAGTTTTAGATCAAGCTGTATTTGTGTTTTCCCTTCATCCAGGAATCAACAACTTAGATAACAAATAAATATTACTGTGGGCCTTAGGAAGGTTTTAATAGTGGGCTTCCCATTACTACTTTTTCCTATGGTGTTGTTCATCTGGGATTTGGATCTACCTCATTTTTTAGCTCATGCCTTAAAATGAACTGTCAAAATGAATGGATGGCATTGATAAAATACATACATCATAGTGGGCCACTAAACCTTTCCAATACCACGTGTGTGCTACAACATGGCAATTCAAGTCTGATTTGATTTACGCCACATGCTGATGTCAGAAACCGGTCCCTGTCAAGCATATTTGAAACGTTGTTAGTTCAAGTAATTGTGACTTCATCTTTGAAAGGGGCACAGCCCAATCAAATCCTACCGTGTCCCGGCAACACCTGTTCGAGTCATCCAATCCGTGAGATGATCTTTCACTCGGTTCTCATGGGAGATGGGAGGAAACCATATCAGGTCTGTTCAGCTAGATCATCACATATGATGTTGGGAGAGATCTCCGGGATCGAGGGCAAGGATCGAACACCTTCCTACAAGAAAAAGATCGAAAAAAAGATCAAATGAAAAGTTCAAACTGATCTTCAACGGCCCATCATCTGGACATCCTTCAACTACCACATCTCCAACCGTCCATCCCATTTGCAAGACCAGTACACTGTGAAGCCCACATCTAACGTGTCCAGTAGTGGATCCATCTGCCACACATGTGTCCAACAAATAAGAAAAATAAAATAAGCACGTTTCCGATTCTCCTGTTTCAACCAAACAGGAAAGTACTATTTTCATTTCTGGATTTCGGCCCAATTTGTGGGACCCATCTTGATCATTTATAATCATTCATTCCGTCCATCTTGTAGAACTGCTCGACGTCGCGAAAAATCAACAAATTTCACGTCGATCTGAGTTATAAATTGACCGTGGCGTCCAAAATAGTACGAATTATCCAGAAAGTTTCAAATTCCGCCAATTAAACTTGGAGATGGTCCAGGTGACCCACTAATACTGATATGAAGAATTTGAGCCGACCATATTGAAGATTACATCGATGTCAACAAAACCACAAAGTTTCGTGTCCATCAGATATGTAGATTGCTCGTATCAGTGGAAGGAAGACGGCACCCAACATGCATTGTACAGTTTGCACATATTTTTGTTGATATTTTTCTATTATGTTTAGGGTTCACCTAAGTATGAATTAGGGTTTTCTAAGCTTTTCTAAAACTTAGTTTTATTATAGATATCAGTTTTTATTTTATTGTTAAGCATCCAACCTTTGATTAATGAAAATTATTGAGTTTATACTTTGTTTTACTTGTGTTCTTTAAGTGCCCATTGAGAAATCAAGGAAGATTGAATGTCATTCTCGATAGATCCATGGATTCGGATCGTTTATCCCGTGAAAGAGACGGTGCTCGATCTCACCCCCGCCCCAGCTCCACTAACATAATAGGTTCAAATACTCCAAAATTACCATGCATCTAAGGATCCTATTAATCAGATCTGCGGCCCCCAAAGGACCGGTAAGAAATGAAAATAATTAACGATAAAATATTCAATAAAGGTACGTAATTGGAGGAAAATGATTGATAGGAATCGATAATAGGTTTGAATTTTGAAATATACTTGGGCTATCCGGTGATAGATCCCGTAGATGGATGGACCCAATTGATACCGGATCAACTTGTTGTCCATAGTAAAGATTCATGATCACGACCCAACAAGTCAAGAAATCAGCTGCTCAGCTTTCCACCCACTCCTATTTTGTCCTTTCGAGCCCTCTGCAATATTTTCAACGACCATAAATCAACTTACTTTTGTCTGCCCATCCTCTGGTTTTCCTTGATTCTTTTCCCACGGAAGTGTAGTTTGCCATTTCCCCGTTTTCTTTATTCTTTTGTCATTGTAGACCTAAAAATTAGCTATTGGATCTAAGCCTTTTTCTAAAATGTTTGAATTAGTGATCTTACTATAGATGGGGCTAAAATTAAAAAAGAAAAAAAGAAAAAAGAAAAAAAAGAAAAGAAAATTGTTCAATAAAAACAAGAACCTTCCTTATTTAAAAGAAAAGAGTCAAATGATCAAAAGGTTAAATTACTCTAGTGGTTGTATAATCCAGCAAACCTCTTGTTACTCTAGTAAAATATGAGGTCAGTCAACTTGTAAGATGGGTCGCAGTGGTGGAAGGGCCTGTAGCCCAGCTGGTTGAGTCCTAGTTTATCAACCAGCTGGTCTCAGGTTTGAGACACACCAACAGCACCTTTGGGTGCTTTCGGTCGGGTGGGTCGTGTTCCGAAAAAAAAAAAAAAAAGATGGGTCTCAGTGCATGAAACAAATGGACAGCAGCAGATGACCACTGTGAATGAATTTGTTGCAGCGAGTGCACTTTCTTTGGCACTCAAAACTCACACGAGCAAAAAAGTCTCATATAATTGACATGTTCTTATCCTAATACATGTGTAGGCTACATATACTATAGCCAAAGCATAGAGTCATGCAAAAGCCTAACTGAATGGGCATATAATGAGCAATATACTCAAGTACTATGCCATTGTTCTTGAGTTCAATACAATAGTGTAATGAAGCTCGTTTAACCACTCATAGGAGTGTACCAATAAATAGACACGGCTAGGTCACCCATTTTTTGTACACACTAAAGAGAAAAATGAAAAAACAAAAAGCCTTGAAGCTTTACAGGTTCTTTTGGATGAAAAATTTCAGAGAATAAAAAATGAATTTGAAAAGATTATTGATTAATATTTCTTGAATTTGAAAAAATAATTGATTAAGAATGTTTTAATTACATCTAATCCCCTTCTATGGTTGTTGAAATTTCAAATAATCTTTTTGGTTTTTCTTCATTATATTTATCTATATTTGAGGAAACTTCATTATATTTTTCCATATTTGGGTTAACGTTGGGTGGAGAATGGTGTGGCAGCCGATATGGGTCGCCGGTTTAGGCAGTGTTTGGGTAAGGTGGGTTTGCAGCAAATGGAGATGGGGCTCGATGAGTTGGAGGGATGATGCTGGCGACGGGATGGGTTGTGATAGAAAAGTGTCTTGCCGGATTTGTCGCAGATTTCGGGACAATGTTGGTGATGGGACGAGCTGTGATAGTAGGGTGTCTTGCTTGATTTGCGAAGGAGATTATCCGGAATACATAGCACGTTCAAGAGCTCTGGATTGAACACTCTGATATCATGATAAATTTCAGAGAATACCAAATAAATTTGAAAATATTATTGATTAATCTTTCTTGTATGATTCAACACAGTATGGTAGTATATAAATATGAATGGGATGGCCCCAAATCTAAAAAAAGAAATACAATAAAGGATAGTAAAAAAGATTATTTCAAATCTTAGCAAATATGAAAGGGAATTAAATGTAATTAAAACATTCTTAATACTAGATGATGGGACCCACCTGTCTAATTCATTGCATCATGAAATAGAGTAATCTAGCAACTTTTCCAATGTACCTTGTAACTCACTATTTGTTAACTATATTTCATGAACCCAGTCAGAAAAGAACAAACAGGGCAGTCAATAGCTAAGATAAAAGAAGTGCATGAGACCAGATGGTGACGCCTGCTTGACCTGCCAATGCTTGCCACTTGCTTGACCTGATGAGACGACCCACTCCAAATTATGAAATCAATGAACATCGAGTGTGGATCATTCTCAATTTCTCTTTATATTGTTGGAATCGGGTGACTCAAATCTATGCTAGACAAGGCCGTCGGGCAATCGAGCAGGGTGGTCAGGTGACCGACCACCTCAGATTTGGCACAGTGAATTCTCTGGACATTTTCGCATGTTTTCGGGCAACCGAACCCATAGTGCCAGGTGAGCATAGGTTGGTTTGGGCGCTCGATCGAGCGACCGACCATAAGTCAGTTGTGCGATAGATTTGTGTGGTTTTGTGTAATTTATTTCTAATTCCAGTTTGTTGCCTATTTAAGAGGTGTAATGTGGGATTAGGGAAATTGCCAAAGGGACTGGGTATCCTAGATGCAAAAGGAGATTGAGAAAGTTCTAGGGTAAGAGAAAAAGCTTGGGATAGCTCGGGATTTCTCTGTGGGGCTTGGTATCTGGATAAGTCATTCTATTGTAATCTCTTATAACTTCTGATTCATAGTGGATTTGCTTTGCACCATAGTTTTATTTACCCGTGAGGGGTTTTTCCACGTAAAATTGGATTACCTTCTTGTGTGTATTGATTTGCTTGATCATTGTGGTTGCTCCGTTTGATTTCTTGCTTCTGCCGTGGGTCAGTTTTACTAACAAGTAGTATTAGAGCAGACATTAGGAGGTAGATCGAAATCTGAGACGGGGTTTCAATGACGCCAAGCATGAGATTCGACATAGAGTAGTATTCCGTGAAATAAAATCATGGAAAACGACTTGAGACTATGAGAGAAGAAGAGTTGAAGAAGATGGATTAGTAAATCAATATCTCAATCTAGTTAATCGGCTATGATTGGTATTGTAAAGTGAAAAAGGGGGCACTCATGATAACGAAGGCGCAGAGGTACGAAAATCTTTACAAATTGATCGGAATCACTTCTCATGGTGGAGCTGCATAGTTAGTAGTGGAATCCATAGTTACTCGTATGTGGCAAGTTCACAAGGGCTACATGAGAAGAGCAAGGGATGTGAAGGTGTGGGAGTAAAGTCGATGGAGGTACAAGAAGTGGTGGAGCTATGAAGGAGACGAAGTAGATATGAGGATGGGTGATCGAGTATGGCGAGGTACAACATGAAGATTATCATCACGGTGGAAATTATTGGAATTGAGTGACTCAAACCTATGTTGGACAAGGCCATCGGGCGATCAAGCAGGGTTGCCGGGCGACCGACCACCTCGAATTTGGCATAGTGAACTCTCTAGACTTTTTCGCATGGTTTCGGGCGGCCGACCATAAGTCAGTTGTGCAATACATTTGCACGATTTTGCATAAGTTGTTTCGAATCCTAGTTTGTTGCCTATTTAAGGAGTGCAATGCGGGATTAGAAAAATTGCCAAAGGGGCAGGGTATCCTAGATGCAAAAGGGGATTGAGAGAGTTCTAGGATGAGAGAAAAAGCTTGGGATATCTTAGGATTTCTTTATGGGGCTTGGGATCCGGGTAAGTCATTCTTCTGTAATATCTTGTAACTTCTGATTCATAGTGGATTCGCTTTATGCCATGATTTTTTACCCGTGAGGGGTTTTTCCACGTAAAATCAAATTGCCTTCGTGTGTGTTGATTTGGTTAATCATTGTGGTTACTTCATTTGATGTCCTTCTTCTGCTGCGGGGCGATTTTCCCAATAGATTTTCCATTACTATTAGCCAACTATAACCAACTTTGGCAGTTTCTCGGCAGCCATTCAAATTCTAGGGTTTCTGTAGCTCTCTTTAGCTCAACAATGGTGGTCAGCAAGAAGACTAAAAAGACTCATGAGAGCATCAACAATCGCCTTGCTCTCGTGATGAAGAGTGGGAAATACACTTTGGGATACAAGACCGTCCTCGGATCCATTAGGAGCTCCAAAGGGAAGTTGATAATTATTGCAAACAAATGCCCCCCACTTAGAAAGTCCGAGAGATTGAGTACTATGCAATGTTGGCAAAGGTTGGAGTCCACCATTTTAATGAAAACAATGTTGATTTAGGCATCGCTTGTGGCAAATACTATCGGGTCTGCTACCTCAACACTATTGATCTAGGTGATTTGGATATCATTAAGAGCATTGCCAGCGATCAATGAGTAAGAGAAAAAGTAAGTGAGTTGAGCCTGTATTGTCTTTATTGATAGAGATTCACATGACGATTTTTCTTAAGGGTTTCTTTGTTGGTTAGAGAGGTTTTGATGAGTGTGCAATTTTTTTTTCTAAATCTTTTTACAAGAACGGTCATTAGAGTGTGAATCGGTTAAAATGATGACAACCCCAACTCTTGATTTTGTGTGAAAAAAAAAAACCAACTTTGGCAATTTAAGGGCCAATGTCATGGACAATAAAGCAACAATTCTCAAAATTTCTATTTTAGGTTTTTCTTCTTAAATGCACATAGGGTATGAGGGGACACCCAAAATACACCCACTTTTTAAAATCTTATTTTTCTAAACCTTCACATGCAATATGAGGGAGACTATTTTTTCGGGACAAAAATTACCCCTACCAACCAAAGTAGAATAGTTCGGGGGGTTGATCAATATTCAACATGTTCATAGTTGTTATTTGTCTTTTGTGCTCTTTGGTGATCTATTGTGCTTTTTGACTACTCTCCAACAATCTTATATGTTTTTTTACTACTATCTCTATTAACCTTTTGTGTTTTCAATTGTGAAAGAAGCTCTCTGAAGAGCTTCATTCAATAGTTGATGTTATATACTTCAAATAAGAAGATGATAGACCAAATGATTCTCAATCGAGGCAGTTTATTGATGATATAGCAAGGAAGCCCCCTGATCGAGGACGAAGCCGAGCCGAAAGAAGGAACAAAAGAAACGACAGAGTTCAGAGCAGAATTCAGCAAAATCAGCACTATCGAGCGCCCGACCATCTGTTATCGAGCGCCCGACCATCCATCAGGCGCTCGAAAACCCATTATTGAGCGTCCGAAATTCATCTGAATTCTATATCAACTCTCTAGACATTTTTGGATCCTTGTTGGGCACCTGACAACTCTTCATCAGGCGCCGAAATTCCTCTGGACAACTCATTTTCTCGCTGGACTGATTTGGAAGGTCATCGGCCCCTCGATCACCTTCGTCGGGCGCCCGCCTATGCTCAGGCAAATGCATAGATTTGCACCAATTTTACATATTTGTTTTCTATTTTAACTAGAACTCTTTAATTATATTTTTAGGGTTTTCTAAGATTATTTTCTTCTATTTAAAAGTTGTTTAAAGTCCTTTTAATTAGTTCATCTTTGATTAATACAATATTTTGAGTTTATACTCTGTTTTGCTCAGGAATTTGAGTTGTTCTTTGTGGATTCGATGAAAAATGTCTCATGGATTTGAGATATCCCCTCATGGAATCGAGAAAGATCGGTTGAGGAGTCCAGATAGATATGTGGATTTGGATCAATTATCCCATAAGAGAGACAGTGCTTGATCTCACTTCGTCTATACTACTCCAATGCCTCATTGAAAAGCTTATCGAATTAACTTTCCAATAAGCAAGAGGCCACTCAGTCTAAGGTGCAATGAGAAAAAAATTGCAATTGGAAACTCATTTCCAACATCACATGATCCCACAAAAATGTTCATAATCCCCCTTGTTATAAATCAAATCTAGGCAAACTTAAGCTTATGGAAAAAATAATTTGATGAGCTTTGAAATACGACTAAAGGTATCTCATTTAAAGACTGTTTAACCTTTCAAATGTGGGCCTAAAGTCCTTCATGGTGTAATTCATGTTGTTTGTACAGTCAACACCAGGTGACTTTAGTAAATAGAATGAATATCCCTCATTACACCTCAGATCTAAGTGATCTTAGGCTTTTTGGAAAGTTATAATTTGATTGGCTTTCCAACAAGCATAAACTACCTCGATCGGGAACCACTTAGAATATCATATAACTTTTGACCCGATGTGTATGTTTTGTAGCATCAATCAACGAATGAAGCTTTTTCAACGTATGTTCATTTACAGGTGAAAGCATGAAAACTTGCCATAAAAGTTAGTCGAAAGAATGAAAGATTAGTCGAAAATAGTTGAAAAATATGAAAGATTATGGAGAGCATTAAAAATGAATAATAATTCTGAACACATGAAATGATAATCAACCTTCATAACACTTTCTATTCTTGACAGCATGACATTTTCACTCTAAAAAATATAATTCCACATTACGACAAGTGAAGGCGTAAAAAAGTATATTTTTAAGGGGATGTATGCAAAAAAATATCCTATTATCTTAAAAATATCTTAATTATCAATGCATTGTTAAGATTGTTGTGCTTCAAATTTAGAGAGCACTTGGAAATTAAAGGACGCTAGCTTAGTTGCAACCTCAAACCGGTGATTTGGGTGGGACCCTGACCGTAGGGCCCACCTCCATGTATGTGTTGTATATCTATGCCATCCATTCATTTTGCCGGAACATTTTATTGCATGGGCCAGAAATGAACCCGATCCAAATGTCACATGGACCACACACCACTACTAGAAACATTGCTCGTTGAACATCCACCATTAAAAACTTCCTAGGATCCACGATAATGTTATTTGCCATCCAACCTATTAATCAGGTAACACAGACTTGAATGAAGAGTAAATACAAATATCAGCTGGAGCCAAAACTTCTGTGGCCCATAAAAGGTTTTAATAGTCATTCACTTTCTTGTGGTGTGGTTCACTTGAGATTTGGCTCTTCTTGAATTTTGGGCCAATTCCATAGAATGATATGGAAAAAGTGATGGACGGTCACTGCAAGAGCAAAGTCACGTACAAAATTAAAGCTTGTTGGGCCCACATAGCCACTGACAAAGTCGTGCTGTGACGCGTACGTGTTTGACTTAGAAGTGCTCCACTTCAAGAAAATTGGATTGATAGTGTTGGGAAATAGGGCTAAGTCAATTGCATTCATCTAAAAAGTCTAAGTCAAACTTCCACATTACACTATGGGAA
Source organism: Liriodendron chinense (assembly GCA_003013855.2). Taxonomy (NCBI): domain Eukaryota; kingdom Viridiplantae; phylum Streptophyta; class Magnoliopsida; order Magnoliales; family Magnoliaceae; genus Liriodendron; species Liriodendron chinense. The sequence continues at coordinate 467,177 of ML058501.1, read as the reverse complement.
GTGGGCCCCATAAGTAGAATGTACCCACTGTATACATGCCTAGGCCTAAAAATTATCTGGTCAGTCAACTTATTAGGTGGGTCACGGTGCACGAAACAAATGGATGGCAAAAGATCATCAGTACTGTGCGAACACACGTGGAAAAAGTGACACGTGTGAAGTCAGATCCACTGATTAAGCCATTCTCATTGGTCTTAGAGAACTACGCCCACGTATGCATGCACAATGAGGTGAGAGAAGGAAATAGAAGGGCGCGGATTTCCTGCGAAAGCCTCGCGCAGGCAGTTCCTGCGCTGGGAACCAAGGTGGGGCCCATAGTGATGTTTTTTTGATGAATCCACCCAGTCCATCCGTTTTGGGAGTTCATTTTAGGATATTAGAACAAAAATGAACCGGATCCAAGACTCAGGTGGACCTAAAACGTGAGGATTAAACGTCCACAGTTGAAATATTTGTGGTGCCGCAGGAGTTTCGAATCAGGATAATATTTGTGTTTCAAGTTCATCCCAGTATTAGTGACGTTATGAACGGTATGGATGTCATATAAACATCACCGTAGACCCCAGGGAGGTTTCAACGGTAGTTATTTACCTACCCACCTTTTCCTTTAGTGAGGCCCACTTGAGTTTTGGATCCGGTTCATTTTCTCTGTAGTGTCCTAAAATGAGCTCCCAAAACGGATGGACGGGGTAGATTCATCAAAAAAACATCACTATGGGCCCCACCTTGGTTCCCAGCGCAGGAACTTCCTGCGCAAGGCTTTCGCAGGAAATCCGCGCCCGAAATAGAGAAAGTGGTGAATGCCTGAAAAGTGGCTCTCATCTTTGTTAGGCTGATCAGAGCCGCTCATCAGACAATCATGATAGCAGAGATTGGTTCCGTAAAAGAATCAGGCACATCTGAATTTTATATTCAGAGGAGCACACTTGTATATAGAATGTGGTGATCGTCAGTCAATTCTATCAACTATTGAAGCGGTTTGGCTAGTTACCAATACCAATATATGTGTTTTATCCACACCATTCATCCATTTTTCCATCTTATTTTTATGACATGTGCCTGTAAATGATGCAGATCCAAATGTAAGGTGGACCACACCATTGTAAAATAGTGTTGATTGAATGTCCACCATTAAAACTTCCTAGGGTCCATTGTAACGTTTATTTACCAACAGATCCAGCCTTTTGATAAGTCACGTAGACTTGGATGAAGAGAAAATTATCAGCTTGATCCAAAACTTCCATGGCCCTCAAAAAGTTTTCAATGGTAAGTGTTCAATCTCCACTGTTTCATGTGGTGTTGTCCGCCTGATATTTGAACCTGACTCTTTTTTGGGCTCATTCCCTGTAAAGATCTTGCAAAATGGATGGACCACGTGAATAAAACATATATATACTTCAGGGTGAGGCCCACAGTTTTGACACCAAGTAGCTAGCTTGCAATCATCTCACCGGCCAAAGTTGTCTGGTACATTTAAAATATCCCTACCTAAATAGCTTTTCCACTATCATAATTGGCTTTTTTATAAGGTGGTTATTTAAAGAGTTAATAGCATGGTCTGATCAAGTTCTTCCAGCTACTCGTTCGTGTAGTTGTGTACTGGTCAATGGACACCACTATTACTTTTACAAACCATCTTTTTCTTTTTTTGCACATTGTGGAAAAAAAAAAAAAGGAAAAAGATTAAAACCATATGGCATCAAAGTTTTGCCGGTTCTTCCAGACAACGAGACCCACCTATCTTACAATTTTTTACCAGACGGGATGGGGTAATCCTGAAATTTTGGCAATGATCAACTGTTGTTAATCATTATTTATCCACCTAGTATGAAAAGCAGAAATGACGGCAATCAATGAGCTACAAAAAAATAAAAGAAAAAGGAAAGTGCATGTGACCCTTTTGCATAAATAAGCGACATCAAGTGCTTTACCTGTCGATGGTCGTTGCTTGTTTGACCTTGTGAGGTAAGTGAATCTAAGCTATGAAAGTAATGAATATTGAGCGTGGATGATTATCAATTTCCCTTGACTGTCCATTAATCGATATAGCTATAACCAACTAAATTTGGTAATCTCGTCCATTAATCCATATAGATACAACCAACCAACTTTGGCAATTGAGAGCCAACATATAGATGGCTTGTAAGTAAAGCAAGAGTACCTAAAATTGCTATGTTCTTAAAAATAGCTTAATTCTGTTAGTGGACTTATTTGTGCACCTTATTTGTCTTATGTGAGTCAATGTGTCAATTGATCGGTTGGGCCCAAAGAAGATGAAGACCGAAGACTCTAGAGGACGAGAAGCATCAAGGATGAATAAACATGTATACGAGATGCCTTGGTGACCCTAACCATTGACCAAAAACAATCCCTTAGCCTCTTGGTAACTTAAAATCAAATAGAAAAACTCTTAGTCATCATCTGTTAGCCTTAGGACTCCCCATACTATGTGAGGCTATAGAGGCCCGAGGTCTGATGCAAACAAAACCACTTAGAAATAGAAGACTCATCGACTGGCCGAAGTTGGAAGTCGGCTAGCCGAATTTATGGTCGACAGGTCGAATTAGGCCAATACTATACACCAAAAAAATTGCCAATGCCGGACAATCCAACTAAGCATTCGGACCGTCCAACAATGCACAAAAAGTTTCTAGTCTCTACAAATATTTTATGGACCATTCGACCATTTCATGGGACCATCCGACTGGTCCATTTTTTAGCCGTTAACTAGCTATTGGAACTTCATTTATGTGTGTGTGTGTGTGTGTGTGTGTGTGTGTGTGTGATTAATTTTCTTTTCTATGAAGATGATTTTCCAACCCTTAGTTGCCCCATATATACATTTGTAAACCTTTTCTAGGCTAAAACCATTGTGGTCATACGTATCTCAAAGGTTTAATAATTTGATTAGAGCATTCGATGCTTAGTGATGGAGAATGTTTAACCCCTTTCAATTCCTAGGCCTTAGATCTTGATTCCATAGTTAAATTCTTGTGTCTATACAACCCCTAGGTAGATTATTCTTGTTGAATCATTTTTCAATAGTAAAACCCATCAAGGATCACCATTGTTGAGGTTAAAGCCTTAACATTGTTCTTTAATCTTCATAGGTTGGATTTCTCTATTCCATATTAAAACCTTTTAAAGAAACCCATCTTTTCCACTAGCCTTGGTTACTCAAGTACATCATCATCAACTCAAGGCGGCGGTTTGAGGAAACAATTATTGAGCCTCTTCAATCGGAGAAGAAGCACCTCATCAATGCCAAAATGAGTCTCATTCAACTAGTAAGTGTCTAGTATTTTGAGTCCATAGTTGATAATCTTCTTGCGGAGATTAGGGTCGAGAGATTGTGACCCAATCTCGGGAATAAGTCCTGGTGTGGGCTTCCGATGGGAGAGTATGTGTCTAGTTCTTAGATTGGAACTAGTTAGAATTTGTGATCTAAACTCGGTAAGTCATCGTGTATAAGCAAAGCCGAACACAAGCAGCAAATTGAATTAAACAAGCAACACAATGCAATCACAATGCATGCAACCAACCATATATAGACAATCCGAATTTAACGTAGAAAAACCCTTCACGGGTAAAAAACCACGGCACAAAGCGACACAAGTCCACTATAATATCAGAAGTTACAAGAGATGGAATCCAAAACCTAATATTACAAGCCCACAAGAGAAATCCAAGATTTTCCAAGAAGAAAACCCTCTTCTCAAGCTCTTTCTCTCACGTAGAACCTCTCTCAATCCCTTTTCACGTCTAGGATACATCTAATCTCGTAATACACTCATTAAATATGAGAAAAAACTAAGTTTAGAAACTCTTTGCACAAAACGGCGCAACAATCCTACTACAACAAGGAAACCGCCGGCCGGCCGGATGCCCAAAAAATCCTCCAGCAAGTTCGCTGCCTTGGTACCACCATGACTGATCAGTCGACCGACCGGTCGATGGCCTTTGTGCAAGGTGATTTGGGGCATCCGTTTCCAACAATGCCATGACCTTCGTGTTGAAACGAGGCTATCTTCACTCGATCCACTTGAGCCTTAGATGTGCCTTGTTGTTGGGCTTATACCCTTAAATGATATGGGAAAAATGGATGGACGGTGTGGATAAAACCCATACATCCCAGTGTCCACTCGTAGCCCCTACCCATACCGAGCTTAAGGCCGGCAGTGGAGTACCCCATCCGCATCCTCTAATAATGGACGTGAGTTGCCGATATCCCTGATGGAGGAAGTTTGTGGTCTTAAACTAGGTTGGCCCACAAAGATTCCTGTGATCAATCCATTCTGTCCATCAATTTCCAAACATAACAACAATAAGGCATGAATCCAAAAATAGCATAGAAGAGTGGGCACATCACGCGACATTCCACGAAGCCACCATTATGTTTATATGCCATCCAAACCGTTCGTAAGGTTATTACCACTCAGATAGACTGTAGAAAGAAAAATGTCATCATGATACAAAACTTCTATGGCCTACACAAAGTTTCCAACGGTGGGTGTTCAATCTTCACTGGAGTTTAGAATCTACTTGGACTTCTATCTTATTGATGTTTATAGGCTGATGGACGGAATGGATTTGTCATGGGCATATCTGAGGACCCCACAGCTTCCGACCATATGCATGTACAATTTGGTCCGTAATAAGGTATGAGAAGGCAAGAACGGAAGCAGATTGGGTGGAACTCAAGTTTGGTGTGACACCATTGGCACCATCTTGTAATGGTTGGTACTAGAAAAAATCAATGCCCCACCATTAGCCCAATGTCCATTTTGTATGTGTATATGTTTTATCCCCTCTGTCCATCCATTTTGCTAACTCATTTTAAGACATTAGCCCAAAAATGAGGTAGATCCAAATGCCAGGTAGACTGTATCATGGTGATTGAATGCCCAGGCCGCAACTTGGTTGCATCATGGAGTAGCGACTCCGGTGGAACCCAGACTGTAGAGCCCTCTTAGATGTATACATTTTATATCCATGCCGTTCATATGTTTTGCAAGATTATTTTAGGGCATTGTTCCAAAATTCAAGGAGTGACAAATTTCAGGTGGACCATGCCCTATGAAATAATGGTCATTGAACGCCCACCATTAAACACTTCCTAAGGTCCATTATAATGTTTATTGACCATCCAACCAGTTGATAGGGTCACAGAGACCTGGATGAAAGAAAAAAAAAAAAAATCAAATAGGGTCACAGAGACCTGGATGAAAGAAAAAAAAAAAAAAAAAATCAAATAGGGTCACAGAGACCTGGATGAAAGAAAAAAAAAATATATATATATCAAATATCATCTTGATCCATGCATACATCGAGGTGCACCCCAAATAAGGTGGCAAAGTATATGATAGAAAGGATGCATACATGGAGGTGCACGCTACAGTTATCGTCCGCGCCCACTGTGGTGTTGGGTTGTGGGGTAGCACACAGCACCCACATCACCAACCTTGGCACTGATGGTGTTAGAAAGGCTTTGTGTACCCCACATTGATGTAGATATTATATCCACACCACCCGTCCATTTTGCTAGCTCATTTTCAAACATGATCCAAAACTTGAGGCAGATTTGAATTTTAGGTTGACCAGACCACTGGAAACAGTAGTGATTGAACACTCAGCATTAAAAAACTTGCAGGCTGTAAAAGTTTTGGATCAAGCTGATATTTTTGTTTTCTAATCAACAGGTTAGATAACAAGCAAACATTAAGTGGGCCTTGGAAAACTTTTAATAGTGGGTGTTCAATCATTATTGTTTCCTATTCCTAGTGGCAAACTTAGTGAAGATAGCCCGGTTTCAACACTGTGGCGTTGGTATCCTTCCCAAGTGGGGTGGCTAACATTGTAGTGGACTAACAGTGGAGTGGGTGTACCAAACACAAAATTAAGAAAGAAAAAAAAGTCATTACCGTTTCCCTTCGAGTCGCCCATATGAGATTTGGGTTTACCTCATTCTTGGGCTCATGTGGTAGAATAAGATAGCAAAAGAATGGATGGCGTGGATAAAATTCATACATCATGATGAGGCCACAAAGCGTTTCCACCAACACCTGTCCTACACTATCACAATTTGAGTCATAATTTGAGTCCGATTTGATTCGGCATATGCTGATGTCAGAAACAGGTTACTGCTGGGCGCGGATTTCCTGGGAAAGCCTTGCTCAGGAAGTTCCTGGGCTAGGAACTAAGGTGGGCTCAAAGTGATGTTTTTTGATAAATCCACCCCGTCCATCCGTTTTTGGAGCTCATTTTAGGACATGAGAACAAAAATGAACCGGATCCAAGACTCAAGTGAGCCGAAAACGTGAGGATTAAACGTCCACAGTTGAAATATTTGTAGAGCCGCAGGAGTTTCGAATCAGGATAATATTTGTGTTTCCAATTCATCCCAGTAGTAGTGACATTATGAACGGTATGGATGTCATATAAACATCACTTTTGTGGTTCATTTTTGTTCTCAGCTCCCAATACGGAAGGATGGGGTGGATTTATCAAAAAGTATCACTTTGGGCCCACCTTGGTTACCAGCGCTGGAACTTCCTGCGCAAGGCTTTCGCAGGGAATCTGCCCCCGTTACTGCCAAGCGGGAGCAGATTAGGTATTAACTGGGTAGCATCTTGGGGGTGTTACACTTACTGTGTGGGTCCCACCTTGATGACATTTTTATATATCCATGTCGTCCATCTGATTTATCACATATTATTTTAGGATGTGATTCCAAAACTTAAGCAGATCCAAATCACAGGTGGACCATACAAATGGAAACAGTGGTGAATAACTATTAAAAGCTTTCTGTAGACAACAAAGTTTTGGATCTTTACATTTTCTCTTCATCGAGGTCTGTTTGACCTTATTAACGGGTTGGATGTAAATTAAACAGTACAGTGGGCATTACTGTGGGACCTAGGAAGTTTTTAATGGTGAGAGAAACACATCATAAACTAGGTTGTAGAAATGGATAGACGGTGTGAATATACAACACATCATGAAGGTGGGACCCACTGTAAGGGTAACTGACCCGGGTAACACATAATCTTTATAAGGGGCACGGGCCAATCAAAGAATCTGTGACAAAAGAAAATAATTACCGGCTACATATTCAGTACAGTTAGTTGTATGAAAATGATTGATAGGATTTTTGAAACATAGGCCATCCCACGATGATGGAACTCATAAATGGATGGACACGATTGATACATCAACTGCCACATGGCCTGTATAGAGATGGCTGTACTATGTATTCCCCGTCTCCACGAATCAACTTGTTGTCCTTCGAGATTATGATCAAAACCCAACTAAAGAAATCAGCTTGATCCTCAGCTTACCACGCCCTTCTGTTTTGTCCTTTTGAGTTTTCTGGAATACATTCAACGACCGACCATAAATCAACGCACCTTATTTCTGCCCTTCCCTGGTTTTCCTGGATTCTTTTTCTACGGAAGTGTAGTGTGCCAATCCATTTCCTCGGTTTTCCTTGACTCTTTTGTCGTGGAGTACATACCAACATTATTATATTACCCAAACATTAGCTATTGGAGCTGGGCCTTTTTAAATAATAATTAAAAAAAAAAAATTTGTCCAAACTAAAACATTGACCCTCCTTATTTAAAAGAAAAGAGTCAAGTGATCAAAATGTTATAATACTCCAGCACATTTATAATCCAGCAAACTCAACTTGTCAGGTGGGTCACAGTGCACCAAAACAAAGTGTGTTAAATCCATGCCATTCACTGTAATGTATATGTGTTAGCCGGAGTAGGCCCCTGCCAAGAGGGAACCGATTAGGTGTTAGCCGGAATAGGTCCCCGGCTTATTAGGTGTTAGCCAGGTAGCACCCAGTGGGCATTAGCCTTACTGAGTGGGTCCCACCGTGATGGTATTTTTATATATCCATGTCGTTCATCTATTTTATCATATATTATTTTAGTACTGATTCCAAAGCTTAAGCAGATACAATGATAATCGTAATGCTTATTTTTTAAATTAACCAATTTGAGATTTCTTATTTAAAAAAAATAAATCCAAATCAAATGTGGACCACACAAATGGAAGCAGTGGTGAACGACCATTAAAAGCTTTTGTAAGCCACAAAAGTTTTGGATCAATCTAATCTTTATATATATTTTCCCTTCATCCATGTCTGTATGACCTTATTAACAGGTTCGATGTAAATATAACATTACAGTGGACACTACTGTGGGCTTTAGAATTTTTTAATGGTAAGCATTCAATCACCACTGTTTCCAGTGGTGTGGTCTACCTGAGACTTGGATATTCTTAATGTTTGGAAACACGTCCTAAATTGGGTTGGAGAAACCAATGGACAGTGTGAATATACAACACATCATCAAAGTGGGACCAAGAGTAAGGGTAACGCCCACTGAGGTGTTAGTCGGGTAACACCTAATCTGCTCCCACTGCCGAGCATGTTTGACCCTTTCTAGGTCAAGTAATTTGGACCTATCTCTGAAAGAGGCACCAGCCAATCAAATCCTACGGTGTCCCGGCAACACCAGTTTGGGTCACACAATCCATGGGAAGATCTTTTACTCGGCTCTCATGGCAGATAAGAGGAAACTAAGTAAGGTCTGTTTCTCTAGTTCCCCACCTAATAGGTTCAAATGGTCCTAAATAAACATGCATCTAAGGATCCTATCAATCTGATCTGCAGCCCTTAAAGAATATTGAAGGAAAATGACTGATAGGATAATTGGTTAATAAGGTTGATTTTTGAAACATAGTCCATCCCATGATGATAGACCCCATAAATGGATGTACACGATTGATACATCAATTGCCACATGGACTGTATAGAGATGGCTGTACCATGTATTCCCTGGCTCCACGGATCAACTTGTCCTTCAAGAAGATTCATGACCAACCGATTAACGGGTTTTGATGTAAATGAAACATTACAGTGGACACTACTGTGGGCTTTAGAAATTTTTTAATGGTAAGCATTCAATCACTGCTGTTTCTGGTGGTGTGGTCCACCTGAGACTTGGACCTTCTTAATGTTTTGTCACACCTTCCTATTTTGTCCTTTTGAGTCTTTTAGAATACACTCCACGACCACAAATCAATGTAACTTTTTTTCTGCCCTTCCCCCGGTTTTCCTTAATCGTTTTCCCACGGAAGTGCGGTGTGCCAAGACATTTTCTAGATTTTCCTTGATTCTTTTGTCCTGGAGTATATACCAATGTATTATTATATTACCCAAACAATATTAGTTATTAGATCTGGGTCTTTTTCAATAAATAAAAAACAAAGATTGTTTAAATTAAAACATTGACCGTCTTTAGTTAAAAGAAAAGAATCAAATGATCAAAAGGTTATAGTATTCCAGTGCATATATAAGCCATGGTCAAAGTCATGCATAGTTAATGTGAGCGTGTTTGACACGCTAGTGCTCCTTTCTAAGAAAAAATAGATTGACAGTGTTTGTAAGACAAAGATAGGAAGTAGGACACTTGATGCCACCCTTCTTGAATGGTCACTACCAGTGACACCTGTTCATATAGTCACTTGATCATCAAGCATCTGAAAATAGGGCAAAGTTCATCTCATTGATGTAGAGTGGGCCGTAGACTCTTTCATGTCAAGGATGGACTAGAGAAAGCCTGATCGGAGGTGGAAGTGATCCGGACCATCAGAACATTAAAACAGTTGTATCTTGCAATTCGGGATGAGTTATAGGACGTATAATATATGATTTTGTGCTAGCTCGAGCTAATTAAGCCGCCCAAACCCATTATGCTGGGTTTCCCATGCCAAATTTGAGAGATTCCATCAAATCGACGGTGAGAGACCTAGTTTAATTTTATTTTTACTATAAATAGTAATTTATAATTTGATTATAGCTTTTGATCCTTTGAGTTGTATGAGTTGTGCTCAACATGAAAAAGGGCTTAGGAAACTTAGGAAAATAACATGGTTGGGTTGGATTGGCAACTTCTATTTTTGGCCAAAAACCACGAAGTCTAATAGGAATAGAGGTTGTCTATAAACAATAAATTTACTATTTATAGTAAGTTACGTTTTTTAGGCGTTTGAGTTGAAGTCTTAATTCTAGAACTCTGTCTTAGAGTTTATTATTTGTAATTTGGTTTATATATATCAAATATGGTGGCAGAGACCCAAAAAATGCTGGATAGGATTAAGATTTGTATCGAGTTGGGTTTAAACTAGCTGATATTTATGTTTTCCCTTTTATAGGTCTATGTGATCTTTTGAATGGTTTGAATGGAAAATAAATATTAGAGTGGGTCTTAGGAAGGCTTCATTATTCAAGTTACGTGTGTGATTATTTTTCATAGAATTCAATCAAACACAAGGCCACAGTGTGAGTGAGGGCATGCATTCGGGTTACATGTGTGCTTAGGAAATGTGGGTGTGCTAGAGTTGTACTTGACTCAATGTTAGATTAAACATCAGTGCCCATGTGCTGAGATGGACTGATTAAGACCGAATTTGGGATCCAGCTACCCTCTCAACCACCAGATGTAAAAATAATCAAGCGATTTTTGGAAGGCTATAGGGTTAGTCCTTCTTAATAGATTCTTTTTGCCTTATGTTTAGAACTTTTCTTTCACTAGTAATTGTAACCAATGTATTTCTTATCGATCGGATCCTACAGATCTTATCAATCGGATTTCCAACACAAAATAAACATGCATCTAAGGATCCTACCAATCGGATCTGCAGCCCTCAAGAATCTGTGACAAAAGAAAATAATTAACGATTAAATATTCAGTACAGTTATTTGTATGAAAATGATTGATAGGATTAGTTAATAAGTTTGATTTTTGAAACATAGGCCATCCCATGATGATAGACTTCATAAACGGATGGACATGATTGATACATCAACTACCACATGGACTGTATAGAGATGGCTGTACCATGTATTCCCAGTCTCCACGGATCAACTTGTTGTCCTTCGATATCATGATCAAAACCCAACTACTCAAGAAATCAGCTCCTCGGCTTACCACGCCCTTCTGTTTTGTCCTTTTGAGTTTTCTGAAATATATTCAATGACCATAAATCGAAATACCTTATTTTTGCCCTTCCTCGATTTTCCTTGATTCTTTTTCCAAGTAAGTCCAGCGTGCCAATCCCTTTCCTCCGTTTTCCTTTATTCTGTTGTCCTGGAGTACATACCAATGCATTATTATATCACCCAAACATTAGCTATTGGACCTGGGCCTTTTCCAATAATAATAAAAATATATATATATATTTGTCCAAACTAAAACATTGGCCCTCCTTATTTAAAAGAAAAGAGTCAAATGATCAGAAGGTTATAATACTCCAGCGAATATATAATCCAGCAAAATATCAGGTCGCTCAACTTGTTCAGGTGGGTTACAGTGCACCAAAACAAATGGACAGCCAAAAGATTATCACTGTGCATGAATTTGTTACAGCCAGTGCACTTTCTTTTGGCACTCAACTCACACTTGGAAAGCAGTCTCACATGAGAGATCGAAGCCACTTATTAAGTCATACTCATTGTGGAAAAAAGCGCATTTCCCATGGATCCTTGAGTGTGGGCCCACTGTGATGTATGTGTGTTAAATCCAATCATTTGGTGTTAGCTGGAGTAGGTCCCTGCCAAGAGGGAACCGATTAGGTGCTAACCGGAATAGGTCCCCGGCTTATTAGGTGTTAGCCGGGTAGCACCTAATGGGTGTTACCCTTACTGAGTGGGTCCTACCTTGATGGTATTTTTATATATCCATGTCGTCCATCTATTTTATCATATATTATTTTAGTACTGATTCCAAAGCTTAAGCAGATCCAATGACAATGGTAATGCTTATTTTTTAAATTAACCAATTTGAGATTTCTTATTAAAAAAAAAATCCAAATCAAATGTGGACCACGAAAAAATGGAAGCAGTGGTGAACGACCATTAAAAGCTTTTGTCAGCCACAAAAGTTTTGGATCAAGCTAATCTTTATATATATTTTCCCTTCATCCATGTGACCTTATTAACGGGTTGGATGTAAATAGAACATTATAGTGGACACTACTATGGGCTTTAGAAATTTTTAATGGTAAGCATTCAATCACCATTGTTTCTGGTGGTGTGGTCCACCTGATACTTAGATATTCTTAATGTTTGGAAACACATCCAAAACTAGGTTGGAGAAACCAATGGACGGTGTGAATATACAACATATCATCAAAGTGGGACCCACAGTAAGGGTAACGCCCACTGCGGTGTTACCTGGGTAACACCTAATCCGCTCCCACTGCCAAGCATGTTTGACCCTTGTTAGGTCAAATAATTTGGACCTATCTCTAAAAGGGGCACCGGCCAATCAAATCCTGCAAGTGTCCCGGCAACATCGGTTTGGGTCACGCAATCCATGGGAAGATCTTTTACTCGGTTCTCATGGCAGATAGGAGGAAACCAAATAAGGTCTGTTTATCTAGTTCCCCACTTAATAGGTTCAAATGGTCCAAAATAAACATGCATCTAAGGATCCTATCACTCCGATCCGTAGCCCTCAAAGAATATTGAAGGAAAATGACTGATACGATAATTGGTTAATAAGCTTGATTTTTGAAACATAGTCCATCCCATGATAATATACCCCATAAATGGATGTACATGATTGATACATCAACTGCCACTTGGACTGTATAGAGATGGCTATACCATGCATTCCCAGGCTCCATGCATGGATCAACTTGTTATCCTTTAAGAAGATTCATGATCAACCAATTAATGGGTTGGATGTAAATGAAACATTATAGTGGACACTACTGTGGGCTTTAGAAATTTTTTAATGTTAAGCATTCAATCACCGCTGTTTCCAGTGGTGTGGTCCACTTGAGACTTGGATCTTCTTAATGTTTGTAAACACGTCCTAAATTGGGTTGGAGAAACCGATGGACGGTGTGAATATACAAAACATCATCAAAGTGGGACCCATGGTAAGGGTAACGCCCACTGAGGTGTTACCTGAGTAACATCTAATCTGCTCCCACTGCCAAGCATGTTTGACTCTTGTTAGGTCAAGTAATTTGGACCTATCTCTGAAAGGGGCACAGACCAAACAAATCCTGCGGTGTCCCGGCAACACCAGTTTGGGTCACGCAATCCAGGAGAAGATCTTTTACTCGGTTCTCATGGCAGATAGGAGGAAACCAAATAAGGTCTGTTTATCTAGTTCCCCACTTAGTAGGTTCAAATGGTCCAAAACAAACATGCATCTAAGGATCCTATCAATCCGATCTGCAGCCCTCAAAGAATATTAAAGGAAAATGACTGATAGGATAATTGGTTAATAAGCTTGATTTTTGAAACATTGTCCATCCCATGATGATAGGCCCCATAAATGGATGTCAACGATTGATACATCAACTGCCACTTGGAGAGATGGCTATACCATGTATTCCCAGGCTCCAGGGATCAACTTGTTGTCCATCAAGAAGATTCATGATCAACCAATTGACGGGTTGGATGCAAATGAAACATTACACTGGACGCTACTGTTGGCTTTAGAAAAATTTTAATGGTAAGCATTCAATCACCACTGTTGGTGGTGTGGTCCACCTGAGACTTAGATCTTCTTAATGTTTAATTTTGTCACACCTTCCTGTTTTCTCCTTTTGAGTCTTTTAGAATACACTCGACAACCATAAATCAATGTACCTTTTTTTCTGCCCTTCCTCGGTTTTCCTTGATCGTTTTCCCAGGGAAGTGCAGTGTGCCAATCCATTTTCCAGATTTTCCTTGATTCTTTTGTTCTGGAGTATATACCAATGTATTATTATATTACCCAAACATTAGCTATTGGATCTGGGTCTTTTTCAATAAATAAAAAACAAAGGTTGTTTAAATTAAAACATGGACTGTCCTTAGTTAAAGAAAAGAGTCAAATGATCAAAAGGTTATGGTATTCCAATGCATGTATAAGCCATGGTCAAAGTCATGCATAGTTAATGTGAGCGTGTTTGACACGCTAGTGCTCTTTTCTAAGAAAAAATAGATTGACAGTGTTTGTAAGACAAAGATAGGAAGTAGGACACTTGATGACACCCTTCTTGAATGGTCACTACCAATGATACATGTTCATGTAGTCATTTGATCATCAGCATATGAAAATAGGGCAAAGTTCATCTCATTGATGTAGAGTGGGCCGCAGACTCTTTCATGTCGAGGATGGGCTAGAGAAAGCCCAATCAGAGGCGGAAGTGATCCGGACCGTCAGAACATTAAAACAATCGTATCTTGCAATTCGGGATGAGTTATGGGACGTATAATATATGATTTTGTGCTAGCTCGAGCTAATTAAGCCGCCCAAACCTGCTACGTCGGGTTTCCCATGCCGAATTTATGAGATTCCATCATATCGACGGTGAGAGACCTAGTTTAATTTTATTTTTACTATAAATAGTAAGTCTTAGTTCGATTATAGCTTTTGATCCTTTGAGTTGTATGAGTTGTGCTCAACATGAAAAGGGCTGAGAAAACTTAGGAAAATAATGTGGTTGAGCTGGATTGGCAATTTATTGATTTTGACCAAAAATCACGAAGTCTAATAGGAATAGAGGTTGTCTATAAACAATAAGTATACTATTTATAGTAAATTACGTTTTTTTTTTTTTTTTTGTGTTTGAGTTGGAGTCTAATTCTAGAACTCTGTCTTAGAGTTTATTATTTGTAATTTGGTTTATACATGTCAATAAAATTATTTCGAATTATTTAGGAATTAATCCTGTTTTATTCTTTCTTGAGGAAGTCTAATTAAGGAGTCCTAGAAGTGTAGTTATATTGTGAGGAAGACAGGTGGTGATCAACCTCACCATGTCCCTCCCTACATCACCCATCAAGAAGGCCTATGCTGAACATGCACCGTACTTGCCTCTATGCAATCAAACATGGGGAATTTACAAACTACGGCTCCATGGGCCTCACTTTGCATGAAACAAATGGACAGCAAAAGATCGTCTCCTAGCTTGCATGCATACATGCATTTGTTCCAGCAAGTGCCCTTTCTTTCTGTACTCAACACACATGTGAGATCAGAACCACTCACTTGGCCATCCTCATGGTGAAGAGGCCTCGACTCAAAGAACCGGGCCACATAGGTATGGTGACCATAATTCACTTTATCAATCATTAACATCTTAGTACACTCCTAGGCCATTTGTGAGGTAAGGGCATAGACAAATAGGTGACGGCCTGATGAGTGGTTCTCATCTTTGTTAGGCTGATCAGAGTCGCTCATCAGATAATCATGATAGCAGTGTGCCAAGCCATTTTCCATATTTTCGTTGATTCTTTTGTCCTGGAGTACTATATACAAATGTATTAATATATTACCCAAACATTAGCTATTAGATGTGAGTCTTTTTCAATAAATAAAAAACGAAGATTGTTTAAATTAAAACATGGACCGTCTTTAGATAAAAGAAAAGAATCAAATGATCAAAAGGTTATAGTATTCCAGTGCATGTATAAGCCATGGTCAAAGTCATGCATAGTTAATGTGAGCGTGTTTGACACGCTAGTGCTCCTTTCTAAGAAAAAATAGATTGACAGTGTTTGTAAGACAAAGATAGGAAGTAGGACACTTGATGACACCCTTCTTGAATGGTCACTACCAATGATACCTGTTCATGTAGTCACTTAATCATCAAGCATCTGAAAATAGGGCAAAGTTCATCTCATTGATGTAGAGTGGCCCGCAGACTCTTTCATGTCAAGGATGGACTAGAGAAAGCTGGATCGGAGGCGGAAGTGATCCGGACCATCAGAACATTAAAACAGACGTATCTTGCAATTCGGGATGAGTTATGGGACGTATAATATATGATTTTGTGCTAGCTCGAGCTAATTAAGCCACCCAGACCCGCTATGCCGGGTTTCCCATGCCAAATTTGTGAGATTCCATCAAATCGATGGTGAGAGACCTGGTTTAATTTTATTTTTACTATAAATAGTAAGTTATAATTGGATTATAGCTTTTGATCCTTTGAGTTGTATAAGTTGTGCTCAACATGAAAATGGCTTAGGAAATTTAGGAAAATAACGTGGTTGGGCTGAATTGGCAACTTTTATTTTTGGCCAAAAACCACCAAGTCTAATAGGAATAGAGGGTGTCTATAAACAATAAATTTACTATTTATAGTAAGTTACGTTTTTTTGGGTGTTTGAGTTGAAGTCTTAATTCTAGAACTCTGTCTTACAGTTTATTATTTGTAATTTGGTTTATATATATCAATAAAATTATTTTGAATTATTTAGGAATTAATCCTGTTCTATTCTTTCTTGAGGAAGTCTGGTTGAGGAGTTCTGGAAATCGATTTAGTGTAGTTATCTTGTGAGGAAGACAATGGTGATCAACCTCACCACATCCCTCCCTACATCACCCATCCAAGAAGGCCTATGCCGAACATGCACCATAAATGCCTCTATGCGATCGAACATGGGGAATTTACAAACTATGGCTCGATGGGCCTCACTGTGCATGAAACAAATGGACAGCAGAAGATTGTCTCCTAGCTTGCATGCATACATGCATTTGTTCCAGCAAGTGCCTTTTCTTTCTGTACTCAACACACATGTGAGATCAGAACCACTCACTTGGCCATCCTCATGGTGAAGATGCCTGGACTCAAAGAACCGGGCCACATAGGTATGTTGACCATAACTCACTTTATCAATCATTCACATCTTGGTACACTTCTGGGCCATTTGTGAGGTAAGGGCGTAGACAAATAGGTGACAGCCTGATGAGTGGTTCTCATCTTTGTTAGGCTGATCAGAGCTGCTCATCAGATAATCATGATAGCATAGGGCATGAGAGCCCAAAAATGAGGAAGATCCAAAACTTGAGTAGGCCTTACAACAGGAAAAACTGGGTAGGGAAATGCCTATCGTTGGTCCACTTTGATGTTTACATGCGATCCGTACTCTTCATAAGGTCACTCCTACTTGGATGAACCGAAAACACAAAGATATTAGCCTGATTCAAAAACTTGTGTGGCCCCTCGAGTATTTCCCATGTTTCACGCGTTTGGTACTGTTACAGTTGGGAAACCGAGTGGAAAGCTCTTCTTGCCGTACATGTAAAAATCTACGGCCAGCGCAACTTGGTTGGGACACCAAAACCACCTGTGTGTGCGCGAACCTCACCGTAGGCCGATGTATGCATCATATATCTACGCTATCTATTTAGTTTGACAGCTTATTCTAGGGCATGGTCCCAAAAATGAAGTAGATGAAAATTTCAGGTGGACCACACCATGACAAACAGGGGTCGTTGAACGCACACCATTAAAAACCTCTTAGAGTCTACCTTAATGTTTTTTGACCATCCAACCTGTTAATAAGATCATGCAGAACTGGATGGATTGAAAAAACAAATATCAGCTTGATCCAAAACTTATATGCCCACAGAAGATTTTTTTATGGTCAATAACCACTGTATTTCTGTAGTGTGGTCCACCTGAAATTTATATCAGCTTTAATTTTGGGACCATGCCCTAAAATGACCATCCAACCTGTTGATAAGGCCACAAACTCCTAGATGAAGAGACCACATAAATATCATCTTGATACAAAGCTTTTGTGGCCCACAGGAAGTTTTTAATGATCAATCACCACTGTTTCCTGTACTATGGCCCATCTGACATTTGAAATTGCTTCATTTTTTGTATCATACCCTAAATGAACTTTCAATACGGATGGACGTCTTGGGTTGTAGTCACATACATAACCGTGGCCCCACAGTCATGGGGCCCACCCACCTCGGTGGATCCGGGTCTCACCTATCCGCTCCCGAAGAGTGGCTGCCGTATTTCACACGTGTGAGTCTTAACAGTAGTAAAAGCTCTTTACTTGCTTCAATAAATAGACCTCACTCCCCCTTTCTATTCCAAACACAATCGATCCCCAAATATTAGTAATGGCTCTCCTCCTCTTTTCTAAAAGAGAAAACACATCATTTCTTATAATAATCCTCTTCCTTCTCCCTTCTAATTTTCTCTTCGCCACTACCCAACAACAATGCAACCATCTTCACTTCTCTTCTTTGCTCCAACTCAAGCAAGGCTTCTTCTACGATGATTACAGCCTCTCCACTCTCCCCTCTTGGAATTCCAACAATACCGATTGCTGCTCTTGGGAAGGCATCACGTGTGATGGACCCACTGGTCACGTGATCAGCCTCAACCTCAGCGGCCTCGGTATCTCTGGTCGGATTGATTCTGAAAGCCTCTTTCGCCTTCGGAGCCTCCAGAGGCTCAACCTTGCTTTCAATGATTTCGATCCCTCTCCAATCCCATCTGGGTTTGACCAGCTCACCAGTTTGACCCATCTCAACCTCTCTTCTTTGGGTTTTTATGGCCAAATCCCTCTGGAAATCTCCCGCTTGACCAGCTTGGTTTCTCTCGATCTATCTCACAATTATTATTACAATGATTCTGGATATGGTCAATACCTGAAACTGGAAAACCCAAGCATTGGAGCACTCGTCCAAAACCTGTCGAGTCTGAGTGAACTCTATCTGGACTGGGTAGACATCTTACTGCAGGGCCAGACCTTAGATTTGCCACTCCCTAGTCTCCGCAGGTTGAGCTTATCTGGTTGTGGTCTTTCAGGCTCCATCTATTCTTCCCTTTCACAGCTCCATTTCTTATCTGAACTCGACCTCAGCTATAACAATCTCTCCTCTGTAGTTCTCAACTTCACAGGGAATCTCCGCAGGTTGATCTTACAAGATTGTGGTCTTTCAGTTTCCATCTATTCTTCCCTTTCACAGCTCCATTTCTTATCTGAGCTCGACCTTAGCCAAAACAATCTCTCCTCTGTAGTGCCCAGCTTCCCAGGGAGTCTCGACAAGTTGATCTTACAAGATTGTAGTCTTTCAGGCTCCATCTATTCTTCCCTTCCACAGCTCCATTTCTTAGCTGAACTCGACCTCAGTCTAAACAATCTCTCCTCTGCAGTGCCCAGCTTCCCGGGGAGTCTCCGTAAGTTGATCTTACAAGATTGTAGTCTCTCAGGCCCCCTTGATTCTTCTTTTTCCCAACTCCATTTCCTATCTGAGCTTGACCTCGCCTATACCAATCTCTCACTTGTAGTGACCAATTTCATAGGGAACTTATCCTCCTTGACGTCCCTGCTCCTTACAGACTGCGGATTGCATGGAAAATTCCCTGAGAGTGTTTTTCAGCTGCCAAACCTACAAATCATCGACATATCATACAATCCACTTCTAGCTATCAATTCGCCAGAGTTCCCTCAAAACAATACTCTGCAACAATTGATCCTGTCATCCACAGGATTTTCAGGAAAGTTACCAGATTCTCTCAGTAATCTCAAATTCTTGACTAGATTAGAGCTCATCAATTGCAACTTGTCTGGATCATTACCATCCTCACTTTTGAACCTTACCAAACTGCAATACTTGGATCTTTCATCCAATAGATTGAGCGGCCCAATTCCTTCTTCATATGGGAATGAGCTTCTGAATCTCAAAGTGATCGACTTAGAGAATAATTTGCTTAATGGGACCATTCCATCATCATTGTTTTCACTCCCATCATTACAGAGGCTGTTTCTCTCAGGTAACCAACTTAGTGGGACCATTCCATCATCATTGTTTTCAATCCCATCATTACAGATTCTGGATCTCTCAGATAACCAACTTAGTGGGACCATTCCATCATCATTGTTTTCAATCCCATCATTATGGAATCTGGATCTCTCAGGTAACCAACTTAGCGGTCAACTTGGTGAGTTTCACAATGCCTCTTCTTCACAGCTTAATCAAATCAATTTGGGTAGCAATAAGTTGCAAGGGATGATACCGAGATTTTTCTCTCAACTTACCAAGCTTCAACAACTTTCCCTTTATTCTAACAATTTCAGTGGTGTTGTGGAGCTAGGCTTATTTCAAAACCTCAAAAACCTTTACTTTCTTGATCTTTCAGATAACAACTTGTCAGTCCAAGATGGCGGTGGTAACTCCACATTTGTTTCCTTCCCCCAGTTTGAACAATTGAGGTTACATTCTTGCACCATCAGGGCATTTCCAGATTTCTTGAGACATCAAGTGTCGTTGAGTGAATTGGACCTTTCCAACAATAAAATTAGTGGTGAAATACCCAAATGGGTATGGGAGATTGGGAATGGGTCTTTAAAATCTTTAAATCTTTCTCACAATGCTCTGCAGGGAATAGAACCACCATTTCCCCATCTTTTGTTGAGTGCCTTGCAATATCTTGACCTTAGCTCCAACATGCTTGAAAGTTCACTTCCAATCCCATCACCCTCTGTCATTTTCTTTTCAGTTTCGAACAACAGCTTCCATGGAGAAATCCCTCTATCCGTTTGCAATGCAACATCCCTAACAGTCCTTGATTTGTCTTACAATCATTTCACTGGTCGGATTCCAGCATGTTTGGGTGAGATTGGTGATGCCCTTACTGTTTTGAATCTTCAGGGAAATGCTTTCAATGGAACATTGCCTCAGACATTTAAAAAGGGATGTAATATACAAACACTTGATCTCAGTGGAAATTATTTAGAAGGCCAAGTGCCGAGGTCTTTGGCTCACTGCAAAATGTTGGAGCTATTAAACATTGGAAACAATCGAATACATGGCACCTTCCCTTTATGGTTGGAAGCTTTGTCTCAGTTGCGCATTCTTGTCTTGAGATCCAACCAATTTCATGGCACCATTGGAGATCCTCTAACAAATCACCCCTTCCCACTGTTACAAATTCTCGACCTCTCTTCCAATAACTTCGAGGGTAATTTGCCATCAAATATGTTCAAGAGTTGCAAGGCAATGATGGAAGAGAACGAGATTGGGATCCTTGGCAAAATGATAGGCAGAAGTTACATATACTATCAAAACAAAGTGTCTGTAGTCAGCAAAGGGCTACTGATGGAAGTGGTAAAGATCCTTACTGCCTTCACCGTAGTGGATCTCTCAGAGAACAAATTTCACGGGGATATCCCTAAATCAATTGGGGATCTAAAGTCACTCCATGTTCTCAATATCTCCAACAATTATTTAACAGGCCAAATTCCAACATCACTTGAGAACCTAAGGGATTTGGAGTCGTTAGATCTCTCGCAGAATAAATTGTCAGGAGAGATCCCTTGGCAGTTAACAGGGCTAACATTTCTTGAGGTACTGAATCTTTCACAGAACCTCCTCATGGGACCAATACCACAAAGTTCGCAGTTTCTTACATTTAGCAATGAATCGTTCAAAGGGAACTTAAGACTTTGTGGACCTCCGCTATCAAAGAAATGCGAAGATGCCGAGGGTGCACCGCCTTTTTCTCTATCATTATTGCAATCTGACAGGAATTACGATTGGGAATTAATGTGGAAAGGATTCGGTGTTGGATATGGAACAGGAGTGGGGATGCTTTTCTGGACTTTGGCACTTTGGAGGAAGGGAAGGAGAGAATTCTATATGTTCATGGATAGAATGCTCTCCTTGATTTTTCCTTCCATGGTGTTTGCTAAATAGCAACGATGGTAAGAGAATTGGAGCTAGGGTAAGCATGTTTGTATAGTTTGCGGCTTAAAAAAAAAAGGTTTTAGTTGTTTTCTCCTATTTGTAATTTTGTGTATTTTGCTTGGTCTATATGATGTGTGGCAATTGTTTCTTGTATTTGCACCTACCTAAATGGTTGTAAATAACTATTTTCAAATCAATAAAATTACAGGTGGTGTGCTCCCACCTTTCTGGAAAAAAAAGGTCTCAAATCTTTGTTTTGAAATTTTGGCCCACCTCAACAACATGATAACCTAATCTATGAGCTGGATGATCTAACCAATGTAGCCTACCTAGCCGGTGGTCTTTATTTATTTTTATTTTTTTTCAATGGTCCAGACAAATGTAGGGTAAGCAAACATTCATACAAAGAAGAGAGGTGTTTTATGTATCTTTTTATGTTTTGTATTTTTTGATCATCGCACGCAGTAGGCCCATCAGTAGCGAGCCATCCATTTGTTAGGCCCATCATTTATTGCTTACAGTTCTAAATAATCAATTTTATCAGAAATTAACCGTACCATCCATGGTTTTGCAATAAATAAATATAAAAAAAAGTCCCACGTGTGGATGGATTAGATCATCCAACTGATGTGATTTTCATATTGCAGTACCCGAAATGTTTGCTAAAACTAGTAAACACCCAGTCCAATCAACCAGATTGCGCAAGTGTCCTATTACAACGAGTCATTGATGAGAATTGGAAACTTGTTGTCTTCAATTGAAAATTATGATTGTAAAATGCATCAAATCAGATTTGTAAATGCAGACTGAAAGTTAAAAATTGTACACGTGAATAGTATGTAATTAAATACTAGATGAAACCTTGTTTAATAGTCTATTTGGTTTGGCTCGCTTAGTCTCATGGCCCATGGGCCCGCTTAGAACTCTTAAGGGGTTGTATGGGTGCAAGAACTATTTAGAAAAGATCACATAAATTCCAATTCCATCGCACTCTCCAAATTAATCCCCAACTTCACGTCACTCTCCAAAATCATCTACAACTCCATTCCCTTTTTTAAAATCATCTCGAAAGACCATCTCAGCCACCAAAACTTTTATCAAAATCATCCCATTCACTTCTATAATTTCTTCTCTCTTCATGGGTTGTTCTTCTTCCTCAATGTATCCCTTCCTTCCCAATTTCTTTAAGCACCTTCTCCAACTAATGCAAACTAAATTGACAAATGATACCTTTCTTATTTGGAAAGGCCATACCAACAAGGCCGGTAGAGGTAGGGAGTGATGGGCCATCTGGACACAACATCCTATGATTATTAAGCATTCTTCAAATTGAAGAGAAATGGAAATCTCCAATCCTTAATGTTCCAAATGGTTGGAAAATGATTACATGGCCTCTGCATGCTTGTTCTCTACAATCTCTCCAAAAACTGTGGCAAGTATTGCCTAGCTTAAACCAGCCCATGAAATTTGGATGGCAACTCTTGAGATGTTCTTCCAACACTTAGAATCCCATGCAAATCTGTGAGCAACATTCAAAACTATAAGCAGGGAACCTCATATATCAATGATTACTTTGGCAATCTCAAAGCTAGGAATGATAAACTTGCAATCATCAAGCATTCTCTTAGTAATTCACATATAAAGTCTACTACATACTCCAATGTCTTCTTAAGAATTATAAGATGATCTGCACTACTATCAAGACCAACCTCACCACTCCCCACGTTCTTAGAGCTTCTGACCCTTCTCTTTTAGGAGTGCTTCCCTCACTTCTGGAGTCCATATCATATCATGAGATATATTCAACAAACATCTCTTCAACTGGCTTGAGGGAGAGGTCGAGGATTTACTTATATACATGGCCTGTAGGGAACGGTTGTGCCATTTTACATACACTAAGGACTCCAAGACGTAGACATCTGTTGCGGGCTGCATTGTAGATATGTGGATCCACAATCATAATAATGCTAGCTTCCTTCACTTCTATAACCCTTTTCATTTGGATAAACGTTCTACAAGACCTCCACCTCAACAACCATTTGGTCAATATGCCCTCATGCATTGCTCAAGACAAATTCTCTAAATGATTATGGCTCATCAATTATTATTGGTAAGCCTTCATAGCTTCCTATCAAACTTTTTCTATTTCCTCTTCATCTTTCAAACCTTTTTTCTATTTCATCTTCATCTTTCAACCCTTCTATGCCAAGTTTCAACAACCCTGAACCTCAATTTGAGCCTGGACGGATAGTACAACCCCATGCCTAAGGCTTGGTGATGGCTTCTTTTTTTCGTTTGTTTGTTTGTACTCGAATGGTAAATGACGTCACCACCACCACTTTTTTCACATTTTTTTAAATTATTTAGAATGTTTTACTTGACATATATTTAAAAGAAAATTTCTTCAGGTTTGTCAATTTTCCAATGCTTTGAAATATTATCTTTGCTTTTTCTACGCTAATTGTAGAATGGTTAAGGGTAAGGCCCGAAAGGACATGCATAGAGGCATTAAGAAAATATTGATGACTTGTGATCAAACTTAAGGTCTGGCCCCCTTGATGGAGTCTAATAGCATAATAAGATTCATGGAGCCAACACCAGGTAGTTGGAATATTAGATGATTTATACGTTAGGAAAGTGCATATGGCTTCCCCTTTCCTTTGTCAAATAAATCCACTCCATGTTTTCTAAAATTTATGCATTATGATTTATGGACCAGCTAGCTACCTTCTTTCATTTTGGATTGTCCAAACTGTTGATGATATGTGACCCATAATGGATGCACCATCGCCCATAAGCCTCCCAAGTTCAAAGATGCTAATACTTTGAACATATACATCATGCCACTAATCTAGGGTTTGGACCATCCAAAACTAAGAGGTTTCTAGTGCACTGCTCATTTATAGTGGAAGCCGAATATCAAAGGTTGGGGATCACCAATTAAATAATGGATTCACATGGGAGCATATAAATTTTCTAATGCTCAGGATGCTCTACATAATTCATCGCCTGTAGCGACGTTAGGTCACAACAAATTTTGGGCCGAAGTTGTACTGCGACACTCAAAGGTGGAGACACCCTTTCACACCAGGACCACTTTAGAAAGCCCTAGTTGCCAGATATTTCAATAAAGGTGTCCATGGCAGAATTAAACACAATTGAGCTTATTTCCAACCAATCCTCTTGAGTATAAGCAAAATGCAACCGATAATGAATGAACCACACATGGAAATTCAATACTTACTAGTCTAGCCAATGCACCTGATCCGAACCATCTAATTAATTAACTGCTTGTTGGATGGACCGTAACCAAAACCCAAACCGATTGAATGATGTTAACAATTGGATCAATGGACCTACTGTGGACAAAGACAAAAGTAAAAAAAAAAAAAAAAAAAAAAATTCCAAGGGGTTAGCATACCAATTGAACAGTATGAAGTCACACACAAGATGATTCTTTTCAATTGTCCATTTGAAGGCACAAATCAGATGGTTAGTATTATTGGATGAGTGTAATTTTTTAGTTATGACCTATCCAAGATGAGTGGTTAAACTATTCTACACGAGACATGGTTGCATTCACATTAGCCATGGAAATTACATGTACATGGCCCATATCACATTTGTGTTGCACTATAGTTTATTAGCAGCATATTCTGTAGGTATCACAACTTTCATCTTCCTTTAGCATCTCAGATCGACGGCCCATGGTTGGGACAATGGCAACAAAGCCAAATCCAAGATTTGAGTTCTCAAAGAGAAGGTCAATCTCCAAGCTTTAGGCTATTTTTGCTCCTTGTAGCTTCCACATGCACTGCATTGGAGGAAACATAACAAAATTCAAGGGGGGAGAACTAGTAAGATGCTAAGCAATCTAGTTCAAAGATGAGAAGGCAAAGAGATATTACAAGGGGTTCATCATCCGATTCTCCTACTGCCCCTCTGTCGGAAGAATCCATTTTCTCTTCTTTGTCTGATTCTTTTGGGTCTTTCAAGGCCTCTAGTTTCTCATCCTTTGCGACTTCCAAAGGATATGCCCATTCCTCTGTAGAATCATCTAATAAGAAAAAAGCAGGGCATGAGACATCAAAAGAATAGAGAAAACTCCATCATGGTTAAAAGAGTCGGTGATTCAGATCAACTCGTTTGGCCCTAAGTCGAGTCACGACTCACCCGACTCAAGGATGAATCGGGGGATGACTCAAGGCATAAAACTGGGTTGGGTCTCACTGAGTTCGTGTTGACTCATCCAAGTTGCACCCATGACTTGACGAGTACGAATCTTAACACCGTAATCTAAATCATTTAATCCTTCCACAAAATGATGTGTTAAATGCCACTCATAATTTTTTTAAGAGGCAGCTAAATCAATGTTTTAAGAAAATTTATCAGCTACACTCTTATTACAGGGGAGGGTGCTATGCTCATTTCTCTATGACGATGTGAAGGTCATGTAACAAAACATCAAAGCCACAACACAGAGAAGATGGCACTCAGTGAGGTTGCAAGAGCGAGGACAACAGTGAATGTATTGAATTTGACTCCAACTACAGATAACAGTAAGCCAATGGACGAAACTATCATATCTTGTGGGCATTTTGCATTTCCCTAGGTGAACTAGAGATAGACCAATGATTTTCCTAAGTGGCCACAGCCTTACCTGAATTAACTTCATTGACTTTGGGACTAGTGTCAGATAAGTCAAGGGTAGCTCTTCTTTCAGTGTAATCGCTAGCATCAGCACCAATGTTGCTTTCTGATATTCCACTATGGCTATTCTTTACATTTTTCTTTGCAGTCATTTTCCTCCTGAATCTAGAAGGTGAACGCATGTCACAAATTTCAGAATTCACTAAGAAAGATACTTGATCTTTGAAAAAATGGTAA
Source organism: Liriodendron chinense (assembly GCA_003013855.2). Lineage (NCBI taxonomy): Eukaryota > Viridiplantae > Streptophyta > Magnoliopsida > Magnoliales > Magnoliaceae > Liriodendron > Liriodendron chinense. The sequence goes on along the minus strand of ML058501.1, from coordinate 440,772 downwards.
AAACCCACATCATACAATTTTTGTACTTCTTAGAAGGATTCTTATTTCATCTTGAGGCACCATGTTTCCTACATTTTTCCTCCTTTGCTGACCTGTGGCGACAACAATGTACAATATGTATAATGGAAATTGCATTCTCGAAACCAAGTACCCTGCCTGGTATGGCTACTTGTGAGATTAGATTTTTTATTCCTGATCCCCAACACATGCCAATTTGCGACCTGTACAAGAACAGGCTATTCATCAGATGGGCCCCACCTTGTACCTGGTGTGAACAAATAAAATGGCACACCTGGCCATTAGGTGTGCCACACATGTGCCGAATAATGACCTTAAGTGTCAATTATTTAATCCATTGGCCTACCAGATGAACACTTTGACCTAGTCATTGGGCCACAACAGATATAAGGTGGCCATGGGTCCCAGCAGATGAACAACCCAGATCAAGCACACACCATTCAATTAGCATATGCGAAGAGTGTCAGATTAATAATCCTACTGGTGGTCATCTCATTGCTCAAAAACCAAAATATTCACATAGGTCAGTTTGGGTATGACATCACATCATTCTGCCCACTGATATAACAATGGGCTTGGCACCAGTTAGTTGCATAAAGTGGAAGAGAAAGCAGTGGTGGATTTGGGTGCAGGAGCAACGAAGCAGCATTTCCAAAATATTGCGAGTACGAACTCCTAGGAAGTAAGAGCAGGTGAACTAGTTTGAACCAGAAGAAAGGTAGATGCTTCCCAAACGAGTTTAAAATTGACAAATCATCCTACACAACAGATCCATTCAGGACCCTCATATCAGTTTCTATAATGTTGTGGTTCAAAACTCATATGTGCATCATATCGACCATATACTCCCCAAACTGTATTTCAATTAATGAAAACAACATAAAACTGAATCATGGAAAGAAAAGCTTTTGACAGTGATACTTACATTCCTTTGGATGTGGAAACATTCAATGATTCAAGTCACTGGAAAAAAGGTTGAACACATTATATTCCGCATTAAAAATTTGCAATTTAGCCAAAGAAAAGATTGCTCTATAATAGATAGATCAATACCTTGCTAGGCTCGGAACCTTCACTAATAACCTCCCGCTGCTCCTTATCTAATTGGAGAACTTCCGCATCTCCATCATTATATACTATCTTTGAAGCAAATATCATAGTCTTCAAGAAAGGGGACGATTTGGAGACAGGTAATTAAGAGAAGTACACAAGTGTCGTAATTTACCACATGTTTCTTCTTTCCTGGGTTATAAGATTGCACCATGCCTTCATAAAACCTGCAGGTAAGAATAGTAGAGTTTACAATATACACGGTATCAAACAAGTCCATCGTAACAACCTAGCTTCCTACTATCTCAAAATTTTGAACTTCATGCTAAAAATAAACAAAATAAACAAAACAAAATAATAATAAAAAATCGAGCCATCCCAACTAAAAGAAACAAAAGTTCCAGATTATAATGATTCAGGGTGTGTTTGATTGTGCCCCCAAGTTGTGCTTTTTTTTTTTACACGCGCTCCACACTCCACACACACACAAAACCCCACACTCAGTCGTTTCGAACCCAAGACCTCTTGTTGAAACTCTAAAGAATCTTGAAAAGGCTTCGCAGGCATATTTAACACGCTTGGTTTGGGCAACAAAGATGGCCCCACACTGAGCATTGTTTTGCTTTCCAGCCTTTTCCGACCCAACATGATTGAAGTGGCAACAAGGTCCTATTATTATTTCAGCAATGATTTGACAGTAGCACATTTTGTCTATCTTGGGAAAAGGGATCAGTACTCCTAGTAACAAAATTTTGTCCTAGAATAAAAAGGTGGAAAAGAAAGACGTTTCCAACTAAAATAGATTGATTAAATGTTGTTACCCAAGGTTCTCCAATACTGACAACTATTGTGCATATCAGCCAACATGCACAACATATCATTTTTTTTCTTTTTTAAGAAATATGCATTGCTTATATTCTGTAAGTTCACAAAATCATAATTTCAAGCAAAAACTTACTGTTTATCTATTGGCCACCAAACTTTAACTCTACACCCAACCAACTCTGAGTCGTGTTTTTCAGCTCTCTTTGTTGAACACTGCATAAAGAACGAAAGAATAACATTGTGGAATGACTTTTTTTTAGTGAATGGCGACCACTTTATTCCAAAAACAAAACAGCAGGAAAAGACTAAACTACAACCAAAATGAGCCAGGAAAGGCATATTGTATTACACTATGTTGAAACCACATGGAGTTGTCATTCTAAAAAGGAAAAGGAGGGGGTTACAAATTTTACTAGGATCCTCTACTTCATTATGGAGACAAAATGGGACAGAAGCCACTGCAAATTGATTATAAAGACAAGAAACGAAATAAGTTACCTTTGCCAATCTGGCAATACTTCGTCTTTTATGCTTTTTATTAGTACCCATAGAGCTCTTGAAATTACCAACCGAGGTCTTTTCATCAGTTTCTAACAGCAAAGAGGACTCCTGCACACATAGGTCCAAACCAAATTGCTATTCAAACTAACAAAACTCAGATATGGCAAAATTTGGGAAGCAAATTGTCAGTTTGAAAAGTGATCTTAGGAAAATGCACACTCTAGCTCATGGCTGAGAGTTTCTGAATCACCCATGTCATTCAAATGTCAAACAATGCCTTTCTTTTAATTACATCTTGACGAGCTTTTAGTTGTTGGCGATTGTGATAGCAAAAAGTACGACTTGGTGGGCTATACCATAATTTTCTCCTTGGAAAATTTTACTTCTGATAGATCATGGAGCTCCTCGTCCATTTCAAGAGATTGCATGGAGGAAATTTCAATGCTATTTGAACTTGCTCTTGAAGCTTTGCTGAGGCCTTTAACAGAATTCTTCGAATGAGACTGTCCACAAGTCTTACCAAAAGGTGATCTCTTGCGTGTTGGAACTGGTGTAGACAATACATCACTGGTTTTTCTCTTTTTCCATGATTCGGAAGTTTTTTTTTCTCCAATTATAGAGTGCTCATGACCATTGCCCAACTTGCCATATTCTAAGTTCATGGCTCTTTCCTGATTGTCTAATTTTATTTTCCTTGAAGTTCCCAAAATATCAACATCATTTTCTGTATTATTTCCCTCAACAGGTAAAGAATGTTTTCTCACTACTTTCTTTTTCTTCATTCTCTGAGATTTCAGATGTTTCATCATCTTCCGTAAAGGCAGTTTAGACCCCTCTATATCACTATCTTTTAAACCCTACTCATCTTTGCCAACGTCAGTATGAACCTGAAATTGCATCACAATAAGGATACCCAACAGAGTTGGAACAAAAGAAAAAGAATCGAATAGAGAACAAAATTTGGCACAACAGAAGTCATCAACAGACTGTAGGACATACTATTTCTTTGTTTTCAAACTTGAGTGATTCAAAATGAGTCAACACTTTGTCATCCGCCAACCATGACTTCTCTTCGTTGGCCTGAAAGGAAGGAATGGGAAAAGTAAGATCTGGCCAAAATAACCAAATTATAATGTTCTATCAGAAGCTTAGCCAATTAATAGATGACTACAACATATCTATCTAGTAATGACTCTATAGGCATCCAAATGAATTAGACATGAAAAGAAGACAATTAAATATTTTACCTGCAATTATATTTCAATATGCTTCAATCTATCTATAAGATAAAACTAACTTTAAAATCATTAACAACCATGAAACAATACACCATTTCAAGCTTTCTAACTTGACTCTTGTATCGTATTCCATGAGATTTCAATTTGATCATATGATCCGAATAGAAAACTGTAAGATTTAAACAACATTGAGCAAAACATTCCGCTCATAAGTTAATTTACATGTCTAAATGGTGCTAAATTAAGCTACTAGGAAATCTCACACATCGGTAGGTTATGGTATCAACATTTGAATTGACGAATTCCTATAACTGTCATGGTGGATATACAAGAACCAGTAGAAACATAAGAATAATAAAAAAGTATGTGCAAGTCATACCTTGAAGACTTAGAGCCATTATTGTTGTCGAGTACCAGTTAAAACTACATAGCTTGAAAGCCGCTTTCCCCTAACACTAAACTAAACCATTAATATCAGCAATGAAATGATCACTACAAATTCCATGCCTTCAAGCGAAAGATATCCCCTGTTACAATTACAATGAAAGATCCTTGTTAGAGTCTAGTTGTCTAATATAGGACATGGTGTTGGAGGTATTAGCAAAACCCCTGATATACATTGTTTTGTTGTTCCCTAAAAGCTAGAGCTGTTAGGGAACGACAGAACAATATATATCAGGGGGTTTGCTGACGCCTCCAACACCTCCCCTCATGTGTGGGCGGTATACTGGCCCCGCATGTGATACTCTGGGCTGATATAATACCTGATGCCCTATAATACCGAATTTTGCATACCCCGAGACTTGAACACCGGACGTCCTGCTCTGATACCATGTTACTGACCGGTTGCGCTAAAAGCTCGAGCTTTTAGATCAAGTGGTTGTTTGACATGGTATTAAAGCGGAAGGCCCTGTGTTCGAATCCCGAAAGTAGCAAATATGCCACTGGTAATATATTCTCCCACGGGCATGTCCAGGGGAGTGTAAGAGTCCCTTGATATGCATTGATACGCCATCCTCTAACAGCTCGAGCTTTTAGATCAAGTGGTTGTTTGACACATGGTAGTCCCAAGGCCATCATATTAATGGATTTTGTGTTGCAACCATCAAGATCAAGGGATCTAACGCCACAAAACGAGATACTACAATCTTAATCAGCAGATAATAAGAAATGGTTGTCACTAGGTCATGCATACAAACAGGGACATCCATACATATGTTTTAACTATAGATCCTCTTTGAAGAGCTGAAGGTATTAAAGTTTACAAGCCAACTAGACATGGGTTCCACTCAAGACACCCTTGATTGAGAAATATACATGTGTAGCACAAGTTTCCTAATTGAGGTGGTATAGGCATGTGATGGCCTAAAGCAATTAAGAGAGAAAAGAAGCTGCGCGGTCTCTGTGTTAAAGGTTCTTTCCCTCTTGGTTATAAATACACTTGCTGCACGGTTTAGAGTCCCTATCACACAGCGTATCTATCTCTTTCATACAACTCATAGGCATATAAGATGTGCTTGGGGAAAATATCCTCCTCCTTGTTTGGTTCTTCTTCCACTTGGACCCATTATGAGTCTAAATGGTGGCCTTGGGAAGGCAGTCTAGTTCCCCATACAACAACATTGCACTAATAGAGTACACAATTCAAACTCTCAATTCCATCTTTAATTCATGACCAATCCAATATGAAGGATGTCTTTTGTGTTAAAGGATTTCTTTCCAGTTTGCTATAAATAAACTGATCACATGGTTTAGAGACCTTATCGACTATCATAGAGCGTCCTCTTTTTCCCTACTTATACACATAAAATACACGCTTGGGGAAGGAATTTTTTTTTTTTTTTTTTTTTTTTTTCCATTTTGGTTCTTCTACCACTTCCCTTCGAGTTGACAAGGGTGACCTGGAGAAAGAGGTCTAGTTCCCAATTAAACAACATTTTCACTGATAGGGGCACAATTAAAACATCACAATCCTTCTGCTTCTTCTTCTTCTTCTTCTTCTTCTTTTTGAAGGATTCCAAATCCATCTTTATTACAAGCAGTGATTTCAATATCAATTCTATCAGCCAATACTATTCGTATTGCATGTTCCTCTATATTGCACAAAATATCGCAACCTATCGCTGATATATTGCAATATATCGTTACGTTAAAATATTTTGCCAAAACCCTTGATGAAATTCCTCCATATCATCAATACATGCAACAAATATCAGTGGTACATTGCGATACATTCCTCAAATGGAATTTTGGAAAGAAAAAAAATTGTAGAAAACCTCAAACATCCATTTTCTACTTTTTTGTTTTGTTTTTTTTTTTTCTGTTTTCATACTTGTATGATTTGTGAATTATATGAACTCATTTTGGATATAATTGCATCACTTCTGTTAGACATTGTACAATTTAGGACTCTGTATAAAGGAAACTTGTTGTGCACAATTTTTTTTGTGATATTGCGAGTTCTTAATGCGTAATCATGTCTCTTTCCTCTTAAACATATCCTTAAGTTTTATTGAAAAAGTACATCACTTCCCAGTGTTCCCCTCAAACAACAAGGCATTCTACAATACAAGCAATATTTACCATGCAATACCAATATGTTTCCGTATCCCAAGGGTGTGATACATGCATCAACACCGACATTAAATCACTGATTACAAGAAATATCTAAGATATGGACTCTGATTCTATCTGGATTCTTTGTGTTTCTAACAGAACAAGTACCACACCAAGTAAATTGTTATGAGACACGGTTGCCTAGATGTGTCCAAGGGGTTCCCTCAGTAGATAGCAATAGCATGAAGGATAGTATTCATCCAAAATAATGTGTTTGCGAGACATTTTTTATTGTGACCTTCACAGCATGAGGTACAAATGCATGAGCAAACTCTGGCGGACAGTCTTGTTGGTGGTGATGACTTTGCACTAGATAAGTAACTTATGACAAGAACATGTGGATTTGCATAGCTGACCAAACATACCACATGCAATCAGTACATTTTCCTTTTGCAGAGTGGTCACCCCGTTAACAATATAGAAAAACAAAATAAATTTAACAGATAAGGGTACTCACCTAGAGTCGTCATCTTTCTTCTCAAGCGTCTTGCACAATGCTAGAGGTAGCGGAACTGATGTATTGCCTCATTACGAACTAAACGCTTGGTGATTGCCAACCCAAGATCACATATTGCATGTGAGTTCTGTAAAATTCATAAGATCACATCATAAAATCACTCAGGATCATGGTTTGGCAAGAGACATGATATTATTTAAACCTAGATGCAAGGTTAGCCTGGGCAACAGTAGAAAAGTCTTAACTTGAGAAATGGAACCCCTACCTTGGATTTCATTCCATCAACTACATCTTTGGAATACTTGATACTTTGGAAGATATTGTTGTAAAAAGACTTTTCTTTCCCTTGTTGAGTAACGCCTGATTGCCCACCTTCATATCCGTGCATCAACACAGAAAGAAACAAAACGCAATTGCCTGGAAAATACAGAGCTTGGATTGCCAAAAAGAAAAAGAAAAAAGATGCCCTAGCTACATCTCATGTTGTTCATTTCTCGTCTTACAACCAGAGGCATAAGTAACATCCGTTAATTATTCTAAGCAAATATAAGGATAGCATCCCCTTGCTGGACCTGAGCAGCCGAGGTGGCTAGATAGGCTGAAAGATGATTGTTGGCTCAAGTACACAAGTTAACCTTTTCATGCAGGGTAAGGGAAGTCTACTTTAACCATGCATTTACATTTCAAAATCAACGTGACCGTAGTGCATATATTTTTCAAGTGCCATGTGTCAATGCAGTAAAGATCATGGGGGAGACAAGACCAAATGACTAAGATGCATATAATTGTAAGCATTCACAGTATCAAATATAGGTAGCTTGTATTTAATTGCTAATGCTTTTATGAATAAAACCATTAAAGCTAGTGATCTACTTAATATGTATTTCTTGAAGATATTTAAAGCCTCTAAATCTGAGAAAATAAAAGCCAAAGACTACCTCTATAATATGACAGACAACATCACCCTTGAAATTATCTACAAGCTATTATGTTTAATTATAATAATAATTGACGCAACACCCTTGCATATAGTTTATGACCTATTTATGAATATGCAAGCTACTTATATTTGATTTACATAGATCACGAGGGACACAAGGCAGCATGCCCAAAATGCATATAAATTGTTTTATTGAAAAAGAACTTTATCATTAAATATTTAAAATATTGTACCATTATGGAGGAGTATAACCTGAAAATTGCACTTATCGGATAATTGTAATCTTTCCTTTGGTGATAAAAAAAAAAAAACAAATGGACAATTAGAAAGAAAATGACAAGTAGCTGAATTTGGCAGGCCAAATCAAATGTTACTATCCTATGATCTGTATGATTTCCAAGCTACACGCCGTTCATAACAGCACCTAATATGAATGGCATGAACTTTTGTTCATTCAAGCTACACGCCATTCGTAACAGCACCTAATATGAATGGCATGACTTGATACTGGACATAGGACATTCATGTATAGGAGGCCAATTATTCAAGAATCCGGATCCTCTGATGTGGACCAATGAAAAGGCCCCAAGCAGGGTTTTCCTACTTGGCAGCCAACGGAGGATCCGGAGCTGCAGGGCTTCAAATTAGATTGATTGGATCATGACAGGAAGATCCCCATAGCAGAAGGGTTGTGGAGTACAAATAAACAGTTGAACCAAGACAACTACACCAACAACCCACATCCAACTAAGAAAAGGACCGCATTGTTGATATGTGTGTGGTGCCAGGTGTGTGAGAGCCTATTACAGCTCGATCTGAACTGAACCCCTATAACCCAAGCACCGAATTTGATAGAGAGACCGTGAGCAGTCGTCAATGACGCCACCAATTTAAAGCACTAGAAAAGGACCTACAAAACAAGATTATAAACATAAAGACGGAAGGCACATGCCACTCAACACCTTCAAGCCACAGGATCAATGGGGGGAAGAAAACAAAGAAGCATACATACCCTCTGATTGAAACGCAGCAGGACAAGTCAACCCCTGGCCAGCCCTGTGAAAAGCATCAGCGCCCAGGGTCTGATCCTCCAGACATGAATAACAAAAGGCCAGCAGCCAACAAACACCACACCTACAGCTCACAGACCACATACCAATCAAGCACCATTAATAACACCATTTGCTGACAGTAACAACCCACGGACCTCCGTGCATAAACAAACAATGTCTGCAGCTCCATCCAGCAATCACATGGCAAAAAGCCCCAAAAACATAAGGGTAAATGGATGAAAGGCTGACCGCAAATCAGATAGCTGAATCTCAGCCCCACGAGAACAGGGCCATATGTCATTCCTATAATCCATCACCAGCCCAGCAAATAGCTGACCAAAGGCAAATAGCATTCATAACATCTCCGAGCTGCCCATTCAATCAGATCCACCACCAGCAGCTGCCCATTCAACACAGCCTCCTCCAACAATCAACAACAGGACAGCTTCCAAAACATTCATCTACAGAGGTCTCCATCACCGCCCGTAGTCAGCGCCCATCATACGCCATCTATAGCAAGAGAGAACAATATACCAAGTTGATACGGCAATTGCCATCACACCAGCAACTGTCAGGGAGGCACAAAAGGGTGCTGTGAAGCATGATGTTCAGTGATTGAAGTGACGTCACCAAAGTTTTTGTGGGCCCATCATGATGTATATTTGTATCCATACCGTCCATCCATTTGGAGAGAACATTTTAGGTCATTAGCCAAATAATTAAAAGGCACATCCAAAGCTCAAGTGGACCAGCACAGAAAACAGTGGGGGATTGAACGCCTACAATTAAAAACGGTCGGGCTTCTAGGCTGGGCTTAAAATTCATACCCACATCTCCATTCAGCCCAGCCCAGCCATGCCCATTAGAAAGGGCAATTTTGTAATATATATATATAATAGGTATAATTTCATTTTATTATGTTGTGAGCTTATATGTATTTTGTAACCCTTGATCCATCTAAGAAACACACGGACCCAGCCCAGCAACTATTTTGACTCGTCACAGCCCGGGCATAGCCGAGGCCTACGATGAGCAATGGGCTAGGCTTAATAAAGCTTGGCCTGGTTGGCTTGATCAACTACGCAGGCATACCTACCCACTAACCAATCACTGTGTGGGGGAGAACGCATGAGATCCACGCCGTCCATCAAGCTCGCTCCTTCATATTAAACTCAGGCAGTCCCCACCATAAGGAATAGTTGCAAGGAAACGTTCACCGGTTGTTATGCATGGGCTTATTTTGAAACTCAGGGGAACCACACCATGTGAATTTAAAGGCACATTGTTTTTTTTTTTTTTTTATAGTTAAGCCCACCTGAATATTGGATCAGTGTTATGTTTGGTATAGACGCTTAAGATGAGGTGGCCTATCTGATGGACGGATTGGATCTCATTGATATGAAGTCCTACATCAACGTCAGAAAATAACACACCATTTCTTGTTCTTTTTTGGTACTCTTGGTAGTCTTTACGGTCTGTTTGCATGGTAGTGTGTGGGTGCCACGAACTGATTCTGTAACCTGAAATATTAGTTTCTTTGGTTGTTTTATCAATCCCGCTTGAGGTCCTTCGCCATTAGCCCATAAGTGATGGACCCACCGTTGCTGCATGGTATGATGATCCAACCGTCCACCATGTAGGCATTGAGTTGATGGGTTAATGTTAGAAGATCATATAGGATTGATTTTTGTTTGTTCCAGTCCGAGTGTCCATCTCCAGTTGGACAGACATCAAACCATTGACGGGTCTCTGTACAGATGGACTGTCCAGGATCATCCATCTAGGCGGGCATGTCCATCGTATATCGGCCACGCAATAAACAACAGCTAGCCACGTTCTCAAATCTCAACTGTTCAGATGCATGCAAACATGACATACGATCTCATTGCACTTAGGGCCCGTTTGGATTGTAAGTTACTTACCATAAGCTACTTATTAGCTAAGTAAACTTTTTTTTTTTGTCAGTCATCCAACCCACTCACCCAGTCAGTCCTGCAACGCACCCACTGGTGCTGTCAGTAGCATGGAATTTCACCACTGATGGGTTTCGAAACTAAGACCCCTTGTTGAAACTGGGGAGTAGTTATCTTGGTTTCTACTTAATTAGCAAATAAATCTGTTTGGTAAACAATATGCTTATCAATCAAAAAGTAGAAAAGCATGTTTAATTTGTTTCTAACATCATTTCTCTAGTCCCTTTGGTCCCCGCACATCCACCATCCATCATTTGGGGCCAACCTATGGTGTGGATTGTTCATTGTGTGGACCCCACCTTTGATGTGGGCAATACATCATGTGGGGCCCACCTTAGATGTGGGCCATTTGCACCGTTCTTTATGCAGGGCCCACCTTTGATGTTGGTCATCCATCAGGTGGGCCCACCATCAATATCTATTGCCCATCATGTGGAGCCACCTTTAATGTGGATCGTCCCAAATGCGGGGCCCAACTCTAATGTGGGCCGTCCATCATGCAGGGCCCGCCTTGGATATGGGCAACTCATCATTTAGGCCGACCAATGGTGGGCGTCAATGACCAAAGTTTCCTGATCGTGTGGTCTATTTGAGATTGGATTCTATTTCATTTTTTGGATGGACCAACAAGGGTAGACAGTGTGGATTTCATTTGTACAGCATGTGGCCCCATTACCCAGTGGACCACTCAAAACTAGTTGGAAAAACATATGAATAGCATAAGTAAAACACATCACGCTGGGCAGGGAGGTTTCAACGGTATCATCATTATCATTGTTGCTTCCTGATGTGAGGTCCACCTGAGGTTTAGATCTGCCTCACGTGCTTGCCCCACTCACATCCATACCAGATGGATGGCACAGATCAAATATATCGCAATGGACCCAGCAAGCTGGATAGTCAACATGAGCTCAACGGTTCCCACAAAAATCAGCAGCTATGGACAAGCACCTCTTCTTTTAATCCGTGGTGAAAAAGTAGAAAAGCAAAATAAAGATGCTGAAATACTTAACTGAATTTCAGCGAACAAGCAATGTGATCATTATTTATTAACTAAACTAACTTATCCCAAATAAGTTACTTAACAGCTGCCATCAGCAAGAAAAGCAACTTATTTGGTGTTATCCAAATGGGCCCTTAAAGGCAGGCTTCTTGCCTTGTCTCCACCTGGGAAGTGAAAAGAGAAAATTTCCCCTGTTTATGGTTGTTTAAGGGATTACAGGCCCCACCATTGCAATCAATGGACAGCCAACTATCAAATAGACGGCCCAAAATAAAATAGTCTGTTGACGTGGGCGATATGTTCAAAACTTCTAGATGATATGACAATTCTACTGGCTTAATCGTGCCATGTTCACGGATCTAGGGCGTTGAAACCACATTAACAGTTTATGATAGATGTGCCTTGTGTACTAATTTTAACCATCGAAATTTTGGCTGGGCGTATGAGATCCATGTTCAGTGACTCAACTATTTTTCCAAACCGTTGAAATGATCCAAACCATTGAATTTGTCAAGTAGTTCTTGGGCACTGATCTAAACCGTGGAAACCTTGGCTTCGACATAGTTCAACAATCAAAAGCATTGATTGTTGGAAATAGTGACCTGGGCATCAATCCCAAACCTTCAATTACTTAGCCGATTATGAATGATAAAAATCATTCATTGTACCAAAGAGTACAATGGGCATTGATCCAACCCGTCTAAAAGTTGAACTTGGCTCCTTTTCAATGTTACCCTAGCTAGCCCCTTCTCAATGTGTGACACATTTTCCTGCGTGCGCCCCTCCAAAACGAACAACTGGACGGCTCTGCCATGGATGGCTGTTTTTCAAAGACCACATGAATCTGCCTGCCTCCTCTGACCGTCCCATTTTATAGTTGGGAGAGGGTGTGGGACAACCAAAATATCAGGTCATTCATACCATTAGGTGGGCCGCACACCTTAGAATAAACTGCAACAACCATACAGGAGAACCCCAAGCAGAAAAAAATAATTGAATCAGCCTCATTACCCGTAGGGCTGTCAATGCACTGGGCTGGCCGGCCTCAGGATGGGCTCGGCCTGGAGTATTAGTTCGATGGCTGAAACGGGCTCAAAATTTAGGCCCATTGCTCAATTAGGCCTGGTTTATACAGTGTACAACAATCTGTTAGCCCGGCCTAACTCTGGCTCAGACTAGCCCTTAAGGGTTTACAAGGCAATTCTCTATTAGCCCAGCCTGAGTCTGACTCAGCCTGGCCCTTAAGGGTTTGCAAGGCAATTCCCTCCCTCCGGACCACCCTTGGGCGCAGTCTCAGGGCCAACACAAATAATTCTAGCTGAGCTCAGTCTGGACAATTTTGGCTCACCCATGCCTGAGCTTGACTCAGGCCTACGTTGAACAATGCAGGCCAGGCCTAAGCTGGGAGCCATATTTTGGATGCATCAATTTAACGTCCATGTCACGTATATGAATTTTAAGTAATTTCTTAAGTGGCCGTGTATCATCCATCACTACTCTATCAGAGCATCAAGGTTTTTCTGGACACCATATTTAGGGCTGTCAATGGGCCCCACCTGGGGTGGGTCTCGGCCTGGATTTTGAACTGTTTTGGGCCGGGACGTCAGGCTGGCCCTATTCAAAATTCTGATTTTTCAGGCTCATTCCCGGCCCATTGACACCCTTAACCATATTTAAAATCGACCAAACCCTAATAGGTTCCCTTAGTGGGGTATGGATACCCCGAAACCCAAAGTGAACCTGATCAGTTGACAGCCTGACAATGGTATCTGAGTAGATTCAACTACGTCTAGCAATGGGCTCTGGCTCCATGGCTCACTGGTAGACAAACTCTGTTTCAACTGACATCAGGGGATCCATTGCCCATGTGGTGTGGGTGTGGGATGTGGATGTGGTTTAAAAAAAAAAAAAAAAAAAAGGTCTGGCAATGGATATTCATTTACCCCATTGATCGATAAATCCAACCCGGAAAATTTGGATTCATATATGTGCTTTCTACCCGATAACCCCACTTCTAAGTGCATTCCCTCTTTTCTGTTATATAAAATCCAATTTTACTTAAAAAAAAAAAAAAAAAAAAAAACCACTTCTAAGTGGGTCGTCGAATATGGAAATCACCATATATATATTTGCTTACCGAAATACCTGAGGGTATTTTTGTAGTTTAATATTTTGTAATATTAACAAATATTAAATCGTTATATAATTAAAATACAAAACTATACAATGGCCGTATTTTAACCAACAAGTGTTCATAAATCAGAGGTTAGAACCACTCTGATTTTGGGACTGGAATAGAGACAGCGGGTCATATTAAGCATTTTTACGCTTATGTATTAAGCATTGTACTCTGCCACACTACCTAAATAGTGTCAGAATACGAGTTCCCTAGTACGTACTCATGGTTTAAAAAAGCACTCTCACCTTATGAACTGAGAGGATTTACATATAGAACATGGCTTGGCCAATAGAGCTCAGGAAAGGATTTATGTAGAATATGGTGTGTGGCCCACAGAGGTTGAGGTTTTTACGCGCTGCCTGAAAGATTTTACACTTCTGAACAAGTTTGCTTATGCCTAGCCTTTTAGGAGTTACAACGTGTTTTAGAAGGAGATGTGTAAACAAAAGCTCTATGATGCTTACCATGATGTCTATGTGACATCCACTCAGGCCATCACTTTCTCCAGCCCATGTTTTATTTCATGAGCCTAAAAATGAGGTGAATCTAAACTCCAAATGGGCCACACCATCAGGAACAACATAGATGGAAATGCTCATCATTGAAACCATTTTGACCTGGGCTTAAAATTCATACCCATATCTCCATTCAGCCTAGCCCAGCCCAGCCCAGCCATGCCCATTAGAAAGGGCAATTTTGTAATATATACAATATGTAGAACCCCATTTTATTCTCTTGTGAGCTTATATGTATTTTGTAACCCTTGATCCATCTAAGAAACACTCGGACCCAGCCCAGCAACTAATTTGGCTCGTCACAGCCCGGCCATAGCTGAGGCCTAAGATGAGCAATGGGCCAGGCATAACAAAGCTTGGCTTGGTTGGCTTGACCACCTACGCAGGCATACCTACCCACTAACCAATCACTGTGTGGGGGAGAGCGCATGAAATCCACGCCGTCCATCAAGCTCGCTCCTTCATATTAAACTCAGGCAGTCCCCACCATAAGGAATAGTTGCAAGGAAACGTTCACCGGTTGTTATACATGGGCTTATTTTCATACTCAGGGGAACCACACCATGTGAATTTAAAGGCCTTGGGCAGATTTTACATTGTTTTTTTATAGTTAAGCCCACCTGAATATTGGATCAGTGTTATGTTTGGTATAGACGCTTAAGATGAGGTGGCCTATCTGATGGACAGATTGGATCTCATTGATATGAAGTCCTCCATCTACGTCAGAAAATAACACACCATTTCTTGTTTTTTTTTGGTACTCTTGGTAGTCTTTACGGTCTGTTTGCATGGTAGTGTGTGGGTGCCACGAACTGATTCTGTAACCTGAAATATTAGTTTCTTTGGTTTTGTATCAATCCCGCTTGAAGTCCATCGCCATTAGCCCATAAGTGATGGACCCACCGTTGCTGCATGGTATGATGATCCAACCGTCCACCATGTAGGCATTGAGTTGATGGGTTAGTGTTAGAAGATCATATAGGATTGATTTTTGTTTGTTACAGTCCGAGTGACCATTGACGGATCTCTGTACAGATGGACTGTCCAGGATCATCCTTCAAGGCAGGCATCTCAATCGTAGATGGGCCAGTCAATAAACAACAGCTAGCCACGTTCTCAAATCTCAACTGTTCAGATGCATGCAAACATAACATAAGATATTCCCATTGCACTTAAAGACAGGCTTCTTGCCTTCTCTCCACCTGGGAAGTAAAAAGAGAAAATTGCCCCTGTTCATGGTTGTTTAAGAGATTACAGGCGCCACCATTGCAATCAATGGACAGCCAACTATCAAATAGACGGCCCAAAATAAAATGGTCTGTTGATGTAGGTGATATGTCGAAAACTTCTAGATGATACAACAATTCTACTGGCTTAATCGCGCCATGTCGAAAACACACGAACAGTTTATGATAGATGTGCCTTGCGTACTAATTTAAACCATCGAAATTTTGGCTGCACGTATGAGATGCATGTTCAGTGACTCAACTATTGTTCCAAACCGTTGAAATGATCCAAACCATTGAATTTGTCAAGTATTTCTTGGGCACTGATCTAAACTGTGGATTCATTGGCTTCGACATAGCTCAACAAACAGAAGCATTGATTGTTGGAAATAGTGACCTGGGCATAATCCCAAACCCTCCAAATGTTAACTTAGCCGATTATGAATGATAAAAACCATTCATTGTACCGAAGAGTAGAATGGCCATTGATCCAACCCTTCTCAATGTGTGACACATTCTCCTGCCAAAGCGAACAACAGGACCGCTCTGCCATGGATGGCTGTATTTCAAAGAACACATGAATCCGCATGCCTCCTCTGATTGTCCCATTTTATCGTTGGGAGAGGGTGTGGGACAACCAAAATATCAGGCCATTCTACCATTGGGTGGGCCACACTATAGGATAAACTACAACAACCATAGGAGAACCCTTAAGGAGAACAAATGATTGAATCAGCCTGATTATTCGTAAGGCTGTCAATGCACCCACCCGGCCCACCTCACGATGGGCTAGGTCTGGAGTATTAGTCCTGAGGGCTGGCCCCTTACTCAATTAGGCCTGCTTTAGACAGCGTACAACAATCTGTTAGCCCGGCTGAGTCTGTCTTAGCCTGACCCTTAAGGGTTTACAAGGCAATTCTCTATTAGCCAAGCCTGAGTTTGACTCAGCCTGGCCCTGTAGGGTTTACAAGGCAACTCCTTTCTGGATCAACCCTTGGGCTCAGGCTCAGGCCCAACATAAATATTTCTAGCTGAGCTCCGGCTGGACTATTTTGGCTCGCTCATGCCTAGGCTTGGCTCAGGCCTATGTTGAACAACGCAGACCGGGCCTAAGCTGGGAGCCATATTTTGGACGTATCAATTTAACTTGTATGTCACAGATGCGAATTTTGAGTAATTTTTTAAGCACCCGTGCATCATTCATCACTACTCTGGCAGAGCATCAAAAATTTTCTCTACTACCCATATTTAAAATCAACCAGACCCTAATCAGGTTCCCTCAGTCGGGTATGGATACACCAAAACCAAAAATGAGCCTGGTCTCCTGACAGCCCTGATAATGGAATCTGAGTGAATTCAGCTACGTCTGGCAATGAATATATATGTACTCCCTTGCCCCAACAAATTCGACCCCAAAAATCTGGATTCATATGTGTCCTCTACCCGATAACGCCACTTCTAAGTAGGTCGGATATGGAAATCACCATCTCTGTATTTGCTTACCCAAATACCTGAGGATATTTTTGTAGTTTAATATTTTGTAATATTAACAAATATTAAATCCTAATATAATTAAAATAAAAAATGTACAATGGTCGCATTTTAACCAACAAGTGTCCATATAAATCAGATGTTAAAATTTCTTAAACACTCTGATTTTGGACACGGTAGAACAGAGACTGCGGATCCCATAGTTGTAGTCAGTTTAACCTGCACGAACACCTACGCTTTACCATTTCTATTGCTTATGTATTAAGCATTGTACTCTGCCACACTACTTAAGTAGTAGTCATAATACGAGTTTCCTAGTATCAGAATCTACTCCCTACACCTGCTTTAAGGTAAAGTCTGTAAAATAGCCAAGTTCTATGAAGCCCACAATGTTGTATATGTAACATCCACTCCGTCCATCTGGTTGTGTTATGGACTTATGGTCCCGGGACAAAAAAACCAGCCAGATCGACAACTCAGGTGGGTCACACCACAGGGAACTATGGGGATGGTATGCCAACCATAGGTTTGCGTATGGGGACACCATGATGTGTGCCTTTCATCAACCTGCTAGTCAAGCGTGAATCACTGAGATCAGCTGAGCAAAAAAAATAAATCAACCTGAATGAAAAACTCAAGCACAACACATTGCTTGAACATTTTAGGAGCAATTTCTCTGTCAAGTTAAAATTTTGTACACATGGTCCAGTAAGCACTCTCACCTTATGAACTGAGAGGATTTACATATAGAACATCGCGTGGTCAATAAGGCTTAGAAATGGATTTACATATAGAACATGGCGTGGCCCACAGAGGTTGAGTGTTTTACACGTTATGTAAAAGATTTTATAGAAAATTCTAGACGAGTTTACCTTTGCATAGCCCTAGTTACAGTGTGTATTAGGAGCAGTGTAAACGAAAGTTCTATGAGACTGACCATAATGTCTATGTGACATCCACTCGGGCCATAAATTTCTCCAACCCATGCATGTTATATGCCATAAGCCTAAAAATGAGGTGAATCTAAACCCCAAGTGGGCCACACTATGGATAGAAATGCTCATAATTGAAATCAATTTGGATCCGATAGCTCTTATATGGGCCCAAGAAGGTGAGGGAAAAAATGAAAATTTAGCACATCCAAAACTTTTGTAGCTCAGTAAGGTTTCGACGGTTAGCATTCAATCCCACTGAATTCATCTGATTTTTAAGTGACCGTAGTAACATGAGCTCAAGCAACTGATGGACCGAGTGAATAAACACTAACTTCAGTGGGACTACAAAGTTTTTTGTTACAAGACTCCTTGTAAGTCTCTTTGTCTCTCTCTAGATGTGACTTGCCTGTGCCCTTTCCCATGGGAAGTTCCTGTTGTTGGAAGCTATACGAGGGCGCATATTAGGTACTACCCCCACCAGGACGTAGGTAGAGATTGACGGTCCTGTCAGGGGATCTGTGGGGCCCACCAAGATGTATATGTTTTATCCACCCTGTGCATCCATTTTGACCAATCATTTTAGGCCTTGAGACAAACACAAGGCAGATTGAAGGCTCAAGTGGACCACACCACAAGAAGCAGTGGTGATTGAAATCTGACTGTTGAAAACTTATTGGGGGACACAGAAGTTTTGGATCAAACTGATATTTATGTTTTCCCTTCATACGTGTCTATGTGACCTTATGAACAGGTTGGATGTTAAATAAACATCACGGTGGAGTGCTAGGGAGTTTTCAACGGTAGGAGTTCAATCCCCACTGCTTCTTGTGGTGTGGTCCACTTAAACATTCAATATGCCTCATTCTTGGAATTGTGGACTAAAATTATTGTTCAAAACAAATGGACAGTATGAATAAAACATATACATCATGGTGGGCCCCACAAATCCCCTGACAGGACCGTCCGTCTCTGCCTACGATCCTGGTGGGGGTAGTACCCAATCCGCGCCCGCTATACGAGGCCCACAGAGATGCCTGTGAGAAATCCAACTCTGTTCATCAATTTCTCAAGCTAACGATAGGACAGGAGACTTCAAGAATCAGGCAGATTCAAAACTCAGGTGGATCACACTACATGTTACAACCGGGATTGAATGCCCACCATTGGAAACTTTATTAGGGCCACAAAAGTTTTTGGATCAGATGATATTTGCGCCCACAGTTTTTCCCAGCAGTAATAACCTTATGAATGGTTTGAATGGCATACAAACATCAAGGTGGTGTACCTTCCTATTATCACTGTTACCTGTTGTATGGCACACCTGAATTTAAGTCCCCTTTCCTTCACAACCTGATTATAATTCAAAACCTGAGAAACTGGACCTGCAAGATGCATTTGTTAACAGAATCAATTTGAATCTGATATCTTATTGGGCCCGTATTTGAACTTGGCAACTCCAGATTTCTTACATGGGCCCGTCTTTGAACCTGGGAATTCCAGATTGCTTAGTTGGATGGCTTGTATGTGTGCCAGTATTAGTTGGATCCGCAGTGCAACTCAATCCTGATCAGTTGATAGTGCTGATGGTGAAATCTGACTGGCTTATCAACATGCACGTGCTAAAAATAGGGGCTTCAACACATAACATTGTCACACACATGTGAGAGATTTGGTACACTTATTGGTTGACGATGGGGTCCTCATTATGAACATAACCTTTTCCAAAAAGATCCACTCATCAAGTGGGCCATGTTCAAACACTCAAAAACTCAACTCCACCATCAATTAATTAATTTAAGTATTTAGTTGAAACGCACCTGCTTACAATTCCTTGCAGCATGGGATACGGTAATTATGAAAATTTATCTACTTTATAAACACGGTGAGAGAAGGAGAGAGATGATGGCAGTCATTGGCTAAGGAAAAAAAGCCTATGGAGTCTATTGCATGAATAAATGATAAAACGTGCTTGATGGGCCGAAGGTCGTTGCTTGCTTGGCATTGAAACATTGAGTATGGGTCATTCCCAATTTCTCCTCACCATCAATTACTTTTATGCATCTGTTACCAACCATCTTTGATAACTTTTATACAACTGTAACCAACCTCTTTAGTAATCCAGGAGTGGATTAGGTGAGACCTCCGACTCAGCCAAGACGGTGTGGCCCTTATTGATATATTTATTCTATATCCACCTTGGCCATCCATTTTTTCAGATTATTTTAGAGCATAACTCAAAAGGTGAATTAATAGATCCGGTTCTAAGGTAGACCATGCGTTAGGAAAAAAGTAACTTATTTGGTGGCATCCAAATAGGCCCTTATTGGCCCGAGTCATGAGATAGGACATCTACAAGGTGCTGGTTTGCTTGGCTGATGAGCAGGCTCCCGCCCATTGACGAGTGGTTACTGTGTTTTCGAGGCATTGGGAAACCACACTACCTTTTGATGTAGAGTGGGTTGCGGGCATTTTCATGATGATGATGAACCAAAAGAAGGAGCCCAAGATCAGAAAGAATCGACAGTTGACAGCATAGTTCGACCATTCGAATACCTTGGTAGATTGGTCAAACTAGATCAAATACCTATTGAGAAGGGTCCGAATTTCAGTCCAACTCTCTGGACAAATTTTATCACTTTCGACCGGTCAACCGATCAAAATCCATTGGAATTACACAGAGAGTTAGGTTAACTCTCTGGACAGTTTGGACCACTTTCGACTGGTCGACTGATCCTGTCGACCAGTTGCATCTCAACTTTGACAAGTTGACAAGTCGACGAGCTCCGCAATTTGGCATGATTTCTACAGATTTGTTTCTGTTTTTTATTAGGATTTTTTCTTTATGCAATTAGGATCTCTAGAGTTTTATTATCAGTATTTAAGGATGCTAAAGACGTTGTTTAAATTATCGTTCATATTATTATCAATTAAATTTTAATTTATTTCTATTTTATCTTGTGGATTCGAGATTTTTCTCATGGATTCGAGAAAGCCCTGTTGAGAAGTCTAGGGAGATCCGTAAATTCGGAGTAGTTATCCCATGAGGAAGATAATAATTGACCTTATGTTCTTGACACGCTAATAGCCATCGTGTGCTTGAACTGTCGAGATGATTGGTTCTAACCATGGAACATATGAATTTTGAATGTGAACCATTCTTAATTTCTCATGATGGTGCATAACTGTGATGATCAAATGTAGAAGTTGTATAGCCTACTCGATGTGAATAAAATTTTCTTCCCTCATAAATAAAAAAAAGAAAAAAAAGTGAAGCAATAACACCGGGAGTATCAGACTTTCTATTTTCTTGAAAATAGCTCAATTCTTTGTGCAATGTTGAAATTGTTGTGCTTGGAATTCAGAGACCATCTGGAAATTAAAGTGTATCAGCCCCACATCTAATGGCCATTGTCAAAGTCATGCATACATGGTGTGATGCGTGTTCATCTCTAAGTGTTGCTCTTTAAGAAAATTGAACGTACCGGTGTTTGTAATTGTAAGATATAAATGAGAAGTGGGCCACTTCATGCCCTATAATCCACTGGAAAAATGAATGAATGGCATGGATAAAACACATGCATCATGATGACACCCGTAGAGCATTTCCAATATTGACTAGGACCATTTTGTGCACTGAAGGGGTCACTACAAAATCTAAGTCCAATTTTATGACGGTTCTTCTAGACAATGGGCCCACTAAACTGAAAATTCGATATTGACAAAAGGAGAAATGAGTGAAGTCAAAAGCTATGGGGAAAAACAGGTGCATTGGACCCTTTTGCATGGAAAAAGGGTAGCACGTGCTTGACCCACTGTTCACAGTTGGAAAAAGGATATCACATGCTTGACCCACTGTTCACAGTTGGAAAAAAGGATATCACGTGCTTGACCCACTGATCACCATTACGTGGTTGGGCTACTTAGATTTGTGGTTGTAACCTTGGAATTAATGAATATTGAATGTGGACCATTCTTAATTTGTCTTGACCGCCTGTAAGTTTGGCGATCGCGAGCCAGTTTTATACTATACTTCTAAGGAAAGCACTACACAGAGTACCATACTTTCTATTATCTTAGAAATAGCTCAATTTATTTGCAATGTTGAGATTGTTGTGCTTGGGATTAGGAGAGAATTTGGAAAGAAATTTGATTGTTACTCAGTACCATAAATCTTTTATTGTATTGTGTAAACTTTGTTGGGACCACCGTCAATGTATGTTGTTTATCCAAACGTCCGTCCATTTTTCTGCAGGAAACGGTGGGAATAATGATTTACACGGTTGAAAACTTGCTAGGGCCTGTACTGATGTTTATTTGTCATCCAATATGTTCATAGGATCACGAAGACATGGATGAAGGGAAAAAAACAAATATAAACTTGATCTTCTGTCGCCCCCAAAAAATTTTCAACAGTAGACCTTCAATTCAAACTGTTTCTATAGTGTGGTCCACTTGAGCTTTGGATATGCTTTATTTTTGCGATCAAGCGATAAATTATCTGATAAAATGGATGGACGTATTGGATCATATACATAAATCACTGTGGACCCATAGAGTTTTCTCAGGCAATCTGCTTCCATTTGCGAAATTAAAGTGTATCGGCCCCACATTTACTGGCCATTGTCAAAGTCATGCATTTATGGCGTGACTTTAAGTGTGGCTCTTTAAGAAAATTAGATTAACAGGAAGTGAGCCACTTGATGTCACCTCTCATGAATGGTGTCTGTGGGCCATTTGGATGCCACCTAATAAGTTTTTTAACCTATGTAAGTCAATAAATTAATTTTTTTAACTTAACGGGATGGAACGCCCGGCCATGGGAAGCTTTGTGGGGGATGGGGGTGATATTTGTGCCTACAGTTTGTCCCAACCATAATAATCTTATGAACAGTTTGGATGGAAATTAAATATCATGGTTGGCTCTAAGGAGGTTTCAATGGTGGACCTTTCCATTCTCACAATTTCCTAATCGTGTGGCCCAACTAATTTGAGTCCACCAGACTTAATGGTGAACCAAATCCAGCTGAATTCGGACAGATAGCTCATGTCGACAACTCCAGATTCTTTAATCGGATATGATACACCATGTGCAAGTCAGATAACGCTGATGACAAAATTTAAGTGGGTTATCTTATCAACTTGCATATGTGAACAAGGTCTTCGCAACATATGGATCGTTTGCGGCACACATGTGAGAGATTTGGTATATTCCTTGGTTGAGAATGAGGTGCCTACTATAAACATAACCTTTTTCAAGAAAATCTACTTATCTAGTGGGCTATGTTCAAACAAGCAAAACTCAACTCAACCATCGATATTTAATTAATTTAAGGATTTAGTTCATAATAACACTTTAAATTAAATTTGTTGAAAATACATATACTAAAAAGAAAAAAGAAGAAGAAGAAGAAGATACTGGCTTTGTATGGCGTGCTTGTAGTAGGTTTTTGCCGTGTCTGACCAGGCCGCCTGCTATATCTCATCGTACTCATTTTTACTTTTGTAACCAAAATAATAGTTGGGTGGGTGACTAACTTGAGTTTCAACATTATCATGGGTTCGAGTACCCATTGTGGGGTGTGTGGTACCCATTGTGGGGTGTGTGGTTGTGAGGGTGTGTGCGTGAAAATAAATAAATAAATAATAATAATAATAAATAAATAAATAAATAAGTAAAGAGTAACTTGAGTTTACACTCGTAATAAAAATGATTGATGGAGTAACTTCATAAGCCTGGTCACAAGAAGTGTGAGTTTCAAATTAAGGCACATAGTTTTAAAACTATGGCAAATAAAAATTGAGTCTTTTTGTAAATGTTATCAAGCATAGTATAACAGCTCTTCTTATGTGTGTTGATCATATGAATCATTCATTAGGTGGGCCTTACTATGCATATCATAATTCCAAATCTCGATGGCTCGATGCAAACTCACCTAAGTCAACTCGATTAGAGATGATTTGGAGCCAAGACTCTTGGAAACTCGCTAACAAGCCTAACTCAGGAATCTACTTTCACCATAGGAGTGTTAGAGCCAAGACTCTTGGAAACTCGCTAACAAGCCTAACTCAGGAATCTACTTTCACCATAGGAGTGTTAGAGGGAGCTGACTCGGTAAACAAAAAGCTCTTTAGTGCTCACCATGGTAACTGTATGGATCAACTTCACGAATCCGGTCTTCTTTTGTCTCTCTTCGGTCTGGACACTTTTCTCTTTCTCCAAACTCTCTCTCTCTCTTTCTCTGGGAACGTATTAGGTTAACTCTAATCCCACAAAGCAATGTTTATATAGCACTTAAGCCGGAATTAGAAATAAATTGTGCAAAAATGCTATACATGGGTTTGCATCACACTAGCCACCTGCCTCACACGGGTGGGACCCGCCTCACACGGGCCGCTCACCTCGAGTGTGCCCCCATTTCACACAAGCCACCCCACTCGAGCCCGGTGTGAAAATGTCCCTACATTAATCATCCCTGGTGAGGAGTCTCGAACATGAGACCTCCCGCTCTATTACCACTTTAACGCAGGACTACTAACCGCTTGCTCTAAAAGCTTGAATTGATAGAGCGTGGAGAATCAATCCCTTTATCTCATGGCTTAGGCTCCTGCTTCACATAGTCCAGGCCATCAACCGAACCCTCCTTCACGACATATTTCATGTTCCCAAGATTTCCTCAAATTTGATCTCCGTTAGTCAGCTTACTGATCAAAATTGCTTAGTCATGTTTCTCCCTGATTATTGTTTTGTGCAGGATCTGACAACGGGGAAGGTGGTTCAGAAGGGTAGAGGGAGCGTACGTCTCTTCATGCTAGATTTTGATACGTCGGTGACACAAGGCCATGTTTTTTGGCACCATTCGATACTGGCATTTTAATGAAAAACTGGAAGTGGAAGTTATGTCATTGTCGTCTTAGCCATCCACATTCTGACCGATTGCTTCATTTGTTTTCTTCTTGCATGTTGGATACCTTGAAAGCTAACAAATCTGTTTTGAATCTTGCTGCTTATCTAAAAGTAAATGTGTTCAGTTCTCTTTAAGCACAACTCGATCTACTTCTATATTTGAGCTTATCCATACTAATGTATGGGGGCCTTCCCCTATTTTATCTATGTATTGGTTGTAAGACTCCATTAGGTGGGCCACACATGATCATCAGTTTAGATCATGACCGTTGGATTATTCAGATTGAGCGATTCAGTGGGCCCCACTATAGTTGTGATCATTACAAATAGGTTTGGGGCGGGACGCTTGAACCATGTTCCCTATACGTGGTTATTAAGCCTGATATGGAAACCTACGGTGTGGAGACCCTAGAGGAGAGAAGTGTGATGGGTAAGCTTCTCTGGCCCTCTTTCCTATAAATATATGTCTTGGTCCCCTCACCAACACACAAGAGAAAACCCTAGTCCCATTGAGTGGTTCTCTTAAAGGTGTAAGGTGCGGAAGACCAAGAGTTCTTCTCGGCAACACGACGGCATCGGGAATGTCTTCCCAATCAGGTACGCCTTTAAGATTGCAGTAGGGAATCTCCATTGTTGATGCATAGACGATCCGATTATTCCGCATTATGTTTAAGTTTCACAGTTGGTATCAGAGCCTCCTATGCATCGATGTGGTAGATTTTGTAACGGGTTTTCAGTTTTTTCGCCATATCGTATATAGCAGTTGTTACTGCAATTAGTGAAATCGGTTTATGGCTTTTGGATTGAGGATTTTCTGAAAACCTTAAACGGAGATAGTCTGCAATGAGGAGATAATCCGGAACCGTAATGGGCTGAGATGATTGCAGCACTGCTGCCATTGGCCGTTGATTCCAATCGGAACCGTAATCGATGGCGGCAGCGACCCTCTGATTATACAGATATTCAAAAAAAAAAAAAAAATCGGTGATCCGCGGCCGGATCTAAGAATACCTCTGAAATCAGCCACCATGAATGGTCGTCATCCGCCACCTTTGTGGTGTTGTTATCTGGACGGCCATAGCGATCACGGGACCGTTGCCATCATCGACAGATCTTGTCGCAACTCGGCCCATCTCAATCGTTAGAGACAGCAGCGGTCTGTCGATAGATGCTGGAAGTCAATCTCAGCCATTGATGACCTCCATTGTTATCGGCTGCCAAATCAGATCTGGATTTTCTTTGAATATACAGATCAGATCCTCACCCGATCTTGAATATCCAGATCTTGGAGAAGATGGTATCAGATCTTGAATATCCACGGCCATTGATGGCGGCAGCGGCTTCATGTCAATATAAAAAAAAAAAAAAAAAACCCATCTTCTGCGGCAGCGGCTGCGGAGATGGTGCCGTGGGAGCATCAGGGCGGCATCGGCTGCCGTCGCCGCTGTGTGAGATTGCCGCCATCATCGGCCAGCAATGGCTGACGGCGGTGACACCCTGCCCATCTTGGTGACTTCTCTTCCAATTACCCATCAGTTGTTCTGTGGTGCGCCAGCGGTGCCGTTGTCGGCGCTGATGGAGATGACGACAGCCAGGGTCTCATCCGGTTGGAGTGCTGCTGGCGGCGGCTAGGGTTTCCAAGATCAGAACCGGCCGCCATGAAATCCGGAATGGATTATGTACCGCTAGGGTTCTTTTGGGGTGCTATGGCTGGTGATGTGGAAATTCGGCGACTACAGTGGCTGGCAATTTCCAAATCTGGTGTTTTCCAGTTTTGGGAAATTTTTTAATAAAGGGAGACAGCTAGCCCTCGCTTCTCCAGTGCGTTGGGCTTTGAGCCTCATCTGGGTCCTAATCTATGGGCCTCATTCCACATACTCAGGCCCACGATCATTGGGTCGGTCCAGTGGCCCAGGTCTAGCGCTCGACCCAATTCAGTCCGGCTTGGGTCTAGCGGCCTGGTTCAGTCAATCAGGCCCGGATTGGCCCGTCTAACAGGGTCAGGCCCGGTCCAATGAGTCCGGCCCATAAGCGCATTTCAGGCCTATTTCAGTAGGCCAGGCTCGATGGGCCCATTCCAATGAATAAAAACCGCCAGCCTGGCCCAAGCCCATTTTTAGGTGGCGTGGGTTTCTTAACGTGTTGCATTGAAAGATGACCTATGGAGGGCCTGCTTGATGGCCATATTAGGCCCAACCTTGGCAGATGACGTTGGGCTCATGGGCTTGTCTACTGGATCTGTTGTTGGGTCTTCTTACATGTATATATATGGGCCATGTCTTGGGCCCATTTTGAGACTTGAATTCAGAATATGTTTGAGTTTCTTTTGGGCTTGTGGATGGGGTTCCTTGAATGGCTGGAATGGGCTGATTTTGGGGTCTGTTTTCAGTATATGTTAGGCCTGTTATTAGCCTATTCTATGCCCTTTTTCAAGGACAGTTTAAGGCCCATCAGATGCTTGTTATGAGCCCAACCCTTGGGCATATTGTCCATTCACTCTTTGGACATTGTGCGGCCCGCTTTAGTTAACTTGGGCTTGTTGATCTTAACCATTTAAATTGTGTATACTTGGGTCATCCTTCCAGTACAAGTAAAAGCCATATATATATAATTGATGGTTGGTATGTTTTACTTAATGGATGGGCCAAGTAAATCAGATGAAATGGGTTGGATTTCCAAGTGATTTTCATTGGGCTATTGGGCCTGTATATTTGATCCAGCATATGGACTCTCTTTTGAGCCTGTTTCCAACAGGTTTTGGGTCTGTTTCCAGCAGAGTTGGCATACTTTTGGGCCCTGGTCTGGGCCTTCATTGTAGGCCTAACCCATGAGACATGGTGTCTTATTACTTCTTTTGGACTTTGAGGGGCCCACTTTAGGTACTTGGGCCCATTATTCAATATGAAGTAAACCATTGTATTGGTATACCTGGGCTGTCTTTTAGATTCAAATAAAACCTAACATATGTTTATGGTTGGTGGGTTTTACTTTGTGGATGGCCTAAGTAATCAAATCATCTTGGTTATAACTATTAAGTTCAAATTTGGTCTAAAATAGAGCCATTACCCATTTTTCATGGTTGATATTCAGGGTCGACCATTAAATATAATCCAACCATCATTCAGTTAAAGTTGTTTAAGCCTATGGGCGACCAACATCAGCCGTGTCTTGGGCCGAATCAGAACTTTTGCAGTATGGTCTGTTGTGGGCAAGACCATTAAGCAATCCTTGAGTCTAGGAGTGGGGATTGGAGCTTATTGTGTTAGCCACCAAAGTGACCTCAATTGGCAAAGATTTCTACTTCTAGACTTCTGTACTTGGAATTCAGTAACCCTCCATTATAAGATTGCATTCAGTTGCGTTCATACCCAGGCGAGCGATGGTCAGAACAAAGAAGTATCATCGTTTGGCTAGGTGTGAGCGGGATGAAGTGATTGGTGATGGTGATATAGGTATGAGAGATTCATTTCACCCAAAGGTGATGGACGTCTTAGATTTATTTCACTAGCATAGATCAGCTTCATGTTCAGTAGAGCTTCCTGTATGTTATAATTTCGCCCAAATGAGGAATTGTGATGATACGCTGGGCTCTTGCCAGATTTTGATGATTATGGCCCACCATCATTTTGGGTCATTTGATTGAAGGCCCAAATCAATCGAATGAATATACATGCATGATATTTGTGGTTTATGTTTATGCATTGTTATATGGGACTTGTTTATTAATGTGAGTTTTATGCTTTGAATGTCCAGCTATGACTGTTTCCAATATTCCAACACAATTCAATTTCATACCTTTACTTACTGGGTCCAACTATTCCAAATGGAAGTCGTCCGTTGAAATAGTCCTAGGTTGCATGGACTTGGACTTGGCCCTGGAGGAAGTAGAGCCTCCTACTCCAACTGATTCTAGTACAGATTCAGCAAAGGCTCACTACAAGGCCTGGACCAAGTCAAATAAGATGTGTCTCAAGATCATAAAGAACTCGATTTCTGAGACCATGCAGGGTGTCATGCCCGACACTGAGAAAGCTAAAGATTTCCTGACTGAAATAGCAAAACGATTTCAGAAATCGGATAAAGCTGAGTTGAGTTCACTTTTACATAAATTGACTCAAGCCACCTATAACGGTCAAGGAAATATCAGGGAGTACATTGGTGGATTGTCTGATGTGGTGGCTAAAATCCGCGCATTAGACCTTAAGATTGAGGATGAACTCCTGATTTTCTTGGTTCTGAACTCCCTCCCTCCATAATTCAGTCAATTCCAAATCAGCTACAATATTCAAAAGGAAAAGTGGACATTGAACGAACTGATATCTCAGTGCGTTCAGAAGGAAGAGAGACTCAGAAGGTCGAGCAAGACACAAAGTCCACACCTAGTGACATCTGGTCAAGGACGAAAAGGGAATAAGAAAAGAAAGCACACTTCAGGCAAAAGTTCTATGGGTCCTGCGGGTGGCAATTAGCCTAACTCTGGAATGAAAACTCCATATGAATTGTGGACAGGGCGAAAGCTTAGTCTACGATATTTTCGTGTATGGGGCTGTCCTGCAGAAGCCAAACCATATAACCCACATGAAAGAAAACTTGACCCTAGAACTGTTAGTTGCTTCTTTATTGGATACCCAGAAAGGTCAAAAGGATTCAGATTTTATTGTCCATCATATTCCATGAGAGTCATTGAAACTGCGAATGCTAGGTTTATTGAGAACACTGAAGATAGTGGGAGCACAAATTTAAGAGATATTGTATTTGAGGAAGAGCGGATTGTGATTCCCACCACAATCATTTAGAGTAGCATGGTTGTCCGTCCAGCATTGGTTTCACTATTATGTTATTTTCATTGATGATTTCACTCGCTACACATGGATCTGCTTTATGCACTACAAATCCCAAGTTTTTTTGTATATTCAAGCAATTTGCTTCTATGGTCGACACTTAATTCGAGGCCAAGATTTGGACCCTACGTTCTGACTCAGGAGGGGAGTAAAATTTTAGTGCTTCCCTTCTAGATCGTGGGATTATTCATCAGAGGTCTTGTCCCGACACTCCTCAACAGAATGGGATGGCTAAACGGAAAAATCAACACATAGTTGAGACTGCAAAAACATTAATGACTGATATGGTGGTTCCCTGTTCCTATTGGGCTGAAGCTATGTTGCACTCAATCTACTTAATCAATCGCATGCTTACTAAACCTTTAGATAACACTTTCCCTTATTTTGTTTTGTATGGTTCTATTCCTGATTATTCGAAATTTCGGGTCTTTGGATGTCTTTGTTATGTTCACCTTGCCTCTCGTGAACGTCATAAACTTTTATCCAGATCAGTTAGATGCATGTATTTGAGCTTTTGGAGAGACACAAAATGGTTTCTGGTGCTATGGTCTCATTGCCTATTGGATACAGGTCTCTCGTAATGTTATCTTTTTTTTTAACATGTTCCTTTCCATGCGTCGACTGTTACTTTTGCTTCTATGTCTCGATCACTTGGCTTCACTTTTTTTCCTGACATACCATCTGCATCTAGTGTGCGCATCTAGTGTACCCATAAAAATGAGGTGAATCTAAACCCCAAGTGAGCCACACCATCGGGAACAAGATGAATAGAAATGCTCATAATTGAAATCATTTTGAGCCTGATGATTATATGCCATCCAGCCCATTAATAAGGTGATTCCTAAAAAGATGAGGGAAAAACAAAATTTAGGATATTCAAAACTTTTGTAGCCCAGAAGGTTTCAATGGTTGGTGTTCAATCCCATTGAATCCATCTGATTTTTAAGCGAACGTACTAACGTGAGTTCAAGCAACTGATGGACCGAGTGAATGTAAAACAAACTTCAGTGGCCCTGTAAAGCTTTTTCTTACAAGACTCCTTGCATCTCTCTCTCTCTCTCTCTCTCTCTCTCTCTCTAAGTTCCTGTTGTTGGAAGCTATATGAGGCCCATGGATATGCCAGTGAGAAATCCAACTCCGTCTATCAATTTGTCAAGCTAACAATAGGACAGGGCCCATGGATATGCCAGTGAGAAATCCAACTCCGTCTATCAATTTGTCAAGCTAACAATAGGACAGGAGTCCACGAATCAGGCAGATCCAAAACTCAGGTGGATCACGCTACATATGTAACAATGGGGATTGAATGCCCACCATTGAAAACTTTAATAGCACCACAAAAGTTTATGGATCAGGATGGTATTTGTGCCTACAGTTTATCGCAGCAGTAATAACGTTATGAATGGTTTGAATGGCATATAAACATCATGGTGGTGAACCTTTCTATTCTCAGTATTTCCTGTTGTGTGGTGCACCTGAATTTAAGTCCCTTTTCCTTCACAACTTGATTATAATTCAAAACCTCGATCTTGTGAGAAACTGGACCTAGCAAGACGCATTTGTGAACAGAATCAATTGGGATCTGATAGCTCTTATATGGGCCCATATTTGAACCTGGCAACTCCGGATCTCTTATATGGGCCCATATTTGAACCTGGCAACTCCGGATCTCTCATATGGGCCCGTATTTGAACCTGACAACTCCAGATTGTTTATATGGGCCCGTATTTGAACCTGACAACTATGTGTGGATGGCTCGTATGTGTGCCCCTATTAGTTGGATACCTAGTGCAACTCAATCCTGATCAGTTGATAGCGCTGATGATGAAATCTGACTAGTTTATCAACATACTTGCACGTGTGAAAAACAGGAGCTTCAATACATGTAACATTGTCACACACATGTGAGAGATTTGATACATTTATTGGTTGATGATGGGGTCCTCACTATCAACATGACCTTTTCCAAAAAATTCCACTCATCAAGTGGGCCATGTTCAAACACTCAAAAACTCAACTCCACCATCGATTAATTCATTTAAGTTTTAGTTGGGACCCACATGCTTGCAATTCCTTAAAGCATGGGATACAGTAATTATGAAATTTTGTGCATCTACTTTATAAACCCTGTTAGAGAAGGAGAGATGAGGGCCGTCATTGGCCAAGATAAAAAAGCCCATATAACCTATTGCGTGAATAAATGGTATAACTTGCTTGACAGACTGAAAGTCCTTGCTTGCTTGACTTGCAACATCGAGTGTGGACCATTACCAATTTCTCCTCACCATCCATTACTTTTATGCAGCTGTAACCAACATTCTTTGGTAACTTTTATACAGTTGTAACCAACAACTTTGGTAATCCGGGGAGCGGATTAGGTGAGACCAGGGACTCACCCAAGATGGTGCAGCCACTGTCCATCGGTTTATTCAGATTATTTTGGAGTGTGACCCCAAAAATGAAAAAGATAAGAGTTCTCAAGTGGACCATACCTTAGGAAAAAAGTAACTTATTTGGTGGTATCCAAACAGGCCCATAATCTTGTCCTCTTATTCTTGCATGCCATTAATTGGCCGATTTTAGTATGGTTTTTTCAAGGCACAGTAGCAATAGAGTACAGAGCTAATGGATGGACCAGATATTTGACATGGATTTCAACAAGCCAATATGCAACTAGACAAATGGAAAAGTTCCGTACGCTTGCCCACTAGATCATTACTCTTATAATTTATATTAAAGGCACTGTAAATGGAGTTCATCAATTATTATAAATTTTATTATTTATTTTTATGTATAAATTTTATTGTCTTTTCAGAGGTTTTTTTTCTACTTTCTAAATTTAAGGTTTTTTTTTTTTGTTTGTTTAATAGAAGGAAGATGATGTTTTCTTCCTTCCGTAGCCAACACACACCCACTGTACCATGATCCAACCCTGCTAAATATTTTGTCGAGTTGTGTTCTTTTAATTGTGGTGTCTATGATTGTTGATATACATGTGTAGTATTCGAGTTGCATGTTGTATATAATTCACGCATTCTTTCCTAATATATGTGTAGGCTGCATGTATATTATAACCCGAGCACAGAGTCCTGCAATCCTACCTTAATGAGCATATAATACGCATTATCATGTATATGTTCCATCGTTCTCAAGTTCAATTCATGGCACGGTATAATCAAGCTCTTTCAACCACTCATCTATGTATGGGTGTGTACCGTTCAATAGAACTGACTAGCTACTTTTACAACGCACCCTTTTTTGTGCACATTCAGAGAAAATGAAAAAAAATTAAGATTCTTCCCAACAAGATGATGTGGGGAAGGACCTGGTGAGGTCATTGTTAGGAAAACACCGGTAGCGGAAGCAAAAGCCGAGCAACAACATAGCCGAATATTGCGATCAAACGAGCAACGCAATGCAACCAATCATACAAGCATTCAACCACACAAAGACAATCCAATTTTATGAGGAAAAACCCCTCAACGGGTAAAAAACCACGGCACAAAGCGATCCACTATGATTCATAAGATTACAAATATAAACAGCCCACAAGCAAGGAAAACCCAAGCTCTCTCTCTCTCTCTCTCTCTCTCTCTCTCTCTCTCTCTCTCAAAACACTCCCCTCTTCCTAACATAGGAAACTTTGGACACCTTAGGATACATCATAATCTCATATTACACCCCTTTAAATAGGCAAAAATCCAAAACTAGAAACAACTTACACAGATCAGCGTAACTGCGTAAAAAACCGCGTATATAGCCGACCGGTTGGACCCCATGGTCGACCGGTCAGGTATAGTAAAAAATAGCCCAGAGAG
Source organism: Liriodendron chinense (assembly GCA_003013855.2). NCBI lineage: Eukaryota > Viridiplantae > Streptophyta > Magnoliopsida > Magnoliales > Magnoliaceae > Liriodendron > Liriodendron chinense. The sequence goes on along the minus strand of ML058501.1, from coordinate 407,190 downwards.
GAAATTACTAAATTCGTCATGTCTACCTCAACAAGCCGATCCGTCGGATAACCGGTCGGCTCCACTCTTCGACCGGTCGTGACCCGTGAAAACTATCCAGAGACCCGCTGTACACATCAGTCCTATATCCGACCGATCGGACCAGTCTGTCCGACCAGTCATGGGACTCTGTACATGCATAGTTTGAAGGCTCTTCCAACAATCTCCACCGAGGCTTTAAACGTCAAATCAAAACCATCATCGCTTCATCTTAACTTCAACATAGCTTCATCGCTTCTCCTGCCTCCATCAACCTTATCCTTACACTTTCACGCCCTTTACCGCTCTTCTAATGTTTTCCTTGGGCACTTGCCACATATGAGCAATCGTGGATCCTGCTGTCAACCCCACAATTCCACCGTGAAACGTGCTCCTGATCAACTTGTAAAGATAGTCACACCTTTGTGCCTTCATCCACACGAGTGCCCCCTTCATCACTTTACAACAACGATCACGGCTGATGAACCCGCTCCCTTTCGCCTCGATTGCACCAAGAGAGATCACATTCTTCTTTATCTTGGGGACATACTTCACATCTTCCAGTACTCGTTCGATCCTATCGAACATCGTATGTGCACCGTACCAATACCTACCACCTAGCAAGCGTAGCCATCGCCCACAAACACCGATCCACCGTCATATGCCCTGCAGCACAAATGTGACATGAAGCACCTGAATTCAGGATCCACTCTCTACCATGAGATCCCTTGTCGGATACAGTCAGAACTTCACAAAGATCGTCATTGTCCTTTACGGTATTAGCTCCCTCTCCAGAAGAATTTTCAAACTTCTCTTGCTTCATCTTGGGATTTTGACAACCCCCTTCATGTGACCTTCCTGACCATAATTACAGCACAACACCTTGGCTTTTCCATTTATCCTTGGCTTTAGATCTTGATTTTGAATAGTCTCATCATGCTCTGAATCCCTTCCCCTCACAACCAAGACCTCAGAGGAAGAACGAGAACCCACGTCACCGCTTTTCTTTCTCATCGCCTTCGACTGAAAGGCTGAGACAATGGTCTCAACGTTAATTGCTTCCCTCCCTACGCACAAAGAGTCTTTGAATGACTCATATGAATCTGGAAGAGAATTTAACAGGCTGCATGCTTGATATTTGTCTTTCATCGGTTCATCCATCTCCGTCAACTTGCAAACTAGCCGATTAAACGTGCTAATGTGGTCTTTCACATCCGCCCCCTCCACCATCCTCGGGTTAAACAACTGAAGCATCAGATACAGGTAATTCTCTAGAGATTTCTTCGAATAGACCTTCTCTAACTTCGCCATCCTATCAGCCACTGTTTTCTCCTTCATGACATTATAGAGGACATCATCCGTCAGGTACAACATAATCGATGTTTTGACCTTCTTCCCGATCTTCGTCAACCCATCCTCTTTCACAGCCTCAGGTCGCTTTCTAAGAGCTTCACCGACCGGTAGCGGAAGCAAGAGCTGAATACCCACAGCAGAATATTGCGATCAAACAAGCAACACAATGCAACCAATCACACAAGAATTCAACCATACAGAGACAATTCAATTTTACGTGGAAAAAACGTCAACGGGTAAAAAACCACGACACAAAATGACCACTATGATTCAGAAGATTATAGAGATAAACAACCCACAAGCAAAGAAAATTCAAGAAAAAACCCAAGCTCTCTCTCTCTCTCTCTCTCAAAACACTCTCCCCTCTTCCTAATACAGTTAGGAAACCTTGGACACCTTAGGATATATCCTAATTTTGGATTACACCCCTTTAAATAGGCAAAAACCCAAAATTAGAAATAAGTTACGCAGATCCGCATAATTATGTAAGAAACCGCGTATATAGCTGACCGGTCATATCCCATAGCCGATTGGTGTATAGCAAAAAATAGCCAAGAGAGGAAATTACTAAATTCTTCACGTTTGCCTCAACAGTCGACCAGTTGGACCCCACTGTTCGACTAGTCGTGACCCGTGAAAACTGTCCAGAGACCTGTTGTACACACCAGTCCTATATTAGACCAGTGGGACCAGTCTGTCCAACCGGTCATGGGATCCCGTACATGCACAGTTTGAAGGCTCTTCCAACAGTTGATCACTGTCTTCCTCATAGGATGACTACTCTGAATTCATAGAGCTCCCTGGACTCCTCAACAAGGCTTCCTCAAATCCACGAGGGAAATTCTCGAATTAATCCACGAGATGTTTCTCGAATCCACGAGAAGAAAGAGACAAAAGTCTAAAATTTTATTAATAATATGAGAAAGATAACATTAAAAATGAATTTAATAAACCTTATATGACCATAAACAAACCCTAATTCGTATTTACTAAAAATAATAAGTTTTCTCAAATAAAATGTTACTAAAAGTAGTAAACTCCTAACTAAAGACTATTACTAAGTAGAGTCTTTCTAAAACTCATTATTAAGCCAAAAGTAGAAACTTCTAAATAAATAAAACTCTAAAATTAAGAAAATAATCCAAAAAATGAAATTACTAAAAATAGTAACCCCCCCCCCCCCCCCCCCCCCCCCCCAATCTCATTTTAAGCTCTAACTACATATTTTCTTGTGAAATAGACGGACGCGACGGTTGGCCCTAGACGGTCTGTTTTGGTCCAAATCCATAAGTTGCATGTCCCATAACGATACTTGGATCAAAAGTAATGGTTGATTTACGGTTCGCCTTCTTTTAGTCTATCCATGTGACGAATGTGCTTAATCCTTATCCTATATCAGGGGGTCTTCGTTCTACATCAGACTCCTCCACTTGAAAAACACTCGTCCTCGAGTTTCTCATCAAACTTGAGCCATGAATTGCATCTAACCTTTTCAACTGATTTGATTTGCAAGACGCACTTGAGTTCTTCAACAAGATTGATTCATAATACGTGTCCTCAGCTTCTTCCTAGTTCACGATGGTAGGATTCTTTGATTTCTTCTCAGATTGGCACTAATCGACAGATGGATTATTCGTGATGTTGAAGATAGGCTCAACCTGATAAAGATCAATCTCCTGTATAAGGTACAAGTCGTTAGGAAGTTCGGCATAGCTGGGAAGTTCGGCAAGCATAATCGCCTCGAATTCCTGCAACGCTGGCTTGACATCCTCTGGGATGTTCATAAATTATTTCTCTTTTTCCTTTACAACTAAGTATTGATCTCCTCTATCTCCTTAGAATTTTGTACAATCTGTGAGATGTTGGTGGGTTTTTCTTCTTTTCCCTTTTCTAGTTCATTGATTCCTCCCGACCCATTAGATTCTTCAACCAAACCTTTGACAGTTACAGGAGACCGACCCTCCACTTTAGAAGTCTTGATTGGTTTATCGGGGCCCATAGGGATGAATATAGTTTTTTTACCATCTTTGATGAAGATGTATACATTATCTCGACCTCTATTCATGGCATCACGATCGTATTGTCATAGTCAACCAAGTAACATGTGATAAGCTTCCATATCTACAATATCACAAATTACTTCTTCCTTACAATATTTATTAATGGAGAAAGGAATACGACATCGTTCAATTACATTTATCTCGCCGACCTCCTTAATCCATCCAATTGTGTACGGAGAGGGATGCTTTCCTATCTCTAATTGCAGCTTTTCTACCATATAATTTGAAACGATATTATCAATACTTTCGCCATCTATGATCACATCGCAAACCTTTTTACACATGGTGCACCTCGTTCGAAAGATGTTGTAACGCTGTAAATCCTTCGACGTATTCAATAGCTTCTTTATGATAAGAGTAGTAGCATGCGATTCACCACTATTGCATGGTGGCCTGTGATTCATCACCGATGTCGCTCTACGAACAATTAGGTTGCTTTGTACAGTGATCATGAGAGGCTGAATATTGCCTTGAGCAAGGGGTAGAATTAGCGCATCCGCAAGTCGGCCGAGGATTCCCTACAGCCCTTACATGGGTAACTGACTAAAGGATCCCTAGATCACCGTTCATGGGACTGTTGTCCATAACTTCGTTAGTTGCCATCAGCTCGAGGAGAGTCCTCACTCTGATACTAATTGACACGGGGAGGGACGTGGTGAGGTCGATCACCGTCTTCATCACAGGATAACTACTTTGAATCAAAGGAGCTCCTTGTACTCCTCAACGGGGCTTACTCAAATCCACGAGATGTTTCTCGAATTTACAAGAAGAAAGAGACAAAAGTCTAAAATTTTATTGATAATATGAGAGATAACATTAAAAACAAATTTATCAATCTTATATAACCATAAACAAACCCTAATTCGTATTTACTATAAATAATAAGTTTCCTGTAATAAAAGTTACTAAAAGTGGTAAACTCCTAACTTAAGACTATTACTAAGTAGTCTTTCTAAAATTCATTATTAAAAAAAAATAGAAACTTCTAAATAAATAAAACTCTAAAAGTAAGGAAATACTACAAAAATCGAAATTACTAGCTAAAAATAATAATTTTTTTTTCCAAAAATCTCGTTTTGAGTTGTAACTATGTGTTTTCTTGCGAAATAGACTTATGTGACCCACTTTGTGGGTCGGTTGGCTCTTGATGGCCTGTTCTGGTCCAAATCCATAAGTTGTGCGACCCTAACTATACCTTGATCAAAAGTCATGGTAGATTTACGGTTCGCCTTCTTTTTGTCCATCCATGTGAAGAATGTGCTTGATCCTTATCCTATATTTGGTCGGGGGTCCTCGTTCTATATCACGAGAGGAACCACTTGTCTTACAATTCATTGTTGGATGAAATAAGTAGACGAGAAACTTTGTCAATGTACATTGCAACTTGTATTGTTTGCTAGTCGTAATTCATGAACCCAATGAGAAAAGGAGAAACGATGGTAGTGAAAGCCAAGAAAAAAAAAGTGCATGGGACCCTTTGTAAGAATAAATGGTACCATGTGTTTGACCCGTTGAGATAGGTGACTCTAATATGCGAAAAGAACAAACATTGAATATGGACCAAGAAAAAAAAAGTACATGGGACCCCTTTTGTATGAATAAATGGCACCACGTGCTTGACCCGTAGGTGGTGATCGGTTGCTTGACACAGTGAGATAAGTAACTCTAAACCGTGGAAAGAAGGAACACTAGGATAGCATGCTCCTGGAACGTGCATGTTAGCAATCTCGATGAGATTGAGCTGCTGATGAGGCAATCCTGACCGTGTAGATGCCTTGCCTTAGAGAATCAGGCCATCTGGTAAAGAGATGGCATGCACCTGCCTAAGAATGTGTAGACCATCAATCAATTCCATCAGTCTTTAATTTCCATGTAAATATCTTGCTAGACCTGATTTGTGACTCAAGGCATCTGCAGATGGCGACTGCTATGAGGACCTGACTTGTAAGGCAAGGCATCTGGAAGATATGACTAAGTCTGATGAGTGGCTCTGGTATTTTACACGTTTGACTCTTAAAGTTATATGAGGCCAGAATATTACATATGTAACACCGACTCTGTCCACCAGGTTATGTCCTGGAATTGGGGCTCTGTGATGAAAAACCAATCAGATCTACAACTCAAGTGGACCACACCACAAGAAAAAATAGAGATGGAATGCCAACCATAGGTTTGTATGTGGGGACACATTGATGTGTATCTTTCATCAAACCTGTTAGCCAATTATAAATCTCCCAGACCAATTGCATCATTAGAGTCTTTGGCTCTTCCCGACGGAGACCAGGGTTAAACCTAACCCAAAACTCAGGCAGGCAAACGGTTTGAACCTAAGAGTTTTGGAGTAATTTTATATTGTTGACGTTGGTGTCATGGTGTGGCTATGGAAGTTCTCTATCGAGTTAGTATTTTGTACCTACCGTTCAATAAGAGCTCTCACGTTACGGGCGGAGTGTATAGAACAAAGGTGTGGCCTAGATTTACATATTGAACATGGTGTGGCCCACAGAGGTTGAGGATATGCGCGCATATTGAGTGATACCCCCAACTGGAACTGGCTGGAGACGTACGGTCAAGTCAGGGGTTATGTGGGGCCATCATGCTGTGTATGTTTTATCCATGTTGTCCATCTACTTTCACATATTATTTTAGGACATGAGAACAAAGAAGAGTCGGATCTAAAGCTCAAGTAGACCTCACCGAGGGAAGCACTGGGGATTGAACTCCTACAGTTGAAAACTTCATAGGGCCCACCATGGTGTTTATTTGCCATCCAACCTGTTCATAAGGTCACATAGACCTGTACTGAAGGGCAAACATAAATATCAGCTTGATCCAAAACTTCGGTGGCCTCCAAGAAAGTTTCAACAGTTGGCTTTCAATCCCCACTACTGTTTGTGCTATGGTCATACTTGAGGCTCGAATCTGCCTACTTTCTGTGCTCGTGCCCTGAAATGCTCTGTCACAATGGATGGACGGTGTGAATAAAACAAATACATCAAGGTGGCCCACAGAGCCCCCTAACAGGACTGTCCGTCTCTATATAGGTCATGGAAGGGTGTCACCCGATACGGGACCGGTTTAATGCGGTTCCTAAAAGGTGCTATAGACGAACGCGGAGTGCATCGTACCCCCGTCTCCAGTTCATAACGGGCAGGGGCTCTGAGGGGCCACGGTGATGTACGGGTTTTATACACACCGTCGACTTTTCCATGTAGTTTTAGCATATAAGCTCAAAAATGGGGTAGATCTAAATCTCAAGTAGACCACACCACAGAAACCAGCAGTGATAGCTAGCAACTCCTATATTAGAAACCTTCCTAGGGCCAACCATGATGGTTAGGTGTCATCCAACCTTTTCATAAGGTCACATGGACATGGATGAAGGGAAAACATAAATATCAGCTAGATCCAAAACTTCCGAAGCTCTTTTTCAATGGTAGGTGTTTAATCCTCAGTTTGTATCCCACTTGAGCTTTGGATCTGCCTTCTTTTTGGGCTCGTTCATTAGAATGATATGCAAAGTCGATGGACGGTGTGGATAAAATCCATCCATCATGGTGGACTGTCAGAGCCCCTGCCCGTTCTGATCTGGAGATGTGCGGGGTGGGACGTTCGCTTTAGACAATTGCAGACTAGGCATAAGTTTGGTCATGCCTAGCCCTTTACGAGGTAGCCGTGTATGACATCCACTCCGGCCATCAATTCCTTCAGCCCATGTTTTATTCCTTGAGCCCAAAAATGAGATGGATCTAAACCTCAAGCGGCCCACAACATCAGGATCATTACAGATAGAAACTCTCATCATTGACACCATAGGAAACAATGTGATTGAACGCTCGCCATTAAAAACTTCCCAGGGCCGACCGTAAGAAAATATATAATTTTTATTTGCTATCCAACCCGCTGATAAGGTCATGAAACAGACCTTGATGAAGAGAAAATACAAATATTAGCTTGAACCAAAGCTAATGGGGCTTATTAAAAGCTTTTAAAGGTCATTTACCACTTTGTACAGTGGTATGGTCCACCGGAAACTTGTATCTACTTAAGTTTTGAAAAAACATAATGAAATGAGCTTATAAAACGATTGTACAGTGTTGATGTATAATACATTCATCAAGGTGGGCCCCACATGGTAAGGGTAACACCCACTTTGGTGTTACCCGGGTAATAGCTAATCTGCTGACAGTTCAGGTAATGGGAATCCACCTGGCAAATCCGGGCGGGGATTTACGACCCCCACCATGATCTGGCCGGAGACAGACGGTCATATTAGGGGCTCTGTGGGGCCCGTGATGTATATGTTTTATCCACACTGTTCATCATTTTTCCGTATCATTTTAAGGTTTAAAACAAAATACTAGACAGATGTATGGCTCAAGTGGGCCATACTATAGGAAATAGTGGAAATTGGGCACCTATCGGTGAAAACTTCCTGCGGCCATGGAAGGCTCTAATGCTGATATTTGTGTTTTCCCTTCATCCAGGTTTGTGTGACCTTATGAAGAAGTTAGATGGCAAATAAACCTCCTAGCAGACCCTAGGAAGGTTTCTAGGGTAGTCACTCAAATTCCTATCATTTTCTGTGGTGTGGTCCACTTGAGCTTTAGATGTGTCTCAAATTTTAGGCTCATGCCCTAGAATGATCTGGAAAAGTCGATAGATGGTGTGGATCTAACACATGAAGCACCGTGAGGCTGATAAAAGTTCCACACATTAAAAGTGGGTTATACATTATGCTAGACAAAATCCATGCGACACGGGTGCAATTTTGGAAGTAAAATAAGAAGAATTGCAGAGCCAATTCCTTATTCACCGTTAAGATGGACTTTCATCACAGAAGAAAAGCTGTGAAAAATCATGAAGTACTTTCTTAGTTCAGAGTAAACAAACAACATCTAATACTGGGAGCTTTCTTGGTTCCCCATTCTTTGATTGTTTTTAGTGTTAACAAACAGGACTAAGAGTCGAAAGGGCATTCTCGTTGGAAAATGTGAGAATTTGCTCCGGCAAAGGATATAATGTGTTGTTTTTTGTCTAAGATGTTTTATTTACTTTATGTATTGCCAAACATTTATATTTTCGTAACCATCTAAATACTTTAATTTAGTTGTTAAAATATTTGCTTGAGTCAAATAAAAATTGGTTGAGTTTTCAAGTTGATCTGATGTAACATAAAGTCAATGACCATGTCATGGATGGCTAGGATCGAATGAAATTAGACCATAAAGTTTGATCTAGAATCTAGCTACAGATTTCAATAGCCTTAATTAACTATGCAACAGGTTATTGTTTCACTCGTATAATATGTTGTTTGAAAGATTTCAACCAGCTTTACATCCTAATCAACGCAGGGGCAATCGAATTCAATGTTGGTTTTTAAGTAAACATCTAAAAATCTGCTATTTTAGTTAGTTGTTTTAATATTTTTAGTTCTTCTAGTGTTTAAAGAGTCGGATGATGGCGTTATTGTTTGGAGCCTTCTAAGAGATTTTGGGTAAGATTAAATGTATTTATTGTTCTTAAAAAGTCGTGTATTTTAGAAAACTTTACTATTTGATTAGATGTATTTATTTGTTTTGCTAGGAATTCAGAGAGCATTTGGTAATCAAAGCACGTTCGGCCTCATATCTAGTAGCCATGGTGGGAATCAAAGTCATGCATATTTACTCTGATGCGTGTTTGACACGGCAGTGCTCCTTTCTCAGAAAAATAATTGATTGACGGTGTTTGTAAGACAGATAGGAAGTGGGACACATGATGCCACCCTTCTTGAATGGTCACTACCAATGATACACGGTCAAGTAGTCAGTTGATCATCGGCGTCTGAAAATAAGGCAAAGCTCATCCCATCCATTCAGAAGGCCTATGCCGAACGTGCACCATACATGCCTCGATGTGATCAAACATGTGGAATTTACAAACGGGCTAAAAAAAGAAAGGAAAAAAGGAAAAAAAAAAATCAGGTGAGCCACAGTGCATGAAACAAAAGGACAGCAAAAGATCATCTCTTAGATTGCATGCATATATACATGCATTTGTTCCAGCAAGTGCCCTTTCTTTCTGCACTCGACACACGCACACATGTGAGATCAGAGCCACTCACTAGGCCATCCTCATGGTGAAGATGCCTTGGCTCAAAGAACTGGCCCGCATAGGTATACACAATGTGGCAATCATAACCCACTTTATCAATCATTCACATCTTGGCACACTTCTGGGCCATTTGTGAGGCAAGGGCGTAGACAAAGAAGTGACAGCCTGATGAGTGTGCTCTCATCTTTGTTAGGCTGATCAGAGCCGCTCATCAGACAATCATGATAGCATAGATGTGTTATCTAAAAGGATCAGGCCCATTGGAGCTTCAGAATACCCAGGATGTGCATTGCTTGTGACACCCTATGGCGGGAAGTTCCCGTTTTCAGAAGCCAATGTTTACGGGGGAATCCACCATGTCCATCCTTTTTCTCATACCCTATTGAGGCAGATCCAAAACTTGAGCGGACCTTACAACAGGAAAAACTGGGTAGGGAAATGCCTAGCGTTGGTTATATGTCATCCGTACTCTTCATAAGGTCACTCCTAAAAACACAAAGATATTAGCCTGTTTCACGCGTTTGGCACTGTTACAGTTGGAAACCGAGTGGAAAGCTCTTCCTTCTGTGCATGTAAAAATCTACGGCCAGCGCGACTTGGCTAGGACCCCCAAACCAGCTATATTTGTGCAAACCTGACCGTAGGCGGATGTATGCATCATATATCCACGCCATCCATTTAGTTTTACAGCTTATTCTAGGGCATAGTCACAAAACTGAAGTAGATGAAAATTTCAGGTGGACCACACGATGACAAACAGTGGTCGTTGACCACCCACCATTAAAAATTTCTTAGAGTCCACCGTAATGTTTTTTGACCATCCAACCAGTTAATAAGGTGACGCAGAACTGGATGGAATGAAAAAACAAATATCAGCTTGATCCAAAACTTATATGGCCCACAGAAGATTTTATAATGGTTAATAACCACTGTTTTCTGTAGTGTGGTCCACCTGAAATTTATATCTTCTTTAATTTTGGGATCATGCCCTAAAATAAGCTATCAAACCAGATGGACGGCGTGGATATACAATGCATACATCAAGCTACCAAACCACAATGCTGGTCCACAACACTTTCTGATCCTTTGACGAGGGGAGCGGATTAGGTGAGACCCCTGACGGTGGGGCTCACAGTGACGTATGTGTCTTAAATCCACACCATCCAACCATTTTGAAAGATCATTTTATGGTGTGATACCAAAAACGAAGTCGACTCAGATCTTAAGTGGACCACACCATAGAAATGATTGAATCTCTACCATTGAAAACTTCATGGATTTCACTGGAATGTTCATTTGCCAATATTTTCCATCTGACCTGTTGATATGGTCACAAACATCTAGATGAAAAGAACAAATAAATATCATCTTGATCCAAAGCTTTTGTGGGCCACAGAAAGTTTTTAATGGTCAATCGGCACTGTTTCCTGTACTATGGCCCATCTGCTAGTTGGAACTGATTCATGTTTTGGATCATGCCCTAAAATGAACTTTCAATACGGATGGACGGCATGGATGTAGTCACAAACATCACAGTGGTGGGCCCCACCCACCTTGGTGGATCCGGGGTCTCACCTTTTCCGCTCCCTTTGATGACTTCTCTCATGAGTGGCTGCCCTATTTCACACGTGTGAGTCTTAACAGTAGTAAAAGCACTTCACTTGTTTTTACTTGTGTCTATAAATAAAAGCTCACGCTTTGTATTCCAACACAATCGATCCCCAAATATTAGTAATGGCTCTTGTCCTCTTTTCTAAAAGAGAAAACCCATCATTTCTCATAATAATCCTCTTCCTTCTCCCTTCTAATTTTCTCTTCGCCACTACCCAACAACAATGCAACCATCTTCACTTCTCTTCTTTGCTCCAACTCAAGCAAGGCTTCCTCTTCTACGATGATTACAGCCTCTCTACTCTCCCCTCTTGGAATTCTAACAATCTCAATTGCTGCTCTTGGGAAGGCATCACGTGTGATGGACCCACTGGTCACGTGATCAGCCTCAACCTCAGCGGCCTCGGTATCTCTGGTCGGATTGATTCAGAAAGCCTCTTTCGCCTTCGGAGCCTCCAGAGGCTAAACCTCGCTTACAATTACTTCGATGGCTCTCAAATCCCATCTGGGTTTGACCAGCTCACCAGTTTGACCCATCTCAACCTCTCTCATTCGTCCTTTTATGGCCAAATCCCTCTGGAAATCTCCCGCTTGACCAGCTTGGTTTCTCTCGATCTATCTTACAATTATGGTTCTGGATTTCAACCCCTGAAACTGGAAAACCCAAGCATTGGAGCACTCGTCCAAAACATTTCGAGTCTGAGTGAACTCTATCTGGACTGGGTAGAAATCTTACTGCAGGGCCAGACCTTAGATTTGCCACTCCCTAGTCTCCGCAGGTTGAGCTTAGCAAACTGTGGTCTTTCAGGCTCCATCTATTCTTCCCTTTCAAAGCTCCATTTCTTATCTGAACTCGACCTCAGTGGAAACAATCTCTCCTCTGTAGTTCTCAACTTCACCGGGAATCTCCGCAAGTTGAGCTTACGATATTGTGGTATTTCAGGCTCCGTCTATTCTTCCCTTTCACAGCTCCATTTCTTATCTGAACTCGACCTCAGTGGAAACAATCTCTCCTTTGTAGTTCTCAACTTCACTGGGAATCTCCGCAAGTTGAGCTTACGATATTGTGGTCTTTCAGGCTCCATCGATTCTTTCCTTTCACAGATCCATTTCTTATCTGAACTCGACCTCAGCTATAACAATCTCTCCTCTGTAGTTCTCAACTTCACTGGGAATCCCCGCAGGTTGTGCGGATTGCATGAAAAATTCCCTGAGAGTGTTTTTCAGCAGCCAAACCTACAAATCCTCGACATATCATACAATCCACTTCTAGCTATCGATTTGCCAGAGTTCCCTCAAAACAATAATCTGCAACAATTGATCCTGTTATACACAAGATTGTCAGGAAAGTTACCAGATTCTCTCAATAATCTCAAATTCTTGACTCGATTAGAGCTCAACAATTGCAACTTGTCTGGATCATTACCATCCTCACTTTGGAACCTTACCAAACTGCAATACTTGGATCTTTCATACAATAGATTAAGCGGCCCAATTCCTTCTTCATATGGGAATGAGCTTCTGAATCTCAAAGTGATCAGGTTACAGAATAATTTGCTTAATGGCACCATTCCATCATCATTGTTTTCACTCCCATCATTACAGAGTTTGGATCTCTCATTTAACCAACTTAGTGGGACCATTCCGTCATCATTGTTTTCACTCCCATCATTACAAAGTCTGGATCTGTCAGGTAACCAACTTAGCGGGACCATTCCATCATCATTGTTTTCACTCCCATCATTACAGAATCTGTTTCTCTCTGGTAACCAACTTAGTGGGACCATTCCATCATCATTGTTTTCACTCCCATCATTACAGAATCTGTATCTCTCTGGTAACCAACTTAGTGGGACCATTCCATCATCATTGTTTTCACTAGCATCATTACTGGTTCTGGATCTCTCAGATAACCAACTTAGTGGTCAACTTGGTGAGTTTCACAATGCCTCTTCTTCACAGTTGAGTTACATCGATTTGGGTAACAATAAGTTGCAGGGTGTTGTGGAGCTAGGCTTATTTCAAAACCTCAAAAACCTTTACTTTCTTGATCTTTCAGATAACAACTTGTCAGTCCAAGATGGCGGTGGTAATTCCACATTTGTTTCCTTCCCCCAGATTAAATATTTGAGATTACGTTCTTGCAACATCAGGGCATTTCCAGATTTCTTGAGAAATCAAGTGCAGTTGAGTGAATTGGACCTTTCCAACAATAAAATTAGTGGTGAAATACCCAAATGGGTATGGGAGATTGGGAGTGGGTCTTTATACTCTTTAAATCTTTCTCACAATGCTCTGCAGGGAATAGAACCACCATTTCCCCATCTTTTGTTGAGTGCCTTGCAATATCTTGACCTTAGCTCCAACATGCTTGAAAGTTCACTTCCAATCCCATCACCCTCTGTCATTTTCTTTTCAGTTTCGAACAACAGCTTCCATGGAGAAATCCCTCTATCAGTTTGCAATGCAACATCCCTAACAGTCCTTGATTTGTCTTACAATCACTTCATTGGTTGGATTCCAGCATGTTTGGATGAGATTGGCAATGCCCTTACTGTGTTGAATCTTCAGGGAAATGCTTTCAGTGGCACCTTGCTTCAGACATTTAAAGAGGGATGTAATATACAAACACTTGATCTCAGTATAAATCAGTTAGAAGGCCAAGTGCCAAGGTCTTTGGCCAATTGCAAAATGTTGGAGGTATTGAACCTTGGAAACAATCAAATACATGACACCTTCCCTTTATGGTTGGAAGCTTTGTCCCAGTTGCGCATTCTCATCTTGAGATCCAACCAATTTCACGGCACCATTGGGAATCCTCTAACAAATCACTCTTTCCCACTGTTACAAATTTTCGACCTCTCTTTTAATAGCTTTGAGGGTGATTTGCCATCAAATATGTTCAAGAGCTGGAAGGCAATGATGGAAGAGGACAAATCCCAATCTTCGATCCTTGGCAAAATAATAAACAGAATAAACGGAAGTTCCATATATTATCAAGACAAAGTGTCCGTAGTCAGCAAAGGGCTAAAGATGGAAGTGGTAAAGATCCTTACTGCCTTCACCATAGTGGATCTCTCGAAGAACAAATTTCAAGGGGAGATTCCAGAATCATTTGGGGATCTAAAGTTGCTCCGTGTGCTCAATATGTCCTACAACCATTTCATGGGCCAAATTCCAGCATCATTTGGAAACATAAAGAATTTGGAATCATTAGATCTGTCGCAGAATAAATTGTCAGGTGAAATCCCTCAGCATCTTACAGATCTAACATTCCTTGCGGTGTTGAATTTGTCACAGAACCTCCTCGTGGGAAAAATACCACAAATTCGACAGTTTCTTACATTTGACAACGAATCATTCAAAGGGAACTTAGAATTGTGTGGGTTTCCACTGTCGAGGAAATGTGAAGATGACAAGGGTACACCACCACCCCCTCTATCGACATTGCGATCTGAAAGGAACTACGATTGGGAATTAATATGGATAGGATTTGGAGTTGGATATGGAGCAGGAGTTGGAATGCTTTTCTGGACTCTAGCACTTTGGAGGAATGGAAGGAGAGAATTCTATATATTTATGGATAAAATGCTTCTCTTGATTTTTTCCTTCCATGGTATTTGCTAAACAGGAATGACGGTAAGAGCATTGGAGCTAAGTAAACATGTTTGTATAGTTTCTGTTTACAAGAAGAAAAAAAAATAGTTGTTTTCTCCTTTTTGTAATTTCATGTATTTTGCTTGTTCTATATGATATGAGTGGCAGTTGTTTCTTGCATTTGCACTTGCCTAAATGGTTGTACAGAACCGTTTTCAAATCAATAAAATTACAGGTGGTGTGCTCCCACCTTTCTGCCAAAAAAAAAAAAAAAAAAAGTCTCAGTTATCTCTTTGTTTTCAAATTTTGGCACACCTCATCAACATGATAACCTAATCTATGAGTTGGATGATCTAACCAATGTACCCTACCTAACTGGTGGTATTTTTTTCCTTCCAACGGTCTAAGCTGCAAACATTCAAACGAGGAAGAGTGGTGTTTTATGTATATTTTTATGTTTTTATTTTTTATTTTTCAATCATCACGCACATAGAGTTTTTTCACCTTTCCATATCTATATACGTAGTGTGTAAGAGTAATAACTCCTTATTATGTGGTAATTTTTTTACTCGGACTTTTGCCATGCCAAAACGATGCGTGGAAATAATCATCTGCTCTCAAGGCACCATAACATGTAGTTTCTACTTGCAAGGGGACACTTGGCCGATCTAACCAAGCTATGGGTTGTACTTTAGGTCCAAAACACATTTCTTAGTCCACCATTGCAAAAATCCCACCAATAAGAAGATTCATACCATCTGAACAATAACTATTTAGTGGACAATCAACATAATTTATGGAGAAAGTAGTCCTATTCAGCAGCGAACCATCCATTTGTTAGGCCCATCATCTATTGCTTACAATTCTAAAGAATTAATTTTATCAGAAAATCCTAACTGTCCCATCTATGGTTTGGCAATAAATAAATATACAAAAGAAATGAATGGATTAGATCATCCAACTGATGTGATTTTCATATTGTAGCCCATGAAATGTTTGCTAAAACTAGTAAACGCCCGGTCCAATCGACTGAATGGGAAACTTGTTGTCTTCAATTGAAAATTGTGATTGTCGAATGCATCAAATGAGATTTGTAGATGTAGACTGAAAGTTAAAAATTGTACATGTGAAAGGTATGTAATTAAATACTAGATGAAACCTTGTTTATTAATAGTCTATTTGCTTTGGCTCACGCAGTCTCATGGCCCATGGGCCCACTTAGAACCCTTAGGGGTTGTATGGATGCAAGCAAACTTGTGTCCTGCACAATAATATATAAACTAATAATAATAATAATAATAATAATAATAATAATGACAACACACCCTTGAAAGATGGAATAAAGCAAGGATAGATTTGTAACAAAAAAAGTCAGGATAAATTCTTGTGAAAAGGAGAAATAAAGGAGCAAGCTCCTCCCAAGTTCAGTGCACTTGGAATAACATGTTCCATACACGCATCACGTGGTCAATGCGCTACATGTGTAACTGTACACTTTCATGCGCCCCACATATGCATGTGTGCCAGCATCAATCTCGATTGCATGTGCAACATGTGTCAATGTGCAAATCCGTTGTATTTCAAGGTGCTTTACAAACAGCAAACAGAATAACTAATCTAAAATAGAATTACCTAGATAACCTATTCAAATGATAACATGAGCTAGAGAGTTTCTCTGGAAGCTTGCATCCAAACAACCCTTTTGGAATTGGGGTTTCTTTTCTAAAAGAATATATATATATATATTGTTATGTTGCTTTGAGTAATTAAGAATATAGAAAATACGTTAAGTCTCCTCTCTTCCTCTCTTCTCTTCCTCTATTCTCTCTTCTTCACTGTCTAATTGCAATAATAAAGCTTAGACTTCATGGTATTTATATAACCAATCATCAAAACCTTATCACTCCTTTGACAGATAGCAATCATCTTGCAAGCCACCTCATACTCAAAGAATATCCTTTCCTCTTGTCTGCCTTAAGTTTCACTACAAAAGAATAAAAGGTAGATCTACAATTTCTCTGTTCTTCTATTTTTCCAACTTTCATGGATCTTTTATTTTCAAGATGTAGACGTAGTTGTATTGGGCCGCATTGTAAGATATGTGGATCCACAAATCACAACAGTGCTACTTGTCTCACTACTACAACTCTTTTTATTTGGATAAACACTCTACAAGGCCTCCACCTCGTTGGTGGATAGGCCTTTATGCATTCCTTGAGACAAATTTCTCTTAAATGATTATGAGCATCAATTATTATGGGTAACCTTTCATATATGTCTACTTTTTTTTTTCTTCTTATATTCCAACAGTCTCCTATCACACGTCTTCTATTTCCTGTTCATCTTTCAATCTTCATTTAACCCCTACCTCAATTTGAGCCTAGATAGATAGTACAACTCACACCAAAGGCTTGGATATTAATGACTTATGATCTAACTAACGGTGTGGCCTTGGAGTCAAATAGCGGAACAAGATTCATAGAGCCAACCCAAAGGTAGTTGGAATAAAGCTTAGAGGATGATGATGGTGACACTCCTTGTTTGTGAAGGAACTTTACGCTAGGAGAAACCTTTTTTTTTTTTCTTTTTTTTCTTTTTTGCAAAGTTAGAGTTTCATATGTTGCAGTCATTGCACCAGAGGGAGCTCAGAGACATATCATTGTGAGTTCACTCATATGCATAAAAGTTAATTCTCTCAAAACATGAAAATCTCTCTCTATTACACACACAATTTTTTTTTTTTAAAAGGAATTTTCATTAACAGAAAGGAAGAACAACTTGCATTCGGGTAGGCCTCCACAAAAAGCTTAGAGCCCCACCTAGAAGAAACCTCGCTAAAGGAGCGCAGAGTGGCAACCTATATCTTCTAAGCAATGAAGTGCAGGGCATGCATTGTCACAAGTAAAATCTTTCTCTGTTCTTTTCTTCTTTATTTGTATCATAAACAAGGTCACATTAGTTCTAGCCCTATGATGCAATCATCCAGAGCAAGAAGCCCATCTCTTGTAACAATGTTCCTAGAGAATGTAATGGCCTAATTTACAAGTTAGGAAAGTTTATATGGCTTCCCTTTGTCGAATAAATGCACTTCATGCTTTCTAAAATTTATGCATTGTGCTTTGTGGACCAGCTACCTTGTTCTATTTCTGATTGTCCGTGTGGTACCCATAATGGATGCGCAATCCGCCAGAAACCTCCCAAGGTCAAAGATGTTAACTCTTCAAACGTAGACATCATGCCCCCAATCGTAGGGTTTGGACCGTCCAAAACTGAGAGGTTTCGGTGCACCGCACATTTATAGTGGGAGCTTACTAGAAAAGGTTGTGGATCACCAAATAATGGACCCACATGGGAGGATACACATTTTCTGATGCTCAGGATGCTTACATAATTCATTGTTTGTATTGAGGACAGGTCACAGCAAATTTTAGGCTAAATTTGTACTGTGACAATCAAAGGTGGAGTCAGTCCTTTCACACAATGATCACTTCAGAAAGCCCCAGTTGCTAGACATCTCAAATAAAGGATGCCCATGACAAAATTAAAACACAATTGAGCTTATTTCCCAAGTACAAGCAAAATGCAACTGATATTTGAAACTTATACATAATATGTATTAATTCCTTGAAGATATTTAAAGCATCCAAATCTGAGAAAATAAAAGCCAAAGACTACCATAATAAGGACTATAGCACATTTAAACTAATGCATAAAATAATAATAATAATAGTAAGAAGAAGAAGAAGAAGAAGAAGAACAACAACAACAAGTTACAAAGCACCCTCACATATAATGTATCACCTATTGATGTGTATAAGCATTACTGTTAAGTATATTCTAGAATATCATATGGAACCAACACAATGTCTTTTATACCAAAAGCACAACTATATCTGCAAGTCTTTAATTTTAAGTTCTTTTTTTTTTTTATGGGTAATTTTTTTACTAAAAGAGCTAAGAAGCATTACAGATGCAGAAATCACTCCAACACACAAAGATGCTCACTCAACATTGGAATCCATTTCTTGTTCTCAAAAGCAACTTCTTTAAAATGCTGAAATCATTTGTGGCCCTTGTATTTCGGCATATATAATGGCCATTGAAAATTGGGCTCAGACACATCAATGTATATGTAACACCTAACACCTATGTCTGCACAATTTTCCCAAGTTGCATACACAGATCTGAGAAATATAAACATAGAGATTTAAACATAACCAGATAATCGCTTGTATTCAAGCAAGACACCATTCCATATAGAATCCTCATTTAGAGCAATTAAAAGACAAGTAAATTGTACAGAGCAACAAATGCAACAGAGAAGAGCAAGGATACCAGTAAATTGACTCAAATGCTTGAACCTCCTTGCATTCATCAACATTAGGACATGAAGGGTGATGTGCAAGTGCATGGACCAAATATGTGAGAATATTTTCTGGATAAGAAGAGGACGATTTCACATCATGTTGCATAGAAAGTTGCCATGCATTCAGTTGGTGACACATTTGAACAACTTCCATTAAGTTATGTTTGTCCTGTGGAATCAATATGACAAAGATACAATGACATTAGCCAGTATAAGAAACTTCAACACCATTCATATAGGCTAGAAAAGGCAAAGCATTCAATGAAATGCAGCATAGAGAAACTTCGCGAAGTGATTGCTCTATAGAATAAATTGTAGCAAATACAAACCTCTTTAAACTCAAGTGGATGGGATCCAGTTATGTTGAATAAGAAGCCACAAGCGTACTTGGCACCCAGAAGCCTTTCCATCATATATTGGTGTACTTTACTGAGGAATAGACATCCTGCATGCCAAGATAAAGTCAGCTGCTACTAGCGGGAAAGATATTAAAATCTCTGGATAGCCAAGCATCATCTACTTTTAGACTAAGAAAGGCAACGAATCAATCAACACATTTTATCTTCATACTAAGAACAAGAATACAATACTGAGTAAACAACCATTTCGAACAAACTTTCGCATGATTAAAGTCAAATAAAAGACATCAATTGGTATTTTTTTTATCCCAATACTTTGACAGGCGCAAGACAGCTTTTGCTGAAGCAAGCCTTTGATGGGCCTTGTCCACAGTACTTCAAGATGGGAAAGTCCACAAGTATAATTCTACTGTCAGCTACTTAAAACAAGAGATAATTCATATGCAAATGATAAATGTAAAATGAAGGCAAGGATGCCCATCGCCAAGAGATGAAAAAGTTCGTCATGTTAGTAGGACTATAATACCTTGATTTTATATCCTTAGAAATCTCTCCAAAAGAGAGCATGTTTTTTTAGGATTTCCAAAAGGTTTTCTATCTCCGGCAGTAGATGAGTATCTTTAAGAGGTAAAAAGATTTTCACCAAGATTTTAATACCAAATACCTGCGATGCAAAACCAGAGAGAAAAAACAATGAAAAGGAACAAAGTGGGGTTATTAGCAGTGAAAGCAAACTTATATGGTAACTGGATTGCAGAAAATCATAAAATTTTTAGTGAATTAGTTGTACATGTATTAAGATTCATAACATGACTGACCTTCAATAAACAGAGTTCACTTTGTTCTTCCCAAGAGGTTTTAGTGTTATCTTGTACTTCCTGGAGCAGAGATAAATATATCCAAATGAGAAGATCTAATCAAAATGGGAGAAACATACAATAGCATACATAAGATGGCTCAGTTTTGTAAAGGCTAAAGAAGGCATACGACTGCCGCATTCTAAAATTCTACTTCTTATAAAACCCACAATCTCGCCCTCTCTGTTTCATAAACAGGCATTGCTGATTGTGCTATGCATCCAAGAGATTGTAGTAGCAGGCAGATGTGTTTTTTTCTCCAGTATATCCACAAGCTTCTATATATCTACAGATGGTCCAATCACTACACACACACACACACACACACACACACACACACACACAAATATCAAGTCAGGTAAAGACTAGGTCAACTATTTCTCGGCTAGGCATAGAGCCAGGTCAAGTTCTTGAGTTACCAAACTATGATGTATGTGACCTGCCCCAAAAATCATGCTCATCCACTCATAATCCAATGCACGCATGTGTACATTAAATGGATGGCAAGAAACACTTCCACAATTTTATTAAGTTAATAAAAAATAGATAATTATAGAATTTTTAGGGAAATTTATTAAAATTACAATAATTAAAATCATATTTTATAATTAAAAAATTATAATAATCTAAAAAAAAATTGTTTTATTCAAAAAGAACTTTATCATTAAATATTTAAAATATTGTACCATTATGGAGTGTAACCTGAAAGCTGCACTCATCAGATAATCGTAATCTTTCCTTGGGTGACAATAAAATGGACAATTAGAAAGAAAATGACAAGTAGCTGAATTTGGCAGGCCCAATCAAATGTTAGTATCCTATGATCTCTGTGATTTCTAAGCTACATGTCGTTCATAACAGAACCTAATTTAGACAATATGGACTTTTGTTCATTCATGTTATCCTGTTGACTTGCCACTATTTATATGATACTGGACAGAGGCCATTCACGCATACTTAGCTTTTGAGCCGTAGGTGGCCCGATGATTCAATGTCAGAGCTTCAGGGCTTCAAATTAGGCCAGGGAGATCTCCATAGCAGAAGGGTTTTAGCGTGCAAATAAACAGTTAAACCAAGACAAATACAACAACCACCCACATCCAACTAAGAAAAGGACCGCATTTGTTGATAATATGTTCATGTTTGGATCGAAATTCAGTCATTGGTATGTGTGCATGGTGCAGGGCGGTCAAAGCCTATTATAACTCGATCAAAACCGAACCCCTATGACCCAAGTGCCAAGATAGACAGAGAGACCACGAGCGGCCATCAATGACCGATATCTGAAGGAGTTCGACCGTCTATTCAGCCACCAATTTAAAGCACTAGAAAGGACCTCTATACTGACAGCCGAGAAGATCCAAAGCCAAGGAGAAATGAAAGACACTACAAAACAAAATTATAAACATAAACATGGGCACATGCCACACGAAACCTTCAAGCTGAAGGATGAAGAGGAGAGGGGGGGGTGGGGGGAGGCTGAGAAAACTAAGAAGCATACGTACCCTCGAATTGAAACGCAGCAGGAGTATGAAAAGCATCAGCTCCCAGAGTCTGATCCTCCAGACATGAATAACAAAAGGCCAGCAGCCAACACACACAAACCCTATAGCCCATAGACTACGAACCAATCAAGCACCATTAAGGGGCCCCCAAACACAATTCTCAATTGGTCTACACCACTTGCTGACAGCAACACCCCATGGACCACCCTGCATAAACAAAACAATGTCTGCAACTTCATTCAGCAATCACTTAGGGGTCGTTTGGATAGGTGGTAAATGATTTACTAGTAAATGACCATTTTTTCTGTTTGGATGCTCCCATTTGCTAGTAAATCATTTACTAGTAGTAAATCATTTACTTGCAAAACCCCTCTCCCATTTACTACCGAATATGTGAGATTTCATTTACTAGTAAATGGGCAAGATGGCAACGGCTCTATTTTCAAATTTCTGCTTTAAAAGCAGATTCGCACCTGTTCTGAAATCACTTCCAAGGGCTCTCTCTCCCTCTCCCTCTCTGCAATCTCCCTCCCTCCCTGCCTCCCTTTGGTGATCTTCGAAGCTTCAAGCACCCTTCCGGCACCGGCTCTCCACCGAACCGACGATTTTGAAAACCGCCGCCGACCTCGAAGACAGCATCTTCAGGTTAGCTCTCTTCCTCCTCTTTCTCCTTCTCCTTCTCCTTTCTTCTTTCTTCTTCTTCCTCTTTTTTTCTTGGAATTTTTTTTTTTGAGGATGCGGCAGGGAAACCCCGCCCACCGTTCTAGACCCGGATTGGGTACTATGCTCACCAGGACATAGATAGAAGATGGTTTTTCAGGGGCTTTGTGGGGCCCACCGATCTGACACGGACGGCTCTCGTTTGGAGAGGACGTTGTGGGGCCCAAGATTCTGAGTAAATTCTGTGGCCCACCATGATGCGTGTACGCTGAGGGGGACGCGGATTGACTAGTGAAGCCAACACCAGCCAAGTGGCCCACCATGAAGCTGCGTAAACTCTGTGGCCCACCATGACTAGTGAAGCTGGATGGGCCTCACCATGATGTATGTGTTTGATCCACGCTATCCATCCATTTTTTCACCCTATTTTAGGGCATGGGCCCAAAAATGAGGCAGAAACAAATCTCAGGTGGACCACACCACAGTAAATAGTGGGAATTGAATGCTTACCGTTGAAAACTTCTTGATTCACACAGAAGTTTTGGATCAAGCTGCTTTTTTTGTTTTCACTTCATCTAGGTCTGTGTGACCTTATCAACAGGTTGGATGGCAAATAAACATCACGGTGGGTCCAGTGAAGTTTTGAATGGGGGACGTTCAATGAACATTGTTTTCCTGTGTTGTGGTCCACCTGAGATTTGTTTCTGCCTCATTTTTTGTCCCACGTCCTAAAAAGAGGTGGGAAAATGGATGGACAGCATTGATAAAACACATACATCATGGTGGGGCTCACATATAGTTGACATGGGCCCCTACGTGGTATTGGGGTCACTAGCCAATCCAAGTCTGCTCAGGGGCTATTGTACCGAGTAAACGCAATAGTCCACTTAATATGTGATTAATGTCAGGTGGACCAATTTGAAGGTTGGAGCCCAAGAATGAGGCATATTGAAAGGTCAGGTGGACCACTTAATATGTGATTCATGTCTACAATTGAAAATCCGTAGGCCACATAAATTTAAGTTGGGATGAGGTGTGATATAGTCCATCTGAGCTTTTGTATATGCTTCAAAATTTGGAAGTGTTCTGTACACAATTTTTTTTATTTAGAACCTTATATATAAGGTGTTACTTTTTTCTTGGCCAAACAACGTGAAGGGCGTTTTCAGTACACACTGTATGGCCCACAAATCGTGGGCGTTTAATTTTTAATAGAAGGCATGTTCAAAATCAGGTTAATATGTCGGACGATTCAGATTCTGGCACCTCCTACTCCATCTCGGAAGTATCTGACATTGATGATGGTCACGTGAATATTTGCTAAACAATAATGCTTGCGACTGTTGCAGCTGCTACAGTGGTAGCAGAATTGTTCGAAGAGATGACAGAAGATCCTAAAGCACATTTGAGAGATTGGATTAGCACGGAGGCCGCGTGTAACGCCCCAGATTTTTTAGATTTATTTGAGAATTTTTAAAATCTTATTTTGATTTAATATCATATGTTTATCTTGTTTTGAAAACAATTGGATCATCCGTAGGAGATTCGATAGGGGACCCTTTACAAAAGTTTCTTAGAATAACCCTATAAACATTGTAGAAAGACCGAATTTCGAAAATATCATTATTTTTAGTTAATTACGAAAATGCCATTAGATAAACTTAAGTTAAACTACCATTTTTAAGTATTATGATTTTTGGCGATCACTTTCACACAAAACTTCGTATATGAGCTTTTGGACACATTTTAGCCGTACACGTTGAATCTCAGCCCTCTGATCATCCTACAAATGCCCTAATCAGAAATCGGTCCATAAGTGGCCCACCTTAACTCGGATCTGTCTCATTTTTTGGTCAGCGGCTAATATTACGCTGTCGACCTACTGAACGGAGAAGATTGCTCCAACCCACCTCAGTGGACCCCACGTGTGGAGAACAGTCGTGACGCACGGGTTCCATACCGCGTGCACACGACCCACACCCCTTCTTTCGTCTTCTTCGTCCAAAGACGGACAGCGCACGGGCACTGCCGTCCATGAGCTCCACGTTGTCCATCAAGGTGGACCCCGTTGTCAAATCCAACCCGTCCATTAGAACCCTGCCCCACTGAAACCTAGGCCGTCCACATTATGAAGCCAATAGCCGACGCTGTGGGCCGCTCCAAATCACCGTCTAAGCTAAGATAGGTCAAGATCCGACCCACCACTTTGCATGGGCACTCCAAACTTCACCTAGAGCTTCTTATGGACCTCACCTAACCTTTGAACGGTCCCTGGTTGATTTAGTGCAAGAAAGTTGGGCGGGATGATTCCCAGGCAGTGCCAACGCCAAAACCGGATCTCGTTTTGGCACCGCACCTCCCCAAATCCATCCATCTGTTTCTTCCCATTTAGAAAACGCCTGAGAGAGAGAGAGAGAGAGAGAGAGAGAGAGAGAGAGAGAGAGAGCTTGTGTAGAAAGAGAGAGAGACGTTTGAGAAAGAGAGAGTTCGTGGGGTGTTTCACCCTGTGGGTTGCAACTGGAACTCCGTTCCAGATCTGTAGAAGAAGAAGAAGAGGGAAAAGAAGAAAGAGGAGGAGAGCAAGGAAGGAAAGAGAAAGAAGAAAGAGAGACGGAAGAAGAAGAACTGAGTCGACTCAACCGAGTTATCGAGTCGCTCCGCTACTGAGTAAGGTAAAGCCCATCTAGTCCTTATTTTGATCCCTAAATCAAGCCTAAACCCTAACCCTAGGTAGGATTCTAAACCTAGACGATCATAGTGGTGAGAACTTATCAAGTTACACCCTAATTTGATGTGTTTCTTTAAATGTCATAAGATGTGGACCTAAGGAGAATCACACGGCCCTAGCAACGTCTCAAACCAACCAAACTCAAAGGTGGGGATTTCCTTTAAACCCATCTACGATAATATTAAATTATATGCTGATTTTATGCTTGAAAACTAGGATTTTGTTACGTGACTTCTTGAAACTGTGCTTGTTGAAATCTTTCCATGTAAATATGAATTGTATGATGTTCCTTGTTGTGTATGTTGAATTTTGATGTATGAACCATGTTTAAGTGGTTGGAGAAGGAATTGTGATTATGTACATGCTTATGTGGAAACCATGCTTGATTTACGTTGTCACATGCTTATGATGATTGATGTATTATTTTCTATGGGATATTGTATATGGATGTTACGCTAATGAACGCCCGTTAACCTCATACTGATGTAACCGTATGATGTAAAGAGAAGAAGCCGTGCGAGGCCTTGTTACGTTGGCATTACCATGAGAATTTTTGGATGAATATGCCTTATTATGAAAGTCGGCATTACCAGTGTGTCTTATTGAATGAATATGCTTTGACGTGAGAATTAGGTATTGGCATTACCATGTATGTGTTGTTGGTTGCATATGCCATGATGTTGAGTTTGGTACTACCGTGTGCGCATTGTTGGATACGTGCCAAGGGATCCTTATTGATTGTTACCTATGATGGGTCCACTGAAGTATGAAATTGATGAATATAAAGACTCTTGAATTGATTGGGGGTAAGGAGTGATCATTAGACGTGCACATCGTTGTGGACCCTCGCCATTTTCCGCGCTCCCACACGACGTCGTTCTCCCTTTCCTTTCGGGAAAAGAAGAAGAAGAGGTGCGTGCGTGCGAAATCGCCGTTTGTGCCACTGGCTTGCCTCGTTTCTCGAGGGCTTTGTTTGCTTGTCGTGTTAAGCTGGATGTGTTTAGATGAGTTTATATAAGACCAGAGTCGCCACTAGCCAGTTATTTCGAATCTACAATCGGCTAGACCCTGTAGAAACGTTAGAGAAGGGGATCCGAAGATTCCTTCCTCTAAAATGACTCCTGTTGATCTGCGGCCAGAGATTCGAGGTAAGGGATCACGATTACAGGGTGGGAAGAGGTTAAGCACCCCACACACTGCCCGTATCGAAGTACGGTCTCTACTTCACAGAATCGATTGAATACTTGAAAGTCTAATTTAATCCTCGTACATTCTCATAGATGACATGATGCATGAATGCGGGTCTGAACAGTAAGAGTTTCTGATGGGCAGATTCCAACAACGGGCAAGCCCAGAGCATACGCTCGAACTGACAGGTGCTTAATATAAGACGTATGCAGTGTGTTTGGAGAATCAAGGTACTTGCAGTGAAGCAGGGGGGTTGGAGGAAAAGTAAATGTTGCACTTATGCTAGATGCAAATGAGATGATGCTGGTAAAAGAGTAGCTAAATGGACGGAGGTGTCGCAAGGATTGGCTTTGAGTGGCTGGATCAAGACTTGATAGCTTGGGAGACTTGGACCAGTGGTCAGGCAGGGCTGGACCAGGGCTAGACTCTTCTCACTCGGGCTCTCCTTGGTGGAAAAATGGGCTAAAAGGGTGGAGAGGTGGACTCAGAGCTCTCGGACTGAATGGACTTGAAGGGATGCTGAAATGAGAAGGGGAGGGGGGTATTTAAAGCAGCGCGCAGTGGCAGTTTGCGTAATTATTTTTGGGCGGCCCGCTGTGGGTCGCCCGTACGGCCGCTCCTCGATTTCCAGAGAGGTACGGTCGTCCCCTCGGGGCTGCTGTTTGGCTCGGTGGGTCAACTCAGTGAGTTGACTTAGCGGGTTGACTCGGTGATTTGACTCGGCAGGTTGACTCAGTGGGTTGCCTCGGTGTTTTGACTCGACGAGTTGACTCAGCGGGTTGACTCAGTGGGTTAACTCAGCGGGTTGACTCAGTGAGTTTGACTTTTTTAGGATTTTTTGACTGGCTTTTCTTATGGGGGTTTTTCAGGCTGATGTTTAGGACTGGGTTGACTGGGTTCAGGCTTGAGTTGGGCTATGGATTGGGGCTTACAAGGGTGAGTTTGGACTTGGGATTTGGGGGTATGGTCCTCCATTCATCCAGCTATCTCTACCAACAGTGTAGCCGAAGGTGGGGTGTCTACAGATGCCCCTCTTTGGCAGAGGTTGCGTGCAACCGAATGCCAAAGCAAGTGGACACCCCACTTCTGACCCGGTCATTCATAGATCATGGTCTGAAATCTTTACTTGCCTTTGCATCTGTGCCAGTTAATCGTATGTAAATCGATCACTTGCACATACCGCGTGAGTTTGGAGAAAACGTTGTGATTCTCCCTGCAGTTTGCTGCAACCTGGGTACCCAATCGCAACCCTTCCGTTCCCGATCGGTACTAACCTCGGAAAGGTACAGCAGAGCCTCTGCGTCGCTAGTCTTACGAGGTTACTGACCCTGTGATTGATTGTATGTTCGATGTTTTCCCAGATCACTCCAGGAGTACTTTGTTCGCTTGACTGTCAAAGTGGTTAGACGCCCTGCGTCAGATAATCTTACGGGATTCTACTACGCTGACTTGGACTCAGTCAAGGTACTTCAGGCATCCACGCCTAGGTATGTGCGGGTGGACTCTTTCCACCTGACCTGCTGGTTTCGATGCTCGGTTTGCAATTCATTCTTTCCTTGACTGTGGTCTGGAATCTTTGTTGTCCTTTGTATCTGAGTCAGATGATTATTTAGAAATTGATAACTCGCACATACCGCAAGAGTTTGGAGAAAACGTTGCGATTGTCCCTGCAGTTTGCTGTAATCTGGGTACCCAATCGCAACCCTTTCATTCCCGATCGGTACTAACACCGGAAAGGTATAGCAGAGCCTCTGCGTCGCTAGTCTTACGAGGTCGCTGACCCTGAGATTGATTGTGTGATGTTTGATGTTTTCCCAGATCACTCCAGGAGTACTCGTTTCGCTTGACTGTCAAAGTGGTTAGACGCCCTACGTCAGATAGTCTTACGGGATTCTACTACGCCAACTTGGACTCAGTCAAGGTACTTCAAGCATCCACGCCTAGGTATGTGCGGGTGAACTCTTTCCACCCAATCTGCTGATTTTGATACTTGGGTTACAATTCATCGTTTTCACCTGTTCAAATGGTTTCTTTGACCGAGCCTTTTGGCTTTTCATCTTTTCGTATCTTGGCATATGGTACGACCGCACTGACACTGGAGTTCAGTTCGACCGTACTTGAGTGCATTGGATCCGATGTTCTCCTGGGGAAACCGCGAGACATCGGATCTTATTTGATTTTTGCGTCGGCTCCTACCCAGAGATATGGAAGATCTCCTGGTGTTTTGGAGGCAGAACGCTCTACTGGGAAAATATTTTTGAAAAGATACCCACTCTGGGGAGTGATACTCCGTGGGGTTTTTATTTGCAAATAGAAATATTTTTTGTCTTTTTTGAAATGGAAATCTGGTTTGCATGTGCCTTCACTAGGGATGCCTGTGGGGTCTTTAGCTAACCGACTTTTATTTTGAAAGCAGGTAAACATGATGATTGATACGATGGATGCTGATGCATGATGAATGCATGGTTTGGCTCATTCTCTTTCCATTCGATGATCTTGCTTTTGCTGTGGGTGTAGAGAATTTTGAGCTTATTACTTGCGGGGTTGTGCTCCCCTGGGGATTTTTCTTTTCGATACGGAGGTTTGGACAGCGGGTTGGTCAAGATCTCGACCGGTGGTCGATCAGGTCCGTCGTCCCAAGATGCTGTTTCTTTGCTAATGAGAATGTACGAGGATGTTATCTGACTTCAAGATGTTCTTCTGGGCATACATGCGAATGAGATGGTGTTTGGTTGCCCGTTTTGGTCAAGATTTCAATTTGCGAACGATCGGATCTGTCATCCCAAACTGTGAAGTGAGCGGAGTTCAAGACTCCTGAAGTGTAGTGCTGGGGATACTGACAATTTTTGTGATTTTTGCAGATATTTGGGTCCGAATCTTTACCTGAGTAGTCAGGATAAAGATTGGTTATTGAAAACACAGGAAATATTTTTTGTGATTTTTTTGAAAATATTTGATTTGAAAGCAAGGGACATATTTTTTTTTGTGATTTTTGAAAAGGTGATTTGAAAGCAAGGGACATATTTTTTGTGATTTTTGCAAATATTTGATTTGAAAGCAAGGGACATATTTTTTGTGATTTTTGAAAAGGTGATTTTGCAATGTTTTTGTATTTTATGATTTTTCTGAAATGCAGGGAAGAGTGTGGAATTTTCATCCACTTCCAGCTTCTACTGCTGGTAAGGCACCCGATCCATTTTACGTCAGCGAGCAAGACGAATCTCACATAGTTAAGTGTCGTAGTTTTACATCTTCGGATGAGGAAATTTTGAGGGTTTTCAGTCAACACACCCACAAAGTTGCCTGCTCCTCATGTGCAATGCACATAGACCACGTATCGTCCGATGGACTCCTTCGGTCACAAAATGAGCCACATCCTCACATTTCCCTTAGTCAATCCAGTTTGGGGCCTTACGTTGCTCACAATTCCGTGAGAGTGCGCTTCACCTACCAACAGCCTTAATCCCCTTCATGAGTTTTAGGAACAGGGAACATCCGTCAGATTCAACAGCGACTTCCAAGTCAAGGTTGTCTATCACGGTGCGTTCAACACGAACAGGGTTGCGGAGTTCTGCCCGCCTCAGCCTTTACCTGCATAGAAGATTCCGGCCACCCGTACGATCAAGTGTCAGCCATGTCCGGAACAGGTTAGGGAAGAAAGCCCCCGAGAAGTTAATCCCAGTGTAGTTTTAGGTCTTCGGACCGCTGCGGGTGAATCTGTGCAATTGAAATCGATGGTGAAATTTTTTTTTTTTCGAAAGTTCCAGCCTTCAACTCGATAGATCGAGATTGATACTGGTTTTTATGAAAAACTCAAAAATCTTTTTGGTATTTTGGAAATGATCCAGGTCATCAGATCCTAGCTTGAACGGCTGGGATCGATGCTGGTTTTTATTAAAAATCCCTCGGGATCTTGATCCCGACGTAGTTTAAGGTCTTCGGACCAAAAATAAGTACAAGCTGACCATACATTTTTTTTTTTTTGTTTTTTAGAAAATGTCCGGAGTCATCAGATCTTGAAGACCGATGCCGGTTTTTATTGAAAATCCCTCGGGATATTGATCCCGACGTAGTTTAAGGTCTTCGGACCAAAAATATGTACAAGTTGAACATACCCTTTTTTTTTTTTTAGAAAATGTCCGGAGTCATCAGATCTTGAAGACCGATGCCGGTTTTTACTGAAAATCCCTCGGGATGTTGATCCCGACGTAGTTTAAGGTCTTCAGACCAAAAATATGTACAAGTAAGCAGTAATCAAGGGCGGAGATTCTTGGGATTCTTCTTGGAATGGTTTGGATCATCTGGTCATGCCTTTGGATGGTTGAGATCACTGTTTGACCAAGTCAATTTTTTTTCTTTCTTTTCCTTGAAAATTCCATGGAACTTTTCCACATCATCAAGCCAATTTCCTACCAATTTCTCACAAGATGAGATTTTGGTAAGATTTCTTCCTTTTTCTCACCATTCTCTTCCATCACTTCATTCTTACATGGAGGTACAAGATTCACTTGCAACCACCCTTCCCAAGGGGGAGTTCTTCCCAAGGAGAGAGGAGGAGAGGTCGTTTCACCTAGGTGGAGGGTAGGATGGCCCCCTGTGCGCCGCCCGGACGGTCCCTGCCCACTGGTTTTTTCGGTGGGCTGGGTAAAGGGGTGCACTCCCCTTTTCTATATAACATGGGGCACCCTTGCCCCCTTCAACGTGCAATCTCCCTCTTTTCTCTCTCATACTCTCTCTTTCTTCAAGTTTTCTTTCTCTTTTTTGGTGGTTCTTTGCTCTTTTCAAGTGGTGGGCCTTAGAGAAGCTTTGGGACAGCAAGGTGGTCCCTCTTTGGTGAGTGGTAAAGGTATGGACCACTTCCTTTCTCCTTCTTGTCCTTGTCCTTCTTCATTGTTTCTCATGGTTCCTTTCTTTTCTTCATGTAGCTATTTCAAAAGAAGTGAAGGTGGGCCCAAGCATTCTTGACCTTTTTCTAGATCTCCAATCTCTTTCAAAGGTGGTGCATGGAGAAGGACATTGCAAGCTTTCTATTGTCTCCTTTTCTTCTTTTCACCCTCCCTTCATGTGTATGTAAAGGGTAATTTTGCCATGTTCATCAAGTGTGCATGGCAAAATATACTATCTTTTTCATGGGAGTTGGGCCTCTTTTCATATGTATCAAATGGGCTCAAAGTGAAGTCATGGCCCTTGGTGTATTTGATGGGCCCAATGCTTCATTTTGGGCTCCCTCTTACTTTCTCTTTCTTGTCATTTCCTTTGGAGCTCTCTTTTTCTTTTCCATCTTTTTTCCAAGATTATGGGCCCATGGGCATGGTAGGGTCCATCTCAAGTTTTGGGCTCATGGGGCTCACTTTGGATGACCCCATCTTTCTTCACATGTGTATGGAGCAAGGTGACTAGCCCATTCTTCACTTGGATCTCAAGTGGGCTAGATTTTTTAGTTGGGCCTTTATGGACAAGTAGCCCAAGTCTTCCACCATCTCTTGATTATGATGTACATCCTTGTACAAAGTGTGGTGGGTTCCTTGGAGTTTTTCCATGTGGATGGGCTTTTGGGCCTTCATTGGAGTTTGGATTTCTTTGGACCATGTGTGCACCACTACACTTTGTCCATGTAGGCTTTTTCCTTTCGTGCTTTTTCTTTTGATGGATGGAGGACTTGAGTTACTTGATTATCTACAAGTCCCATGAGTGAGATGTTCCAACAATCTCGCTAGTTTCAAATGGTTTTTCCATGAGGTAGGAAAGTGGTTCTCAAGAGTTTCTCTTTAATGTTATCAATCTCAAATGGATGATCCTCCTTCAAGTGAGCTATCCATGCAACCATAGCTCCTTGAACTTTTCTTTGGGGGCTTGGTGGGTCATCCACCATCATTCTTAAATATGAATGATTTTCCTTTAAATTTGTGGGAAAGAATGATACCCATAAGTTGCCCAATTTTGACCCATGCTTTGGGGCATTTTGGATTTTGATCTTCAAGTGGGTTATGTATACCATTCTTAGCCATTTCCATGATGGTTGGGTGACTCATCAAGTCATGCCCTCTTGAGCTCAAATGGTCCCCTTGTTTTGTAAAGAAATTGGTGCACATAAGTTGCCCAAACTTGCCCTTACATGGGCATTTCCACCTTTGATTCTTCATGTGGGCTATGTGCATCAAAATTTTTACCATTGGCCTCTTTGATCCATATGTTTGTGGGTAGACCTCCATGTTGTATTCTCATGGTCAAGACTTTCATCAAGATGAGGCACATAAGGTTGCCCATGGTTGACCCATGAATGGGTTCTCATGCTTTTAAGTGGGCTATGTGCTCCCTTCAATCCATTGAGGTGAGGCATTTGGGTTGCTCTTGGGGGCCAACTTCCTTTCTATCCCCCACTTGTCCATGTACATGTGTAAAAAGATGGAAACATCTTAAGTGAGAATCATGGCCTTGGCCTAAAAGTGGATCAATCCTTGGCCACATATGAACTTTGAAGAGAGATTTCTCATGTGAAGTAGGATTCTTATCCTTTGTTGATCTCATGATACTTGAGTACCTTTGTTGTCCAAAATGTGTCCTTGGATGGTGGACTTTTCTTGCCTAAGGTATGCCATGCAACCTTTTTTGAGGCGGGCCTTGCTTTCTTCAATGGGCCCAACACATATCCTAGGTAACACATGGAGTCGGACTTTAGATCTTGCATTTGAATGTGAGTCCAATCCCATGGGTTTCCTGGATGATAATTTGGATTTTAACGGGTAAGGGATAGGGACTTACCTTGCCAAGCTTGTAGGATTCAATGGCGGACGGTACCAGAGGTCGTCGAGTGATTGATGAGGATGATCCTGCCTTCATCATCCGCCGAGGGGACCACATGTGTTCCTTGGCTATGGAGCATCAACCTCTTCCCGCTATCAAGGGTCGAGGTACCCGGGATCACTGGGACAACTGGGTGAAGGATCCACAGCCCTTGCTTGAACGAGTACTGGCTGGTACTCCTTTTGCTGGCCTCCTCACCTTACGTTTTCATAACAACGGTGCTAACCGCATGATGCTCGCGGCTCTTTGCGAGAGGTGGCGGGACGAGACCCACACCATCCAGCTCCCTTGTGGTGAATGGGGAATAAGTCCCCTGGACATTTATATGCAAGTAGGCTTTCCGTTTCATGGGACAGTTGTTCCTCAAGTCAGCTCTCTGACTCCCATCACTTCCACTGACTGGCTACGGCTCGTCGGTGATGTCCCACCCGAGGATGAATTCCAAGGCCATCAAGTAAAGATGCGATGGTTCTACAACACTTTTGCCTCCGTCATCCCCACTACCGAGCGAGAGGCCCTCCACAAAGCACGGGCCATGATCACTTATGCCTTCGGGTCCTTCCTTCTCTGCCACGTGAATGAGAGGGTTGATCCTAAATTTCTTCGTTTAGTCGAGGATCTTCATCATCCCTACAACTGGAACGGGGCTATCTTGACCCATATCTTCTAAGGTCTGGACAAGACCTGTCGGCATAGCCGGTCCTACACAGGTTTTTGGCCTGTCGTTGAGGTACCTCTTCTTTCACCTTTCCTGAAGGCATTTGCCTTCTTTCTTTCGCTGATCGTTAGGTGTGCTTTTGCCCGGACTTGCTTTTATGACCATTTTGCCCATCTCGCTCTGAGGATACGGGATGATGTTGAGCCGCCTCTGTATCGCCACATGTACTGGCATCAACAAAATCGCCAGCGGAACTCTCAAGTCTCCTGGGACAACTGGCGCGCCGACATAGATGGGTTGACCGTCGAAGATGTAAGTGTCTTGCTTTCCTTATCCCTTATGTTGCTCTATAACTGATCGTGATGACCTCATTTACTGTAGCTCGCTCGGATGCCGTATGCCAACTTCCCCCTCTACTATACTCCTCAGCGTGTGGAGGCATATGATGCTTCATGCCTCCGTATCATGCTTTCTGACGCTGAATCATTTCAGTGGTACTTGGGTGAGAGGTTGCTTCGGCAGGTTACTGGGGTGGCTCGGGTCCCTTGTTCTGCACCTCCTCCAGTTGCTCGGATCCCAGCTGATGAGAGAGCTGATGCTCTTGTGGGCCAGCCCGGGTTTCATTTCACGATCCCGGATCGAGACTATGACGAGTGGTATCTGCTGTACGGCTAAGGGCCCCTGCTTCCTTCACTTTATGTTCCGGGGGGCCGTCGCAGGTACACTGGAGGATCAGTGACAGCTCCTTTGATGGATCTTTATCGTCGGGAGTGGGACTGAGAGGAGGGATGACGACGACTATGTTGGCGACTTGTAGCCTGCTTGGGTATTCCGCTTTGTATGGCCTTGTTCTTTTTACTTTTATCCTCTTTTGTATCAAGCTCTTTTGAATGAATATACAATCTTTGACTTGTCTTAAATTCCTTGATGATGTCTGGATGTTTTGACCTTTGACTTGTTCCTTAATGATTTGTGGAAGATGAGACTTCTTAACTGCATGGATGATGACTTGAACGGTTCAGATTGCTTGATTTGGCCCTGTGGGCCCACTTGAGACCTCGGCTTTACTTTTGGAGCCCCTCTTCTAGATGATTTGTGAGGCTAAGAAGGCTTCTCATGGCGTGGATGATGACTTGAACGGCTCAGATTGCTTGATTAGGCCTTGTGGGCCCACTTGATGACCGGATCTTGGAACTGGCCTTCTTCTTTGATGATCAAACCTTCGATCTTGCTATTTCATGACTTATGTAAGCTTTTCCATGGTTTAGATCATGCTGATCTGGTCTTCGAACGGCTCAGATTACTTGTGGCCCTCTCTTGATCACTTTTCCCTCTCTTTGACTTGATCAACCATGTTCTGGCCATAGTGCTTCGTGATTGGACCAGTGGGGTACCTCCTAGATGATCTTGATCAATCTTAATCGAAATCTGGAAGGGATTGGAGCCTTGGGCGGCCCTCAGGGTGCCATCTGCTGATGTGGACTGTCAGCCTCACCTACCAAGAACCATGGAGCCAATCTCGCGGAGAGAGAGGGAGCACGTCCGTATGGGCGGCCCAGAGCGGGCCGCCCAAGGCTCGCCTCTTGTGCGGCCTGGGCTGGCTCGGGTTCGGACATTCTCCGTTGTCTACTGCCCTTGTCTCCACCTGCTCTGTACGTCCAGGTTCGATTTCAACCATGAATCTTCCCTTTGTCTCTTCTTTCCTCCTCATCTTGTCCTCATCTTGCTTTGTCCTTTCTTGGGCAATGGATGGTGGAGATTTAGGGGTTGTGGGGGCTGTCCATGGTGGGTCTCACACTTAAGAAAGTGTTGAAGGCTTTAATGATGGAGGGATTTCTTTAATGGATAGTGGAGATGGTGCATTGAATGGGAGCATTGATGAGGGGTTAGGGATGGTGGTTAGTGGAGCTTTGAATGGCCCCATTAATGGCAGCCATGCTGAAATTCCATATTTGAATGGGGCTTTGATTGTGGGAGAAATGGATGGCATGGATGAGATGGGAGGATGGGACATAGGTGAGGCTATGCACCCCTTGAATATGGGCCACATGGATGATGTGATTGATGGAGGTGATAGGGACCATGATGGACATTGATGGGCTGATCTCATGTCTGGATGGTATGGACGGTTCTGATGATACCTTTGACGGCTTGGATGCTCTCGATGATGGCCGAGATCTGCGGTATACTTGTTTGGGCGGACTTGATGTGATCATTGATGATGCCCCCCTGATGATGGACGGTGTAGATGCCTCGATGATCCCTTTGATTGGACAGGATGATGACTGGATTCATGATTTCTTGTTGGAGAGGGCCGCAGGTCTAGATTTGACTGTTGATTCTTCGATCGGGGCTACCGGGACCCTTCTGGATGGTTCAGATGCTTTCTTTGATGGTCAGATTGGCCCGGATGCCACGATGTGCGGTGTGATCTTCACTGACAGCCCTTTTGATGGGGAGTATCGTCCTTCTCCTGATCGTCGGTCTTTTGCGCAGTCTATTCACGAGGTGGGCGAGTCTTCTCATGCGGCTGAGGTTATGACAGTTTCAGATAGTGATGCGACTATATCAGACATAGTCGTTACTGAGGACAGGTCAGGGGTTGTCGAGTCTGCAGAGGTTCCAGCTTTTCCTTCTCCTTCGCCGTTGATCTTCCGATCCTTGATGAGCTGTCATCGATTTCTGGGCCTTTTGTTCTGGAGGGGGCACCCGTGAGGACTTGTCAGCTGCTTCCTCGTCCTTCTTGCTCGCCACGACTGCTTGCTTGGCTTGACAGCTTGTCAGCTTATGAGATTCGGGACTTGGAGTCCTATGGCCTTGGCGGCTTGATCCATATGGCTAGAGTTGATATTGACTGGAGGATGCTCGGTGCTGCCTTGATTGACTGGGTTCCTTCGTTGAACTTGTTCGCGTTCAACGATATGGAGATGGGACCCTATTTGGAGGAGCTTGCACGCTTGACAGGCCTACCTTTGGATTATACTCAGTATTTCTCGCCGAAGACATCGCCGAAGACGGCCACACCGCAGAACTGGTTCGGGATCCCCTATCTTATTTGGCCTGCAGCTGCCGGCCAGGATGCTGTAGTGTTCTCCTTGGACTTGCTGTATGATCTTTTTTCGGGTCCTCGGAGTGTGGCCGGTTCTACCTTTGCTCGGAATGCACTGATGTTTTGTTTGATAGCTGAGGTGCTGCTCTCAGGATGGCGCCGGTCCCAGACTCCTTTGCTTTTTGAGGTGATGAGTCGAGCTATCCGACGGCAGGGGATCATTTCTCTTATCTTGGCCGAACTGTTTAATGGGCTGACCGACTGCGCCCTGGGCCGCACTCGTGTCCTTCGCGGCTGTTGTGCATTTCTTCAGGTATCTTTTCTGTACCTCTTTCTTCTTGCCTTGTTAGGAATTGCTTTGCTCTAGCTGAACTTCTTTTCCTTCTTATGATCAGGTTTGGTTATGGGAGCGTCTTTCGCTGACCGTTCCTGTACCTTTTCCCGACCTTCCTAGCTCTGACGTCATGCGTTATATTATGGAGTTTCTTCCGCATACGGCTAGGATGAGCGAGCCCTTGTATCGCAGGATGTTCGCTGAACTTCGTGACTGGAATGTTCATTGTGAGTCATCTTGGCTTTCACTTCCTCCAGTGCTTTGCGATGCACACCGCCTTCCTCTGATGTTGGTAGGCTTTCGATCTTACTTTTCTTACCATCCCATTCGGTTCCTGCGGCAGTTTGGGTACGAGCAGGATGTTCCTCTTTTCGCTTTCACAGGTATCGGGCGTCGAGCACTTCCATCTAGATCCTTTGACTTTAGGACCTGGGTTGATGGATCTTGGGCGAGTTACTTGACTGCTGATTTGCTGGGTTTTGAGCTGCGGACTTTTCCGATGGCGACTGCCCCATATCAGTATTGGGTTGCTGAGCAGTCTTTGTATCGACGTATCCCTTGCTGGCACCAGACTGCTGATGAGGATGAGCAGGATATCCTTGGAGATGCTGGCTCTTCATCTGGTTCATATGAACCTTTTGAGGAGCGTCCGTTCATTGATCCTACCTTCCTTTTGGCCACTCATGGCCATTTGCTGTCTGAGATTTCTGTACTTCGGTATCATTGTGAGATGATGTCGAGGAGGTTGGCTACCGATCAGAGGTTGTCTGATGAGGAAGACAGCGATCCGTACCCTTGAGCGCGATAAGGCGCATTATCTGCGTATGGAGGTGAGTAGGTTGAGAGCGAGACTATCTCATTATGAGTCAGAGGACTTACCTGATGTGGCCGAGCAGGAGGGTAGAGATTGATTGTATTGGCCACCTGTACATTCCTTTTTGCATGATATATGATTGATGATGATGCATTTTTTGTATTTTTTGAAAAAGATGATATGATATATGTAAAAGAAATATGATGCATTTAATGAAAAGAGAAAACAGTTTGAAAATCTATTGTGCCGTTAGTTGTCTTGTGAGTGTGTCTAGATTTTGTGTCGGGATATAGGAATCAGGACTGGGGCTCGGCCAATGTTTTGACCGATGTCTCGAGATTTGACGTGTGTGTTCCTTTGGTTCCCTAGAGGTGTAGGTAATGGAAACTGTTGCCGCTTGAGAGTGTCAGAATTTGTAGAGCTCTTTG
Source organism: Liriodendron chinense (assembly GCA_003013855.2). Classification (NCBI taxonomy): domain Eukaryota; kingdom Viridiplantae; phylum Streptophyta; class Magnoliopsida; order Magnoliales; family Magnoliaceae; genus Liriodendron; species Liriodendron chinense. The sequence continues at coordinate 368,705 of ML058501.1, read as the reverse complement.
TTCCTGACTGCATTTCTTCTTGTTCTTGAACCTTCACTGCTTGAACCGATCTGGACCGTCTGATTTCCTGATACCTGCACTTTTATTTTTTCTTTTTCCGTTTGAGCCATTTTTTCCTGCAGCGCTCTTTCGAGTTTTCACAACAGCCGGCTTTTTCCCGTCATTTTTGCCCGTGGCGCCCTTTCGGGTTTTCACCACGTCCCGGGTGTTTGATCTTGCCTGCCCCTTGGCAGCAATACTGTTTTTACCCTCGGTGCCCTTCCGGGTTTTCACCAAGTCCGCTGTATGCCCACTGTTTTTACTCGGAGAGCCCTTTCGGGTTTTCACTCCGCCCTCTTTGTTTAGGCACACATTTTGTTTTTCTTCTTTTTTCTGGATCTTTGGATGACTGCGGCGGCTAGAGGTCGGGAATCCGTCGTTGCCGGCCGATGGCAGTCTTTCAGCCCCTTATCCTAAGTTACCATGATAGAGCTGTCGGTCTTAGCTACAGACCCTTCTGAGATGAATGGATGGATGACTGTGTTTCTTCTTGGGTTGGTTTTTCTCGGGTGGCTTATTTTGGCTTCCCGTTTTTTTTTCTTTTTTTTGTGTCTTTTTCTTCTCTTTTTTTTGTATATATTTTTTTCTTTTGAATCCCCTTATTTGAAACACTTGTTGGTGGACGGGAATGATTTCTCAGAGGCTTTAGCTTCGACCTCTTGACTTCAGCTCTATTAAAGTAATTCTTGATAAGGTCAGAATGACTTACCCGTGAAAGATCTTCACCTTGTCGGCGTTGATTGGCTCAGGAAGATCCACCCCTCTCATGTTGGTGAGTCTAAGGGCCCCTCCGGGAAGTACTTCTCTGATGATCAGCGGCCCATCCCACAAGGGTTTGAACTTTCCTCTGGGATCCGGAAGGTGCGACGGTAGAATCTTCTTCATGACCATGTCGCCTATCTTGAAACTTCTTTTTCGGACTCTCTTGTTGTAAGCCCAAGCGATCCTTTTCTGATAGCACTGTGAATGACTTAGTGCACTCATGCGCTTTTCATCTGCGAGCTGCAACTGATCGAATCTGGCCTGTTGCCATTCTCCTTCAATTCCGCTTTCGAGTAACACTCGTAGTGATGGTATTTCCACCTCGACTGGTAGAACTGCTTCCATTACGTAAGTAAACTCGAAAGGAGTAACGCCCGTAGCAGACTGTACAGACGTTCGATAGGCACAAAGTACATATGGGAGCATATCTGACCAATCTCGATAGGTCACGACCATCTTCTTGAGTATCCTGACAATTGTTTTGTTTGCGGCTTCTACCCCACCATTCATCTGAGGACGGTAGGGGCTTGATCGATGACGTTGGATCTTGAATTTGCTGAGGAAGTCATCCATCTTTTTGTTGACGAACGGGGTCCCGTTATCTGTGATGATAGCATTGGGGATTCCATACCGGCATATGATGTTGTTTTCATGAATTTGATCACCTGAGATGCTGCAATTGTGGTGTAGGAGGCTGCCTCTATCCACTTGGTGAAGTAGTCGACTGCCACAAGTATGTACTCATGACCGTTTGATGCTTTGGGGCTGATCTTGCCGATGATGTCGAGTCCCCACATAGAGAAGGGCCAGGGAGTCGTCAGATTGTACAATTCTGATGACGGGGCATGAATTTGATTTGCATGCTCCTGACATTTGAAGCATTTTCTGATGTGCTGGCAGCAGTCTGTCTCCATGGTGAGCCAGTAGTAGCCGAGTCGTAGAATCTTCTTTGCCATCATGTGCCCGTTCATGTGTGGGCCACAGACTCCTTCGTGTATTTCTTCCATGATCTTTGTAGCTTCTGTTTCATCGACGCATCGAAGGAGGATGTGATTATAGGATCGCTTGTAAAGAACTTTGCCACTGATGGTGAACTGGCCGGCCAAACGCTGAATGGTTCGGCGATCTGTCGCTGTTGCTGACTCCGGATACTCCTGGGTTTCGAGATATTGCTTGATGTCGGCATACCAGGGTTTGTCAGGGACAGCTTCGGCTTCTTCTATTTGCAGGCAAAAAGCAGGTTCATCTTGAATTTCGATTGTGAGCTCCCATTCTGAAGCTCCTTTTGGGATCTCGAGCATTGATGCGAGTGTGGCGAGAGCATCTGCAAACTAATTCTTGGCTCTGGGCATATATGAGAAGGTGACTTCTTTGAATTCTTCGATCAGATTTTCGAGATACACATGATATGGTATCAGCTTCTCGTCCTTGGTCTTCCATTCGCCATTGGTTTGATTGATGATAAGCTGTGAGTCTCCAAATACTCGTAGCTTCTTGACGCCCAAGATTATGGCTTCCCTTAAGCCAGCGATGCATGCTTCATACTCCGCCATGTTGTTGGTGCACTCGAATGCTATGCGCCTTGAGATAGGAATAGGGACATCGTCTGGAGAGTAGAGGATCGCTCCAATACCACTCCCTTTAGAATTTGCTACGCCGTCGAAGAATAACGTCCACTCATCTCTCTTCTTCCTTTCTTCACTTTCGAAAAGCAAGAGATCTTCATCAGGGAAGAATGTCTCGAGAGGTTGATAATCCAGGAGAGAGTGAGCGGAAAGATGATCGGCGAGGGCCTGTCCCTTGATTGCCTTCTGAGTGACATAGGTGATGTCGAATTCAGACAGGAGTAGCTGCCATTTAGCTATCCTTCCAGTGAGTGCCGGCTTCTCGAACAGGTACTTGAGCGGATCCATGTGAGCGAGGAGGAGAATAGGGAATGCAACCACGTATTGACGGAGTCGCTGAGTTGCCCAGACTAAGGCGAGGCAGGTCTTCTCGATCGGGGAATACCTGGTCTCGTAGTCGGTGAACTTTCGGCTTAAGTAATATATTGCTTGTTCCTTCTTCCCGGTCTCGTCATCCTGGCCGAGGACACAGCCAATGGCCTCTGCTGCTACCGAGATGTATAACAATAGTGGTCGTCCAGGAGTGGGCGGCACTAGAACTGGAGGATTCATGAGATATTTCTTGATGCGATCGAAGGCGACTTGGCAATCATCATTTCATTCTTTTGGAACGTTCTTCCGAAGGAGCTTGAATATGGGCTCACAGATAGGTGTGAGCTGTGCAATGAAGCGACTGATGTATTGAATTCTGCCGACGAAGCCATGAATTTCTTTCTCTGTTCTAGGAGGGGGCATCTCAATGATTGCTCTGGTTTTGGTCTCGTCGACCCTGATGCCATCTTCACTCACCATAAAGCCAAGGAGTTTACCTCCCATTGCATCGAAGACACATTTCTAAGGGTTGAGATGGAGCTTGTACTTTTCTGATCTGTTAAATAACTTCTTCAGATCTTCAAAGTGTCCTTCCATTGTGTGAGATTTGACGATCATATCGTCCATGTATACTTCAAGCTCTTTATTCATCATGTCGTGGAAGAGTGCTGTCATTGCTCGCTGATATGTTGCTCTTGCGTTCTTCAGACCGAACGGCATTACCCTGTAACAGAAGGTTCCCCAGGGAGTGATAAATGATGTCTTCTCGCGATCTTCGACGGCTATCTTGATCTGATTGTAACCTGAGAACCCGTCCATGAATGAGAAGATCTTGTATCCAGCAGTGTTGTCGACCAAAGTGTCGATGTGTGGCAAAGGGAAGTCATCTTTAGGACTGGCTTTGTTGAGATCTCGGAAGTCGATGCACATTCGAACCTTGCCATCCTTCTTTGGTACTGGTATGATGTTGGCGAGCCATTCAGGGTAGTTGGAGACTACCAAGAATCCTGCAATGTATTGCTTGATGACTTCATCTTGGACTTTCAGAGCCCATTCCGGCTTCATTCTTCGAAGTTTTTGCTTCACTGGCTTCATGTCTGCCTTGGTTGGCAGATGGTGCACAACGAGCTCTTCATCGAGCCCCGGCATGTCTTCATATGAGAACGCGAAGTTGGACAATCTTGGAGCTAGGAACTCTATCATTTTCTGTTTCATCTCAGGTGGCAACGATTTTCCAATGCGTACTTCCCTAGGGATCTCAGGTGTCCCCAAGTTTACTATCTCGAAATCATCGGCTACAACATTGGCTTTAGATTCGAACTTTTTGAGGAGATCCTCTAGTTCGGGAGCCGGATCATCATCTTCCTCATCCCGAGCTTCGTCCAGACCCATGAGCTCGAAGTCTAATTCGATGTCAAAGTCATGTGTTTCAACTTCAAACTCATGTGATTCTGTAGACGAACTTGGCACACTATTGAATGCAGGAAAAGAAATGTTTTTTGGTTTTTGAAAATTTTCTGAAATTGAAATGCTAGATGTTTTTGGCTTTTGAAAGTTTTTTTATTTTTTTGGGTTTTTGAAACTTACGGGACCTTGAACAAGCAGGCATTTCAGACCATGATTGATCCCAGCTTGTCCCAAAGTTCCGATCATTGCCTAGACAGGCATTTTTTTGGAAGCCAGAGCCCTCAGACGACTCGCTGGCTGATTCAAAAGTTAGGGGAGCAGATGACCATTCAGGACCCAACACTTCCTCCCCTGAAGAGGTGGGGGTTGATGGTTTGGGCAAAGAATCACAGTCTGGCCCAATGACCATGATTTCTCGCTGGTTGGGTTCGAGATCTGAGTCGTACTCAGTCCCTCCCGGATCACTTACCTTGCACTGCAGTTCTTCTGGTTCCACAGTGAGACACAAGTTCGGAATCTGGACATCAGACCAATCTAGGGCTGGCCACTTCCCTTTCTTGGTCCAATGGATGGGCTGCTTCTGCCCCTGACTGATGGTTGATGATGTTGATTCTGCTGAGATAGGCAAGTTGTGCCCCTGGTTGATTGATATTAAGATGGGCAAGTTGTGCCCTTGGTTGATTGATATTGAGATGGGCAAGTTGTGCCCCTGGTTGATTGAAGTGGGCAAGTTGTGCCCCTGGTTGGGAGTAGGTGTCAGAGTAACCTGGTCCTGAAGCTGTTGTATTTGACGTTCTTCTTCATCTTCATCCTTTTCTTCTTCTTCTGGAGGCTTAGACGGTTCGAGAATCTGATCCCATCGAATGGGGGGCCACGTGGCCTAAGCTAGGCTCATCGAGAGGCCTTTGTGTAGTGCAGTCAGTTGATTCCCTCCTGGATCTTTGCAAGGTTCTCTTAGCTTGACGAATTGGATGGGTGAGCACCGAAATTTCTTCCTTCTTTTGTCCATGAAGATTGCCCTGTAGCCGAGCCCCCATTTGCGTTGATTATATACCAGCGATACTTTTCTGGTCTTGAAATGATTCTTCATACGATACTTGAGGCTCAGACGTTCTGCTGGTGGAAAGACACGGTCCACCCTTATCGGTTCCCGGGTTGGCGATAGAGTTCACGGTCTCGAACTCGAAACTATGAAATGGGACGTCTTCTTCAGAGTGTTGGATATCGATGACCGGGATGTCTGGTTCAGTGGCAGCAGCATTGGAAGGAATGATGAGCTCCTTCTCTGCATGGATGGAGATTACTTGATTCCCACAGATGTACTTCACCCGTTGATGCAAGGTTGATGGCACAGCTCCAACCTTGTGCAGCCAAGGTCGTCCGAGCAACATGTTGAAAGAGGCTGATATATCCAGAATTTGGAATGTGATGGTGGAAACTTCGGACCTATCTGTACCTCTATGTCAACTTCCCCTTCTACTGATCGACGGGTGTTGTCGAATGCTCTGACGCATATAGTGCTAGGTCGAAATGAAGAGGAACTGATTCCCAAGCGTTTCGCAGTCTTAAGTGGGCAGACGTTTAAGCTTGAGCCATTATCGATAAGGACCAATGGGACGCAGAGGTCTTTGTATCGTAAGGCTATGTTGAGGGATCGCCCATGATCGCGTCCTTCCGGTGGCAACTCATTATCGGTGAAGGTGATGGCGCGTGGAGCCAGGAGTTGTCCAATCATCAATGCTATCATCTCTGGTGCCGTATTGGAGGAGACGTGAGCATCATTCAGGGTTTTGGCAAACATTTCTCGGTGTATGCGAGATGTGCAGAGTAGCTCCCATACTGAGATTTGAGCAGGGATTGACTTGACTTGAGTTGCCACATCTTATGCGGCTTCATTTTTGTTGCCGAGGCCTGAGAGAGCGCCTTTGGGATCTCCTTTGTTTTGATTATCTCTTCGGATGCAACGCCCATTGGGATTCATGTTTCCCACTTGCGCACATTCTGGATAGTGCCATGGGACCTATTTATAATTTTCCTCACCTTTGCCTTCTAGGACCACCGGTTCTTGCAACGGTACTGGTGCAGGTACTAGATCTTCCTCGTATGGAGCTTTTGCCTTAAGAACTACATTGTTGCCTGTGCTGAAGGGGTAATATCGAGGCTTGTCTTCGTAGACCACATAAGGTCGTGGTCCTGGCTTGACTGTTCCTGGGGCAGGAGGCTCCCATGGAATGAATACTGGTCCTCTTGATATAGCAGGATGTTTTTCTGTTCGTCCCAGCTGCCGTAGTGTGATTGACACGCCTCTGGAATTTGCCCCTTGCAATATGACTGGCTCAACGGGAGGAGCTCCTTCCAAGACAATGGGCTCTTGCTGCTGATGAGTATAATCCCTCCATTGCGGATTGGATTGTTCTTGAACTGGAGTTGCCCCTTGCAAGATGACGGGTTCGTATGTCGGCTCGATGTATGACTGTGCTCCCTCCAGGACGACTGGTTCCCAGCATGAATGGTTGTAAGGTGCCCCTTGAACAACTGGTATATCATATGGAGGTGCTCCTTCGAGTAATAATGGCTCGGAGACTGAAGGAGGAGAAGGACTTGCCCCTTGCAGGATCGGAGGAGGATTTGTTGGCCCATAAGTGTAAGCATGAATAGATTGAATAGGGGAGAAGAAGCGATCGAGGTGCTCTCCTTCTTCTATACTGTTGACTGCAGGGCCATGAGACGAACTGGGGTCCGTTGGATGCTGAGGTAGAGGATTCTGAAGGATGTTGGTCAAAGCCGCTGGAGAAGTTCCAGGGACCGAGATGACAATCTTGCGGTCATCAATCAGGTCTTGTATGGCATTCTTCAAAGTATAACATCGATCAGTGGTGTGGCCACGCCCTTGATGATAGGCACAATACTCATTTTCTCGGTAGTTCGGCGGCAGAGGATGTGGAGGAGGCCGGGGTGCCATTAGAGTGAGTAACTGCTTCTGCACCAGCGTAGCCATGACTTGACTGAGTGGTTGAGTGAGGGGAGTAAATTTCCTGAACTCCCTGTAATTCTGCCTATTCTGGTATGAGTATTGACCATTCCCTCTGAACTGCCGCTGCTGTCGAGGTGGTTGTGGCTGTGGTAGCGAACTCGGTTGCGGCTGATACCGCTGAGGTTGATGCTGAGCCTGATTCTGTTGATACTGTTGCCGTCCTTGTGGGGGAGCATGTTGATTACCCTGAGCAGTGGTGCTGATGTTGTTTACCTCTGTTGGGCGGGGAGGAGAACCGCTGCGGTTTTCGTTCCCATATCCGATGGGTCTTCCCTCCACTCTGTTCCTTTTGACCGGAGCAGCTTGATGAGGCCATGGGGAGATTGTCCCGGCACGGATTCCTGCTTCGACTTGCTCTCCAGCATGGATCAACTGTGAGAAATTCGCATATGGATGCGAGATGAGATATCCGGATATGCCTGGATATGTCGAATGAACAATCATGGAGATTTGTTCTTCGTCGTCGATAGGCGTTCGCATTCGAGCTGCCATAGCTCGCCAACGTCCCATGTAAGCTGATAGTGTTTCATCACTCCTTTGCCTGAGGGACGCGAGGTCGGCTCTTCTGGGTGCCATGTTGAGATTGTATGCGAATCTATCGACGAAAGCCTGGGAAAGTTGTTCCCATGTCCTGATGCGGTGGCAGTCCAATGAGGTGTACCAATCTAGGGCATCGCCCTTCACAGATTTTTGGAACAAACGTATGAGGGCCTCTTCATTTCCTGAGATCGCACTCAGCTCTCCACAGAAGGCCTTGAGATGTGCTGTGGGACAACCGCTGCTATCGTATCTTTTGAACTTTGGTACCTCAAAGTGTTGAGGTACTTGAGCATCTGGAAAAGGACACAAGTCTCTGAACTTGGTCGAAGGTAGATCGATTCCTTGTTGTCGCTGAAGCTGATTTTGCAAGATCTGGAACTGCTCCCGCAACTCGTCCAGTCCTGAGTGATCTGTTCGAGCGACTGGTGCCTCCTGGAGTAAGGCACGTTCTTCTTCGGCATAGTGGTCGATGTCTTCGACCCTATGTGCTTGCTGAAAAGCAACCGCGGGTTGCTGAAATTGATTTGATGACTGAACTGGATTCTGATGAACTGGTGCTTGAAAGGATTGTAACTGAATTGGAGATTGTACTGAAGGTTGAACTGGAACTGGCTAGAAATTAACTAGAGATTGCTGAACTGAAGATTGCTGAAAATTAACTGGAGATTACTGAACTGAAGATTGCTGGAAATTAACTGGAATCCCATCGGCGGGGATGTGCTGGAATTGAAAAGTGCTCCTGTTTGCAGGAGGCTGAGATGCTGGGAAGTGACCCCCTTGTTGGGTATTCGCCACTGTCCGTTGATTGATGTGGGCTTGACACTGACCCCTATTGTGGGCATTCGCCAGTGCTGTCCTTGTTGCTGGAAATTGAATTGAAATCCCATTGGCGGGGATGTGCTGAAATTGAAAAGGGGTCCCATCGGCAGGGAGTTGCTGAAAAAGAAAAGGGGTCCCGTCGGCGGGGAGATGCTGAAACCTACTGAGATTGTTATTTGCAAGGTTGACTGGAAGCTGACTGGAAGTCCCTGCGACGGGAGTGCTTTGAGACGGCCTTGTCGTCGCGGGAAGGTATTGAGGAGGATGCCCCATAGCGAAGGGCTGAGACGGCTGCTGTCGGTAGTCTTGGGCAGACTCCGATGGTTGTGCTTGATTTGAATTGGAGGTCGGAGGGACCTGGCATGGCTGCTGAGATTGCTGAATTGGGCCAACTTGATTGTTGGCTGCTGCGGTAGCTTGTGCTTGCATGAATTGCAAGAGCATTTCTTGCATTGCTCTCATTCCTTGTGCCAATTCTTGCATGATTGGCGTATTCTCGATTGGATGTGGCGCTGGAGGTTGCGCTTCGGTCATCTCAAGAGCGGGGAAGAGATGAGTTTCTTCTTTGTGGTCGGACATGGCTTGCTAAGCCCGAGTGTGGATTATGCTGCGGTAGGGAAGTTGTCTCCGCGCACGTTGAGCCCGAGGAGGCACAATGGTGAGGACTGTACTCTACTCTTTTTGGTTTTGGGATTTTCTATTTTTTTTTGGTTGGTTTTAGGATTTTCTATATTTTTTTTGGTTTTGGGTTTTGGGTAGAATGCTATGCAGATGAGATTGTATGAGGACTAATGACTTTCAAGTATATGAATGATTCTGTTTTTCAAGTCGGATCACGACTAGTGGGACTAGCTAATCCCCAGTGGAGTCGCCATTCTGTGGACCCTCGCCGTTTTCCACGCTCCCACACGACGTCGTTCTCCCTTTCCTTTCGGGAAAAGAAGAAGAAGAGGTGCGTGCGTGCGAAATCGCCGTTTGTGCCACTGGCTTGCCTCGTTTCTCGAGGGCTTTGTTTGGTTGTCGTGTTAAGCTAGATGTGTTTAGATGAGTTTATATAAGACCAGAGTCGCCACTAGCCAGTTATTTCGAATCTACAGTCGGCTAGACCCTGTAGAAATGTTAGAGAAGGGGATCCGAAGATTCCTTCCTCTAAAATGACTCCTGTTGATCTGCGGCCAGAGATTCGAGGTAAGGGATCACGGTTACAGGGTGGGAAGAGGTTAAGCACCCCACACACTGCCCGTACCGAAGTACGATCTCTACTTCACAGAGTCGATTGAATACTTGAAAGTCTAATTTAATCCTCGTACATTCTCATAGATGACATGATGCATGAATGCGGGTCTGAACAGTAAGAGTTTCTGATGGGCAGGTTCCAACAACGGGCAAGCCCAGAGCATACGCTCGAACTGACAGGTGCTTAATATAAGACGTGTGCTTGGAGAATCAAGGTGCTTGCAGTGAAGCAGGGGGGTTGGAGGAAAAGTAAATGTTGCACTTATGCTAGATGCAAATGAGATGATGCTGGTAAAAGAGTAGCTAAATGGACGGAGGTGTCGCAAGGATTGGCTTTGAGTGGCTGGATCAAGACTTGGATGGCTTGGGAGACTTAGACCAATGGTCAGGCAGGGCTGGACTAGGGCTAGACTCTTCTCACTCGGGCTCTCCTTGGTGGAAAAATTGGCTAAAAGGGTAGAGAGGTGGACTCAGAGCTCTCGGACTGAATGGACTTGAAGGGATGCTGAAATGAGAAGGGGAGGGGGGTATTTATAGCAGCGGGCAGTGGCAGTTTGCGTAATTATTTTTGGGCGGCCCGCTATGGGCCGCCCGTACGGCCGCTCCTCGATTTCCAACGAGGTACGGTCGTCCCCTCGGGGCTGCTGTTTGACTCGGTGGGTCGACTCAGTGAGTTGACTCAGCGGGTTGACTCGACGGGTTGACTCGGTGTTTTGACTCGACGAGTTGACTCAGCGGGTTGACTCAGTGGGTTAACTCAGCGGGTTGACTCAGTGAGTTTGACTTTTTAAGATTTTTTGACTGGCTTTTCTTATGGGGGGTTTTTCAGGCTGATGTTTAGGACTGGGTTGACTGGGTTCAGGCTTGAGTTGGGCTATGGATTGGGGCTTACAAGGGTGAGTTTGGCTGAGTTTGGACTTGGGATTTGGGGGTATGGTCCTCCATTCATCCAGCTATCTCTACCAACAGTATAGCCGAAGGTGAGGTGTCTACAATCGTTTATTAGGCTGAATGTTAAACTTATTTAATTAAATGTGAAACTAATCATGCATTCACTGGACCCGTCTTGGTGGGTCAGCCCCTCGGGCGTTGGAGAAAGTGTGCATGGGCCCGTTTCTCTCTCGCTATCTAGTGAAAGTGTGCATGGGCCCGTTTCACTAGTTGGGTTTTGGTGCATGGGAAGAGTGGAGTGATCCCGTCCTAGGTAGAACCTCTGGTGACTAGTGGCTAGTGAGAAGAGTGGAGTGATCCCGTCTCATTAAGTCAAGGTGCCTTTGCCAGAGCATGCATGTCATGCATTGCACTAACCAAGATCTTTTACTGAATTGTTTTGATGTGATTAAATGATAATATCCTGCTTGCGTTTACTCTGTGTCATTATTATTATCATGATTATCTTAAAGGGATATTCCCTACTATGATAGCGTTTAACGCTATCCAACTACATCTCAGGTAATCCAGGTGAAGATCCAGTAAGAGAATCGAACACTACGACGAGGTGCTCGAAGGCTTGTCGCAGCAAATGACGGACAATGAAACTGAAGCGGCTTGAAGATGGATTATATATATTATCTTTGTAGAATAGATTTATTTTCATGTAACTTGTAATAAGCCTCTCATTGAGACTAAAAGGTAGAATATTATGTAATTTGTATGATTTATCTTGTTAACGTAGAGTAGAAAAACTTTGAATAAGAACTTAAATTTCGTCATTTTGCTATGAATGCCATGAATGTGAAAAATAAAGATGAATGTGTGGAAATATAACCTTAACACATTCCAGATAACACCCGAAAACTCGGCCCATTGTGTTATCCACGAGAGCCAAAATTTCGGGGCGTTACAAATTGGTATCAGAGCATAAACGGGACCTCTGGGTGTGAAGCCCAACCCATCACATAATGAATTCACCTTAGGACTTAGGCCCCTAAAACTAGTAATAAATTAACTTAGGAATGACCATAAATGATTGTATGTAATGCCATGAATGTAGAGACCCATACTTAGGCCCCTTGATATTGTTAAGGTAGCCGATAAACGTAGAGATCTAAAAATTTTATGATTTTCGGGAAGAGTATTCCCACTTTGCATATATGTTGGGGCTCTCATCTATTTCCTATATTTAGATCAGTGTTATGCTGAGTTTTGTGACTTATCCCCCTCGAATCATATCGTTAGCTATTTTATTTAGAATTTTCAAAGTTAGGCTAGATTTTCCGAACTAACAGTAGTACTACTATTAGAAATAGTATTTTCAGAATTAGAGAATTTTCGTAAATTTTCTAGAGACTCCTGACTCATTCCCCAGCATCCTCATAAAATTTTAGACCAATCCAATGGATGGATAAATCAGGAAAATTCCACCAGTAGAGAAAATATTGCACAAAATCCTGCTGACCTGCTGCATTTTTCGGACTATATTAGGGTATAAACATGTGTTATCGTAGGAATCTTAACCTGAGAAAAATCAAAATTGTTCCCCACCTAACCTATAGCCTACCTACTAAATTTCAGGTGAAACCGACTTCCGATTTGAGAGAAATAATTCTAGGAATACTTGTAGGTCCTGAATTCCAGATTTGGTGCCACCTTAGTTCCCTTAACCTTAAACCCTGGAACCCCTTTGATTAGGATTAATTTTCGTAAGCCTACACCCTTAGGAATATTTCTCAACATTTGATCTTACGTCCCTATGGATTTTTGGCCAACTCGGCACCTTAGGTAAGTTATCCCCACCATAGAACGCTACTTAACGAACCCCGTGTAGATCTTTGACCATGTATGAAGACGAAAATAGATAGGACCTCATAAGGTTTTGAATTGTTGTATTGATGAATTTTATTTTGTGTGATTTTGTTGATGATTGCTTGATACACATTTTGGAAAAAATACATGAAGGTCCCCACGATGCTAGACCAATCGGCCCACGGAAGGACGAAATCGTACCTGATACACTGTAAATGATTGGACCCAAATTCAAATCCCGAGGGTCGACACTCGAAATTTTGAATGGATACTAATGAACTCAATGCTCAACTGTGAGTAGAAGATCTAATTATCAGATTCCAATCTACTTGAACCGTTTGCCCGTGATGCCGTCACTACATGAACTGTATTTATGACTTAGCTTGGGGATATTTGTGCATTCTCCTAGATGTATGTATGTGTGTTTCTTATATGATGACTAGAGTGAAGTAGAAGTATAAACAACCGTAGAACGTGGAGATTAGGCCATCTGGACCATAACATGAGTTAAACTACGGTACTCTTAATCCCATCTTGGCACTGCACCTTTAGTCGTCGATGATCATCGATGATACCCCATTCGCTTAGCCACACACTCGTCTATCTACTCTTTCACTTGACCATTTGATCATGCCAACCCAAGTAACTTAATTATATCCTCTAAACTCCCGATCAACCATCCCGTTAGTGATTAAGCATCCCTGATAATTATCTAACCTGATCACCTTCGTAGACCTTTGGTTTTAAGTAGCACTCCTAGACCCGATGGATATTAAGACATTAGATGATTGATACGACCCATCGACGTATAGAGGACCATCTAGGAATTAGAGTGCGAGGTGGAAGCGTGCCAGATCAGAGATTTAGAAATTAACCTCTAGGGCAGAGACATTATTCTAAGGGGGGTGGAGCGACCGCAAACTAACCCAGAGTAGGATCAGGGTAGCTAGAAAAACAAGGAAATGGATGGGAATTGATCATGACCGACACCTAGAAAACTTCGAGGATGAAGTTTGTTTATAAGGGGGGTGGATTGTAACGCCCCGGATTTTTTATATTTATTTGAGAATTTTTAAAATCTTATTTTGATTTAATATCATACGTTTATCTTGTTTTGAAAACAACGGACCATCCGAAAGAGATCCGATAGGGGACCCTTTACAAAAGTTGCTTAGAATAACCCTATAAACATTGTAGAAAGACCGGATTTCGAAAATATCACTGTTTTTAGTTAATTACGAAAATGCCATTAGATAAACTTAAGTTAAACTACCATTTTTAAGTATTAAGATTTCTGGCGATCACTTTCACACAAAACTTCGTATATGAGCTTTTGGACACATTTTAGACGTACACGTCGAATCTCAACCCTCTGATCATCCTACAAATGCCCTAATAAAAAATCGGTCCATAAGTGGCCCACCTTAACTCGGATCTGTCTCATTTTTTTGGTCAACGGTTAATATTACGTTGCCGACCTACTGAATGGAGAAGATTGCTCCAACCCACCTTAGTGGACCCCACGTGTGGAGAACATTCATGACGCACGGGTTCCGTACCGCGTGCGCACGACCCCCACCCCTTCTTCCGTTTTCTTCGTCTAGAGACGGACAGCGCACGGGCGTTGCCGTCCGTGAGCTCCACGTTGTCCATCAAGGTGGACCCCGTTGTCAAATCCGACCCGTCCATTAGAACCCCGCCCCACCGAAACCTAGGCCGTCCACATTATGAAGCCAATAGCCGACGCTGTGGGCCGCTCCAGATCACCGTCTAAACTAAGATAGGTCAAGATCCGACCCACCACTTTGCATGGGCACTCCAAACTTCACCCAGAGTTTCTTATGGACCTCACCTAACCTTTGAACGGTCCCCGGTCGATTTAGTGCAAGAAAGTTGGGCGGGATGATTCCCAGGCAGTGCCAACGCCAAAACCGGATCTCGTTTTGGCACCGCACCTCCCCATCGACTTAGGTAAGTCATACATCCATCCATTCGTTTCTTCCCATTTAGAAAACGCCTGAGAGAGAGAGAGAGAGAGAGAGAGAGAGAGAGAGAGAGATTGTGTAGAAAGAGAGAGAGACATTTGAGAAAGAGAGAGTTCGTGGGATGTTTCACCCCGTGGGTTGCAACTAGAACTCCGTTCCAGATCTGTAGAAGAAGAAGAAGAAGAGGGAAAAGAAGAAAAAGGAGGAAAGGAAGGAAGGAAAGAGAAAGAAGAAAGAGAGAAGGAAGAAGAAGAACTGAGTCGACTCAGCCGAGTTACCGAGTCGCTCCGCTGTTGAGTAAGGTAAAGCCCATCTAACCCTTATTTTGATCCCTAAATCAAGCTTAAACCCTAACCCTAGGTAGGATTCTAAACCTAGACGATCATAGTGGTGAGAACTGATCAAGTTACACCGTAATTTGATGTGTTTCTTTAAATGTCATAGGATGTGGACCTAAGGAGAATCACACGGCCCTAGCAACGTCTCAAACCAACCAAACTCAAAGGTGGAAATTTCCTTTAAGCCCATCTACGATAATATTAAATTGTATGCTGATTTTATGCTTAGAAACTAGGGTTTTGTTACGTGACTTCTTAAAACTGTGCTTGTTAAAATCTTTCCATGTAAATATGAATTGTATGATGTTCCTTGTTGTGTATGTTGAATTTTGATGTATGAACCATGTTTAAGTGGTTGGAGAAGGAATTGTGATTATGTACATGCTTATGTGAAAACCATGCTTGATTTACATTGTCACATGCTTATGATGATTGATGTATTATTTGCTATGGGATATTGTATATGGATCTTGCGCTAATGAACGCCCCTTAACCTCATACTAATGTAACCGTATGATGTAAAGAGAAGAAGCCGTGCGAGGCCTTGTTACGTTGGCATTATCATGAGAATGTTTTGGATAAATATGCCTTATTATGAAAGTCGGCATTACTGTGTGTCTTATTGAATGAATATGCTTTGACGTGAGAATTAGGTATTGGCATTACTATGTATGTGTTGTTGGTTGCATATGCCATGATGTTGAGTTTGGTACTACCGTGTGCGCATTGTTGGATACGTGCCAAGGGATCCTTATTGATTGTTACCTATGATGGGTCCACTGAAGTATGAAATTGATGAATATAAAGACTCTTGAATTGATTTGGGGTAAGGAGTGATCATTAGACGTGCACATCGTTTAATAGGCTGAAAGCTAAACTTATTTAATTAAAGGTGAAACTAATCATGCATTCACTGGACCCGTCTTGGTGGGTTAGCCCCTCGGGCGTTGGAGAAAGTGTGCATGGGCCCGTTTCTCTCTCGCGATCTAGTGAAAGTGTGCATGGGCCCGTTTCACTAGTTGGGTTTTGGTGCATGGGAAGAGTGGAGTGATCCCGTCCTAGGTAGAACCTCTGGTGACTAGTGGCTGGTGAGAAGAGTGGAGTGATCCCGTCTCATTTAGTCAGGGTGCCTTTGCCAGAGCATGCATGTCATGCATTGCACTAACCAAGATCTTTTACTGAATTGTTTTGATGTGATTAAATGATAATATCCTGCTTGCGTTTACTCTGTGTCATTATTATTATCATGATTGTCTTAAAGGGATATTCCCCACTATGATAGCGTTTAACGCTATCCAACTACATCTCAGATAATCCAGGTGAAGATCCAGTAAAAGAATCGAACACTACGACGAGGTGCTCGAAGGCTTATGGCAGCAAATGACGGACGATGAAACTGAAGCGGCTTGAAGATGGATTATATATATTATCTTTGTAGAGTAGATTTATTTTCATGTAACTTGTAATAAGCCTCTCATTGAGATTAAAAGATTGAATATTATGTAATTTGTATGATTTAAGGACATTATCTTGATAACGTAAGTAGAAAAACTTTGAATAAGAACTTAAATTCTGTCATTTTTCTATGAATGCCATGAATGTGGGAAATAAAGATGAATGTGTGGAAATATAACCTTAATACATTCCAGATAACACCTGAAAACTCGGCCCATTGTGTTATCCACGAGAGCCAAAATTTCGGGGCGTTACACCGCGAATGCCATTATTAACGGTCCAGGTCCTACATGCTTCAATTATATTCGTATGCGCAAGGAGGTTTTTCTGTGCTTGCGATACATTTTGAAAGATAAATGTAACATGGATGGTACTTCTAGAGTCATGTTAGAGGAAGCCTTAATTATATTTTTACATATACTTAGTCACCGCGTGAAGAATCGTGTATTGCAACAC
The DNA here is from genome assembly GCA_003013855.2 of Liriodendron chinense. Lineage (NCBI taxonomy): Eukaryota > Viridiplantae > Streptophyta > Magnoliopsida > Magnoliales > Magnoliaceae > Liriodendron > Liriodendron chinense. The sequence continues at coordinate 351,952 of ML058501.1, read as the reverse complement.
CATTTCAATCATTCGGGTGAAACGATTCGCCGACACTTCAATAGGATCCTTGACGGAATCATCCATCTCCAGGGCATCTTTCTGAAACAGCTAGGGAATGAGGTGCCTCCTGAAATAATGAACAATTTGAGGTTTTTTCCGTATTTCAAGGTTAGTAAGCAACAAGAATCAATGCATTTCATTATAATCATGTATGAATAGGGCATGTGATAAACTGACGTAGATGATAAAACTTTTTTAGGGTTGTGTTGGAGCCACAGATGGTACACACGTTCCAGCAATGGTTCCCTTAAAAAACCAACCGAGGTGGCGTAATTGAAAGGGGTTTATTTCCCAAAATGTATTAGCAAGTTGCTCTTTTGACTTGAAATTTCAATATGTTCTTTCCGGGTGGGAAGGGTCAGCTGCAGATTCACGAGTGTTAGCAAATGTCCTCATACGGAGAGGGAACCTCATTGTTCCGAAAGGTATTACCTTGTCATGGTTGAAGCTAAATGAAATGCTTTGAGGTTAATTTAAATGAATTTAGGCACATTATTTTTACACTTTGTAGGTAAATATTACTTAGTAGATGCCGGTTTTGCGAACCAGCCTGGTTTCTTAGTACCTTTTCGTGGAGTACGGTATCATCTTAAAGAATTCAAGCAGGGTTGTCAGCTTAGGGACATGAAAGAGTTGTTTAATCTTCGGCATTCGTCATTACGAAACGCTATCGAACGTTGTTTTGGAGTCTTGCAGGCACAGTTTTCGATACTTAAAGCAACTCCAGCTTATCCATTACGAACACAAGTGAAGATAGTAATGGCCTGTTGTATATTACATAATCACATTATAAATGAAAACAATAGGATTGACCTTGAATTGCAAACAATAAATGAAGATATAAAAGAAGAAAATGAAAGTGGCGGGGATGAAGTTCCATTTGATGATGCAGATTATGAAAATGATAATGATGACTTACATGAACGAGAAAAGGAGGAGCCAGAGATAGCTAATGATGAAAGCGAATTGGCGAGAGATAGGAGGGAGAGACAAAAATGGACTAAGTTTAGATTAAGTATCGCAAAAGCAATGTGGGACAACCGGGAGCCTGGACAATGTGTTCTTTGAATCTATTTTGTATTTGTATTTTTTATTAAGTTTGTGTTTAGACTATATTTTCATTAAGTTTGTATTTTGGACTATATTTTTGCTACGTTTGTATTTGAATTATATTGTAGTAAATGAATCTAATTCTAAATCAATGTATTTTCTTATTAATTATATTTCTTGCAATTGATTTTCTTATCCTTTTAAGATTTAGGATGTCGCAACGATCGAAAGCAAGTAGCAGTCAGAAAGGATTCATCACCTGGACTGACCAAATGGACAAGTTGTTGGTTGATTTCTTGATTGAAAAAATCAACGAAGGAGTAAAAAGTGATAATGGTTTTAAAGAACCAATCTTAACTGCAGCAGCAACAGTAGTATCGAATGGTTTTGGTATCTGTGTGGATTGGTTAAAGTGTAGAAACCGTATGCGGACTTATCTGAAAAAATATAATCTGACAAAGGAAGCATTGAATCTAAGTGGCTTTGGATAGAATGAAGAACACAAATGTGTAACTGCAGAAGAAAATGTTTGGAAAGATTTCATCAGGGTTAGTTGAAAGCATAATCTTTTATCATGGTTTTCCTCTTTTTATTTGTAAAGTTAACTTGGTTGTGAATAATGTAATATATAAATTACTTTTATCTATAGGTACACCCTGATGCTAGTTCAATAAAGAACAAGCCCAATCCAATCTTCTACGAGATATAGATGATTTTTGGAGAGGACCGCGCGAATGGAAGCATGGCAAATAGTGCCTTTGAACTTGCTGACGAGACTCCACCATATCACCCGATGAATGATATTCCGATATCATCGCCATACATTGGAGGAATGGGATCAAATACACCATCGGGGGATGAATACGTCTCGGAGGATACATTTTCGCCAGTAGCACCTGAGGGAACGTCCGCTCCAGTTCGAAAAAAGAAGAAGGAGAAGGTAACTGCTCAAGAGGGTGCAGTGGGTGAATTGAGACGCATATGCAACACAATTGATGAATACCAAAGATACAAAAGGGATTTGCCGCTTTTGGTGTGGGAGGAGTTGAAAAATCTCACAACCATTGATGTTGATATGATGTGGAAGGCATCTTCTTATCTTGCAAAACGACCTGGTTTAGCTAGGCTTTTTCTTGGAATTGAACCTGAGAATAAAGCTGAATGGTTGGAGAGGACCGTTCAGCGGTAGAATTATTTTCTAAATGTGTGTTTGATTAGAGTATTTGGATATGTATTTGAATTTGAGTACTTTTATGTGTGTTTGGTTAGAGTATTTGGATATGCATTTGAATTTGAGTATTTTTATGTGTGTTTGGTTAGAGTATTTGGATATGCATTTGAATTTATGAAGACAAGATTTTTTTTCTATTTATTTGAGTGTATATATATATATATATATATATATATATATATATATATATATATATATATATATATATATATTATATTGAGATATTTGGCCTGCACTGGGTCTTACATTCCACTACATTAAATTTCTCATCTTGGTCTGCACTGGGTTGTGAATTCCTCAATTTGCTGATTGCAGTGTGGTTTATCTGCCACTTTCATTCTGTATTTACCATGCATTTACATTCTCTGTAGGGCCACCCAAATGTTTCCTTATCTTTGGACAAGCTTATGTTTATTGAAGAAAATCAATTTCTTGTTGTACATTAGATGCTCTGCTAGACTGGTAGTGGAATCTTATGTTTCTTGGATAGGGGCATGGGCATTTGGCAATGGCACATATGTCAAAGAGATGCAATATATTATTATTTTCTATGAATTGGTTCCATGCTTCTACCAAAGAGGAACTATATTTCCTTCACTTGACAATATGCAGTGTACTCTTCTTTTAAGTTTGCATGAGTGGGGCCCATGTTTCAGTTTGGTCTTATGCAGAAAACTGAGGTTGGACCATGCCTCAGAGGATCTCTGAGATAGGCAGATCTAGCCACCTATCTCGCGCCCTTTTCACTTGAATTTGCACTGTTTCTGTATTTCTTTTTCCGGGCCATTAATTGAGATTTTAGGATTGTCCTGTTGAGAAGTTTTGGTGCATGATCCATCCATGTTGGTTCCCAACAGGCCAACAATCTGGATCACTGAACCTTGGCCTCCAATTATACAATAACATCTATTATATTTTGATGGAGTTTTGAGGGTGCTTAACTCTGGTGGCTCAACAAGTAGACAGAAAGGAAATACAGCAACAATTCACATTCAACTGAAAAAGGCCAACTATTTTACAGCTAGGATCTTCCAATCTTGGGATTTTTGGTAAATGGGCCATCCATTGTGATGCCCCGCATATCAACAGTTTGATTATCAAGACATGGTCCTGGTTTTATAAACTGGAAATTTGAATGTGCTGTATTTTTAATTCTTATATTTACAGCATATAGATATATTCTTATCTGTTGATGTCCCTCAAGCTGCAACATGTTGACCTTATCCTTCAATATTTCCATGCAGCTTTGATTTGAAATCTTAGTCAATAGTATTTGTATCTTGCCACATGGGTTGATTTTCAGCCTCTTGCATCAACTTTAGCTGCTACTGGTTTCCTTGTCTATCTATATTAGATATATAAGCATTGAAATCAACATATAATTTAGCCTTTGACAATAGCATTTGAATTCGTGGGCCCACTTGTATGGCTCACATACTATTCAGTTTTTTTTTAGGATTAACACAATGCTTTAGTGGCATGGGCTTGACCCAATGATCCACATGGAAGGAAATTCCAACATTTAATTTGAATGTTATAAGCTAAATTGATTTTCAAGTGTGAATATACAATTACAGGATATAACCCATTTACAGGCTATCCAAACAAGGTAAATCATTTACTACTTACATCCAAACAGAAGGTAGTAAATCATTGACTAGCACTTAAGTCATTTACTAGTAAATCATTTACAACCTATCCAAACGACCCCTTAGCTAAAAGCCCCACAAACATCCCTTAGAGAGCAGGGCAATTGATTGAAAGGCTGACAGCAAATCAGCTGAATCTGAACCGCACGAGAACAGGGCCACATGTCATTCCTATCGTCCATTACCGGCCTAGCAAATAGCTAACCAAAGGCGAATAAGCATTCATAACATCTGAGAGCAAGCCAAACCTCGAAAGAACTGCACAGAAAAAAAAAATCAAGACCAACCAGCAGTAGTTGCACATTCAACACAGACTCCTCAAAACCGTCAACAATAGGACAGCTTCCAAAACATTCCTTTGCAGAGGTCTCCATCACCGCCCATAGACAGCTGCTGCTTCACAGCCCACATGAATTCCATCATACACCATCGATAGCAAAGAGGGGAGAACAATATACCAAATTGATACCAACAGAATCACAATTGCTGACATCGCAATGTTGAGAAATTTCTGATCTTTGAAAATAAATTAATTTGGAAAAAATTGAGAAATAAGGACAGGCTGAAGCACGTGAAAAACACGCTGTCCTCAAAGTGTAATTCGCCCCTACTCAATATAATTTTGAGTCTGCTGATAGGTTGCAGGCGAATTGCTTCCAAGATATGACGAGCCTTATGTGATTCTGCGTTCAGCAAGAAACGAAGGAACCACTATAGAACTTAGTAACACAGTCTGGCAGATAAAGAAAAGAAAGAAAGAAAAGAAATGGCAGTCTTCTTCTTGCAGCAGTAAACCACTACACTGGTCTAAGTGGCTTGGTTTATATCAAGTAAACCAAGAGGCTAATAGACTCAGATGGGTGCTAGTTCAGTAGAGACGGTTGTGATTGCTGTTGTTGTATTGGAATGAACCAGACCTATCCGGTTTATATAGGCAAGGGTGGCTGACAGTTTTGGTCCAGAGCCATAATGGCACTAGCCAGTTTTTGGCTGTTATGAGAAACTAGCCATTTATGGCAGTTTCTAACTGTTGTGCATGTGGGAGTTACACACCTGCATGCTGGTTGTTTAGACTCAATGGCTAGCCATTTCTGACTGTTGGGCTAGCCACATGCAGTTGTTACTACATGGTCTGGATCGTTACTGCATGAGCAGTTACACAAGTCCCTCTAATTAGCCCTGCAGCTCTCTATAAAAAGCAAAGAGGTCTCTCTATCAAACCTCCCACCCACAACACCTCCTCTGTTCCAAACCCAGCCACCTGACCTACTACCTAGCGTCTATCGCACTAGTCTCGCTCCGGTCCGCGAGGTCGCGGCCCATCTGCGACACGATGCGCACGTGCGAAGTGCCAAGTGCGCCACTAGCACCTCTACAGCCACACTGCCTCACATGCCCACGCCCTCGCACCTAGCCCGAGCTCGTGCCCATGCCTGTGCCCGTGCCCAAGCTCAAGACCGAGACCGAGACCGAGCCCGTGCCCGTGCGTAAGCCACCATACTCCCTCTCTTCCACCACAAATAAGTAAGGTGCACAACACCCTACTTATAAAGAGGTAAAAATCCTTTCTCCCATCCGATATGGGACAAAAACCAAAGCAATATTTTTTACTTTTAAAATTATTTTCAAACAAACTTTTTCAACAATCCCCCACTTGTTTTAAAATAATTTAAAACAGGAAAAACGATGTCTGCCAGAGTATAAAAGATTATATGCATAAAGAAAGATATATTTCGATTTGAATCCTTCCTTAGTGTAAGTATTTCAAAGACCTATCGAAATTACTAGTAGCCGCAGCTTTGAACCTATTATTTTTAGATAACAGGACCGAAAATACCACACACATTTTTCTAAGAGTTATTTGAGTTCCCACAATTTTTGCTCAGCACATTTAATGGCCTTGTGCTTATCCTATTTCATGAACGATCTCAAGAAAACTCTCATTCTCATGAGAGGCGGCACCACCTCTACGTTCATATAGGTGAAGTCCTTCCAGTGTCTCCGTTACTTTCAGATACTTGTCCTTAAGACTGGACTGCATTAAGAGTTTCTAAGACCCAACCCTCTTTCTGTAACGGCCAGCACTGTAATCCTGGATGAGGTATATATTTATAATTTAGTGTTGAAACTTTTCACGTATCAGTGACTTGTTTTACCCATTGAACCCTTATATAGAGATTTTCTAACTTTAGGTTGAGTTTCCATCACTGGTGAAATCTTTTGAAAAGAGTTTCAACCCCATCCCTCTGGATGTTGTCCTTACTACCTCTCTCGTTAGAGGTTTAGTAAAAGGATCAGCTAAGTTATTACTTGACTTTACATAAGAAATTACAATGATTCCATCTTGAATCAGTTGTTTTACATAGTCATGTCTTAGACTTATATGTCTAGATTTCCCATTATATATGCCGCTGTAGGCTCTAGCTAATGTGGGTTCACTATCGCAATGTAGCGAAACAACCGGTATCGGCTTCGCATAGAATGAAATTTTTAAAAGAAGATCCTTAAGCCACTCAATCCCTTTACCTGTTGCAGCAAGGGCTATGAACTCAGACTCTATAATAGAGTGAGTTATGGAAGTTTGTTTCTTGGATCCCCAAGATACAACTGCACCTCCTAAGGTAAAAACCCATCCAGTAGTGGATTTGTTGTCACCTGCACTCGATATCCAACTTGCATCGGTCTATCCTTCCAGTACAGCTGAAAATTCTGAGTAAAATAACCCTAAGTCTTTGGTTGCTTTTAAATAACCAAGTACTCTTTCTATTGCCTTCCAGTATTCTACACTAGGATTACTAGTAAACCTACTTAGTTTACTCACAGCATATGAGATGTCTGGTCTAGTACATTGCATTGCATACATTAGACTTCCTATAACAGTCGCATACTCTAATTGTGCAATTGTTCTTCTAGTATTTTCATTTAACTTGATACTTGGATCGATGGGGTTTTCGCTTATTTAATATTCAGGTGTTTAAACTTGTTTATTATTTTCTCAATATAATGAGATTGGCATAACGCATAACCCCCACTATAAGTTTTTACTTTAATACCTAAAATGGTATCAACTTGTTCAAGATCCTTCATTTTAAATATGGAAGACAGAAACTTCTTTGTTTTAGTTACACATTCCATCTTGTTACTTATTATTAACATGTCATCAACGTATAAACAAATAACAATTATATAGTTACTACTTATTTTGAAATATATGCATTTGTCTGCTATATTGTGCATGAAACCATGAGAAAGTATTTTAGAATCATACTTCTCATGCCACTGTTTAGGTGCCTGTTTTAGTCCATACAATGATTTAATTAATTTACAGACTTTCTTCTCATTTCCTGGCAGAATGAACCCTTCAAGTTGTTTTATGTATACTTCCTCGTCGAGGTCTCCATTCAGGAAAGCAGTCTTCACATCCATCTGATGAATATATAGCTGATGTATGGATGCTAAAGCAAACATAATTCTAATAGATGTTATTCTCGCCACCGGTGAGTATGTGTCAAAATAATCTATTCATTCTTTTTGTCTGAATCCTTTAGCTACTAGTCTAGCTTTAAAGGTTTGAATAGTTCTATCAGTGTGATATTTCTTTCTAAATACCCACTTACACCCTATGGGTTTTGAAGCTGGAGGTAGATTCACCGGTTCCCAGGTTTAGTTTGACATAATCGAGTCCATCTCATCATTGATAGCTTCTTTCCAAAAAGCTGAATCTCTAGAAGCTACAGCTTCTCTATAGGTTGTTGGATCATCTTCTATAGTCATAAATATATGTATCCTTCTAGTAACATTCTCTCTGTCTCCTTCTACGAGATGAAAAGAGATACGCTGAGAGTCTATCTGTTTAGGATCAAGACTCTTTTCTACTGTTATTCTTTAACTCCTACGTGGTTCTATTGGAGCTTCAACTTCTTGTTGAGCTTCTACCATTGGTTTCTCTGTTGGAGTTTGGATTTCATTATCCTTTGACTCTAAGGATAGTGAGTTTTCGAAGAACTTAACATCTCTAGACTTTATGATTATATTAGACTCTAAGTCTAAGAGTCTATATGCTTTGCTATTTTGTGCATATATACCCTACAAAGGCGCACATAATAGCTCTGGATCCCAATTTAGTTCTTTTAGGATCAGTCATTTTACAATATACGAGGCACCTCCACACTTTAAGATATCCTAGATTAGGTTTTCTACGCCTCACCATTAAAAATTTCAGAGGGCCCATCTAAGGTTTTAGTAATGTTTATTTGCAATCTAACCTATTTATAGTGTTAAGAAGATCTGAATGAAGGGAAATTAGAAACATCATATTGATCCAAAACTTTTGTCACTCACAAAATGTTTTTAATAGTTATTCCTCACTATTTTTATTGGTATGGTTAACCTGAGATATGGATCTTCTTATGATTTGGGATCACGTCCTAAAATGAGATGAAAAAAAATATGGACGCCATGGATATAGAACATAGAGATCTCCATTCATTGCTCATTGGTAGAATCACAAGAGTTTCAACACAGACCAGCGGTCGAGTGCCCATGTGGTGTGAGTGGGTGGGGTGTGGGTGTGTTAAAAAAATTGGCTTTAGAACATATACATCAATGTGGGACCCACACGGTGGGGTAACACATACTAAGTTGTTACTCGGGTAACAGCTAATCTGCTCCTCACAAAGACCTGGATGAAGTGGCAAATATCAGATTGATCCAAACCTTCTATGTCCCACAGGAAGTTCTATTTTTCAGACAGCTTTGGGTTCCCAAAATGGGGATCATTTTGACCCCAAACGCTTGTCTAATTCATGGTCAGGTCTGGGCCCCAAACAGTAGACGGATTTGGGACCATTTCAAGTCCTAAACATTATGTCCACAAGGCAGAGTTTTTTTTATCCAAAATGTTTGTCTGGCTGGACAGATTTATATACAATCATATTGTCACCAAAACAAACGGGCATGGGGCCAAATTCTGGTGACCGAAAGGGCAACTTAGGGAGTCACAACACAAATCATTGTCCAACTTGGCTAATCTAGGGTCCAATCCTCCGTCTTAATGGACAGATTAGAGGGCCACCATTTTCTGATCAAACAGTTAGATTTTTTGGGCCATTCACGTTGTCCAAACTGGACAGATCTGTGGTCCATAATGTTGTCCGTATTTGGATAGATTTTGTGGTCTAAATGCGCTGTCCTTTTGGACGGATTTGTGGCCCCAAAATGCTGTCAACATGTAACACCCAACACCTATGTCTATGCAATTTTCCCAAGTTATATACATAGAACTGGGAAATATAAACACAGAGATTTAAACATAACTATATATTAGCTTGTATTCAATTAAGTCACCATCCCATGTAGAATCCTTATTTAGAGCAAGTAAATTATATATATAGAGCAACAAGTGCAACAGAGAAGAGCAGGGGATATTGGTAAATTGACTCAGATGCTTGAATCTCCTTGCACTCGTCAACATTAGGACATGAAGGATGATGTGCAAAATGCATGGACCAAATATGTGAGAATATTCTGAAAAAGTGGAGGACAAGTTCACATCACGTTGCATACAAAGTTGGCGTGCCTTCAGTTGGTGACATATTTGAATAACTTCCATTAGCTTATGTTGTCATATGGAATCAATATGATAAAGATACAAATACAATAGCTAGTATAAGAAATTTCATCGCCAATCATACAAGCTAGAAAAGGCATAGTATTCATCGAAATGCAGCGTAGAGAAACTTTACAAAGTGATTGGTCTATAGAATAAATTATAACAAATCCAATTATGTGGAATAAGAAGCCACAAGCATACTTCACATCCAGAAGCCCTTCCTATATATATTGGTGTACTTTGCTGGGGAATAGCTTCCTAGCTTGTGGGCAGACATCCTGCATGCCAAGATAAAGTCAGTAGCAAATAGTGGGAAAGATATAAAAGTCTCTTAATAAGCAAACATCATCTGCTTTTAGACGACAAAAGGCAATGGAACAATCAGCACATTTATCTTCATACTAAGAATGGGAATACAATTCTAAGTGAACAACCATTTGCAACAAACTTCCGCATGAAAGAAATGCTCCAACCTGTGATAATATTAAAGTCAAATAAAAGACATTAATCAGTATTTTTTTTATCCCAGTACTTTGACAGGTGCAGGACAGCTTTCGCTGAAGTGAGCCTTAGATGGGCCTTGTCCACACTCCGGCAAGATGAGGAAGTCCTCAGGTATAATTCTACTGTAAACTACTTAAAGCAAGAGTTGCTCATATGCAAATTATAAAAGTAAAATGAAGGCAAGGATGGTGATGAGGACACAAGACCCATTAAAGTATATCAGCGAAAAAAGTGTACACCACAAGCATCTTCCTTATGGCTAGGCAACCATTGAGGAGTATTGAAGATCCTACACATGTGGTTTGGTACATAGAAGACCCACATTGGGAAGACGTGTGTAGGATGAAGAAGACCTGATTGGAAAGCTGAACTGACTTGCTGGACAGTTTTCACTGTCTTCGGGGCCCGACCAATGTTCATCGGGCACCCAATCGAGCGCCCGAAATTCATTCATTTTCATGATTTGGTCGCTGGACGTTTTTGGACACCTTCAGGCGATCGACCGGTCGCCCGACCGCCCCCCGCCCGCATGAACTATTTTTTTAAGTTGTTTTTAATTAAGATTAGGGGTAGTTTACTCTTTTTGTTCTTTCTTAGTGTTTATTTAATAGGGTTTAGCCCTAATTATAAATTTAGCTTGATTATTGAATGAAAAGAACGACTTTGGTTGTCTCCTCCTCCTCCTCTCTCTCTCTATGAACTTCATCTCTTCTATTCTAATCTTCTTCTTCTTTCTTCTTCCTTTTCCCTCCAACATTTTTCTCAGGTAATCCTACTCTTCCCTCCTTCTATTAATCTAATTCTCCCTATTCTTTACAACCCTAAATCTGGATATTAGGTTTCAAAACCCTAATTCTTAGATTTTAATCATCTAATCCGAGAAATCCTTCAATTACCCGGACTAGTGATTCTCATTGCTCGTTTGGATCTTAACCATGCAAGATTGGGAGGTTTCATCCCTCGTTAGATCCAATTCACGCAATACTTGAATTACATACTTCATAATTGTGATGATGGCCCGCATTATTGCATGTCTCTTTTATGATTGTTTTAATTTATGATGGTAGATACTGAATTCTAGATTATTATTATTTTTTATTTCCACTGGTAGATACTGAATTCTAGATTGTTATTATTGTTCATGAGCATGCATCATAATTAGGTCATCTTACATCAGATGGCCATGACAAAGAGAGAAAAAGTTTATCATGTTAGTCGGCCTACAATACCGTAATTTTATATCCTTTGAAAGCTCTCCAAAAGAAAGTATGTTTTTAGGATTCCGAAAAGGTTTTTTCTATCCCTGAGCGCAGATGAGCATCTTAAGAGGTAAACAACTTTTCCCAAGGTTTTACACCAAATGCCTACTATGCAAACCCGAAGAGACAATTTAGAGAAACGAAGTGGGGATATTAGTAGTGAAAGCAAACTTTATATGGTAACTGGATTGCAGAAAATCATAAAATTTTTAGGATATTAGTTCTTACATGTATTAATATTTCATAACATGAAATAACTAGAGGATAATAAACTTAGTTGTACCCTGACTGACCTTTAATAAACAAAATTCACTTGGTTCTTCTCAATAGGTTTTTAGTGTTGTCTTTAGGAACAGAGATAAATATATCCAAATGCACTGCCACACTCTAATAATTTGCTCGTCACAAAACCCACAATTTTAACTTCTTTGGTTTCAAAAACAGGCATTGCAGTTTGCGTTATGCATCCCAAAGATTGTAGATTGTAGTACTGCAGGCAGATGTGTTTTTGTCTCTAGTATATCCACAAGTTTCAGTAATCGGTAGGAAACTCCATTGTGAATAACTACATTGTCATTAGAAGCTGCATTATGTTAGGTTTAATAAAACCAATGGTGATACATTAAAGAGTTCGAAAAAAAAAAAAAAAAAACCTTGCATAGAACAGAAAGTGATTTAAGCCCATCATCTTTCATAATTGCTGCTAGGGCCTGCACAGAATACTTGGCTTGCTTCCGACTATCCTCTAGACATAACCTTTCTAAGATAAGGTCAACTGTGCTGCGATTAAACCACTAAAAGATATCAACATAATAGACGGTATGAGAAGCTTTAACTTCTATTGAGTTAAAGATCACTTTGGCTTGTACCTAGAGATCTTTGCCAGTTGTTCATGGATGGTTCCACCGGCCATTTCATACTCATCTTTAAGAAGGTGAACGAGATCCTCTTCAGCACTCATCGGAAACAATGGAGAGAAACATGAAATAATCTGGAAAAGGCAACTTAAAGTGATTCAGAAACATGGACTCACATATGTTGTGGAAAGACTTAAGACAGATGACTAACATAATACAGAGTGCAGAAGTCATTCATTACATCAAGGAGGATTCATATTTCACAAGGGTTGATAGGAATTAATTGTTAAGGCCAGTTCTTTATGACTTCAACTACAGTGATCCAGGAACTATTCTACAGAACAGGAAGGTAGATGGTAAGTTATTACAATGGAAGGAATCTAAGTAATGCAGAAAAAGAAAAACAATAGCAATGAGATGCAAAAGGTTACCATATGTAAAGGACACTTTTGTCGTGTATGTAAGCTTTTTCATCCCTCCCAGTAAATCAGCCCTTGTAAAAGAAAACCAAATAGATCAAATGGATCTGACCACCTACTCCTGGAATGAATATGATGAAACCTGAAATGTGCTGAAGTCTGGACTACATTAACACCCTGTTCCATAGCTCAAGTGGTAGAGTGAGTGAAGATAACTTCGTTTCAACACTGAGGTCTTGGTATCGATTCCCAAATGGCGGTGGCTAACTTTGCGGTGTGACTAACAATGAGGATGAGTATATTAACAGTGCAGTGTCTGTACTAACCCCCAAAAAAAAAGTCCAGACTACAGTAATGACTGTGTGCACACAGTAATGCCAAGGCCCAATCACTATATTCATAGACCTTAAACTTTCTATGAATATAGAGTCAAGTCAGGTAAAGACTAGGTCAACTATTTCCCGACCAGGCATTGAGCCAGGTCGAGTTCTTGAGTTACTGAACTATGGTGCATGTGACCTGCCCCAAAAAATCATGCTCATCTACTCATAATCTGGCGTGTGTGTGCATACATTCAACGGATGGCTAGAAACACTTCCACAATTTTATAAATTTAATATCAAAGTCAATAATTTTAATTTTTTTAGGGAAATTTATAAAAAATTTCCATAATTAAATTTATACTTTATAATTAAAAAAATTATTATAAAAATTAAAATATTGAAAAAGAAATTTATCATTAAATATTTAAAATATTTTTTACCATTATGGAGGAGTATGACCTGAAAATTGCGCTTATCAGATAATTGTAATCTTTCCTTGGATGACCATAAAATGGACAATTAGAAAGAAAATGGCAAGTAGCTGAATTTGGCATGTGAAATCAAATGTTAGTATCCTATTTTCAGTGTTATTTCTAAGCTACACAGCCATTCATAACAGCACCTAATTTGGATGGTATGAACTTCAGTTCATCCATGTTATCCTATTGACTTGCCGCTATTTATATGATAGTGGGCAGAGGACATTCATGCATAGTTGGGCCAATTATTTGGACGCAGATTAGGTACTACCCCTGCTTGTTCCGAGCTCAGGACAGGCTGGGGCTCCGAGGGGCCTTTGTGATGTATGGATTTCATCCATACTGTCCATCCATTCTTTCATATTATTTTAGTTTATGAGCCTAAAATCGAGGAAGATCCAAGGATCAAGTGGACCATACAGTGGGGATTAAGTTCTTACCATTGAAATTTTTTTCAGGACCACAGAAGTTTTGGATCAATCTGATATTTATGTTTTCCATTCGGCCTGGTCTATATGACCTTATGAAGATGTTGGACCATAAATAAAAAACATGATGGACCTTAGGAAACCCAGCCTGCCCCGAGCTCCGAACAGGCTAACTTATCCGCGGTCCAATTACTCAACAATACATGTCAGAGCTGCAGAGCTTCAAATTAGATTGATTGGATCATGGTAGGAATATCTCCCTAGCAGAAGGGTTGTGGAGTGCAAATAAACAATTAAACCAAGATAAATACAACAACAACCTACATCCAACTAAGTAAAGGACCACATTTGTTGCTAATATGTTTCTGTCTGGTTCAAAATTCAGTCATCGGTACATGTATGGTACAGGGCATGCCAAAGCTTATTACAGGTTGATTCGAACTAAACCCTTGTAACCAAGCGTCAAGATAGACAAAGAGACTGTGAGCGGTTGTCAATGACCGAGAACTGAAGTAGTTCAGACGTCTATTTAGCTGCCAATTTAAAATTTAAAGCACTAGAAAAGGACCTCTAGATTCACAACCGAGATTATCCAAAGCAAAGAAAAAAAATTCTACAAAACAAGATTATAAATATAAAGAGGGAAGGCACATGCCAATCCACACCTTCAAGCAACAGGACCACTGGGGGAAATAAAACAAAGAAGCATACATACACTCGAGTTGAAACACAGCAAGACGAGTCAACCCTGGGCAGCCACAAGAAAACCATCAGCCCCCAGAGTGATCCTCCAGGCATTAATAACAAAAGACCAGCAGCCAACACACACACACCCCTACAGCTCATGGACCACAAACCAATCAAGCACCATTAAAAGGCCCCCAAACACAATTCTCAATCAGTCTACACCACTTGCTGCCAGCAACACCCCATGGACCACCCTGCATAAACAAACAATGTCTACAACCTCATCCGGCAATCGCATAGCTAGAAACCCCAAAAACATACGTGAGAGAGCAGGGCAACTGGCTGAAAGGTTAATCTGAACTGCACTAGAACAGGGCCACATGTCATTCCTATCGTCCATCACCGGCCCAGTAAATAGCTGACCAAAGGTGGATAACATTCAGAACCCACAATCAGCAGCTTCCCGTTCTACACAGCCTCCTCAAATCCTCAGCGACAGGACAACTTCCAAAACATTCCTATACAGAGGTCTCCATCACCGCCCGTAGCCAACTGCTGGTTCACAGCCCACATGAAATCCATCAGATACCATCCATAGCAAGAGGGGAGAAACAGCAGAATCAATTAACCACTACATCAATTGCCAACATCACTACGGGTCCCACCATTTGTTATATCAACTCCGTCCATTCATTTTCTCAGATCATTTCAGGGCATGATCCCAAACGTGAGACAAATCCAAAGCTTAGGTGGACCACACCACAACAGAAAGTAGTAGGTTCAACAGTGGTCAACATTATTCCCACTGCTTCCTGGGGTGTGGCCGTGTATCATCTATCACGCTCTTCCAGAGCATAAATCGTTTCTCAGTAAAAGGTAAGGTTTGGGAACCAAAACATGCCTGTGGGATGTGAGGTGTGGCATGATTTGATTTTTATGGCAGGAAATCTAAATAACGCATCTCATCCGATGGAATGTTCAGATCTCACACGTGTCACATAACAAATGCAATCTTGCGTGGATGTGTACTTATTCTGAATGCGTGTTTAATTAGCAAACACTGGGGCCAGTTTTTGAGATGGTCCAATAATTTGAACCGTCTATTTACACTTTAGTACCATAAGAAGCTATTTTCAGATAATCAAGCTTTACCTATCATTCTGTCTCATAATGAATGGCATCCCTTAAAATTTTCTTTTTATCTTTTCTTAATTTATCTAAGACTTTTTTTTTTATTTGGGTAAAATGAATCCATTGGGAAAAGAAAAAACATACAATGGCCTATAAAAAAAAAAATGGATTCTAAAACAACGGATCGCTTGGAGAGTAAGCTTGTTAGCCCCAGACGGCAACAAACAAATGCTTTTTCTTGAGTACTAGGGAGGCAAAAATAACTGAATCTTATTAAGGAGGAAATTCTTTGATACACCA
This sequence comes from Liriodendron chinense, assembly GCA_003013855.2. Taxonomy (NCBI): domain Eukaryota; kingdom Viridiplantae; phylum Streptophyta; class Magnoliopsida; order Magnoliales; family Magnoliaceae; genus Liriodendron; species Liriodendron chinense. The sequence goes on along the minus strand of ML058501.1, from coordinate 335,982 downwards.
ACGGAATGTATGCTTTTAGAAATTACTTAAAACTTGCATATATATTTAGGATACACTTAATTCAAATTAAACTGTCCAAATTATTTTTAAATTTTAAATGTACCATGAAACAAAGGGTACCATATCTTTATTAGCAGAATGGTGGGCATTTATTGGACGGTTGAAATGAAAAATATCCTAATATCTTATTTCAACAAACATGCGTCCACGAAACAGAGGCCATAATTATCTAACCAACTTAGTTCTAATATTTTAACTTAGAGACAGTGGTTTTTGTTAGAGGAAAACCAGCCTGCAGCAGAAGTAACCAAACATACAGCAGAATATGCGATCAAACGAGCAACACAATGCAATCACACCCGCACGCAATCAACCACACAAGAAGCAATCCAATTTATGTGGAGAAACCCCTCAACGGGTAAAAAACCACAACACAAAGTGATCCACTATGATAATTAACAAAAGATTACAGAGATGAATAGCCCACAAGGAAGGAAACCCAAGAGAAAACCTAAATTTTCTCTCTCTCTCTCTCTCTCTCTCTCTCTCTCTCTCTCAAAACACTCTCCACTCACCCTAATTAAATTAAGAAACCTTGGACACCTTGGGATACCCTCTAATCCTAGAGTCATGCCATATATATAGCAAACAATCTAAAATTAGAAACATGTTATACAAATTTGCATAACCATACAAAACACTGCCATATCGCCGACCGGTCAGACATTGTAAAAAATCTGTCCAGAGAGCAAACTTCTAAATTTGTCACATTCAGCCTCAATAGCCGACAGGTCGGAGCACACCATCGACCGGTCATTAAACCAGTCTGTAACACTTGAAAACTGTCCAGAGACCTTGTTGTGCATCCTGGGCCAAGATCAGACTGGTCGGCCGACCAGTCTAAGCACCCAATTTTAGCATGGTTTGAAGGCTCCTCCAACAATTTCCACCGAGGTTTCAAATATTGAATCTAACATTTCTTGCTTTTTTTCATCATCTCAACTTCAAAATAGCTCCACCGCTTCTCATGCCTCTATCAACCTTATCCTTGCACTTTCACACCCTTTACCACTCTTCTCATGTGGCCCTTAGGCACTTGCCATATATAAGCATCTGTGGATCCTGCTGTCAATCCAACTGCTCCACCGTGAAACGTGCTCCCGATCAACTTGTAAAGATGGCCATACCACTGTGCCTTCATCCACACGAGTGCCTTTTCATCACTTTACAATGCCGATCACAGCCAATGAACATGCATCATTTCACCTCGAGTGCACCAAGAGAGATCATATTCTTCTTCATCTTGGGGACATGCTTCACATCTTCCAGGACTCGTTCGATCCCATTGAACATCTTGATGTGCACCGTACCAATACCCACCACCTTACAAGCATAGTCATCGCTCACAAATACCGATCCACCATCATACTCCATGTATGTTATGAATGAACTTCGGTTAGGACAAATGTGACATGAAACACTTGAATCTAGTATCCACTCTCCACAGAGAGACCCATTTCCGGATATATTTAATACTTCACAAAGATCACCACCATCTTCTATGGTATTAGCTCCCTTTCCAGAAGAATTTTCAGACTTCTCTTGCTTTAATTTAGGATTCTAACAATCCCCCTTCATGTGGCCTTCTTAACCACAATTCCAGCACCGCACTTTGGCCTTCTCTTTGCCCTTGACTTTAGACCCCGATTTAGAATATCCCCAACCATGTTCAAAATTTCTTCCCCTCATAATCAGTGCCTTTGAGGAAGAATGAGAACCCACGTCACCGCTTTTCTTTCCCATCGCCCTCGAATGGAGGGCCGAGATAATGGTCTCAACGTTGATGGTCTCCCTCCCTGCGCACAAAGAGTCCCTAAATGACTCGTATGATTCTGGAAGAGAATTCAGCAGGATGCATGCTTGATATTCATCCATCTCCTCCAACTTGCAAATAAGCTTGTTAAATGTGCTGATATGGTCCTCCACATCCGCCTTCTCCACCATCCTCAGGTTAAACAATTGAAGCACTAGATAGAGGCAATTCTCCAGAGATTTCTTGGCATAGACCTTCTCTAACTTTGCCATTGTATAAGCCACAACTTTCTCCTTCATGACATTATAAAGGACATCATCTATCAGGCACAACTGGATTGAGGTTTTGGCATTTTTATCAAACTTCGTCCACTCATCCTCTTCCATAGCCTCAGGTCGATTCTCAAGGGCTTCTTCAAGCCCTTGCTAAATTAGGAGGGCTTCGATCTTCACCTTCCATAGTTCATAGTTATTTTTGTCGGAGAACTTATCTATGTCGACCCTTATGCTCAATGCCATGCTCACGTCTCAAATATGAATTCTGCAACCTCGCAATGATAACTTTGATACCACTTGTTGGGGAAAAATCGGCCTGCAGTGGAAGCAAACCAAATACACAACAGAATATGTGATCAAACGAGCAACACAATGCAATTACACCCACACGAAATCACACACACATGCAATCAACCACACAAGAAGCAATCTAATTTATGTGAAAAAACTCCTCAATGGGTTAAATAACTGCGGCACAAAGTGATCCACTATTGATTAATAGAAGATTATAGAGATGAACAACTCATAAGAAAGGAAACCCAAGAGAAAACCTAAGCTCTCTCTCTCTCTCTCTCTCTCTCTCTCTCTCTCTCTCTCTTTCTAAACACTCTCCCCTTACCCTAATACAATTAGGAAACCTTGGACACCTTAGGATACTCTCTAATCTCGGATTCATGCAATATATATAGCAAACAATCCAAAATTAGAAACATGTCATGCAGATTTGCATAACCATGTAAAACACTGCCATATTGCCGACCAGTCGGAGCCTACCTCCAACCGGTTGGACATATCACAAAATTTGTCCAGAGAGGAAACTTTTAAATTCATCACGTTCAACCTCAACAGCCGGTCGGTCGGTCAACCAGTTGGAGCACACCACCGACCGGTCGTCAGACCGATCTGAAACACCCAAAAAATGTCCAGAGACCTTGTTGTGCATCTTGGGTCAAAATTAGACCGGTCGGTGGACTGGTCTGAGCACCCAATTTCAACATAGTTTGAAGGCTACTCTAACAGTTTTCACTATTTAGTTGGTTTGATTTGATTTTATAGTTTTTCGCATCTACCATTTTGTAAGAGATCTTTTGTCCAGCCTCGTTCACAGCAGGAGTATAAATTAATTCCCTCTGGAAGAATAAATTAATTCCCTCTGGAAGAAGATGGGCTTGATTGTCATTCCAACGAGTTGTCTCATCTGATTTATAAAACCCCATTGCAAGAGAGCCTTTGTAACAAAAAGCATGGGCACATTGTCTTGTCTAGTGAGATCTACTCCGCTCATCAACTGCGGCAGATCGTTTTAGGGTATGATATAAAAACAAAAATCAAACATATGTATGATATAAAAACAAAAATCCAACATATGTAAAACTCAAGTGGGTCACCTCGAGAGGAAACAGTAGGATAAGAAACCCCATCATTGCTTCTTTCTAGCCCATTGAAGTTTGGATCGGCCTTGTATTTGTGTTTTACCCTTCATCCTGGTGCTACTCACCTTACGAACAATTTAAATGTCATATAAACACCACTACAAGCATAAGGACCTTTCATGAGCCTACCTATCGAATATGGATTCAGACTGCGTAGTTTAGCACATAGCATGGACGTGTGTGATGCTAGAAAGGCTTTGTGGCCCTACTATAGAAGATACACTCTGAGTAAGAAGATAATAAACCAAACGGTTCTCGATCGAGGTAATTTATAGCTCATCAAAAAGCTTATCAAATTAACTTTCCAACAAGCATAAGACCATTTAGATCTAAGGTGCAATGAGTAAAAAATTACGATCGCAAACTTGTTTTCAACATCATGCGATCGCACGAAAAAAAATGGTCATAATCCCCTCATTACAGGTTGGATCGAGCAAACTTGGACTCATTGAAAAGAGAATTCGATAAGCTTTCAAATAAGGCCAAAATTATCTAATTTAGTGATTGTTTGACAAATGTGGGCTAAAGTCCTACGTGGCGTAATTCACGTTGTTTGCATTGTAAGCACCGTGCAACTTTAGTAAATGAAGTGGATCTCCCTTATTGCACTTCAAATCAAAGTCATCTTAAGCTTGTTGGAAAGGTAAGTAATTGGATTAGCTTTCCAACGAGACATAAATTGCCTTGATTGGGAGCCATTTGGTCTCTATCTGGCCTCCATCTTCTGACTCGATGTAACTTTTGCAACATCAACTAGCGACTGAAGTTTTTTCCAAGAACAGTTTTGCTATCCGTGAAAGTATGAAAAATTGCCATAGAAGATAGTTGAAAAGCTTGAAAATTTGTCAGAGACTAGTTGTAATGCATGAAAGATTGTCAAAAGCCATAAAAGATAAATAGTAATTTTGAATGCGTGAAATGACGGTTGACCTTCAAAACGTTTTCTATTCTTGATGACATGGGTATTTTCATCCTAAAACTATAATTTTCAAGTACTACATGTGAGGTGGTGAAAAGTATGTTTCAAAATAGGGGGCGTATTTTAGGGGTCATATGATAACTAGGTGTATGTAGGAAAAAATCTCTTCTTGAAAATATCTTAATTCTCATTGTATTGTTCAGATTGTTATTCTTCGAATCCCAACATGGAGGGTGGCTATTGGCTAACATTGGAGGGTGACAAACAGTGTGGGTGTGTACTAACAGCGGGGTGTGTGAACTAACAAAAAAACAGGGATGCGACTTAGTTGCAACCTTAGAATCAATGACGAAGGGTTGACCTTGACCATAAGAGCCACCTTGATGTATGTGTTGTATATCTATGCCATCCATCCACTTTGCGAGATCATTCTATGTCATGGGCCTAAAAATGAATCAAATCCAAATCTCATATGGACCACACCACTAGAAACATTTCTCATTGAACGCCCACCATTAAAAACTTACTGGGATCCACGATAATGTTATTTGCCATCCAACATGTTGATAAGGTCACACGGGCTTGAATTAAGAGAAAAGACAAATATCAGTTGGATCCAAAACTTTTGTGGTCCACAAAAGGCTTTTAATGGTCATCCGGCACTCTTTCTTATGGTGTGGTTCACTTGAGATTTAGATATGCTTGATTTTTTGGGCCCATGCCATTTTATGATTTGGTAAAAGGGATGGATGGTGTCGATATTCAACACATCATCAAGGTGGCCCCAACAGTCAGGGTACCACCTACATAGCTGGTTCAAGGGTCACAGCAAAGTCACGTCCGGAATTAAGGTATGTTGGGCCCACATGGCCACTGACAAAATCGGGCCATGACGCGTGTTTGACTTAAAAGTACTACTTTTTAAGAAAATTGGATTGATGGTGTTTATAAGATAGAGATATGAGGTGGGCCACTTGACGCCTCCTCTTTTGAATGGTCACTACCAATGATACCCATTCATCAGTTGATCATTAGTGTTAGGAAATAGGACCAAGTTCATCCAATCCATCTAAAAAAGTCTAAACGGACTTCCGCATTGCATTATGAATACATGCCTCGTGCACCATTCATGCCTCCACATGATAGTACATATGGAATATACTGACTGTACATCGAAGGCCCCACTATACATATGCCTAGGCCAGAAAATTATCAGGTCAATCAACTTATTAATTAAGGTCACAGTGCACGAAACAAATGGATGGCAAAAAAATCATCACTGTCCGAACGCACTTTCTTTGGCACTCAAGTCACTCACATGTGAAAAAGGTCACACATGTGAAGTCAGATCCACTGATTAAGCCATCCTCATTGTGATAATTAAGATGCCTTGTCTCAAAGAACTGGGCCCATGTATGCATACAGAATGCGGTGAGACAAGGGCAAAGATAAAGTGGTGACTGCCTGATGAATAGCTCTCATCTTTGTTAGGTTGATTAGAGCCGCTCATCAGACAATCTTGATAGTAGAGATTGGTTGCCTTAAAGAATCAGGCCCATCCGAATGTGATATTCAGATGGGCACACACGCATATAGAATGTGGTGATCTTAAGTCAAATCTATCTATTATATATGGATGTGGTTCGGCTCATGATGTATGTGTTTTGTCCATGTCATGTATCCATTTTTTCCATCGTAGTTTATAGCATGAGCCTAAAATGATCCAGATCCAAATCTAAGGTGCACCACACTGCAGGAAAATAGTGTTGATTAAATGGCCATCATGAAAAACTCCCTAGGGCCCACTGTAATGTTGTTTATTTTTTCTTTTAATTCCCGGCCCATACCAGGCCCTACCCGTACGCGACCCGACCTGGCCCTTAGCACCCGGAGGTGCTGTCATGTCATGGTGTCTTGAACCTGAGACCAGCTGGCCCACTGTAACGTTTATTTGCCAACAGATCCAGCCCGTTGATGAGGTCACATAGATCTGAATGAAGGGAAAAAAATCAGTTTGATCCAAAATTTCTGTGGCCTAGAAAGTTTTCAACAGTAAGTATCCCCTCTGTTTCCTGTGGTGTGGTCCACCTGAGATTTAGATCTGCCTCATTTTTGCCTCATGCCCTAAAATGAGCTTGCAAAAGGGATGGACGGCCGGATGAAACACATAAAGTTTTGGCCTCTAGAGATTTGACACCGGCTAGCTGGCTGGTGTTCAGGTCACTAGCCAAACTCCCGTCTATCAATTATCCATTCTCTTGTACATGACTGAACCCACAATCATCTCACCTACCGGATTTGTCAGGTACCTTCCAATGATCCCTACTTAAACAGCTTTTACATTATCATAATCAGATTTTTTTTTTCTTTTAAAAATGGGCAAAGTAGTTATTTAAAGAGTTAATAGCATCAAATAATCAAGCTCTGTTATCTACTAATTCATCATTATGACTGGCTACTTTTCCAAACCACCCTTTTTTTTTCTTGCTTTTTTTTTTTTTTTTTTTGTTTGATTTGCATCTTGTGGAAAAAAAAAGATGGCATAAGTTTTGCTGGTTCTTCCGTACAAGGAGACCCACCTATCTTACAATTATTTACCGTACAGGATGAGGTAATCATAAAACTTTGCCAATGTCCCTTTACACCAAGCAGTTGTTTACCATAAGTCATCAACCTAGTATGAAAAGGAGAAACTCGGGCAGTCAATGGCCAAGAAAGAAAGAAAAGATAAGAAAAAGAAAAGTGTGTGGGACCCTTTTGCATAAGTGGTATCAAGGGCTTGACTGGTTGATGATCTTTGCTTGTTTGACCCGGTAAGATGAGTGATTCTAAACTGTGGATGGCACAGCTATAGGTGGAATGAGATTGATCAACGTCTCTCTCGTAGGATAACTAATCTGAATCCATGGATCTATCGGGAATCCTCAACCGATTTTCTTTGATTTCTCAAAGGGCACGCAAAGAACTTGGGCAAACAGAGATAAACTAAAAAAAAAAAAGAAGCTTAAACTTCATTAATTAATATTTCAAAATGAATTAAAACAAGTATTTATAACCTAAGTCTAGTAAAAGAAACTTTAATGTGCATAAAACAAGATTCCAAAACAAACTAGGAAAGAAAAAAAAAATAACAAATAGCAAGTTTAGAGTGAGTTCACGCGAAGACCCGCGCGTTAGAGGACCAGTCGGCAGGGGCACACAACCGGTCGTCAGGGCCCCCAAAACAGTCCAGAGAGTTAGGCTGTTTGATGCTCAGATTCGACCGGTCTAGGACCAGTTGTCAGATTCTACGACCGGTCGTCGATGGCCTCAGACAGTCCAACGAGTTGGGCTGTCTTGTGCCCAAATTCGACTGGTCTTTGGACCGATTGTGACCAGACAACTAGTTGGACGACCGGTCTTCATACCTTGTATTTAACCAGTTTTGTTGGGTCTTGGCTCCTTTCTTGGGTTTTTCTTTGGGTCATTTCTTTAGTCCATCTTTATCATATAGAGCTTAGCTACTTCCTCTACATCAGTCTCCCCTCATTGAAAAGAACTCGACCTTGAGTTCTCATTCACCTCCGGCCCGTGGTACTTGTACAAGTCGGCAACGTTGAATGTACAGGAGATCTCGAGTTCCTCTAGAAGATCAACAATATAAGAATTATCATTGATCTTTATGAGAATCGGCATCGGCCCAATCTTCTTGTTCTTGAGTTTGTTGTACGTGTTGATAAAGAAGTGTTCCTTACGCAAATGGATCATCACTTGATCCCCAACTTCGAAGACCTTGACATAATGATTCTTGTTCGCGTCTTCCTTGTATTTTTTTGTTTTACTCCAACAACTTATTCTGAACTTCGATATGCACTTCAGCAATCCTCTCCAACATGTTTTTTACGGTCACGCTTCGTCCCGGCACTTTGGGCAGGGGAATCAAGTCGAGCGTGTGATGAGTAATTTGTCCTTAGACGATCTAGAATGACGACTTCTCTATTGATTGGTTCACCATATTGTTGAAGGCGAACTCAGCTTGAGATAGGGCTAAGTCCTACTGTTTCGGCTTGTCTCCTGAAATGCACCGGATGAGGTTACCTAATTTTATGTTCACAACTTTAGTTTGGCCATCGGTCTGAGGATGGTATACGCTGCTGAACTGAAGTTGGGTATCAAATTGACTCTATAAAGTCCGCCAAAAATGGCTAACGAACTTCGTATCACAATTGGATGTAATTATTTTAGGGATGCCGTGCAACCTCACCACCTCCCTGAAGAAAAGATTAGCCACACTTGTTACATTGTATGTATTTTTACAAGGTATGAGGTGTACGATCTTCGGAAATCGATCTACCACCACGAACACAGAATTCGCGTCGAGTTGAGTTCGTGAGAGACCCAAGATGAAGTCCATAGAAATAACCTCCCAAGGACCTTCAAGAACGGGTAATGGAGTGTAAATCCCAATATTTTGTGATTGTCCTTTGGAGGTTTGGCGTGTGTGACAACGTTGAACCATTCTTCCGACATCCCAGCTTAGATGAGGCCAAAAGTATTGCTCTTCTACTAAGGCCTTTGTCTTGTCATGACCTAGATGGCCTCCAAGACTATCACCATGAAGCTCTAAGATGATCTTCTCTCGCAGTAAACTCTGCGGGATACACAAGCGATTCCCGTAAAATAAATATCTATCCTAGATAAGGAAATCGCCCTGGGCGGCCTTCTTTGCAATGCCGTCATGCCTCCTTGAACTCCTTATCTTTAGTGTATAACTCCTTTAAGCATTCGAACCCAATCACCTCATTGGTTAAGGTAACAAGGAGTGCGGCTCGACAACTCAAGGCATTAGCGACTTTGATTTGCTAGCCCGATTTGTGCCTCAAAACAAATGTGAATTCCTTTGCAAAAATGAAATCCACTTGGCATGCATACGACTAATGTTAGTATGGGTGTTGATAAATTTAAGGGCCCAATGATCCGTGTACAAAAAAAACTCTCTTTGAATGAGGTAATGCTGCCAATGTCACAGTGCCTATACCACTGCATAGAATTCAATCTCGTAGGTAGACCACTTCTTCCTTGCATCACTCAATTTATTGCTGTAAAAGGCTAGCCTTCCTATGAAAAAATTGCCCCAATCCCCACATGTGATGCATCGCAGTCTACCTCAAATACCTTCTCAAAGTTTGGGAAGACCAAACACGATATGGAAGACAACCGTTGCTTGATCTCAGCAAGACTCCTGTTAGCCTCTTTAGTTCACTAGAATAGACCTTTTGTCACGTAATCTATTATCGGTGCAACTATAGAACTGAAATTCTTAACAAACCGACGATAGAATGTGGCCAACCCATGAAAGTTGCGAACCTCATGGATGTTGGTCAGCGTAGGCCAATCGCGGATAGCCTTCACTTTATCTTTGTCTACTCGGATGCCCGTGGAAGATACCACAAAGCCCTGAAATAATAGATGGTCTATCATAAAGCTGCACTTCTTGAGATTTAAATACAACTTGTTCTTCTGAAGGACTTGAAGAACCCTCTTAAGATGCTCTATATGCATGCTCCATCTCATCCTAACTGTAGATCAATATGTCGTCGAAGTAGGCCACGATGAACTTGCCCGTGAATGGCTTCAACGCCTGGTTCATGAGCTACATGAAGGTGCTCAAGGCATTCAATAAAACCAAAGGGCATCAAAAGTCACTCATGCAATCATTCCTTGTTCTTAAAGGCTGTTTTCCTTTCGTTGCCTGGACGGATACGAGTCCGATGGTACCCGCTCCTCAAATTTAATTTGGCGAACAACTTAGACCCTTCAAGAATGTCTAACATGTCATCCAACCGAGGTATTAAAAATTAATACTTGATGGAGATCTTATTTATTGCTCGGCTATCAATGCACATTCGCTAACTCTCATCTTTCTTTGGCATTAGGAGAGCCGGCACGGTGCAGGGACGTATGCTTTCTCTCAGCAACCCCTTCTTCAATAGCTCGTCAACCTGCCCTTGGAGGATCTTACTCTCCTTAGGGCTTAGACTGTAATGGGGCCTGTTTGGCAAACTAGCCCCCAGGATGAGATCAATATGATGCTGAATATCTCTCATTGGGGGAAGGCCATGAGGAAGGTCTCTTTAAGCCATACGTCTCGAAACTTATTTAGTAAAGGTCGAAGAGTTGGAGGAATTGCACTACCTCCAAGGTCTTCTCCCTTAACCACCATAACATAAATGTGTCCCGTCTCTTTCGATGCTTGCACAAACTCTCTTCTGGCCAGGAGAGAACTTCCCTCAACTTTGGAAGTCTTGGGGCGATCCTCCAGTGCTATAGGAGTGAGAATCTTTTTATGACCATTCTTGATAAAAGTATAAGTGTTGTCACGCCCTTGGTGGGTCGCGTTACGATTCAATTTCCATGGCCTATCGAGGAGCATGCGACATGCCTCCATGTTGACCACGTTGCACAAGGCGTCATCTTTGTAACTTCTATTAATGGAAAAGGAAATTAAGAATTGTTTTGTTACCTAAGTATCGCTGACCTTCTTAATCCAGCTAATGACATACGGGGCTAGATGTTTTATTGTAGGAAATCGGAGCTTGTCCACCATCAACTTGGATACAATATTCCCACTGCTTCCACTGTTGATAATAACATTGCACACCTTCCCATTTACCATGCAACGGGTACGAAAAATGTTATGGTGCTGAGGATGAACCTTAAGCCTCGAGGTGTAACATAAACGCCTCACTACTAAGGACTCGCCATGGTCCTAGTTTATCAAATCAGTGTCATCACCATAATCTTCTTCGGCCTGATCATACTCATCGTTCTCAGGCTCACCCTTGGCGAACTCTTCTTCACCACCCCATTCATTTGTGGTTAAATTAGCTTTGGGACGCTGGGGGCATGCATTAGACAAGTGGTTCGGCTAGCCACATCACCAACAATGGTTTGGCCTAGGATGAGCATATGGATTTTGTGCTTGGCTCGGGCCGGTATGTTGCACTGAGGCTTAGCTAGATAGACTGCTCCTCGGAACTCAGTTTGCGATCATTGGGAAAGATTGGACTCGTCCACCAACGGGTTCCTTCCTTTAGCCTAGGGTGCGTCCTGAACCACAACGGTAGTAGGGACGGGTGGTGAGGGGTATGGACGCACAGGAACTCTAGCAAGCTGAGCTTTTGCACGAGTAGTGTATTGTAGTGCGTCATCCGCTATCCAGACCGGCTACATTTGTACCTGATCCTAGATATTGATCCTTAGACAGCCAACAAACCTTACTGCCTTTTGAGCATTCGTCTCCGCCAGATCACATTATGGATAGATAACCGGTTGAATTCGGTTGCATATTCATTAATAGTCTTATTACCTTGACGACAATTCTGATATTGCTAGAAAAGAACTTGCTCATAATCCTAGGCCATGACTGGATGGACAACTTATTCTGCTGGGTTCGGGAGAGTTGCAATTGCTCCCACCATGCAGAGGCACTCGACTTCAGCTTGTATGCTACAAGCTTCACCTTCTTCTCCTCAAGAACGTCTAAGTATTCGAATAAGTTCTCATCTTTCGCTAACTACTCTAAGAACTCTTCAATACTCAATAACCCATTAAAGGCAGGGAGTTCGGCCTTAGCACTATAATCACGCTCAGCACGAACTCCGCGATCATTACCCTATGCTTGTTGCTTGTGAAGATATTTTCAATATCTTCATTGTTGCCGTTGGAATCTGCTGCTTTCGGCTGACAGTTAACGACTGGAAGAGCCGAATGAAAAAGTGGATTGTTCCGAACTACAACCACAGGCAACTGTGCACCACTTGGAGCCTATCGCAAAGCCAAAGATGCAGTGATATGCTCGAGAGACGCTTACAGCCCTTGCATAGACGTCTCGAATGATCTCTGAAGAGCCTCCATCTCCTCCGCTAGATCCTGCATCCCCTGATCACTATTAGTGGGATTGTTGCCACGTCCATCATTAGATGCTATCTTTCCGAGGTTGTTCCTCGCTTTGAAACCAACTTGGTGCAGCCGTAGGCGGAACAAGATTGATTACCATCTCTCTCGTAGGATAGCTGATCCGAATCCACGGACCTATCGGGAATCCTCAATCAATCTTCCTTGATTTCTCAAAAGGCACTCGAAGAACACAGCCAAATAGAGATAAACTCAAAGAAAAAGCTTAAACGTCATTAATTAATCCCTAAAAAATCCCTCAAAATGAATTAAAACAAGTATTTATAACCTAGGTCTAGTAAAAGAAACTCTAATGTGTGTAAAACAAGAGTCCAAAACAAACTAGGAAAGAATTTTCTTTTTTTAAAATAGCAAGTTCGGAATGAGTTCGCACGCAGACCCGCACGTCGAACGACCGATCGGCAGGGGCCCACGATCAGTCGTCAGGGCCCCCAAAACAGTCCAGCGAGTTGGGTTGTTTGATGCTCAAATTCGATTAGTATAAGGACCAGTTGTCAGATTCCATGATTGGTCGAACGACCGATGGTTGATGGTCGTTGATGGCTCAAACAGTCCAGTGAGCTGGGCTGTCTTGTGCCCAAGTAGACCGATCTTTAGACCGATCATGATCGGTGTTCAAAGTGGACGACTGGTCATTCGATTGTCTGAACCTCTATTTCCCCAGTTTTATTGGGAGTTTTGTTGGGTCTTGGCTCCTTTCTTGGGGTCTTCTTTGGGTCCTTTCTTTGGTCCATCTTCATCATGTAGAGCTCAGCTACTTCCTCTACATTAGTGGAAGTAATGGATATTGATTGTGGATGATTCTCAATTTCCCTTGACTGTCCATTAATTAATACAGCTATAACCAACCAACTTTGGCAATCCCATCTATTAATCCTCACAGCTACAACCAACCTTGGCAAATGAGAGCCAACATATGGACAGCTTGTAAGTAAAGCAAGAGTACCTACAATTTCTATTTTCTTAAAAATAACTTAATTTTAAGTGTGATATTGGTGAGACTGATGTGTTTGGAATTTAGAGAGTTGTTGGAAATTAAAGCCTGTAGGACCTCACATCTTATGACCACTAGGACACTTACTGTCTGCAGACGCTGTCATTAGCCAGTACCTCTTGGACAGTGCTTGTGGGCCCCACCATGATGTGTGTTTTATTTAGGCTGTTCATCCATTTTACCATCCAACTTGTTGATGGAGGCAGATTGCCTGCGAAAGCCTTTCAAAGGCATCTCCTACGCTCGGAATCTAGGTGGGGCCAGCGTGATGTTTGTGAGAAATCTACGCCGTCCAACCATTTTGTGAGATCATTTTAGGCGTTGCAACAAAAAATGAACGGGATCCAAGACAGAAGTGGGCCGCGATAAAGCAAAAGGTGGGTAGGGAAATTCCTACTGTTGAAACCTCTATGGGTCCACAGTGATGTTTATATGCCATCCATACCGTTCATAATGTCATTCCTATTGAGATGAACTGAAAACACAAATATTATCCTGATTCGAAACTTCAGTGGCCCCACGAATATTTCAACTGTGGAAGTTCAATCGTCGTGTTTTCGGCCCACTTAAGTCTTGGATCCCGTTCAATTTTGGTCGCAACGCCTAAAATGATCTCACAAAACATTTGGATGACGTAGATTTCTAACAAATATCACGGTGGGCCCCACCTAGATTCCGAGCGCAAGAGATGCCTGCGAAAGGATCCACGTCCCTTGTTGATTAGGTCACACAGTCCTAGATGAAGGGAAAACACAAATATCAACTTCAATCACCATTTAGTTTTGGGCTTGTTATGGGTAAAGACCGAACCGACACATTCGAGTGGGTGTCCCCATCCTCATTATTTCTTGTAATGTTGCCCACTTGAATATTGGATCGGCCTTATTTTTTAATCCATTTCTTTATAAGAGGTTTCTCAACTAATGGATGGATTGGATTTCAGCTAGCAGAGTGGCCCCATGCATGAGCCTACCTATCGAATACAGATTCGGATTGCGTAGTTTAGCGTATATAACATGGACGTGTGTGATGTTGGAAAGGCTTTGTAGCCCCCATTATAGAAGATACACTTCCAAGTAAGAAGATAATAAACCAAATAGTTCTTGATCGAGGCAATTTATGGCTCATTAAAAAGCTTATCAAATTAACTTTCCAACCAGCACAAGACCACTTAGATCTAAGGGGTAATGGGAAAAAAATTACGATTGCAAACTTATTTTCAACATCATGCGATCCGTACAAGTCGGATTTAGGCAAACTTGGAATCATTGAAAAGAGAATTCGATGAGCTTTCAAATAAGACCAAAATTATCTAATTTAGAGATTGTTTGACCTTTCAAACGTGGACTTAAGTCTTAGGTGGCGTAATTCACGTTGTTTGCATTGTAAGCACCGTGTGACTTTAGTAAATGGAGCGGATCTCCCTTGTTGTACTTCAAATCAAAGTCATCTTAGGCTTGTTGGAAAGGTAATTGGATTAGCTTTCCAATGAGCCATAAATTGCTCCGATTGCGAACCATTTGGTCTCCATCTCGTGACTCTATGTGTAACTTTTGCAACATCGACTAGCGAATGAAGTTATTTTCGAGAATGGTTCTTCCATGGGTGAAAGCATGAAAAATTGCCTTTGAAGACAGTCGAAAAGCATGAAAATTTGTCAGGGAGTAGTTGCAATACGTGAAAGATTGGCAAATGGCATAAAAGATAAATAGTAATTTAGAATGCGATAAATGACTATCGACCTTCAAAACATTTTCTATTCTTGATAACATGATCAATATTTTCATCCTCAAACTATAATTTCCAAGTACTTCTTGTGAGGTGGCGAAAAGTATGTTTTTAAGTAGGGGGCGTATTTGAGGGGTCATATGATAACTGAGTGTATGTAGGAAAAATGTCTTCTTGAAAATATCTTAATTCTCGTTGCATTGTTCATATTGTTGTTCTTCGAATCCCAACGTGGAGGTTGGCTAACATTGGAGGGTGACAAACAGTGTGGATGTGTGTACTAACAGTGTGATGTGTGAACTAACCATGAAAAAAAGGATGCAACTTAGTTGGAGCCTTAGAATCCGTGATGAGGGTTGACCTTGACCGTGTTGTATATCTATGCCATCCATCCATTTTTTCATATCATTCTATGTCATGGGCCAAAAAATGAATCATATCCAAATCTCATAAGGACCACACCACTAGAAACATTTCTCATTGAATGTCCACCATTAAAAACTAGGATCCACGATAATGTTATTTGCCATCCAACATGTTGATAAGGTCACACAGGCTTGCATTAAGAGAAAATACAAATATCAGTTGGATCCAAAACTTTTGTGGCCCACAAAAGGCTTTTAATGGTCATCCGACACACTTTCTTGTGGTGTGGTTCACTTGAGATTTGGATCTGCTTGATTTTTTGGGCCCATGCCATTTTATGATTTGGTAAAAGAGATGGATGGTGTAGATAGTCAACACATCATCACGGTGGCCCAAATGGTCAGGGTACCACCTACATAGCTGGTTCAAGGGACACAGTAAAGTCACGTCCGGAATTAAAGCATGTTGGGCCACATGGCTACTGACAAAATCGTGCCGACAACGCGTGTTTGACTTGAAAGTACTCCTCTTTAAGAAAATTAGATTAGATTGATAGTGTCTGTAAGATAGAGATGTGAGGTGGGCCACTTGCTGCCTCCTCTTTTGAATGGTCACTACCAATGATACCCATTCATCAGTTGATCATCAGTGCTTGGAAATAGGGCCAAGTTCATCCAATCCATCTAAAAATGTCTAAACGGACTTCCACATTACATTATGGAGAAAGGGGAGGTGGGCCCACTCTGTCGTGCACCATACATGCCTCCATGTGATCGTACATATGGAATATACTGACTGTACATCGAAGGCCCCATTGTACATATGCCTGGGCCAAAAGATTATCACGTCAATCAACTTATTAATTAAGGTCACAGTGCACGAAACAAATGGGGAGGCGGATTGCGTCCTGCCCCCGCCTAGTCCAGGCGGAACCTGTGGAGGGGCCCACCGTTATGCATCCGTTTTTCTACTCCGTCCATACATTTTATAAAATCATTCTAGGAGATGGGTTAAAAAAAAGGCAGATAAAAAGCTCAAGTGGGCCACACCAAACGGTGAGAGGAGATCTTCCTCCTTTTTAGAGTCATACCTTAAAACGATATTATAAAATGGATGGACGGAGTGCATAAATGGATACATCACGGTGTGCCCTTCCAAAGATCTGCTCGGAGAGTAATCCGTCCGGGCAGGGCAGGATGCAATCCACGTCCAACAAATGGATGGCAAAAAGATCATCACTGTGCGAACGCACTTTCTTTGGCACTCAAGTCATATGTGAAAAAGTCCACTATTAAACCATTCTCATTGTGAAGATGCCTTGTCTGAAATAACTGGGGCCCACGTATGCATACAGAATGTCTGTGCGAACGCACTTTCTTTGGCACTCTAAGTCATATGTGAAAAAGTCCACTATTAAACCATCCTCATTGCGAAGATGCCTTGTCTGAAGTAACTGGGGGCCCACGTATGCATACAGAATGTGGTGAGACTAAGGGCATAGACAAAGTGGTGACTGCCTGATGAGTGGCTCTCATCTTTGTTAGGTTGATTAATTAGAGCCGCTCATCAGACAATCATGATAGTAGAGATTGGTTGCCTTAAAGAATCAGTCCATTCGAATGTGATATTCGGATGGGCACACATGCATATAGAATGTGGTGATCGCCAGTCAAATCTATCTATTATGGACGCAGTTTGGCTAGTGGCCTGAACACCAACCAACTAGCTGGTGTCAAAGCTCTCTAGGGCCCACCATGATGTATGTGTTTTATCCATGTCATCTATCCATATTTTACACCTATTTTGGACGTGGTTTGGCTAGTGGCCTAAACACCAACCAACTAGTTGGTGTCAAAGCTCTCTAAGCCCCACCATGATGTATGTGTTTTATCCATGTCATTTATCCATATTTTTTTATGGCATGAGCCTAAAATGATCCAAATCCAAATCTAAGGCGGACCACACTACAGGAAAACAGTTCAATCCCCTCCGTTTCCTGTGGTGTGGCCAACCTGAGATTTAAATCTACCTCATTTTTTTGCCTCATGCCCTAAAATGATTTTGCAAAAGGGATGGACAGCGCGGATGAAACATATACATAAAGGTTTGGTTTATAAAGCTTTGACACTAGATTATTGGCTGGTGTTCCGGTCATTAGCCAAACTGTGTCCATCAATTATCCATTCTCTTGTTAGTGAGTGACCCCACAATCATCTCACCTGTAGAAATTGTTAGGTACCTTTCAATGATCCCTACTTAAATAGCTTTTGCACTATCATAACAAGCTTTTTTCCTTTACTAGAGTGCAAAATACTAATTTAAAGAGTTAATAACATCACATAATCAAGCTCTTTTAGCTACTAATTCATGATTATGAGCAGCTACTTTTCCGAACCATGCTTTTTTCTTTTTCTTTTTCTTTTTTCTTTTTTTTTCTTTTTTTATTTTTTTTTTGTTTCTTTTGCATGTTGTGGACAAAAAATGGCATCAAAGTTTTGCTAGTTCTCCTAGACAATGAGACCCACCAATCTTACAATCCTTTACAGTACAGGATGAGGTAATCATAAAACTTTGCCAATGTACCTTTAGCTCAAACAGTTGTTAATCATAATTCATCAACCTAGTATGAAAGGAGAGATTGGGTAAGTCAATGGCCAAGAAAGAAAAGAAAGAACAAAACAAAAAGAAAAGCGTGTGGGACCCTTCCGCATGAATAAGTGGTATCAATTGCTTGACTGCCTTGTTGATGATGCTTGCTTGCTTAACCCTGTGAGATAAGCGATTCTAATATGTGGAAGTAATGGATATTGAGCATGGATGATTCTCAATTTCCCTTGACCGTCCATTAATTAATACAACTATAACCAACCAACTTTGGCAATCCCCCCTATTAATTCACACAGCTGCAACCAACCTTGGCAAATGAGAGCCAACATATGAATTGCTTGTAAGTAAAGTGAGAGTACCTAAAATTTCTATTTTCTTAAAAATAAGTTAATTCTAAGTGTGATGGTGAGATTGTTGTGCTTGGAATTTAAAGAGCTTTTGGAAGCTAAAGCCTGTAGGACCTCACATCTAATGACCACTAGGACGTCGACACGTGTTGCCTGCAGAGGCTGTCATTAGCCAGTACCTCTTGGACAGTGCTTGTGGGCCCCACCATGATGTGTGTTTTATCTAAGCCGTTCCTCCGTTTTGCCATCCAACTTGTTGATTAGATGTCACAGCCCTGGATGAAGGAAAAACACAAATATCAGCTTCAATCACCATTTAGTTTTGAGCTCATGCCCTAAAATGATTTCAAAAAATTAGACAGCTTGGATAAAACACATACATCATGGTGGCACCCACAGTCCTATGTCCACCTACTACAGGCAGCTTTAGGAGGCAATCCATGTCAAAGTCGTGCATAGTTGCTGTAATCATATGGTTGCCTTGGAAGTGCTCCTCTTTGAGAAAATTGTATGTACAGTGTTTGAAAATAGGCCAAGTTCATCCCATCCATCTAGAAAGTCTAAGCTGAGCTTCCACATTACATTATGAATAAATGGGAAGTTCCTCTTTGTCCATGCACATGCTTTCACATGATATCACATGTAGAATCTACCAACTGTATAACTATACTTATCAAGTTATCATGGGTCATGTGCGAGCGCACCGTTTTTCTTCACTGAAGCCACGCTTGAAAGAAGTCACACATGCCAGATCAGATCCTCGAATTAAGCCATCTTCATTGTGAAGATGGGGAGCAGATTAGGTGAGACCCGGATCCACCGAGGTGGGTGGGACCCTGACTATGGGGCTCACAGTGATATATGTGTCTTAAATCCACACCGTCCAACCATTTTGAAAGCTCATTTTAGCATGTGATCCCAAAAATGAAGCTGACTCAAATCTTAGGTGGACCATACCACAGAAATAGTTGTGACTAAATCTCTACCATTGAAAACTTCATGGATTCCACGGGAATGTTTATTCCAACCTGTTGATAAGGTCACAAACACCTGGATGAAGAGACCACATAAATATCATCTTGATTCAAAGCTTTTGTGGCCTATAAGAAGTTTTCAATGGTTGATCACCACTATTTCCTGTACTATGGCCCATATGGGATTTGGAACTGCTTCATATATTTTTTTTGTCATGCCCTAAAATGAACTTTCAATATGGATAGATGGCATGGGTGTAGTCACATATATCACAGTGACCCTTGTCCACGTCTTTAGAGAAGCCAACAAGGTTGCGGACGGGTTGGCCAAGATGGGCAGCAACCTTCAACGCTGCTCCCGTTTCTTTTCGGTCAGTGATCTTCCTCCTCCTATTATAGGAAACTTTGTGTTAGACAAAACGGGTTTGGGCTCCATTAGAGGGGATATTGGTCCCTTCTAGGTCCTCTCCTTTTTCTTTTCTTTTGGCCTTTGGGGGCTTATGATAGGTAGCCTCCGGGCAGGGTTCCGGGGTGCTACCCGAATCTGTATGCTATGTATATTCCCCTTGGCTCAATAAAATTCTTTTAAATATATATATATATATATCACAGTGACCCCACAGTCAAGGGTCCCACCCACCTCGGTGGATCCGGGGTCTCACCTAATCTGCTCCCGTAAAGACGAGGTCTCAGAGAATATGGTCACCATATGTGATCACTTTTACCAATCAATCACATCTTCGTATACGTCTTAATCTCATCTTTGTTAGGCTTATCAGAGCCGCTCATCAGACAATCATGATAGCGGAGATGGGCCCGAATTGTGAGACACGGTATCTTCAGAGTACCGGGAAAATTTTTGCTACACTCATGCGTTAGCTACACTAGCTACACCGGTGGTAGCAACGACCCTATCATGATGTATGTGTTGTATCCACGCCGTCCATCCATTTGGTGAGATCAATTTAGGGTATTACACAAAAAATGATGCAAATCCAAAGCTCAAGTGGACCCAGCACAGAAAATAGTGAGGATTGAACGAGAACCATTAAAAACTTTTTGGGGACCACTTGATCTTCAGATCTGCCTCATTTTTGGTATCATCCCTAAAATGATCTCTCCAAGTGGATGGACGGTGTGGATATAACAAATACATCATTGCTACCACCGGTGGAGCTAGTGTAGCTCACGCGTACGCGTGGGTGTAGCAAAAATTTTCTCCAAAGTGCCGACCTCTCCACTCGTTTACCTTGTTTGACGCGTGTGACATTGCGTGTGAAATCGTGTGGAAAGCTCTTCCCTTGGCGTATATAAATACCCACAACGCTTTCTCTTCCAACGCATCCCAACTTCCCTTTAGCAATGGCTCTCCTCTCTTTCAAAATCCCATCATTTCTCATCCTCTTCCTTCTCCCATCTTTTGTCTTTCCAACCCAACAATGCATCCATCATCACTTCTCTTCCTTGCTCCACCTCAAGCATGCCTTTCACTTCTCTCTTGACAGCCTCACTACCCTCTCCTCTTGGAATTCAAGCAATACCGATTGCTGCTCTTGGGAAGGCATCACGTGCAATGGAGCCACTGGCCACGTGATCAGCCTCGACCTCAGTAGCCTCCGTATCTCGGGTCGGGTTGATTCTGAAAGCCTCTTTCGTCTTCGGAGTCTGCAGAGGCTCAACCTTGCTTACAATGAGTTTGATCCCTCTCCAATCCCTTCTGGGTTTGATCAGCTCACCAGTTTAACCCATCTCAACCTCTCTTCTTTGAGATTTTATGGCCAAATCCCGCTGGAAATCTCCCTCTTGACCACTTTGGTTTCTCTCGATCTTTCTCACAATGATCATTACGATGATTCTGGATATCAATTCCTGAAACTTGAAAACCCAAGCATTGGAGCACTCGTCCAAAACCTGTCGAGTCTGAGAGAGCTGCATCTCGACCATGTAAACATTTCAGCTCAGGGTAGTGAGTGGGGCCAGGCCTTATTCATGTCACTCCCTCGTCTCCACAAGTTGAGCTTACAATATTGTGGTCTTTCAGGCCCCATCCATTCTTCCCTTTCCCAACTCCGTTTCCTATCTGAACTTGACCTCAGTAGAAACAATCTCTCTACTGCGGTCCCCAACTTCACAGGGAGTCTCCGCAAATTGAGCTTGTATGAATGCAATCTTTCAGGCCCCATCCATTCTTCTATTTCCCAACTCCATTTTCTATCAGAGCTGGACCTCAGCTATAACAATCTCTCATCTGTAGTGCCCAATTTCATAGGGAAGTTGTCTTCATTGAAGTCACTGCACCTTGAAGGCTGTGGATTGAATGGAAAATTCCCCAAGAGTATTTTCTGGCTGCCAAACCTGCAAATCCTTGACATATCAAGCAATCCACTTCTGGCTGGCGATTTGCCGGAATTCCCTCGAAACAATTCTCTGCGGCATTTGATCCTGTCAAGAACAGGATTTTCAGGAAAGTTGCCAGATTCGCTCAGTAATCTCAAATTCTTGACTGAATTAGACCTCAGGAAATGCAGCTTGTCTGGACCATTACCATCCTCATTTTCAAGCCTTACCAAACTGCAATATTTGGATCTTTCATCCAATAGATTGAGCGGCCCAATTCCTTCTTCCTACGGACAGGGGTTTTTGAATCTCAAAGAGGTCATCTTATCAAATAATTTGCTTAATGGGACCATTCTGTCATCATTGTTCTTTATCCCGTCATTACAGAGGCTTGATCTCTCAGGTAATCAACTTGGTGGTGTTGTGGATCTGGGCTTATTTCAAAACCTTACAAACCTTTACGCTCTCGATCTTTCGGATAACAACTTGTCAATCCAAGATGGCGTTGGTAATTCCACCTTTCTCTCCTTCCCTCAGTTTGAATTTTTGTCATTGCGTTCTTGCAACATTAGTGCATTTCCAAATTTCTTGACAAATCAAAATTTGTTGTGGCATTTGGACCTCTCCAACAATAAAATAGGTGGTGAAATACCCAAATGGATATGGGAGGTTGGGTATGGTGCTTTAGACTTTTTAAATCTTTCTCACAATGTTCTCCAGAGAATTGAACCACCTTCTTCCCTTCTTTCGATGAGTGTTCTTGACCTTAGCTCCAACATGCTAGAAGGCTCACTTCCAATCCCATCACTCACCATCTTTTTCTTTTCAGTTTCAAACAATAGCCTCGGTGGAGAAATCCCTCGATCAGTTTGCAATGCAACATTCCTATCAGTCCTTGATTTATCTTACAATCACTTCATTGGTCCGATTCCGCCGTGTTTGGGTGAGATTAGTGATGCCCTTTCAGTATTGAATCTTCAAGGAAATTCTTTCAATGGCACCCTACTTCAGACATTTAAAGAGGGATGTACTATACAAACATTTGATCTCAGTGGAAATCAATTAGAAGGGCAAGTGCCGAGGTCTTTGGCCAATTGCAAAATGTTGGAGGTATTAAACCTCGGAAACAATCGAATCAGTGATACCTTCCCTTCATGGGTAGAAGCTTTGCCCCAGTTGCGCATTCTTGTCTTGAAATTCAACAAATTTCATGGCCGCATTATACTTCCACAAACAAATCAGAGTTTCCCAATGTTGTAGATCATTGACCTCTCTTCTAATAGTTTTATGGGTGGTTTGCCATCGAATATGTTTCAAAGCTGGAAGACAATGAGTGAGGAGGAAAAATCTCAATCTAAGTTCCTTCGTAGAGCCCTAAATGCACCAGGGAATTGGGTATACTATCAAGAATCAGTGGCATTAATGATCAAAGGACAAGAAAGGGAACTGACAAAGATCCTAACCATCTTCACAGCAGTCGATTTCTCAAACAACTATTTTCAGGGTGATATTCCAGAATCTATAGGGATTCTCAAGTCGCTCCGTCTGCTCAATATGTCACACAATGGTTTCACAAGCCAAATTCCAACCTCACTTGAGAATCTCATGGTGCTCGAGTCATTAGATCTCTCACAAAACAACATCTCAGGAGTGATTCCTTGGCAGCTGACAAAGCTCACATTCCTCTCAGTGTTAAATCTTTCACAAAACCACCTTGTGGGGAGCATACCATAAATCAACCAATTTTCTACATTCACAAATGAATCCTTCCAAGGAAATTCTGAATTATGTGGACCTCCATTATCGAGAAATTGCATTGCACCACCATCAATACTGCCGATCTTTGAAGATGCAACTTCAGAATTGGACTGGAAATTCATGTGGATAGGATTTGGAGTCGGATATGGAGTAGGAATGGGAGTTCTTTTTTGGACTTTAACATTGTGGACAAAGGGAAGTATTGAATACAACAAATGTATAGATAGGATGCTTTCATTGATTCTTCCCTCTAAGATATTTGCTCCAAAGCATCGACGATAAGTGCATTTAAGTTATGGCTGCTTGTATGAGAAATGTTGAAGTATGTAGGCTGTTAGATTGTGGTGGTTAGATTTGTTTGGTTCAGCCTTGTCTTTTTCTTTTTTTTTCCTTTGTCTTATTGTGTTATGGTGTGGTAAATGATTGGCACTTATCTAGGACTGTACATGGTTTTTTTCCATATCAATAAAATTACAGGTGTTGTGCTCCCACCTTTGGTTAAATAAAAAGAAGAGAAAAAAGGCCTGACTGTTGGAGAGGTCAGGTGTTTAACTTATTTGTCATACTGGATGCTTGAGTGTGGACGCCTAACCCTACAGACATGTTCAACAGAAGGAAAAAGAAGAGTGTTGATTGTTGTATCAAATATCTACTAAAATAGTTGTTACCGGGTTACATATATACTTATCATACTTTTGCTATACCATTTACAGTCTTATATACTTTTTCAACTTTTCAGAGCTTTGCTCAGTTCATCGTGTGTGCAGTAAAGCTATGTACATACCATACATGTGCCAGCATAGCATGATGAATCCAAACTCCAATCATCCATCAGAAAGGCACCACCATATTCATTCCATAGCCCAAGAATCAGGTTGATCCGCTTTTAAAGTGGGCTGCAGTTTTAGGGTTCTAAAATCCTTGGCTGAAGTTTCCTAACCCCTCTACTTGTTTCGAATCTTGGGGGCCAGATGCTTAGTGGAGCACATTTATTTTGGGAAAACACATAAAAGGTCAGACCAACCTAATGGATTGATTTTTTTTTTTTTTTTTTTTTTTTTTAAAGAAGAACCAAATATATTTCATCAGAAGGACTGTGTACAATTCCAATCGATTCGGGATGGGCCTGCAACAAAAAACCTTGGACCCATCCTATCATATGCCACTGAAAAACATATACAGCCTAACTCAAACGAAGGAAACCCAGGCCGGAAATGAGAATGGATGGATTGGATGTCACACCTACATTCCATGTTGCAACATGTGTCACTGTACATGTGCTTATTGCACAGACGTGTGGGCTTAGCAAATGGGACCATTTGCAATCGTGGACACTTCGCACCATGATCAGTAGGCTGTTTCCTTACATTTAAGATTTTATATAACTAAAGTGGCAATGCATATATATGAGACCCATTCCTGGAAAGGTAGCTCGATCCCACCCTAAAGATCCCCAGGTAGGCCACAATTGTAAATTGAGTAAGCCTTTCATCGTGTGTGTGTGTGTGCGCGCGCGCAGTATTGTCAACCTAATGAATGTATATGCATGATTTTCATGCGTGTCTTTAAGGTGGGCCCACAGCACAGCGTGAACAACATTTGAGCTCTAAGCCCACTATTTTATGTGCCTGACATCCACTCCCTAAATCAGGCATGCCTGAAATTATAGTGCATAAGACCAAAATTCATCTCCACCCACAACTGATTAGGGCCTAAATATAAGAAATAATGGTGAGGGGACGCCAAACATAGGTTTTGTTTGTGGCCTTAAATGATGTATATTATATTGAATCTGTTCATCAAATTAGTCTAATCCAGATGAACAATTATTCCAACAGTTACATTGATCCAAAATTCAGATGGGGCACACCTTGTGAACTTATAAATTTTAGGCATGATTTTACATTGCCACTGGAGGGAAATATAATTTGATGAACTTTCAAATGACTTTAGAATCACCTCATTTCGACACTAATTGATTGCCCAAAAGTGGGCCCAATTTCGTGAGATCTGCAACGCACATGGAGTTATGATAGTTATGACTATTCATCAATTTCAACATTCTTTCACTTCAATATTCACCCGTTACAACATTCATCCATTTCAACATTCATCACATTCATCCATTGCAATATTCTTCCATTTCAAATTCCAACATTTGCAACATTTTTTCATTAAAATTCATCCCCTTCACAAACTCTCACCTTTCACACCTATAACAAAAATTATAAAGGAAACCACCACACCCTCCTTCCTTTCACGAACTCATATCATGATACCCACAAAAAGAAGCTATTATTATCTTCACCTAAGCCCACATTTGACCGTCATAGCTTTTACATCGAAGATTATGGCTGAAAATCTTTAAAAAAAAAAAAAAAAAACTCAGAAGCTCGCTGGAATGGAGGGTGATGCCAGATGCATGCCGAAAGCTCGTCGGAGTGGGTCACATGAAGGTGGCAACGGTCCTAACAGCTAAATGGTCCCCTCTAAAAAATAAAAAAGGTAAAAAAGAAAATGCCAAATGACCTTTACCAAGCAAAGGACCCATCTATTGAACCTATCTCATGTCTTATGTAGGGCTTACTAGATAGTCTTGGAGTAGATCCAAGCCTTCTATATGAATGAAGTTTTAATTTTATCCTATTTGGTCAAGTTTGAGGGCAAAACTCATCACGGATGGACAACACCAGAGCAAATAATTTGGAATTAATTCACAACGTTAATGTAGGTGTGAGACACATAAAGCTCTGTATTTTTTGGAAAGACCCTTCTATGGGTTCATGACTGTCTGGTTAAAGTGAATTGATCAAATCAACTGAGAGGTGGCCCCAATCATTGATTTAGTAGGCCCACACCCCAATTCTCAAAAGGCCCTCTAGATTTCTGTAAAAAGTTGCCTCCATACGAGAGTAGGGGTGGCAGAGGGGCATTTTTATTCTGCAAAAATGCAAATAGTGCAAGAGGGCTAATAAAAAAAGGCTTATGACATAGAAGCCCTTTTATAATAACATCATAAATCAAGGGTTTTTATTAATTAATATCCCCCTAAAGCAGCTTCGTTATGTACTAGCTATGGACACTGATTAGGTCCTACATGGCCTCGATGGAATCGGTCGAGGCAAGGGCTCTGTGGGTCCCACCATGATGTATGGATTTTATCGGCATAGTTTATCCATTTTTCCATATCATTTTGGGGTATGAGCCTAAAAGTAAGGTAGATCCAAGGCTCATGTGGACCACATAGTGGGGACTAAACGACCACCATTAAAAACTTTTTAAGGCCATAGAAATTTTAGATCAAGCTAACCATTTTATTTTATCTTCATCAAGGTCTATGTGACTTTATGAATAAGTTAGACGGCAAATAAACATCATGGTCGGCCCTAAAAGGAGTTGAATGGTGGGTGTTATTATTACCATTGCTCCCAGTGGTGTGGTCCACTTAAGCCCTACATCTTCCTCATTTTTAAGGCTCTCACCTAGAATAATACAATAAAATGATGAATGGTGTGGATAAAAGCCATAAATCATGGTGGGTGCCACAAAATTCATTGTGGAGGCTAAGTAGGACACAATCCACTTCCATGTCCTTAGCAGGGCTTGCATGCACGCGTTGCAGAATGGGTAATTACCCTGCAGTCCCAAGCTTGGTACGACTGAGGATCTTAGTGGCCACCCAAATGTATGGGATACATCATGTATCCATTTTGCCACATCGTTTTAGGATTATAAGTATAAAAAAAAAAAAGGATTTAAGGCTCAAGTAAACCACATCATAGGGATTAAACGCCTAGCCTTGTAAACTTCTTAAGAACTAGAGAAGTTTTGGATTAAGCTGATATTTGTGTTTTAGCTTCATTCAGGCTTATGTGCCCTTTTAAACAAGTTGATGGCAAACAAACATCATGGTGGGCCTTAGGAAGGTTTCAATTATGGGTGTCATTATCACCACTCCATTTGTGGTGATCCACTTAAGCCTTGGATTTAGCTTACTATTAGGCTTAAACCTGGTGAACCCTATTTTTGACCATTCCTAGGAGAACCAATTAGGGGAGGACACATGTTACTACTACACGAGAAGTATGCAACAAATCTGCTGAGATATTTGAAGCGGATTTTTCAGAAGTACAGTTGGTGCTGATTGAACAAAGCCATGTCACCCAAAGGTGAAGCATAGCCGAGCAAAGACGTGGTCGAATGAGAAGAGGGCATGTAAGTGGTTACCGGGATAGGTGGCAAGCTGGGAGGGAAGGATTTGAAAAGCGAGGTTGTGTCTAAACGGTCATTGTAACCGTTAACACGTGAGGATCGATGAAGCCTATAAATATTAAAGGACTTTGACAAAGTAAAGGGTCTCATAGTAATCAAACAAACAAACTAATCAATTATCATTTATGTTTCTTACCATAATCAGTCATTTACATTACTTATTGTAGTTAGTAGTCTAGTCATACATTAGAAGTAACAATAATTGAGTAACTGTAATCCTTAATTGTAATATAAGTCTATGCTCATATGCTAGACAAGTTATCATTTTAATACAAGTTCTCTTTTCAAAATTGTGTTTTGCAGTGGTTCCCTACATTCTACTGTAAGTATTTTCCTTTAGTTTACTATTGTATTTGGAAAAGTCTTTTCATTTGGAAAGTAAGGTGCGACCCATTTAGAAAGGATGAACTCTGCCCTTCGATAATCACCTGATTATCTTAAACAACATCTTACGAGTGGTTGAATAGGTGGTCGATCTTCTCAGATCTTAGTCATACACAATTGAGTTTAATGCATCTGCTTATCTTGGTGTTTGGGGTAAATGTTGTTCGATTGGAATCGAGCCGCATAGTCGGTTCTCACACGCCTGCACACATTACACTTGGCCAAATATGAAACTGAGAGGTAACATTTTTAGCGCGCTCAGTGGGACCCTTAAAGTCTACCCGGTTGTTACAAGTATTCATTGTGCATCATCTGTGTGCAACAACCTAATGTGGAATTAATTAATCAGAAAAATGAGTCGAAGGAATATTTGAACTCTTGGGCCTGAGTCCGCAACACCAACCACACCTCCTCCAGTCAAGGAGGTGCAGGTGCAACCGACAACGAAATTACTGAACTTGAATGTAAACCTAACTCCCAACCCTAGCTAGAAACTATGATGGGGCATCTTCATCTCGAAGTGGCACTCTAGAGGTGATATCAGTTAGATTACATGATATGTAGATGGGAATTCAAAATATCGATTTTTTGTGCATTGTCAGTAATCTGAATGTAGCTCCACTCTGTTAAAAAAATAATTTAGATGAAAAAAATTCAACATATCACGGAGCAAGGAAAAACTCAAGCTGAGCAAACACAAATCCAAACTGAAAGCTTTAGCAGATGGATGGCCAGCAAGACCGAGAACATGAACTAGCTGATGGCTATCCTTGCTAAATGAGCATTAAATGCACCTCAGCATAATGCTGAAGTCGATTTTGTTGGTAACATGGTACAAGTACCGCCAGTACTACCTCCTCAACAGAATACGCATCCTACTTCGATCCAGGATGTACGGAATGCTCCACTGCCCCCCAAGTTCAGGTGACCAAAGTGGGAGGGCAAGAATTTCATGCCCAAAGTTTGAAATCAAGAAATGCTTTGGGGATAGGCTTCCTTATGATTCAACCTTGCAACAGGGGGCATTACTGTGCAGGTCTAGATCTGCCACCAATGGCAGAACCACACCATATAGATCACGATCAAATCATACAATTGGTCCAAGAAATAGTAGGCCAAACTCTTAGCTACAATACTACCTCAATCTACTATAAGCTTTATCCTGAATGGATTTATTGATAGTCTCCATTATTGCGGTCGAATTTGATGTTTTTCGATCAAGATGACCAAGTTCAAACAAGATGGCTGACTTCGATGCTTTTCGACCATGATAGTCGAGTTCGACTTAGATGGCCAACTTCGATGTTTTTCGATCAAGGTGGCCGAGTTTAATTTTTTTAACCAAGTGGTTGTGGACCCTCGCCGATTTTTCCGCGCTCCCATACGACGTCGTTCTCCCTTTCCTTTCGGAAGAAGAAGAAGAAGAGGTGCGTGAGTGCGAAATCGCCGTTTGTGCCACTGGCTTGCCTCGTTCTTGAGGGCTTCGTTTGGTTGTCGTATTAAGCTGGATGTGTTTAAGTGAATTTATATAAGACCAGAGTCGCCACTAGCCAGTTACTTCGAATCTACAGTCGGCTAGACCCCGTAGAAACGTTAGAGAAGGGAATCTGAAGATTCCTTCCTCTAAAATGACTCCTGTTGATCTGCGGCCAGAGATTCAAGGTAAGGGATCACGGTTACAGGGTGGGAAGAGGTTAAGCACCCCACACACTGCCCGTATCGAAGTACGGTCTCTACTTCACAGAATCGATCGAATACTTGAAAGTCTAATTTAATCCTCGTATATTCTCATGAATGACGTGATGCATGAATGCGGGTCTGAACAGTAAGAGTTTCTAATGGGCAGGTTCCAACAACGGGCAAGCCCAGAGCGTACGCTCGAACTGACAGGTGCTTAATATAAGACGTATGCAGTGTGCTTGAATGATCAAGGTGTTTTATGGTGAAGCATGAATGTAGGTCTGAACAGTAAGAGTTTCTGATGGGCAGGTTCCAACAACGGGCAAGCCCAGAGCATACGCTCGAACTGACAGGTGCTTAATATAAAGACATATGCATGTGTGTTTGAGTAATCAAGGTGCTTGTAGTGAAGCAGGGGGGTTGGAAGAAAAGTAAATGTTGCACTTATGCTAGATGCAAATGAGATGATGCTGGAAAATGAGTAGCTGGGTGGACGGAGGTGTCGCAAGGATTGGCTTCGAGTGGCTGGATCAAGACTTGGGTGGCTTGGGAGGCTTGGGCCAGTGATCAGGCTGGGCTGGACCTGGGTTAGACTCTCCTCACTCGGGCTCTCCTTGGTGGAAAAATGGGCTAAAGGGTGGAGAGATAGACTCAGAGCTCTCGGGCTGAAATGGACTCGAATGGCTTGTTGAAATGAGAAGGGGAGGGGGGGTATTTATAGCAGCGGAGAGTGGCAGCTCTCGTAATTTCGTCCGGGAGGCCTGCCATGGGCCGCCCGTACGGCCGCTCCTCGGTTTCCAGCGAGTACGGCCGTTCCCTCGGGGCTGCTGTTGGACTCGCTGGTCGACTCAGTGAGTTGACTCAGCGGGTCGACTCGGTGGTTTGACTCGACGGGTTGACTCGACGGGTTGACTCGGTGTTTTGACTCGACGGGTTGACTCAGCGGGTTAACTCAGCGAGTTGACTCAGTGAGTTTGACTTTTTTGGGATTTTTTGACTGGCCTTTTTTATGGGGGGTTTTTCAGGGTGATTTTTAGGACTGGGTTAACTGGGTTCAGGCTTGAACTGGGCTATGGAATGGGGCTTACAAGGGTGAGTTTGGCTGAGTTTGGACTTGGGATTTGGGGGTATGGTCCTCCGTTCAACCAGCTATCTCTACCAACAGTGTAGCCGAAGGTGGGGTGTCTACAGATGCCCCTCTTTGGCAGAGGTTGCATGCAACCGAATGCCAAAGCTAGTGGACACCCCACTTCTGACCCGGTCATTCCTAGATCATGTTCTGAAATCTTTGCTTGCCTTTGCATCTGTGCCAGTTGATCGTTTGGAGATCGCTCACTCGCACATACCGTGAGAGTTTGGAGAAACGTTGCGATTGTCCCTGCAGTTTGCTGCAACCTGGGTACCCAATCGCAACCCTTCCATTCCCGATCGGTACTAACATCGGAAAGGTACAGCAGAGCCTCTGCGTCGACAGTCTTACGAGGTTACTGACCCTGTGATTGATTGTATGTTTGATGTTTTCCCAGATCACTCCAGGAGTACTTGTTTCGCTTGACTGTCAAAGTGGTTAGACGCCCTGCGTCCGATAGTCTTACGGGATTCTACTACGCCGACTTGGACTCAGTCAAGGTACTTCAGGCATCCACGCCTAGGTATGTGCGGGTGGGCTTTTCCACCCGATCTGCTGGTTTCGATGCTTGGTTTGCAATTCATTCTTTCCTTGATTGTGGTCTGGAGTCTTTGTTGTCCTTTGTATCTGAGTCAGTTGATTGTCTGGAAATTGACAATTCGCACATACCGTGAGAGTTTGGAGAAAACGTTGCGATTGTCCCTGCAGTTTTCTGCAACCTGGGTACCCAATCGCAACCCTTCCATTCCTGACCGGTACTAACATCGGGAAGGTACAGCAGAGCCTCTGCGTCCGTTAGTCTTACGAGGATACTGACCCTGAGACTGATTGTGTGATGTTTGATGTTTTCCCAGATCACTCCAGGAGTACTTGTTTCGCTTGACTGTCAAAGTGGTTAGACGCCCTGCGTCCGATAGTCTTACGGGATTCTACTACGCCGACTTGGACTCAGTCAAGGTACTTCAGGCATCCACGCCTAGGTATGTGCGGGTGAACTCTTTCCACCCAATCTGCTGATTTTGATACTTGGGTTACAATTCATCGTTTCCACCTGCTCAAATGGTTTCTTTGACCGAGCCTTTTGGCTTTTCATCTTTTCGTATCTTGGCATGTGGTATGACCGCACTGACACTGGAGTTCAGTTCGACCGTACTTTGAGTGCATTGGATCCGATGACCTCCGGGGAAACCGCGAGACATCGGATCTTATTTGATTTTTGCGTCGGCTCCTACCCAGAGATATGGAAGATCTCCTGGCGTTGGAGGCAGAACGCTCTACTGAGAAAATATTTTTGGATTTTGAAAAGATACCCACTCTGGGGAGTGATACTCCGTGGGGTTTTTATTTGCAAATAGAAAGATTTTTTGTCTTTTTGAAATGGAAATCTGGTTTGCACGTGCCTCCACTAGGGATGCCTGTGGGGTCTTT
The DNA here is from genome assembly GCA_003013855.2 of Liriodendron chinense. NCBI lineage: Eukaryota > Viridiplantae > Streptophyta > Magnoliopsida > Magnoliales > Magnoliaceae > Liriodendron > Liriodendron chinense. The sequence goes on along the minus strand of ML058501.1, from coordinate 303,582 downwards.
AGCTAACCGACTTTTATTTTGAAAGCAGGTAAACATGATGATTGATGCGATGGATGCTGATGCATGGAGATGCGTGATGAATGCATGGCTTTGGCTCATCCTCTTTTCGTTTGACGATTTTGCTTTTGCTGTGGGTGCAGAGAATTTTGAGCTTATTGCTTGCAGGGTTGTACTCCCTTGGTGATTTTTCTTTTTGATACGGAGGTTTGGACAGCGGGTTGGTCAAGATCCCGACCCGTGGTCGATCAGGTCCATCGTCCCAAGATGCTGTTTCTTTGCTAATGAGAATGTACGGGGATATCTTTCGACTTCAAGATGTTCTTCTGGGCATTCATGTGATTGAGATGGTGTTTGGTTGCCCGTTTTGGTCAAGATTCCAATTTGCGGGCGATTGGATCCGTCATCCCATACTGTGAAGTGAGCGGAGTTCAAGACTCCTGAATTGTAGTGCTGGGGATGCTAATTTTTGTGATTTTTGTAAATATGTGGTCCGAATCTTTACCTGAGAGGGTAGAGATTGGTTTATTGAAAACACAGTAAATACTTTTGTATTTTTGAGGATATTTTCTTTGAAAGCAAGAGAAATATTTTTGTGATTTTTGACAATATTTTGATTGAAAGCAAGGGAAATATTTTTGTGATTTTTGAAGAGGTGATTTTGCAATGTTTTTGTATTTTGTGATTTTTCTGAAATGCAGGGAAAAGATGTGGAATTTCCATCCACTTCCAGCTTCTACTGCTGGTAAGGTACCCGATCCATTTTACGTCAGCGAGCAAGACGAGTCTCACACAGTTAAGTGCCGTAGTTTTACATCTTCGGATGAGGAAATTTTGAGGGTTTTCAGTCAACACACCCACAAAGTTGCCTGTTCCTCATGTGCAATGCACATAGACCACGTATCGTCTGACAGACTCCTTCGGCCACAAAATGAGCCACATCCTCACATTTCCCTTAGTCAATCCAGTTTGGGGTCTTACGTTGCTCACAATTCCGTGAGGGTGAGCTCCACCTCCCAACAGCCTTAATCCCCTTCATGAGTTCTAGGAACAGGGAACATCCGTCAGCTTCAACAGCGACTTTCAAATCAAGGTCGTCTATCACAGTGCGTTCAACACGAACAGGATTGCGGAGTTCTGCCCGCCACAGCCCTTACCTGTTTAAGAGATTCCAGACACCCGTACGATCAAGTGTCAGCCATGCCTGGAACAGGTTAGGAAAGAAAGCCCCCGAGAAGTTAATCCCAGTGTAGTTTAAGGTCTTCGGACCGCTGGGGATAAATTGGTGCGTTTAAAACTAGTGGTGAAATTTTTTTATTTTTTTTGTTTTATATTGTATCTATATATATATATTTTTTATTTTGAAAAGGTTCCAGATTTCAACTCGGGTGATCAAGATTGATACTGGTTTTTATGGAAAGCTTTAAAATATTTTTGGTATTTTTGAAATGATCCGGGTTATCGAACCATGATCCCAACGGTCGAGGCCGATGCCGGTTTTTGGTTGAAAGCGAGAAAGGTCCCCCGAGAAATTAATCCCAGTGTAGTTTAAGGTCTTCGGACCATGCAACTGTACAAAAGAGGGGCAAACATGTTTTTTTTTTTGGGAAAATGTCCGGTGTCAACGGATGGACAATCTAGACTGATGCCGGTTTTTATTGAAAATCTCTCGGGATGTCGATCCCGATGTAGTTTAAGGTCTTCGGACCAAAACTTTAAAAACGGGGCTGGTAATATATTTTTATGATTTTTGAAAATGTCCGGAGTCATTGATCTTGATGTGAGCAAACAAGACCGACGCCGGCTTTTATTGAAAATCTCTCGGGATGTTGATCCCGACGTAGTTTAAGGTCTTCGGACCCAAAACATGTACAAGAGGGGGCAAACACTTTTTTTTTTTCAAAATGATCCAGATCATCAGATCTTGGCCTGAAAGGCTGGGATCGATGCTGGTTTTTATTAAAAATCTCTCGGGACGTTGATCCCGACGTAGTTTAAGGTCTTCGGACCCCAAAACATGTACAAGAGGTGTTGGAAATGCATAAATATATTTTTTTGTGGTTTTTGAAAGTACCCGGTATCGTCGGCTCCTGATTCGATCAATCAAGACCAATACCGGCTTTTATTGAAAATCTCTCGGGATGTGAATCCCGACGTAGTTTAAGGTCTTCGGACCCAAAACATGTACAAGAGGGAAGACATTTTTTTGTTTTCTTTTTTGAAAAATATTCTGGGTCATCGATTCTGATTTTGATGGTCGAGATCGATACCCATTTTTATTAAAAATCCCTCGGGATCTTGATCCCGACGTAGTTTAAGGTCTTCGGACCCAAAACATGTACAAAAGAGCAGCAATCCAGGTTGGAGACTACGGGAATTCTCTTTGGAATGGTTCGGATCATCAGGTCATACCTTTGGATGGTTGAGATCATTGTTTGACCAAGTCAAATTTTCCTTTCTTTTTCTTGGAAATTCCATGAAACTTTTCCACATCATCAACCCAATTTCTCACCCATTTCTCATGAGATGAGATTTTGGTGAGATTTCTTCCTTTTTCTCATCATTCTCTTCCATCACTTCATTCTTACATGAAGGTACAAGATTCACTTGCAACCACCCTTCCCAAGGAGGAGTTCTTCCCAAGGAGAGGAAGAGGGAGGTCGTTTCACCTAGGTAGGGGCTAGGACGGCCTCCCATGGGCCGCCCGGACGGTCTCTGCCTCCTGGTCTCTTCAGGGGGCTGGGTAAAAGGGTGCCCTCCCCTTTTCTATATAACATGGGGCACCCTTTCCCCCTCAAACGTGCAATCTCTCTCTTCTCTCTCTCATACTCTTTCTTTTTCAAGTTTTCTCTCTCTTCTTTGGTGGCCTTTTGCTTCTCTCAAGTGGTGGGCCTTAGGAAAGTCTTGGGACAGCAAGGTGGTCCTTCTTTGGTGAGTGGTAAAGGTATGGACCACTTCCTTTCTCTTTCTTGTCCTTTTCCATCTTCATTGTCTCTTCTCATGGTCCTTTTTCTTTTTTCATGTAGCTATCCAAAGAGGTGTGAAGGTGGGCCCAAGTATTCTTGACCTTTTTCTAGATCTCAAGTCTCTTCCAAAGGTGGTGCATGGAGAAGGACATTGCAAGCTCTCCACTTCATCATTTTTTTCTCTTTCACACTCCCTTCATGTGCATGTAAAGAGTGATTTTGCCATGTCATCAAGTGTGCATGGCAAAATACTCTATCTTTTTCATGGGAGTTGGGCCTCTTTTCATGTGTATCAAATGGGCTCAAAGTGAAGTCATGGCCCTTGGTGTATTTGATGGGCCCAATGCTTCATTTTGGGCTCCCTCTTACTTTCTTTCTCTTCTCATTTCCCTTGGAACTCTCCTTTCTTTTCCATCTTTTTTTTTTCAAGGTTTGGGCCCATGGGCATGGTAGGGCCCATCTCAAGTTTTGGGCTCATGGGGCTCATTTTAGGTGACCCCATCTTTTTTCATATATGTATGGACCAAGATGACTAGCCCATTCTTCATTTTGGATCTCAAGCGGGCTAGTTTTCCTAGTTGGGCCTTATGGACAAGTGGCCCAATTCTTCCATATGATATACCTCTTTGTACAAAGTGTAGTGGGCTCCTTGAAGTTTTTCATGTGGATGGGCTTTTGGGCCTTCATTGAAACTTGGGCACTTCTTTGAACCATGTGTGCCCCACTACACTTTGTTCATGTAGGATTTTTCTTTTCATGCTTTCTCTCTTGATGGATGGAGGACTTGAGTTACTTGGCCATCTACAAGTCTCATGAGTGAGTTGTTCCCACAATCTCACTAGGTTCAAATGGTTTTCCTTGAGGTAGGGATGTGGTTCTCAAGAGCTTCCCTTTAATGCTATCAACCTCAAATGGATGATCTTCAAGTGAGCTATCCATACAACCATAGCTCCTTGATTCTTTCTTTGGGGACTTGGTGGGTCATCCTCCATCATTCTCAAGTATGAGTGATTTTTCTTTCCATTTGTGGGAAAGAATGATACCCATAAGTTACCCATTTTTGTCCCATACCTTGGGACATTTTGGATTTTAATCTTCAAGTGGGCTATGTGTACCATTCTTATCCATTTTCATGATGGTTGGGTGACTCATTAAGTCATGCTCTTTTGTGCTCAAATGGTCTTCCTTTTTGGTGGACAAGTTGGTGCACATAAGTTGCCCAAACTTGCCTTTTCATGGGCATTTTCAACTTTGATTCTTCATGTGGGCTATGTGCATCAACTTTCTACCCTTAGCTTCTTTGATTCATATGTTTGTGGGTAGACCTCCTTGTTGTATTCTCATGGTCAAACTTTCATCAAGATGAGGTACATAAGGTTGCCCATGGTTAACCCATGAATGGGTTCTCATATTCTCCAAAGTGGGCTATGTGCTCTCTCTAATCCATTGAGATGAGGCATTTGGGTTGCTCTTGGGGGCCCGTTTCCTTTCTATCCCCCACTTGTCCATGCTTATGTGTAAAAAGATGGAGATATCCTAAGTGAGAATCATGATCTTGGCATAAAAGTGGGTCCATCCTTGGCCACATGTGGACTTTGAAGAGGAACTTCTCATGTGAAGTAGGACTCTCATCCTTAGTTGATCTCATGGCACTTGAGTGCATTTGTTGTCCAAAATGTGTCCTTGGATGATAGACTTTTTTTACCTAAGGCATGCTATGCCACCTTCTTTAAGGTGGGCCTTACTTTTTCAATGGGTCCAACACATATCCTAAGTGACACATGGAGTTGGACTTTAGATTTTGCATTGGAATGTGAGTCTAATCCCATGGGTTTCTTGGATGAGAATTTGGATTTTAATGGGTAAAGGATAGGGACTTACCTTGCCAAGCTTGTAGGATTCCATGGCGGATGGTACCAGGGGCCACCAAGTGGTTGACGAGGATGATCCTGCTTTCATTGTCCGCCGAGGGGACCACATGTGTTCCCTAGCTATGGAGCATCAACCTCTTCCTGCTATCAAGGGTCGAGGTACCAGGGATCGCTGGGACAATTGGATGAAAGGGCCACAGCCCTTGCTTGAGCGATTACTAGATGGTACTTCTTTTGCTGGCCTCCTCACCCTACGCTTTCATAATAACGACGCCAACCGCATGATGCTTGCGGCCCTTTGTGAGAGGTGGCGGGATGAGACCCACACCTTCCAGCTCCCTTGTGGAGAGTGGGGAATAACCCCCTTGGACATTTACATGCAGATAGGTTTCCCTTTTCATGGGGCAATTGTCCCTCAAGTGAGCTCTCTAGCTCCCCTCTCTTCCACTGATTGGCTGCGGCTTGTCGGTGACGTCCCACCTGAGGGTGAATTCCAAGGCCATCAAGTGAAGATGCGATGGTTTTACAACAATTTTGCTTCCGTCGTCCCTACCACCGAGCGAGAGGCCCTCCATAAGGCGCGGGCCATGATCACTTATGCCTTTGGATCCTTTCTTTTTTGCCATGCGAATGAGAGAGTTGATCCTAAATTTCTTCGTTTAGTCGAGGACCTTCATCACCCTTATAACTGGAATGGGGCCATCCTGACCCGTCTCTTTCAAGGTCTGGACAAGACCTGTCGACATAGCCGGTCCTTCACAGGTTTCTGGCCTGTTGTTGAGGTATTTCTTCTTTCATCTTCCTTGGGGCCATCTGCCTTCTTTCTCTCTCTGATCATTAAATGTACTTTCATCCAGACCTGCTTTTATGACCATTTTCCGCATCTTGCGCCGAGGATGCGAGATGACATTGAGCCCTCTCAGTATCGCCACATGTACTGGCATCAACAGAATCGTCAGCGGAACTCCCGAGTTCCCGGGGACAATTGGCGTGCTGATATAGACGGGCTGACAGTTGAGGATGTAAGTATCTTGTTTGTCTTCGTCCTTCGTGTCGTATTGTAATTGACCGTGGTAACCTCATTTGTTGCAGCTTGCCCGGATGCCGTATGCTAGTTTCCCCCTCTACTACACACCCCAGCGCGTGGAGGCATACGATGCTTCATGTCTTCGTATTATGCTTTCTGACGCTGAGTCCTTCCAATGGTACTTGGGGGAGAGATTGCTTCGGCAAGTCACTGGGGTGGCTCGGGTCCCCTGTTCTGCACCTCCTCTAGCTGCTCGGATGCCAGCTGATGAGAGAGTTGAGGCTCTGGTGGGCCAGCCTGGCTTCCGTTTCACGATCCCGGATCGTGATTATGATGAGTGGTATCTGCTATTTGGCCAGGGGCCTTTGCTTCCTTCGCTTTATGTTCCAGGTGGCCGTCGCAGGTATGCTGGAGGTTCAGTGACTGCTCCTTTGATGGATCTTTATCGTCGGGAGCGGGACGCGAGGAGGGGCGATGATGATTATGTTGGTGACTTGTAGCTGGCTCTGCTTTATATGGCCTTGTACTTTTGTTTTTGTCCCCTTTTGTATCAAGCTCTTTTGGATGAATATACAGGCTTTGATTTCTCTCAAATTCCTTGGTGATGTCTGGATGCTTTGACTCTTGGCTCATTCCTTCATGATTTGAGACTGCTTAGCTGCATGGGTGATGACTTGAATGGTTCAGATTGCTTGATTAGGCCTTGTGGGCCCACTTGATGCTTAGATCTTGGATTCTGGCCCTTCTTTTGATGATTGAACTTTTGATCTTGTCACTCCATGACTTGTGTAGGCTTTCCAATGGTTTGGATCTTGTGATTTGGCCCTTGAATGGTTCAGATTGATGGATTTGGCCCTGTGGGCCCACTTGAGACCTTAGCTTTACTTTGGGGCACTTCTTTTTTATGATTCGTGAGGCTAGGAATGCTTCTCATGGTGTGGATGATGGCTTGAACGTCTCTGATCACTTGATTTGGCTTTGTGGGCCCACTTGATGATTAGATCTTGGATTCTGGCCCTTCTTGTGATGATCAAACCTTTGATCTTGTTGTTTGATGGCTCATGTAGGTTCTTCAATGGTTTAGATCATGATGATCTAGTCTTTGAATGGCTTGGATTGCTTGTGGCCCCCACTTGATCACTTTCCCCCTTCTTTGGCTTGATCAGCCATATTCCGGCCACATTGCTTCGTGATTGGACCAGTGGGGCACCTTTTGTGTGATCTTGATCATCTTCAGTTGAAATTTGGAGTGGACCGGAGCCTTGGGCGGCCCACGGAGCGCCATCTGCTGACGTGGACTGTCAGCCTCACCTACCAAAAGCCCCGGAGCCAATCCCGCGGAGAGAGGGGATCTGCGTCCGTACGGGCGGCCCAGGGCAGGCCGCCCAAGGCTCGTCTCTTGAGCGGCCTGGGCTGGCTCTGGTTCGGACACTCTCCTCTGTCCACTGTCCCTGTCTCCATCTGCTTTGCACTGGCGAGTTCGATTGCAGCCATGAATATTCTTTTTGTCTCCCCTTTCCTCATCATCTTGTCTTCATCTTGGTTTGTCCTTTCTTGGGCAATGGATGGTGGGGATTTATGGGCTGTGGGGGCTGTCCAAGATGGGTCCCATACTTCAGATTTTCAATTAGGCTTTGATAATGGGGAGATGTCTTTAATGGATGGGGGAGATGGGGCTTTGATTGGAAGCATTGATGAGGGGCTAGGGATGGTGGTTGGTGGAGCTTTGAATAGCTCCATTAATGGTGGGATGGCTGGATTTTCAGACTTGAATGGGCCCCTCATTATGGGAGGAATGGATGGTATGGATGAGATGATGGGATGGGACATAGGTGAGGCTATGCATCCCTTGAGTGTGGGTCCCATGGATGACGTGATGGACGGTGATGATGGGACTATGAGGGACATAGATGGGCTGATCTCATGTCTGGATGGTATGGATGGCTCAGATGGTACCTTTGACGGTTTGGATGCTCTGGATGAGGGCCAGGATGTGCGGTATACTTCTTTGGGCGGTCTTGATGTGATCATTGATGATGTCCCCTTGATGATGGACGGTGTAGATGCCTCGATGATCCCCTTGATCGGCCAGGATGATGGCTGGATACATGATTTTCTGTTGGAGGGGGCCGCAGGTCCGGATCTGACCGTTGATTCTTTGATCGGGGTTGCCGGGACCCCTTTGGACGGTTCAGATGCATTCTTTGACGGTCAGATTAGCCAGGGTGCCACGATGTGCGGTGTGATCTTCACTGATAGCCCTTTTGATGGAGAGCATTGTCCTTCCCTTGGTCATCGGTCCTTTGCGCACTCTGTTCATGAGGTGGGCGAGTCTTCCCATGCGGCTGAGGTTATGACAGTTTCAGATGGCGATGTGACTATATCAGACATAGCCGTCACTGAGGGCCGATCAGGGGTTGTCGAGTCGGCAGAGGTTCCAGCTTTTCCTTCTCCTTCGCCCGTTGACCTTCCGATCCTTGATGAGTCATTATTGATTTCTGGGCCTTTTGTTCTGGATGGGGTACCAGTGAGGACTTGTCAGCTGCTTCCTCGTCCTTCTTGCTCGCCACGACTACTTGCTTGGCTTGACAGCTTGTCGGTTTATGAGATTCGAGATTTAGAGTCCTATGGCTTTGGCAGTCTGATTCATCTGGCCAGAGTTGATATTGATTGGAGGATGCTTGGAGCTGCCTTGATTGACTGGGTCCCTTCGTTGAACTTGTTTGCGTTCAACGATATGGAGATGGGGCCTTCTTTGGAGGAGCTTGCACGCTTGACTGGCTTACCCTTGGATTACACTCAGTACTTCTCGCCGAAGACATCGCCGAAGACTGCTACACCGCAGAACTGGTTCGGGATTCCCTATCTTGTTCGGCCTGCAGCCGGTGGCCAGGACGCTGTCGTGTTCTCTTTGGACTTGCTGTATGATCTTTTTTCGGGTCCTCAGGGTACGGCTGGTTCTACCTTTGCTCGGAACGCACTGATGTTCTGTTTGATTGCTGAGGTGCTGTTCTCGGGATGGCGCAGGTCCCAGACTCCTTTGCTTTTTGAGGTGATGAGTCGAGCTGTCCGTCGGCAGGGGATCATTTCTCTCATCTTGGCCGAGCTATTCGATGGGCTGACTGACTGCGCCCTGGGCCGCACTCGTGTCCTTCGCGGCTGCTGTGCATTTCTTCAGGTATTCTTTCTACACCTTTTTTTTTTCTTCTTGCTTTGTTGGGGATTGCTTTGCTTTAGCTGAACTTCTTTTCCTTTTTGTGATCAGGTCTGGCTATGGGAGCGTCTTTCTCTGACCGTTCCTGTACCTCTTCCTGGCATTCCTAGCTCTGACATTATGCGTTATATCATCGAGTTCCTTCCTCATACAGCCAGGATGAGTGAGCCCCTGTATCGCAGGATGTTCGCTGAACTTCGTGACTGGAACGTTCGTTGGGAGTCATCTTGGCTTTCACTTCCTCCAGTGCTTTGCGATGCACACCGCCATCCTCTGATGTTGGTAGGCTTTCGATCCTACTTTTCTTATCATCCCATCCGATTCCTGCGGCAGTTTGGATACGAGCAGGATGTTCCTCTTTTCGCTTTCACGGGTATCGGGCGTCGAGTACTCCCCTCTAGATCTTCTGACTTCAGGACCCGGATTGATTGTTCCTGGGCGAGTTATTTGACAGCTGATTTGTTGGGATTTGAGCTACGGACTATTCCGATGGCGACCGCCCCATATCAGTATTGGGTTGCTGAGCAGTCTTTGTATCGACGTATCCCTTGTTGGCACCAGACTGCTGATGAGGATGAGCAGGATATTCTTGGAGATGCTGGCTCTTCATCTGGTTCATATGAACCTTTTGAGGAGCGCCCGTTTATCGATCCTGGCTTCCTTTTGGCCACTCATGGTCATCTGCTGTCTGAGATCTCTACACTTTGGTATCATTGTGAGATGATGTCGAGGAGATTGGCTGCCGATCGGAGGTTGTCTGATGAGGAGATAGCGATCCGTACCCTTGAGCGCGATGAGGTGCATTACCTGCGTATGGAGGTGAGCAGGTTGAGAGCGAGACTATCTTTTTATGAGTCAGAGGACTCACCTGATGTGGCCGAGGAGGAGAGTAGAGATTGATTGTGTTGGCCACCTGCACATTCTTTTTTGCATATATGATTGATGATGATGCATTTTTTTGTATTTTTTTGAAAAATGATATGTTATGTAAAAGAAATATGATACTTTTAATGAAAAAAGAAAACTTTTTGAAAATCTACTGTGCCATGAGTTGTCTTGTGAGTATTTCTGGACTTTGTGTCGGGATATAGGAATCAGAACTGGGGCTCGGTCAATGATTTGACCGATGTCTCGAGATTTGACTTGCTTGATCCTTTGGTTCCCTAGAGATGTAGGCAAGGGAAACTCTTGCTTCCTGAGATTGTCAGAGTTTGTAGAGTTCTTCACTCCTGACTGTACTTCCTCTTGTTCTTGAACTGTAACCGCTTGAACTGATCTGGATCGTCTGCTTTCTTGGTACCTGCACTTTTATTTTTTTTTCTTTTTTTTTTTTCATTTGCCATTTTTGCCTGCAGCGCTCTTTTGAGTTTTCACCACAGCCGGCTTTTTCCCGTCATTTTTGCCCGTGGCGCCCTTTCGGGTTTTCACCACGTCCCGGGTGTTTGATCTTGCCTGCCCCTTGGCAGCTATGCTGTTTTTACCCTTGGCGCCCTTTCAGGTTTTCACCAAGTCCGCTGTATGCCCACTGTTTTTACTCGGAGCGCCCTTTCGGGTTTTCACTCCGCCCTCTTTGTTTAGGCATACATTTTCTTTTTTCTTTTTTTTCTCTCTTTTTTTTTCTTTTTTTTTTCTTTCTGATTCTCTGGATAACTGCGGCGGCTAGAGGTCGGGAATCTGTCGTTGCCGGCCGATGGCAGTCTTTCAGCCCTTATCCTAAGTTACGATGATAGAGCTGTCGGTCTTTGCTAAAGACCCCTCTGAGATGAATGGATGGATGACTGTGTTTCTTTTTGGGTTGATTTTTTTCTTGGGTGCTTTACTTTGGCTTCCCTTTTTCTTTCTCTTTTCTTCTTTTTTTTTGTATTCTTTTTCTCTTTTTGTATTTTTTGTATTTGAAACACTTGTTGGTGGACGGGAATGATTTCTCAGAGATCTTAGCTTTGACCTCTTGACTTCAGCTCTATTAAAGTAACTCTAGATAAGGTCAGAATGGCTTACCCGTGAAAGATCTTCACGTTGTCGGCGTTGGTTGGCTCAGGAAGATCCACCCCTCTCATGCTGGTGAGTCTGAGGGCGCCTCCAGGAAGTACTTCTCTGATGATCAGCGGCCCGTCCCACGAGGGTTTGAACTTTCCTCTGGGATCCGGAAGGTGCGACGGTAGAATCTTCTTCATGACCATGTCGCCTACCTTGAAGCTTCTTTTTCGGACTCTCTTGTTGTAAGCCCGAGCGATCCTTTTCTGATAGCACTGGGAATGACTTAGTGCACGCATGCGCTTTTCATCTGCTAGGTGCAACTGATCGAATCTGGCCCGTTGCCATTCTCCTTCTTCAATTCCGCTTTCTAATAACACCCGAAGTGATGGTATTTCCACTTCGACTGGTAGAACTGCTTCCATTCCATAAGTAAGCTCGAAAGGAGTAACTCCCATAGCAGACCGTACAGACGTTCGATAGGCCCAAAGTGCATATGGGAGCATATCTGACCAATCTCGATAGGTCACGACCATCTTCTCGAGTATCCTGACGATTGTCTTGTTTGCGGCTTCTACCCCACCATTCATCTGGGGACGGTAGGGGCTTGACCGATGACGTTGGATCTTGAATTTGCTGAGGAAGTCATCCATCTTCTTGTTGACGAACGGGGTCCCATTATCTGTGATGATAGCATTAGGGATTCCATATCGGCATATGATGTTGTTCTTCATGAATTTGATCACTTGAGATGCTGCAATCGTGGTGTAGGAGGCTGCCTCTACCCACTTGGTGAAGTAGTCGACTGCCACAAGTATGTATTCCTGACCATTTGATGCTTTAGGACTGATCTTGCCGATGATGTCGAGTCCCCACATGGAGAAGGGCCAGGGGGTGGTCAGGTTGTATAACTCTGATGATGGGGCATGGATTTGATTCGCATGCTCCTGACACTTGAAGCATTTTCTGACGTGCTGGCAACAGTCTGTCTCCATGGTGAGCCAATAGTAGCCAAGTCGTAGAATCTTCTTTGCCATCATGTGCCCATTCATGTGAGGGCCACAGATTCCTTCGTGTATTTCTTTCATGATCATTGCAGCTTCTGTTTCATCGACGCATCGAAGGAGGATGTGATTATAGGATCGCTTGTAAAGAACTTCGCCACTGATGGTGAACTGGCCGGCCAAACGCTGAATGGTTCGGCGATCTGTTGCTGTTGCTGACTCTGGATACTCCTGGGTTTCGAGATATTGCTTGATATCGGCATACCAGGGTTTGTCAGGGACGGCTTCAGCTTCTTCTATTTGTAGGCAAAAGGCAGGTTCTTCTTGAATTTCGACTGTGAGCTCCCATTCTGAAGCTCCTTTTGGGATCTCGAGCATTGATGCGAGCGTGGCGAGAGCATCTGCAAACTGGTTCTTGGCTCTGGGCATGTATGAGAAGGTGATTTCCTTGAATTCTTCGATCAGATTGTCCAGATACACATGATATGGTATCAACTTCTCGTCTTTGGTCTTCCATTCGCCATTGGTCTGATTGATGATAAGCTGTGAGTCTCCAAACACTCGTAGCTTCTTGACGCCCAAGATTATGGCTTCCCTTAAGCCAGCGATGCATGCTTCATACTCTGCCATGTTGTTGGTGCACTCGAATGCGATGCGCCTCGAGATAGGAATAGGGACATCATCTGGAGAGTAGAGGATTGCTCCAATACCACTCCCTTTAAAATTTGCTGCGCCGTCGAAGAATAACGTCCACTCATCTTTTTTCTTCTTTTCTTCCTCTTCAATGAGCAAGAGATCTTCATCAGGGAAGAATGTCTTGAGCGGCTGATAATCTAGGAGAGAGTGAGCGGCAAGATGATCGGCGAGGGCCTGCCCCTTGATTGCCTTCTGAGTGACATAGGTGATGTCAAACTCAGACAAGAGTAGCTGCCATTTAGCTATCCTTCCAGTGAGTGCCGGTTTCTCGAACAGGTACTTCAGCGGATCCATGTGAGCGAGGAGGAGAATAGGGAATGCAATCATGTATTGACGGAGTCGCTGAGTTGCCCAGACTAGGGCGAGGCAAGTCTTCTCGATCGGGGAATACCTGGTCTCGTAGTCGGTGAACTTTCGGCTCAAATAATATATTGCTTGTTCTTTCTTCCCGGTTTCGTCGTGTTGGCCGAGGACACAGCCAATGGCTTCTGCTGCTACCGAGATGTATAACAATAGTGGTCGTCCGGGAGTGGGTGGCACTAGGACTGGAGGATTCATGAGATATCTCTTGATGCTATCGAAGGCGACTTGGCAATCATCATTCCATTCTTTTGGGACGTTCTTCCGAAGGAGCTTGAATATGGGCTCACAGATAGGTGTGAGCTGTGCGATGAAGCGACTGATGTATTGAATTCTGCCGAGGAAGCCACAAATTTCTTTCTCTGTTCTAGGAGGGGGCATCTCGATGATTGCTCTGGTTTTGGTCTCGTCGACCCTGATGCCATCCTCGCTCACCATAAAGCCGAGGAGTTTGCCTCCCATTGCACCGAAGACACATTTCTGAGGGTTGAGACGGAGCTTGTACTTTTCTAATCTGTTGAATAACTTCTTCAGATCTTCAAAGTGTCCTTCAATTGTGCGAGATTTGACGATCATGTCGTCCACATACACTTCAAGTTCTTTGTTCATCATGTCGTGGAATAATGCTGTCATTGCTTGCTGATATGTTGCTCCTGCGTTCTTCAGACCGAACGGCATTACCCTGTAACAGAAGGTTCCCCAAGGGGTGATGAACGATGTCTTCTCGCGATCTTCGACGGCCATCTTGATCTGATTGTAACCTGAGAACCCGTCCATGAATGAGAAGATCTTGTATCCAGCAGTGTTGTCGACCAGAGTGTCGATATGTGGCAAAGGGAAGTCATCTTTTGGACTGGCTTTGTTGAGATCTCGGAAGTTGATGCACATTCGAACCTTGCCGTCCTTCTTTGGTACTGGTACGATATTGGCGAGCCATTCAGGGTAGTTGGAGACTACCAAGAATCCTGCGTTGTATTGCTTGATGACTTCATCTCGGACTTTCAGAGCCCATTCTGGCTTCATTCTTCGGAGTTTCTGCTTCACTGGCTTCATATCTGCCTTGGTTGGCAGATGGTGTACAACAAGCTCTTCATCGAGCCCCGGCATGTCTTCATATGAGAACGCGAAGCTGGACAATCTTGGAGCTAGGAATTCTATCATTTTCTGTTTCATCTCAAGTGGCAACGATTTTCCAATGCGTACCTCCCTAGGGATCTCAGGTGTCCCCAAGTTTATTATCTCGAAATCATCGGCTACAACATTGGCTTTGGATTCGAACTTTTTGAGGAGATCCTCAAGTTCGGGAGCAGGATCATCATCTTCCTCGTCCCGAGCTTCGTCCAGACCCATGAGTTCGAAGTCTAATTCGATGTCGAAATCATATGATTCGACTTCAAACTCATGCGACTCTTTAGACGAACTTGGCACACTATTGAATGCAGGAAAAGAAATGTTTTTCGGTTTTTGAGATTTTTCTGAAATTGAAATGATAGATGTTTTTGGTTTTTGAAAGTTTTTGATTTTTTTGGGTTTTTGAAATTTATGGGACTTTGAACAAGCGGGCATTGCAGACCATGATTGATCCCAACTTGTTCCAAAGTTCCGGTCGCTGCTTAAACAGGCGTTTTTTTTTTGGAAGCCAGAGCCCTCAGATGGCTCTTTGGCTGATTCAAAAGTGAGGGGAACAGATGACCATTCAGGACCCCACACTTCCTCCCCTGAAGTGATGGGGGTTGATGATTTGGGCGAAGAATCATGGTCTGGCCCAATGACCATGACTTCTCGCTGGTCGGGTTCAGGATCTGAGTCGTACTCAGTCCCTCCCGGATCACTTACCTCGCATTGCAGTTCGTCTGGTTCCACAGCTAGACACATGTTTGGAATCTGGACATCAGACCAATCTAGGGCTGGCCACTTCCCTTTCTTGGTCTAATGGATGGGCTGCTTCTGCCCTTGGCTGATGATTGATGATGTTGACTTTGCAGAGATGGGCAAGTCGTGCCCCTTGCCAATTGGTGTTGAGATGGGCGAGTTGTGCCCCTTGCTGATTGAAATGGGCAGGTTGTGCCCCTGGTTGAGAGAAGTGGGCAAGTCGTGCCCCTGGTTGATTGAAGTGGGCAGGTTGTGCCCCTGGTTGATTGATGCTGACGTGAGCAGGTTGTGCCCCTGGTTGGGAGCAGGTGTCAGGGTAACCTGGTCCTGAAGCTGCTGTATTTGGCTTCCTTCTTCGTCTTCATCATTTCCTTCTTCTTCTGGAGGCTTAGATGGTTCGAGAATCTGATCCCATCGAATGGGGGGCCACGTGGCCCAAACTAGGCTCATCGGGAGGCCTTTGTGTAGTGCAGTGGGTTGATTCCCTCCTGGATCTTTGCAAGGTTCTCCCGGCTTGACGAATTGGATGGGTGAGCACCGAAATTTCTTCCTCCTTTTGTCCATGAATGTTGAGCTGTATCCGAGTCCCCATTTGCGTTGGTTATATATCAGCGGTACCTTTCTAGATTTGAAGTGATTCTTCATTCGGTATTTGAGGCTCAAACGCTCTGCCGGTGAACAGACACGTTCCACCCTTATCGGTTCTGGATTGGCGATAGAGTTCACAGTCTCGAATTCGAAACTGTGAAACGGGATGTCTTCTTCAGAGTGCTGGATATCAATGACCGGGATGTCTGGTTCAGTGGCAGCAGCATTGGAAGGAATGATGAGTTCCTTCTCTGCATGGATAGAGATCACTTGATTTCCACAGATGTACTTCACTCGTTGATGCAGGGTTGATGGCACAGCTCCAACCTTGTGCAGCCACGGTCGTCCGAGCAACATGTTGAAAGAGGCTGATATATCCAAGATTTGGAATGTGATGGTGGAGACTTTCGGACCTATCTGTACCTCTATGTCGACTTCCCCTTCCACTGATCGGCGGGTGTTGTCGAATGCTCTGACGCATATGGTGCTGGGTCGGAATGAAGAAGGACTGATTCCCAGGCGTTCCTGCGGTCTTGAGTGGGCAGACATTTAAGCTTGAGCCATTATCGATAAGGACCAGCGGAACACAGAGGTCTTTGTATCGTAAGGCTATGTTGAGGGATCGCCCATGATCGCGTCCTTCTGGTGGCAACTCATTATCAGTGAAGGTGATGGCACGCGGAGCCAGGAGTTGTCCAATCATCAAAGCCATCATTTCTGGTGCCGTATCGGATGAGACATGAGCATCGTTCAAGGTTTTGGCAAACATTTCTCGGTGTATGCGAGATGTGCAGAGTAGCTCCCATACTGAGATTTGAGCAGGGATTGACTTGAGCTGAGTTGCTACATCGTATGCGGCTTCATTTTTGTTGCCGAGGCCTGAAAGGGCGCCTTTGGGATCTCCTTTGTTCTGATTATCTCTTCGGATGCAATGCCCATTGGGATTCATGTTCCCCACTTCCGCACACTCTGGATAGTGCCATGGGACCTCTTTATAATTTTCCTCGCCCTTGCCTTCTAGGACCACCGGCTCTTGCAACGGTGCTTGCGTGGGTTCCAGATCTTCCTCGTATGGAGCTTTTGCCTTGAGGACTACATTGTTGCCTGTGCTGAAGGGGTAGTATCGAGGCTTGTCTTCATAGACCACATAAGGTCGTGGTCCTGGCTTGATTGTTCCTGGGGCAGGAGGCTCCCATGGACTGAATACTGGTCCTCTTGATATGGCAGGGGGTCTCTCTGTTCGTCCCAGCTGCCGTAGTGTGATTGACACGCCTCCGGAATTTGCTCCTTGCAATACGACTGGCTCAACGGGAAGAGCTCCTTCCAAGACAACGGGCTCTTGCTGCTGATGAGTGTAATCCTTCCATTGCGGATTGGATTGTTCTGGAGTTGCCCCTTGCAAGATAACAGCTTCGTATGTGGGCTCGATGTATGATTGTGCTCCTTCCAGGATGACTGGTCCCCAGCTTGAATGGTTGTAAGGTGCCCCTTGAACAACTGGTATATCATATGGAGGTGCTCCTTCAAGCACGACTGGCTCGGAGATTGAAGGAAAAAAGGGACTTGCCCCTTGCAAGACTGGAGGAGGATTTGTCGGCTCATAAGTGTAGGCATGAATGGACTGGATAGGGGAGAAGAAGCGATCGATATGGTCCCCTTCTTCTATACTATTGACTGCAGGGCCACGAGACGAACTGGGATCCGTCGGATGTTGAGGCAGAGGATTCTGAAGGATGTTGGTGGAAGCTGCTGGAGAAGTTCCAGGGACCGAGATGACGATCTTGCGGTCATCAATTAGGTCTTGTATAGCATTTTTCAAAGTATAGCATCGATCAGTGGCGTGGCCACGTCCTTGATGGTAGGCGCAGTACTCATTTTCTCAGGTAGTTTGGAGGCAGAGGATGAGGCGGAGGCCTAGGTGTCATCAGAGTGAGTAACTGCTTTTGTACCAGCGTAGTCATGATTTGACTAAGTGGTTGACTGAGTGGAGTGAACTTCCTGAGCTCCCTGAAATTCTGCCTGTTCTGGTATGAGTATTGACCGTTTCCTCTGAATTGCTGTTGTTGTCGAAGTGGTTGTGGCTGAGGATTTGGTTGTGGCTGATACCGCTGATGCTGAACTTGATTCTGCTGATACTGTTGACGTCCCTGTGGAGGAGCACGTTGATTCCCTTGAGCAGTGGTGTTGATGTTGTTTACCTCTGTCGGGCGAGGAGGGGAACCACTGCGGTTTCCGTTCCCATGCCCGATGGGTCTTCCTTCCATTCTGTTCCTCTTGACTAGAGTGGCTTGATGAGGCCATGGGGAAATCGTCCCGGCACGGATTCCTGCTTCGACTTGCTCTCCAGCACGGATTAGCTGCGAGAAGTTCGCGTACGGATGCGAGATGAGATACCCGGATATGCCTGGATATGTTGAATGAACAATCATGGAGATTTGTTCTTCATCGTCGATGGGTGTCCGCATTCTGGCTGCCATAGCTCGCCAACGTCCCACATAAGCTGATAGTGTTTCATCACTCCTTTGCCTGAGTGCTGCGAGGTCGGCTCTTCTGGGAGCCATGTTGAGATTGTATGCAAATCTGTCGACGAAAGCCTGGGAAAGCTGTTCCCAAGTCCTGATGCGGTGACAGTCCAATGAAGTGTACCAATCTAGGGCATCGCCCTTCAGAGATTTTTGGAACAGACGAATGAGGGCCCCTTCATTTCCTGAGATTGCACTCAGCTCTCCACAGAAGGCCTTGAGATGTGCTGTGGGACAACCGCTGCCGTCGTATCTTTTGAACTTTGGAACCTCAAAGTTTTGAGGTACCTGAGCATCTGGGAAAGGACACAAGTCTCTGAACTTGGTCGAAGGTAAGTCGATTCCTTGCTGTCGCTGAAGCTGATTTTGCAAGATCTGGAACTGCTCCCGCAACTCGTCCAGTCCTGAGTGATCCGTTCGAGCGACTGGTGCCTCCTGGAGTAAGGCACGTTCTTCTTCGGCATAGTGGTCGATGTCTTCGACCCTATGGGCTTGCTGAAAAGCAACCGCGGGTTGCTGAAATTGATTTGATGATTGAACTGGATTCTGATGAACTTGGGCTTGAAATGATGGTAACTGAACTGGAGACTGTACTGAAGGTTGAACTGGAACTTGCTGGAAATTGACTGGATTTTGCTGAATTGAAGATTGCTGAAAATTAACTGGATTTTGCTGAATTGAAGATTGCTGGAAATTAACTGGAATTCCATCGGCGGGGATGTGATGGAATTGAAAAGTGCTCCTGTTTGCAGGAGGCTGAGATGTTGGGAAGTGACCCCCTTGTTGGGTATTCGCCATTGTCCGCTGATTGATGTGGGCTTGACACTGACCCCGGTTGTGGGCATTCGCCAGTGCTGTCCCTGTTGCTGGAAATTGAATTGAAATCCCATCGGCGGGGATGTGCTGAAATTGAAAAGGTGTCCCATCGGCGGGGACATGCTGAGATCTACTGAGATTGTTGTTTGCAAGATTGACTGGAAGTTGACTAAATGTTCCTGCAACGGAAGTGCTCTGAGATGGCCTTGTCGTCGCAGGAAGATATTGAGAAGGATGCCCCATAGCGAAGGGCTGAGATGGCTGCTGTCGGTAGTCTTGGGCAGACTCCGATGGTTGTGCTTGATTTGAACTGGAGGCCGGGAGGGCCCGGCATGGTTGCTGAGATTGCTGAACTGGGCCAACCTGATTGTTGGCTGCTGCGGTGGCTTGTGCTTGCATGAATTGCAAGAGCATTTCTTGCATTGCTCTCACTCCTTGTGCCAATTCTTGTATGATTGGCGTATTATCAATGGGCTGTTGCACTGGAGGTTGCGCTTCGGTCATCTCAAGAGCAGGGAGGAGATGAGTTTCTTCTTCGTGGTCGGACATGGCTTGCTGAGCCCGAGTGCGAATTATACTGCGGTAGGGAAGTTGTCTCCGCGTACGTTGAGCCCGAGGAGGCGCAATGGTGAGGACTGTTTTCTTTTTGGGTTTTGGGATTTTCTATTTTTTTTTTAGGATTTTCTATTTTTTTTTGGTTTTGGGTATAATGCTATGCAGATGAGATTGTATGAGGATTAATGACTTTCAAGTACGGGAAGGATTCTGTTTTCAAGTCGGATCACGACTAGTGGGACTAGCTCATCCCCAGCAGAGTCGCCATTCTGTGGACCCTCGCCGATTTTTCCGCGCTCCCACACGACGTCGTTCTCCCTTTCCTTTCGGAAGAAGAAGAAGAAGAGGTGCGTGAGTGCGAAATCGCCGTTTGTGCCACTGGCTTGCCTCGTTCTCGAGGGCTTCGTTTGGTTGTCGTATTAAGCTGGATGTGTTTAAGTGAATTTATATAAGACCAGAGTCGCCACTAGCCAGTTACTTCGAATCTACAGTCGGCTAGACCCCGTAGAAACGTTAGAGAAGGGAATCTGAAGATTCCTTCCTCTAAAATGACTCCTGTTGATCTGCGGCCAGAGATTCAAGGTAAGGGATCACGGTTACAGGGTGGGAAGAGGTTAAGCACCCCACACACTGCCCGTATCGAAGTACGGTCTCTACTTCACAGAATCGATCGAATACTTGAAAGTCTAATTTAATCCTCGTATATTCTCATGAATGACGTGATGCATGAATGCGGGTCTGAACAGTAAGAGTTTCTGATGGGCAGGTTCCAACAACGAGCAAGCCCAGAGCGTACGCTCGAACTGACAGGTGCTTAATATAAGACGTATGCAGTGTGCTTGAATGATCAAGGTGTTTTATGGTGAAGCATGAATGCAGGTCTGAACAGTAAGAGTTTCTGATGGGCAGGTTCCAAAAACGGGCAAGCCCAGAGCATACGCTCGAACTGACAGGTGCTTAATATAAAGACATATGCATGTGTGTTTGAGTAATCAAGGTGCTTGTAGTGAAGCAGGGGGGTTGGAAGAAAAGTAAATGTTGCACTTATGCTAGATGCAAATGAGATGATGCTGGAAAATGAGTAGCTGGGTGGACGGAGGTGTCGCAAGGATTGGCTTCGAGTGGCTGGATCAAGACTTGGGTGGCTTGGGAGGCTTGGGCCAAGTGATCAGGCTGGGCTGGACCTGGGTTAGACTCTCCTCACTCGGGCTCTCCTTGGTGGAAAAATGGGCTAAAGGGTGGAGAGATAGACTCAGAGCTCTCGGGCTGAAATGGACTCGAATGGCTTGTTGAAATGAGAAGGGGAGGGGGGTATTTATAGCAGCGGAGAGTGGCAGCTCTCGTAATTTCGTCCGGGCGGCCTGCCATGGGCCGCCCGTACGGCCGCTCCTCGGTTTCCAGCGAGTACGGCCGTTTCCCTCGGGGCTGCTGTTGGACTCGCTGGTCGACTCAGTGAGTTGACTCAGCGGGTCGACTCGGTGGTTTGACTCGACGGGTTGACTCGACGGGTTAACTCGGTGTTTTGACTTGACGGGTTGACTCGACGGGTTGACTCAGCGGGTTAACTCAGCGAGTTGACTCAGTGAGTTTGACTTTTTTGGGATTTTTTGACTGGCCTTTTTTATGGGGGGTTTTTCAGGGTGATTTTTAGGACTGGGTTGACTGGGTTCAGGCTTGAACTGGGCTATGGAATGGGGCTTACAAGGCTGAGTTTGGCTGAGTTTGGACTTGGGATTTGGGGGTATGGTCCTCCGTTCAACCAGCTATCTCTACCAACAGTGTAGCCGAAGGTGGGGTGTCTACAGTGGTCAACTTTGATATTTTTAACCAAGATGGCCAAGTTCAATCAAAACGGCCGAGTTTGATGTTTTTGTCCAATCGAGTAATTGCATTAATTACGTCGAACAACGAGCTAATGCCACTTTCAAAATATCTTGTAAGTGGATGAGTAGGCGGGCGATCTTCTCAGATCTCGATCATGTACTGTCGAGTTTGATGAATTTATCTATCTTGGTGGTTGGGGTTAAAGTTGTTCGGATGGAATCAATTTGTACAATTGGTTCTGGCATGCTTTCGCACATTACATGTGGCTGAATTTGAATACGACAGGCAACGAAACCCTTTAGGGCATTTTTTTGAGGTTAGTACACACATCCAATTGTTAGTACACACGCCCATATTGTTAGTCACCTTGCAATGTTAGCCACCCTCACATTGGGAATCGATACCTAGACCTCAGTGTTGAAATGATGTTACCCTTTAGGGCATGTTGAAATGATCGCTAGCCTAGGGGTATATTTTATGGTATTAAACGCATAACGAGGCAAAGCTATCATTTGTATTACGCGTCAAAGTGGGTTTGTTGTCCCCCCACGAACCAAGATGTCAAATCCATTGTATTGGGTCGGTTTTCTAACACAATCTAAGCGATTCAACAAATTGGAGACTTCATACCAAAGGTTCAGAAGGAAGTTTTTGTGCTGGAAACTTAAGTGGGGACCACCATGATGTTTGCGATAAATCCACCCCATCCATCCATTTTGTGAGCTCATTTTAGGACATTGGACTAAAAATAAGCTTGATCCAAGACTAAAGTGGGCCACACGAGAGGGGAAAATGGGGAAAGAAATGCATACCATTGAAACCTTTCTGGGCTCCACCTTGATGCTTATATGCCATCCAAACCATTATGAAGGTCATCCCCCGTGGGATTAATGGAAAATAATATATATATATATATATATATATATATATATATATATATATATATATATATATATATATATATATATATAAAATGATACAAAACATTTGTGACCACATGAATGTTTCAACTGTGGTTGTTCAATCTCCACCGTTTCCTCTCCTATGGCCCACTTGAGTCTTGAATCAGGCTCTTTTTTGTTGCATGTCCTAAAATAAGCAGTCAAAACTAATGGGCGGAGTGGATTTCTCACATTCATTTTGATGGCCCCACCTAGGTCTACAGCACCGAAGTTTCCTGTGAAAGGCTTTCCCATGAAATCAGCAATGAGATTTGCATGGACACCATTTGGGTGGATCAATGGATCCCTAACTGTAGGGACCACTGTAATGTATGTGTCTTACATCGTTACCATCCATCCATTTTGACAGATCATCTTAGAGAACGATCATAAAAATGAAGCAGATCTAAATCTTAGGTAGACCATACCACATGAAACAATTGTGATTGAATTCCCACCATTAGAAACTTTGCTTTGGCCACCAGGACATGAATATAGAGACCACACAAATATCAGTTTAATCCAAAACATTTGTACCCCTTGAAAAGTTTTTAATAGAATATTACCACTTTTTCTTTTATTATGGTCCACTAGAGATTTGGATCTGCTTCATTTTTTGGAATCATGCTTAAAGTATATTTTTAGAACGAATGACCGCGTGGATATAAGACACATGCATCACAATGGGCCCCATGGCTTGGGATCCCACCCATCTTATGGATTCGGGATCATCGAAGTTGCACTTGATTTGCATTGTGTGCCATGCGCCACCCTCTGCGGTGGTGTGTTTATGTTGCCAAGTTTTGTGGGCTCCATTACGATATATGTGTGTTATTTCTAAACCGTCCATTCATTTGGCTAGATCATATTAGAGCTTTATTCAAAAAATGTCATAGATCTAAAGCTCAAGTGAACCACACCACAGGAAACAATGGTGATTGAATGCCTATTATTAAAAACTTCACAATGTCTATTTTAAGCAGATCCGTATTGTTTATTTGCCATCCAACCTGTTGATAAGGTCAACCAGAGCGGATGACCAGAAAATACAAAGATCGGGTTGATCAAAAAATTATATGGTCTATAAGAAACTTTTAATAGTTGTTTGGCACTTTTTCTGGTGCTGTGGTTTGTTGGAGATTTGGATCTTCTTAATTTTTTAGATACTGTCCTAAATGTAGCTAAAAAAATGAATGGACAGTGTGGATGTACAACACATTCATCAATATGAGCCCCACTTGATAAGGATAAGGTGTTAGCGGCACACCATCTAATTTGCTCTCCTAACCACGGTTTACTTGCTTTACTTTTTTTTTTTTTTTTTTAATTTCCGGCCCCTACCCGTACCTGGCCCTACCCGAACTGTGACCCGTACCTGACATGACCCGGCCCGTAGCATCCGGAGGTGCTATCAAGGGGGCGCGGCTTTGCTGGATCCCCGGATCCACTGAAGTGGGTGGATCCCTTATCGTGCCTTCCACTTTGTGATGTGTGTGTATTACATCCATTCCGTCCATTCATTTTGAAAACTCATTTTAGAGCATGATTCAAAAAATGAAGTAGACCCAAATCTCAGGTGGATCATAATACAGTAAACAATTGTACTCGACCATTAAAAGCTTCTAGTGGGTTACAAAAATTTTGGGTCAAGCTGATATTTGTTTGGTATCTTCATCCAAATCTTTGTGACCTTTTCAACAGGTTGGATAGAAAATAAACATTCCAGTGCCCTATGAAGTTTTTAATGGTGTGGATTCAATCACTACTATTTCATGTGGTATGGTCCACCTAAGATTTGGATCTGCTTCATTTTTGGGATAACGCCCTAAAATGAGCTTTCAAAATGCATGGACGGTGTAGATGTAAGGTACATACATCACAATGGCCCCATAGTTGGGGATCTACGAACCTCAGATCCAAACCGTGCCCCTGTCATGGTGTATCGAACTGGAGACCAGTTGTTTGTCAAACACAACCAGCGAGGTAACCAGCATGGTGTCTCGAACCTGAGACCTGAGACCTGCTAGGTTACATCAACTGCCCTGTGGACTGCATAGAGATGAATGTACTATGTATTCCCATACTCCACGGATCAACTTAGCTGTTGTTCCCGAAGATTCGTGATCGCGACCCAATTGCCTAAGAAATCAGCTGCTCAGCTTTCTACCCACTCCTGTTTTGTCCTTTTGAGCCGTCGTGCTCATATTCAACGACCATAAATCAACGCAGCTTTTTTTTCCGCCCTTCCCTCCGTTTTTCCTTGATTCTTTTGCCACGTAAGTGCCGTATGCCAAACCATTTCCCTGGTTTTCCTTCATTCTTTGGTCCGACAGACAGACCAATGTATTATATGCCAAACCATTTCCCTGGTTTTCCTTGAATTTTTTGTCCGAGAGACATACCAATGTATTATTATATTACCTAAATCTGGGTCTTTTTAAATCATCAAATTCGTTTGAATTAGCTAGTGATCTTACTATTTATGGCGCTATTAAAAATATAAATAAATAGAAAAATGTTTAATTAAAACATGGACCGTCCTTTAGAAGAAAAGAGTAAAAAAAATTAAAGTATTCCATTGGGTTTATAATCCAGCAAACCTATTGTCACTCTAGCAAAATATGGTGGTGGTCTTTTTAGGGTCACGACCCAAAAACGTAGCAGATCTAAATCTCAGGTGGACTATACTACAGAAAATGGTGGTGATTTACCATTAAAAACTTCATGTGGGCCACAAGTTTTGGATCAAGCTAATATTTGTGTAATCCCTTATTCCAAGTCTTTGTGACCCTGTCAACAAGTTAGATGGAAAATAAGGAATAAACTCAGTTGGGCCCACTGTGAATGTATGTGGCTTATCTACACCGTCCATCCATTTTTCCAGCTCATATTAGCATTTGAGCCCAAGCTCCGAGCATATCAAAATCTCAAGTGGATCATACCATAGGAAAGAGTGGGAATAATGATATCCACCGTTGAAACCTTTATAGGGCCCACCGTGATATTTATTTGTCATCCAACCTGTTCATAAGATCACAAAGACATGGATGAAGGGAAAACACAAATATCAGCTTGATCCAAAACTTTTGTAACCTCCTAGAATTTTTCAATGGTACAGGTTCAATTCACACTGTTTCCTGCAGTGTGGGCCACTTGAGCTTTGGATATGCTTAATTTCTTGTTTCAAACACTAAAATTTTGTGTTAAAATGGATGGACCGAGTGGATAAAATAGATTAATCATGGTAGACCCTACAGAGTTTACTCAGTACGATAAGCGTCCTGAGTAACTCCGTTCGCAGTACGCTTCCGGGAAAATAAACCTTCTGGTGGCGCTTGGAAGGTTTTAATGGTGGTCAATAACAACTGTTTCTTGTCATGTGATCCTCCTGAGATTTAAATCTGCTTCACTTTTTGAATCATGCTCTAAAATGAGCTGTCAAAAAAGATGAACAGCGGGGATAAAGCACATACACATACATCACGAGTGGCCCTCACAGTAAGTAATACACCGAAGCCACCTCTGGCATCCTCATTGTGAAAATGCCTTGACTCAGATGACTGGGTCCACATGTATGCACAAAGTGGCGACCTTAATTCACTTCCATCGATCATCTACATCTTGGTACAAATCTAAGGCCTGATTTGTGAGACAAGGGCATAGACAAAGTGGTCACCTCCTGATGAGTGGCCCTCATCTTTGTTCGGCTGATCAGAGCTACTCATCAGACAATCATGATAGTGTAGATGCTTTGTCTAAAAGAAAAGATCAGGTCTATCTTATATACAGATGGGCACGCCAGCATATAAAATGTGGCCGTGATTGTTAGTCATTTATATCAATTATCCATTTTCCTGTGCACGACTGGCCTATGTAATTATTTCATTGGTCCCAGGCATGAGATAACAATATCTACAAAGTGCTGGTTTGCTTGGCTGATGAACAGATTCCCACCCGATGAGTGGCTACATGTTTCAGAGGTGTGACTCATATAGTTGGAAACCGCACCACAGTGCTCTCTCTTCCTACTATTTGTCCATGCCAAAGATTATCTGCTTTCGATTATCTAATTAGTATGATTTTTTTTCCAAGGCACGGTAGGAACAGAGTATATAGCCTAATGGACGGCCCAGATATTTGATGCGAATTTCAACAAGCCAATATCCAACTAGGCACATGGAAAGGTTCCATACACTTAGCCCACTAGATCATTACTCTTATAAGTTCTATTGAGAGCATTATTATTGGAGAGTTCAGCCATCGTTATAAGCTTTATTAACCATTCCGAGTTTTATTTTATTTTATTTTTTAGTTTATAAAATTAAGGAATTTTCTTTATTACTTTTTATTTATAGGAGGTAGATGATGTTTTTTCTTCTCCTTTCCACCACACCGAATATGCCATGATCCAACCCTGCTAGATGTTGTGCCAAGTATTTGAGTTTCTGAATTATGGTATTTTTGCCTGTAGATATACATGTGATGTTCCAGCTTTCTCATGTAATTGACGTGTTCTTATCCTAATATGTGTAGGCTACATATACTGTATCCAAGCATAGAGTCATGCAAGCTTAATTAATTGAATGTGCATATAACGAGCAATACCCTCATATATGCATGTATGCCATTGTTCTTGAATTCAATACAACAGTATAATCAAGCTCTTTTAACCACTCATCATACTATGGGAGTGTACCGTTCAATGGTCATGGCTAGCTCATCAATAGTCATGTGCACATCTTGACAAAAGAAAAAAACCATTGAAGGCTTGGCGGTTCTTGGAGATGAAAGTTTTCAAAGAATAAAAAATGAATATGAAAGATTATTGATTAATATTTCTTGAATTTGAAAAAAATTACTGATTAAGAATGTTTTAATTACATCTAATCTGCTTCCATGTCTGCTGATATTTGAAATTATCTTTTTTATTTTCTTTTGCTATATTTTTCTATATTTGGGGAAACGGTGGGTGAAGAACAGTACTGCCGCCAATATGGGTTGCCGGTTTAGGCAGCACCGGGTAGGGTTGGTTTACAGCAGATGGAGATGGTCCCGGTGGGTTGCAGCGATGATTCTGGCAACAGGATGGGCTGTGATAGTAAGGTGTTTTGCTGGATTTGTTGCGATGCCGATGACAGGATGGACTGCCACAGCAAGTTGTCTTGTTGGATTTGAGAAGGAGATTATCCAGAATATGTCAGACGATCAAGAGCTTGGGTCAGACGCTTTGATACCATGGAATTTTTTGGAGAATAATAAATGAATTTGAAAAGATTATCGATTAATCTTTCTTTTATGATTCAATACAGTATGTAAGTGTACTAATCAATGCATGTCTCTTTTGATGAATAGCTGGTGTACTAATCAACGAGTGTCTCTTTCTTGACCCGGTGAGATAAGTGACTTCAAATTTACATGGAATGAAGGGACATTGAGTACTGGTGGTGTGGTGTATGTGGGTAAAAAAAGAAAAAGAACATTGAGTATGAACCAATCTCAATTTCACCTTCTTTTTTTTCTTTCTCTTTCTTGCCCCCCCCCCCCCCCCCCCCCCCCCCTCTTCTAGACAAAGAAGCTTCGTTGAACACAATAGAGACAAAGACAGTACAAAGCCAGGAGATACATTCTCAATTTCTTCTAATTGGCCATTACTAAATATTATAGAATTATGGCGCAGCATAGACGGGTGAGGGATCGAACACCGTCTCTCCACTCGGATAACTACTCCTGAATCGACGGAACTATCGAGAATCCTCAAACGACCATCTTTGACCTCTCAAAGGATTGCTTGAATCCACAAGTAAAAGAGTAAAAAACTCAAAGAGAACTTTTATAAAAGATGAATAATCATCTTAACAATGAACTAAAAATGAGTATTTAAAGCTCTAGATGCGTAATAGAAACCCTAGGTGCATAAATCAAAAGTCCTAATAGAAATAGGAAAGAAAGAAATTCAAATTTGAAAATTTCCACAAAAACTTCGCAACAGACTCGCACATGGTCGGGCGCCCGGTGGGACATGAAATCGTCCAGAGAGTTTGGGCGAAAATTCGATCAATGTCGGGCGCTCGGTCAAGGATGGTCGGGCGCCCGATGATCTGATGGTCCGGCGTCCGAAATTCGAAAGTTGGTCCAGTAACTCTCTGGAGTAATCGGGCTCATGGCCGGGCGCCCGACTGGGTTGAAATTTCTGAACTTGGGCCGTCAATTTGTCGCTTCACTTGGCCTCCTTCCGATGGTCCAATTTCTTCATATAATCTTCAATGACCCCCTCTATATCAAACTATAACCAACTAACTTTGGCAATCAAGGGCAGACATCAGGGACCGCTTGTCAGTAAAGCAAAAGTGCTTGGAATTTCTATTTTTGGGTTTTTCTCTGCATATACATATGGGGCATCATGGGACACCAATTTACACCCGCTTTTCAAACATTAACTTTTCCGAACCTTCACATGTGGTGCCGGCCGGGGAGTATGATTTTTTTGGGACAAAAATGCCCCTACTATCCAGATTAGAATAATTTCGGAGGTCAATCATCATTTAACATGTTTGCATTTGCTATTCATCTTTTCTATGCTCCATCGTATTCTTTGGTGCTTTCCAAGTACACTTCAACTATCCCTCTTGCTTTTTTACTATTATTCAATAATCCTTTATGCTTTTCGACCATTCTCTCTAACAATCTTTTGCGTTTTCATTTGTGAAAGAACCTCTCTTAGAAGAGCTTCTTTTAATGGATGATGTTATGGAAGATACACTTCAAGTTATTATTTTTTTTTTTTCAGTCAGTCATGCAACCCACCCACCCAGTCAGTCATGCAGCACACCTACTAGTGTTGTCAGCACGTGGATATTTCACCACTAATGGGTTTTGAACCCGAGACCCCTTGTTAAAACTTTGCAGAGTCTACCAACGTGGCAAGGACCCGAACCCATATACACTTCAAGTAATTAGAAGATGATAGAATAAATGGGTCTCTATTGAGGTAGTTTGTGGCTCATTGGAAAGCTTATCGAATTAATTTTCCAACAAGCATAAGACCAATCAGATCCAAGGTACAACGAAAAAAAAAACTATGATAAAAACAATATATATTCTTGAACTCAATTCGAACATCACACAATCCCATGAAAATGATCATAATTTTCCCTTCACTAGTCGGATCTAGGCGAACTCAGGTTATTGGAAAGATAATTCGATGAGCTTTTAAATAAGACTAGAATCATCTCATTTAGAGACTATTTGACCTTTCAAATGTGGGCTTAAAGTCCTTGGTGGTATAACTGACGAAGAGAACATGAAATATTAATGTGGAAGATCATTGTCTACCTTAAGTATGCAAAACCTTGAATCCATAAGGTTATTCTTGTATTCACAAGATAAAAAGGGAAATTCAAAATTTTATTAATCAATAATGTTGACAATTCCTAATTACATCACTTATAAAGAAAACGCAAACCCTAATTAGGAGTTCTAAATCAACTAAACTAGAATTTACCCAAAATAGTAACTTTTACTAAAAATAAAACTTAATTTAATCATGCCGGATGATTTCTAGTATGATTAGAACTAATCCTAAGAAAACTACATATGCTAAAACTCTAAAATGAATGAAATATGTCTAAATTAAAAGTTACTAAAAATAATAAGTTTTTCCCAAAACTACAATTTTGAATTGTAAGGACTTTTTTCATAAAACGGATGGACGCAACCCACTTACTGGTCAGGTGACCTTGGATGGCCAGATATGGTAAAGATTGATAGGTTGTAAGTCCCGTAATGATGCCCGAATAAAAAGCTATAGCTGATTTAAGGTTCACACTTCAAAGAACAATTTCTCCCTATTTGGAATGAATTTCTTCAATCCAAACATGCATGGGGCTCAATTACATCATGCTGTACATAGGACTAGGCCTGGATCTAATAAATTATTTTTGCTTCCATTTGGCCCTTTTTTGTCCATCCATGTTAGGAATGTATTTGTGTCATGTCCTATATTAGTCCCTTCCTCTTAGAAAGAACTCATTCTTAAGTTATTTAACAAACTTAGATCATGATATCCATATTGGTTTGCGACATTGAAGGTTTGTAAGATCTCCATGCCCTTTGAAGATCAACAATATATGCGTTATTATCGATTTCTCTAAGCATCAGAACATGCTTGATCTTCTTATTCCTCGAGTTGTTAAACATCCCAGTCAAAAATCTCTTCTTGCACAGGTGAAGTAGCACATTATTACCACTTAAAACACCTTTTAGCATTGATGTTTATCAACACTCATTCCTGATAATTTAGGCAAAAGGACCAGGTCGAATGTATGTTTGGGAACACAACCAAACATAACCTTATTGCTGGTGAATTGATTTTGCATACTATTGAAGGTGAACTCCACTTGAGCAAGAGCAATATCTCACATGAGGGGAAACTTGTCGGAAAGTTCATCAGCCATAATAATCTCAGACTCCTACAATAATGGTTTCAACTTTTTGGGGATATTCATGGGTTCTTCTTTTTCCTTTACAACTAATGCATTGATCTCTCCCATCTACTCAGGTTTTTTACCAAATCCTATATGGTTATAGAGACCATCCCTCCACTTTAGAACTCTTGAGTTGGTTCTCTATTCTCATAAGAGCGAGGATAATATTTTTACCAACTTTAACAAATATAAATATATTATTCCGATCTCTTTACGTATCATCAACATGATATTGCCACAATCGACCAAGTAGCATATGACAAGCCTCCATATTAACTATATCATATATTACTTCATCATTATAATATTTATCAATGGATAAGAGAATACGACATTGTTTAGTTACATTTGATTTGCTAACCTCCTTGATCCATCCAATCATATACGAAGAGGGGTATTTTTCTGTCTTCAGTTATAACTTTTCCACCATAGTCTTCGACACGAGATTCTCACTACACCATCTATGATCAGATCACAAACCCTTTAGTTCACAATGTGCCTTGTTCGAAAGATGTTATGCTGCTATAAATTTATCTCATCTTTTAGCGTGTACAACAACTTCCTCACAATTAAATGGTGGCCTGAGACTCACCATTATTATTGGGTTGTGGCATGTGATTTGTCACCAATGTTACATCACGAATATGATGATCGCAAGCGCCATCATCGATCTCATGTTGCTCATTCTTACAAATGGGGGTTGTCCCGATGTTCTCATTAAACGGTCGATAGCTGCCTATGATCCTTTCATGGATTGCAATTCTTCCATTGGAAAGCTTCAAACACTGTCACTGTCATAGGATTGTTTTCTAGAGCACTGTTTATGGAATTTTTGTCCACACCACCGTTAGATGCCATTGGACTAACTAAAAGCCTTGCTTTGATACCAGCTGACACAGGAAAGAGCTTGAAATAATAATGAGGAAGATCGCCGTCTACCTCCAGTATTCAAAACCTTTTTTTCACACCACAAAAAAGACCAGGCGATGCCTATCATATACCTCAATGGCTATACAAAGAAGTCCTAACATACCACAAGCCCTCTACAACCAGAAAATAATAAATTAACTAGAGCTAAAAAGCTCTATCTGAGAAACACACCACTTCTACCAATCAGGATTTTCCCTTACTGAGTTTTGCTTCTTTTTTTTCCCCCAATCAACCCAATCTGCGTGTTATCCATAACAAGAGAGCCCTTAACAAAAGTAGTTATTCACAAGGTTATTCTTCAATCCACAAGGTAAAAAGAAAAATTCAAAATTTTATTAATCAATAATGCTCAGGCTTCCTAATTACATCACTTATATATAAAGAAAAGCAAAACATTAATTAGAAGTCTGAATTCAACTAAACTAAAATTTACCTGAAATAATAAATTTTACTAAAAATAGAAAGCCTTAATTTAATCATGGAAGATGATTCCTAGCATGATTAGAAGCAATTCATAAGTAGACTCCATATGGTAAAACTCTAAAAGATGAATAGGACTGGCTTGGATTTGACAAATTACTTCAGCTTCTGTTTGGTCTTTTTTTTTGTCCAACCAAGCTAGGAATATATCTGTGTACGTCCTAAATTAGTAACTTGTGTTGATTGCACAATCTACATTGTGCGACTTTACTAAATGGAGTGGATTTTCCTAGTTGCACATTTGATCTAAGTGATTTGGGGATTGCTGGAAAGGTAATTTGTTTAGCTTTCAAATGAACCATAAACTAC
Organism: Liriodendron chinense; assembly: GCA_003013855.2. Lineage (NCBI taxonomy): Eukaryota > Viridiplantae > Streptophyta > Magnoliopsida > Magnoliales > Magnoliaceae > Liriodendron > Liriodendron chinense. The sequence goes on along the minus strand of ML058501.1, from coordinate 271,153 downwards.
CTCGATCAAAAACCTTTGGCCTATCATTTTCTAACTCAATGAGTATCTTTAGTAACATTAACCAATGAATGAAACTTCTCTAAGAGAGGTACTTTTATAGTTGAAAGCATGAAATATTGCCATTAAAGATAGTAAAAAAGAACGAAAGATTGTCAAAGAATAGTAAGAAAGTATAAAATTTTGTCAAAGAACACAAAATATGTGTGTGGAATCGTTAGTCAATCTCTTTTAATAGTGCAATGTTAGAACTGGAAAAATGCTATAAGGACATTTTTTATGTATTGTTGCTCTGGAGTTTTGAGTAATGGAAACATTCATAGACAATCACAAGCATTCACAAAAGGTACACAAGAAGAGATATCGCAAGGTGAATTTTATTCTAGAGATTCTGATATCATGTACATTCCAGGCTGTGATCTGGCACGAGCCCTTAATTACACGAATGATCGATGAACCTTGATTAAAAGGCAGAAGACTAGCCAATGGGGACTATGGTCTTAGAGTTTGTGGTCGTGGAGACCTGTATTTGTTTTATTATGGATTGAACCATCTTTATATCGGTCAGATGTCTATGTCCCATGTTTTGGCTGGAGATCTGGGCAGAGACTGTCAGGGTTTTTAACTGAGAGTGTACGACTCTGGGCCTACAGCTGTCATGTGTGGACAGGCGACCTCAAGAAGACTAGTCGTCTATTGTATGTACCTGAGCAGTCCAACCGATGGATGTTGTTTGGATGGGTAGGGCATCGACCGTTGTGTTGTGGTAGTTCATAACAATTATTTTGTAGAAAATCAAAACTCTTTGATATGGTTTATTGTGATAACCATAATCTCGTTTGTCTAGCTTTTGACCCTAATCGGGTCATATCTTGCAGTATATATGAATGATGATATATTTGTATAATTCTGGATGCTGGCGGCTTCTTTCCGAGAAGTTATTTCACTCATCGCATTGAATCAGGTCAAACTTTGAAGACGTGCGATTCTGCTCATTTAGAGGTCCTGGAATGATCGTTTGACTACTCCATTGCGTTCGGAACGCTCGAAATACCCAAAATAGGCTCAAATAGGGCCTAAAAATACTTAAAATTGAGTCCGGTGCACCCGTAAACATTTTCTGTAATTGGCTGAATTTTTGGGTGGGTGGGAGGTCAACGCACCCTTAAATTAGTTGTTTGATTTTTGTTGAATTTACGGATGTATGGGACAATTTTCAGGTGCGTGGGAGTCTAATGCATCCTGAAATTACTTGTCTGAATTATGTTGAATTTTTAGGTGCGTGGGATAATTTTCGAATGCGTGTGACTCCAATGCATCCTAAAATTACTTGTCCGAATTATGTTGAATTTATGAATGCGTCGGACTATTTTATGGATGCGTCAGACCAGTTTACGGATGCGTCAAACTTTGATATATCCCGAGGTTATTTGCTGAATTTGTGGGTGCGTTATCACACTTGCATTTTTGTCGAATTCGGACCTGTAGTGATCTGGTCGGAGTAATTTTCTGACGGAGAACGATGGTGGTCAGAAAGGGATTTCGGTGACCGAAAAAGTTTTTCGGCGGTCGGAAAGGGATTTCGGCAATAAATTCCAAGTACCCAGGGGATAATAGCTCTCTCTCTCTCTCTCTCTTAATTTGTACAAATGAGTAGTGCGAATGGATATTTATACCTGAAAATACAGAAAATCGACCAATGAGCGGTTGCCACGTATGACGCACCTCAAAAAGCCTACGACGCACCCCAAAAATAAGTGCGTGGAAGCTCCGACGCACCCCAAAATGATGTTCTGAAATATGCTGATTTTTTTTATGCGTTGAGCTATTTTTCGGGTCCGTGGGAGTCCAATGTATCTGAAAAATAGTTTTCTCATTCTTGGTGAATTTATGGGTGCGTCGAGCTATTTTATGGACGCGTCAGAGGTATTTTCGGATGCGTCAAGGTCTAATGCACTCGAAAATTGAAGTTCTAGATTAACTGAATTTATGGACACGTTAGAGGTATTTTTCGGATGCATCAGGCTATTTTTTGGATGCATCAGAAGTGAAATACATCTTGAAATGATTACTGAATTTTCATGAATTCAAGGGTATGTTAAGCATAATAAATGGGTGCGTTGACGGTCTTATCATCTATGCAAATTGGGTTTTCCAAAATGAAGGGCTTGCGGGGCCGGCTTATTGACGAATGGTCATGCACTGCTTATTATAATTCTTGATGAAGGTGCCCGCTTGATTTTGGACGGTTTTGATCACGGTGATTCATGGGGCTCAATGGAGAAAAATGGCTAAGTACTGGATCTTTTGCAAATCTCAATATTTAGGTACGTTAGATGGTATTTTGTGAAATTTTCTCAAAGTACATCTACATTTTATTTGTTTTGGAGGATATCGACTTTTGGGACCCCAATATGCAATATTACTTTTTCACATGCATGCTCAACATGTACCACTACATAGTGTGGCTTTGCTTGGTGCATTTCACATATTGTGCTTGGTGTAAAGCACCAATGAGATTTTCATGATTCATAATAAAAGTTGTGGCAAAAGTTTGATTTAACTACTAGTCAACACAATCTTCTTTTATTGAGGCCTTGATTTCGCTATTAAGTCGATGCAATCTTCGTTTGTTGAGGCCTTGAATTGGAAATAAGAGCACAAAATACCTAGCACCACAAAAAAGTGAGGCCCAAGCATTATGGATGGATATTAGATACTTAACCTTTCCATAGTACTCCCTGTCTAATTAATTTCTGCAATACAATGATTGACATATTTTTCAGAAGAGAGCAAAGTAATGACTTAAAGAGACAATAATGAAGGGAAGGATGGTGAAGTTTATAGGATGACGGATTATAGAATGAATAACTTTCCACACTACCAAGATCATTTTTTTTCTCGCAAGATGACCACAAGGTGATTTAAAGAGTCAGTAGAAAAATTGGGGCTGTAGCATGACGGATGAATATCAATTACCTTTCATGGCCTTACCTAAATAGCTTTCACACTGTTAAGGCTACTTTTTTTCTTCACAAGAAGGCACATTAATGACTTAAAAAGTAAATAATGGAGAAGAAGTCTTTGGGGGCAATTTGAAGAGTCAATAAATTAAAATGTTTAGTATAAAATATGATATCGTCTACAGTGTTGGGCTTCTAAGAAGGTACATAGAAGCGCCAAAAGAATCACATTGGCTAGCCGCAAAAAGAATTCTCAGGTACGTCAAACGAACAATGGAATTTGGTCTTTTTTATCCATACGATGGTGAAACAATGTTGTATCACTACAAGAAAATTGGCTTTTTACAACAGGTTACAACGGTTATGGACCCGTTATAACAGCCGTCGTTGCAAAAAAGTACTTTTATTTACAACGGTTACAACCTGTGGTAAATAATCTGATGATAGTTGTAATTTATACATTACAACGATGGAAGGTGCTGTTTTAGCATTGTTAGAGCCCGTTGTGACTGATAACATATTACAAGGGGTACGGCTTGTTGCAAAAGTGACTATTTACAACAGTTCTGACTCATTGCAAAATCATAAACATATTTACATCGTTTGTAGGCCTGTTGTAATTACCTATTCAGATTTTTAGATACACAGCCCAGGCCCGTTGTAAATAGTTCTTTATTTTTTTTCCCTTCCACCGCCCAATTTTCTATATCACTATGTTCATTAATCAGCTAAGAATCTCATCATTAGAAAATGTATAAATCCAAAGAAGCACATAAATCTAAACCATACCCTATAAAATGTTCATACCATTATAAATCAAAACAGAAATAATTTTAGAATTCCAACAGCAACTGATGCATATTGTGAGCTATACAAAAATCAAACTCGAATAAAAAAAAAAAAAACAGAGCTATACAAAATTCAAACTCGAAAAAAAAGAAAAAAAGAATTGAAGCAAGGACACTCACTTTCAATGTTGTTCTTACACAACCCGAGCAAAAGATTCCGTAATTGCTTCTTGCTTTGGCTTCAAAACAAATCATGTTTCTTCCCTTTTTATTTTGGTCTTGATCTCCATTTCAAGTGCAGGAGAAACCACTTCATATTTTTCGACAATCAAATATTTAAAATCATATATATGAAATAAATAAAAAAATCTCAGTCAGCCTAAATCAAAGTGCTTGGAAAATTGAAATAGAAGGAATTCAAAAGACTCTAAAATTGGACTTACTTTTCAAGTTGATTTGGACTGGCGTTGCATGTGTGATCAATAATAGAAATCAGACCAAGGTTCCAAAACTAAGAAAATCAATCAAGTCATAAATAGAAAGCATCGTGTGGAAAGCTCTTGCTGCGGAAACTGGTAATCCATAATTTTCACCATACCGCCTAATTTTCACCATAGAATCAGAAAATCATGATAATTCAAGACTTAGGTAGGTCAAACCATAGGACACAAATTCATTTACATGTAAATATCCATGTAGAGGTATACAACTGGACACAAATTCATTTACTAACAATCTAGAGTAACAGATACAATCCCCTACTCATAGAGAATTCAACTTCTTCAAACTTTCTAACCTGTTAGATAAGAAAATGTATTTCAGTTTAAGGTCATACCACCCAACAAAAAAAATTCCATTATCAGCAATGGGAAAAGATTATGAACCTTCTTTTAGAGAAAGAAAAAGTAACCGACCATGTCTTGATACTTAGTACATTTCTGTGGTCTTATGAGTAGTTCATTTCTGTGGTTGGTACAACTATATGTGTCAAACGACAATAATACAAAAGAGATTCAATACCCAAGTAGACTTACCCAGAAGAGAAAATAAATCAAGTAAAACTTGATTTCGAGTGTGTTTGGATGTTCGATTTAATTGAATAGCGATAATACAATTCAGTATCACAAATGGTAAAGAAAACATAAATTCAGTATTGAATGTACTCTCAAATGGTTAAGAAAACATAAATTCAGTATCACAAAGATATAAATACACATGTAACAGGATTTCTTTCATTCAGATGCTCTGAGTTCTCAAATCAATGTATTCCCAAATTACTTTTATTTTGCTCTGACAAAGCAAGAATTAGTTAATGGGTTGCCCCAATTTCCATCAATTGGGGTACACTTGTGTCAACGTATATGATTTTTTAGTTTTCTAACAGAGCAAAGATCAAAATGTATTTGCCGTGTCACCAATACATTGTAATAGAAATGCACAGTATTGAGAATTTAGGATGGATCATTTATAAATTCCTCCTAAGATAATTGTCGAGAAGCTCCATTTACTCAGCAATGCAAAAATGCTAGAGAGAATAAAATTAGATTCATGAACCAATGCAGCTACCTTTTTCCTTTCAGATGTAACAATCTCAAAACTACCAACCAACAATTTATCATACAAAAAGATGTTTCCCAACCCAAAGTGTTGTCTGTTCACTTATTTTGGTAGAAGGAGACAAATCGCTATGTGTAGATCATGAGAAGCATGCACACTGAAAAACAATGAAAGATATTTAAGTATCTTTAACTCCAACAAGCAAGCTTCAGACCAAAAAGTTGAAAAAGGCAAAAATCAAATTCCAGAAAAACATTAATTCAAAGAATCCTTTTTTCAAAAGGTTATATTAAAACTAAGATAGGGGAAGTGAGTTTTAATGGAAGCTTGGACCAAAATGTGAGTTCTCCATGAAGTATTACTTTGTGTACAGGTTTCATACTTGAATGATTATTTAGACTGTTGAATTTGCCAGATTCACATTTCAAAATCACCAAGCCAAAGGAAATAAAAGATCAGGTAAACAGCTTGACTTACCTTGAAATAAAAACCTTCCATGAGCCAAGTATTAAATAGATAAAAATAAAAAAAAATAAAAAAAACCGTGCATATTTTGGCAAGTACCTGTTGAAGAACATGTACTCTCTCCCACTTGTCATGCAAAGATCTATAGAAATGAACCTCATTATTGTTTGGACAAAATGCAACCACTACAAAAGAAAACATGTGTCAGACGCATGAGAAAAAACTAAGACAAACAAAGATCTTCTAGCAAATGTCTTCAAGTTAACTAAAAAAAGTTGAAAAAAATTCTACACAGAAGAAGCTATCTTTTTGCAAGTATGGCATCAACCAATGCCAAATAATGCTGCAACATGCAATTTCAGCATTAAATTTTGAAATGAGATGGTCTGGCTTGCATTCATTATGTGTTTGGACATTATGTGTTAACACTCATTATGTGTTTGGACATTATGCCAAATATAATACTGTTAACATGCACTCATTATGTGTTAGAGATCAAGATCTCTAATACATGATTACGTTTCACTAAAATGGGATGGACTTATTTTTAGGCATCTACAAAACGGGGCCTTACTCTCTAAAGATGCCAATAAGATTAAAGAATAAACAAAAAGCTGAACTTAAACTGAACTTGATGTCTCCTCAAGCCAAGAGACTTAATTATATCCCATGTGCTGTAAAATAATTTGGATAAGTCACCCAAAAGCATTGTAGAAAGATGTCACCGCTTGGATGATCTTAACCATCCAACTGGGGACCTACAAATGCGTGGTAAAATGAAAACTGGTAATGATCAATGCTGAATCATCTCAATTCATGCATATATAAGATATTGAATCATCTCAATTCAATGCTGTTGTTGGAATCATCACGAAAGAGACAGATTAAGAACAACGATTTCATAAAAAAGGAAAATGAAAAAAAAAAAAAAAAAAAAAAGATGCCGAACCAACTGAAATGCACATTCACATCATGCTCAAACTACTCAAGCGAAGCAATCAAAGAATCTCAAAACCCTACCAAAGCAACAAAATTCTCAACATCCGACAATTGTAAAAGCGCATTTATCAGTATAGATAGGAAATCGAGGGGATACTATAAGTAGAAACACTAGATTTGGGTCCAAATCTGACCTTTTCATGAGACTCCACCTCTTCTTCGGTCATCTGCCCTCCAAAAAGCACCTTGCTGATCCTGAGGCCGGCTGGAATTTTTCGACAAAGGAAACGCTGAGTTGCCGGAAAAATCAGGAGAAAGATTCATTTTCGACCGGAAAAGGAACTACCTGGTGCGTACGGATCGTAGGACGTGATCCTGTGGTGGAGGAATCGAGCTGTGGATTTTCCGACCATTTGAGGAGATCTGTTGTAGATGTGTGGGGTTTTCAAACAGGGTGTTTCTTTCCCTTTCCTTTTTTATATTTGGAATTGACATGTACGGAGAGGAGATTGAAAGAAGGAGAGGGGCAGCGAGATTGAGAGAGGGAGAGCCGAGGGAGAGATTGAGAGAGGGTCTGAGAGAGGGAGATGAACGAGAGAGGAGGGGGTGGGAATTGGGCGCTGGTCGGGGGCGGGTTTTTTTTTTTTTTAGGGGGTGGGCGGGGGGCCGCGGGCACTTACCACACGCGGAGCAAGAGACGGACGTTCCTGTTAGGGCTCTCGTGGGGCCTACTATGATGTACGTGGTTTATCCACTCCGTCCATTCATTATGAAAATTCATTTTAGTGCACGATCCCAAAACATAGGTAGATCGAAGGCCCAAACGGACCACACCACCAATCAATGGTAAGAATTTAATCTCCACTATTTCCTACGTGTGGTCCACTTAAACCTTTGATCTGCCTATTTTTGGGGCTCAATCCTTAAACTGAATTGTCAAAATGGATGGGTGGCTTAGATAAAACACACAGATATGGCGGGCCTCATAAATAAATATTAGGTTGATCCAAAAATTCCACACCCCCAAGAATTTTTCAATGGTGGGCTTTCAATCCCCACTATTTCCATTGGTGTGGTCCACTTGAGCTTTAAATCTGCATCATTTATGGAATTGTAATATAAAATGATTTTTCAAAGTGAATGGACAGTGTACATAAAACATATACATCACAGCAGGCCCCACAAAGGCTCTGACGGGACCATCCATCTATAGCTAGGTCCAGACGAGGAAGTACCGGAGCACTGATTGTGGGGCCACCATGATGCTCGTCCTTGCATCTGGGTTGTCTAACCGTGCAGGTGAGGCTCATAAGTTATAAACTTTTTATAACTTGTAGAGCCTGTTGTAAAAAATAGTATTTACAAAGGGTTGTAACCGCTGTAAATATTACAATCACAACGGTTCTATTAGCTCCAGCATCCGACCGTTGTAAAAGGAATATATTTACAATATACTTGGTACGCACGTTGCAAAAAGTGCTCTTTTACAACGTTTATGGCTGGCCCGTTGTAAAAATCCTATTGTAAAAAGCCATTTTTCTGATACTATATGGATACTTAGATAGTAATTTGGGAGGTGACCGAGATGAAAAAAAGAGCACCACTAGCTATGTATTCTATCTCGGGATGACTGCCTTCACATGAAATCTAAGAAGCAAAGTGTGGTCACTTGTCTACATGTGAAGCAGAGTACGTGGCAGCATCATTTACAGTCTCTGAGGCAATTTGGTTGAGAAACCTGCTAAAGGAGCTGAAGCATTCGCAAGAATGATCTACAGTCATATATGTGTATAATGTTGAGCTCTTAATTGTGCATATTCTAACCCCAATTCATCACTCATTATACAAGATTTTCATGATTTAAAGACTAATCAAATACATGTTTTGTGATTGTAGGGATGAGAGCGGACTTCACTCAATTAGAGACCAAAAATGGGCCATTTGGAGCCTTTGATGAAGGCCCAAGGTGGACCAAAGAAAGAAGAAAGTAAAGAGAGAGGAAGGAGAGAAGAAAAGAAAGAAGAAAAACAAGCAAAACTGGGTCCGACCGGTCAAGACCGGTCGGCCAAGAAGGCCCGACCGGTCATGACCGGTCGGATGCACTCCCTAGAGCAAGGCCAGCCTTGTCCGACCGGTCATGACCGGTCGGCCAGCCCTGTCTGACCGGTCGTGACCGGTCGGCCATGCAAGTTTCAGACTCCAGATTGCATACAGCAGGCCATTCCCGTTTCTGGTTGTTCGGACCACTTTTCTGAAGCCATCTTAATGATATTTAGAAATCCAACACATCCATGTCGAAGAGGAGCTCGACGCCGAACTAACCTAAGTGGTTTCGTGTCGATCGGAGCTACGGATTGATCGTGGTGGCCAAAACAATACGAACTGTCCAGAAAGTTCCAGATTTCGCTGTTACACTCTGGGCCGGTCCAGGTGGCCCATCATTGATCAAATGAAGAATATAATTTGACCATCTTTTAGACCACATCCATATATGAATAACCACAGAAGTTTCAGATCAAAAGGATGTGTGGTTTGATCGTACCGGTTGAAGAAAGATGGACCATCCAGAAAGCTCTGACTGCGCAGAGTTTATAAAAGCCCTAATTGTTCTAATTTTCGGACCATATTCTGGGATCTTTTTGGACAATCTAATCCGTCTATCATGTAGAGGAGGAAGTTTTCTACTAATGTTCCAAATTTGGGATCAATCCGACTTCTGTACACTCCGGAGTGTTGAAAGCAAGATGACTGGTTCCGAAGGTACCCGAAGTGAGCGATTTTGAGAGGCGGTCGGTGATGTGATTGGTGGGCCCATTCAGAGGATAATCTTGGAAATCTAAATCATCTATGAGGAAGATCACATTACAAGGAAGCTACAAATCAATTTTGAAGGCAATCCGACCATTGGCAATCCGACTATTGCTGCAAAATAAAAGGGTGTGCTCTCTTCTATTCCAGGGCAACCAAGGACGTGGGGAGTAAGGAGTTCAAGTCATAGGAGGCTTCCTAGCCTCCTCCAGCTAGTTTTTCTTCCTTTTCTTAGTTCTAGTTTTATTTTTAATATGCTTTTCATTAGCTAATCTCTTAGCTAGAGCTAAGAGGTGAACCTTATAGTTTTCTTAGATTGTTTAATTCGTTTTATTGGTTTTAAGATTGGTTTTCATTATTATGAACTATGGTTTGAAGTTTATACAAGTTTTTAAGTAGTTTTTCTTAGTCTTATGATGACTCATGGATGTTTGGGAGAATTACTTAATTGCTTAATTGGTTTGTGACGGTCTAGACCTGTATGATCCGAGGAATTGGAGTGCGCTCTAGTACTATGATCTTCATGTGGGGACTTCCTACCAAAGTTCTACTTTTCTGAATTTCTGTAATATGTATGGATTGTGCATGTGATTTGAATCAAGTTCAAATCCTGATCTAGCCTTGTCTTGTGACAGGGCTTTAGGATGGTTACGATTTTGAACTGAACCTTTTGGAATGGGGAATGACCTATGCAATTGAGCATGCTCAGCTCAGCCTACATTGAGTGAATCCTATGCATTGAACTTACATATGACAGATTGTTTGGTTTAACAGCTCTATCATCCGGCTAGATAGATCTTAATATCGATTCTAGTTGAGAAAGTGAGAAACCATAGCGAATTATGCATCTAAGGAAAGCTATAAGTGGATCCTTGATGCTCTAGTTATCTTTCCATTATCAGGTTTTCTATTTTATGTTAAAAATCAATTTCACAAACCTCTTTGATTCTAGTTATTAGGATAGTTTGAATTGTTTTACTTCCTTCCCTGTGGATCGACCTCGGTCTTACCGAGATTATTACTACATCGCAACCCTACACTTGGGGAAGCGAACAGGTTTTTGGCGCCGTTGCCGGGGAAGAAGTTAAACGGTTCTAATTGTTCTAGTAGCTATAGAGTAGTCTTAGTTAGGTAGGATTTTCAGTTTTTATAGAAGAAGATTTTCTGATTTTTTTTTTCCTAGATTACTAACAATTTTTTGTTGGATTTTGTAGGACATTGTTGCTGACATATATCTCACTCTATTGGGTAACATCTCTCCATCTCCCTTCTTTTTGTTCTTTTTTCTAGATTAGGGTAGTTCCAACTCTTTAAAATCTCATTATGGCTGATTGGAAGTGTGGTGCTTATGCATACCTTTTGGAAGATGAGATGACAGACCATGGAATCAAAACTCTTTATGATTGGAACCAATTTAAGCATAAGTATTATTCTGAGATTCAATCAACCTCCACTACCCCACAACGTAAGACGCTACGTGATTACTGGGTTGAAAATAACAAGAGTGTTCCACCAAGTTTAATAGGAGGTAGGAATAAGAAAAAGGACCGGGGGAGTAATGACCAACCGGTAAAGACATTGCGTGATCACTTGTATGGTTATGCCTATCAACCATCTTATCAGTCTTCGTCATATAACACGTATGGTCTTCATCGAGAGAGTCCTTACACCTCTAGTCCAATGGAACATGAGCCAACCATGGATGCCAACAATTATCCTCAAGAGTTTCTTTCTCATGATCCACAACCGACACGAACTCTTGAGGATACGTTGCGAGAGTTTATGGAAATAACTGAGCAATGCTAAACTCTCGCAACGCATACAAAACCTCTCGCCATCTCAAAATCCTGAACCCGACATTGGGAACACCGAATCAATCCCCAACATAGAGGAGGATGTGGCTATTCAAGCCCAACCCTCTTCCGATTTGATGACTAAACTTTTAGGGGATGTAGATCTCAGTGATCCCACCATTACCATCGATTATGGTGAATCAACTATCTCTTTTAGCTATTCCGATTTGAATGATGAAGAGATTTCAAGGACGGTTGACGAACCCGAGAAATCTACAAAATCTGAAAGTGATAGTTTGATTGCCTACAATGAGGGTTCCGTGGATGATTGTGAGCCCATGATTTATTCTTCCAAAGGGCCGAATGTTTATGAGTCACCAGAAGATATTCTTGCTAGAGAGATGGCCGATGTTGATATTTTTGAGTCCTTCCACCAACAACACATGTCGGATTCTATTGTAGAAGAACTCCCTTGGGTTGAAAATTCTGTTTCTTTGGATGATGTGGTGGCACAATCTGAAATTTTAGATCAACCAATGCTACATGTTGTGCTTACCAATGAATCTGAAAAATTTTCTTTGGAAGACCTCCCCTCTAAAGAGGAGGAATTCCTTACCCTTGAAACAGAATTTCCTCAATCACTTAGGGAGAACGAGGATCCTTCATCCGACTCTCTCGATTTCTTAAAGGAATGCATGACCCACCCCTATGATCTGGATGATGAGATGATTAAGGAGTTGGATAGTTTGTTAGACATGGTGTCGGTGCCTGAAGAACACCATTCCACTGATTTACACTCTTTACCATAGTTTGTGGAAGCACCATGCAAATCTGAATTTGTGGAGGAGACAATCCAAACTGAAAAATACTTAATGAATGTCTCTCCACCATCATGGGTTCTTCAACCCATTAAAAATTCTGATTGGGAGGACCCGTTTTTAATCAATTACAACCCAATTCAGAACTTGAGGAGATATCTTTTTGCTGCTCTTATCTCCTCCTTACATGCGTGTGGTGCATACTATGATTGGACTTTCATGAAGAAACGCACACATGTATACATTCGAGTAGGACTTTGGATGGTCCTCATGAGAAACCTATTGAAATTCATGAAGATCCTGCTCAAATTTGATCATGTAGTCGATCGGACTGATCAAAGGTAGGTAGGTAGGTTGGGATTTCTTTCCGCATTTAGGATTGAATAAGTCTCATTGAGACAATGGAAGACGCTAGAATTGATCAACTTGCTACCTCAGGTACTCTCGTTCTCACTCTCCTTTGTTTTATGTCATTGCTCTCATGTCACGCCCTGAAATTCGGAATCCGAGTACAATAACCCAAAGCCCGAGTTCCAGGGTGTGAATTTGAAATTCGAGTATAGATTCCTTGAAATTCCATTCCACACATCGCATAACTAAAATAAATCCCAAGTATAACGTTTCTTTTCCACTAATATCTTATTACATTGAATTTTACAAGATAAAATAGATCAACTACGGTTGGCGTTTGAGTAACACGTGCCCATCTGAATACTCTGCTCTGTCTACGTCTTTTCCTTCCTGAGAATCTGCAAGAACTGTGGTGATTTTGGTGAGCTAAAAGCCCAGTGAGGTCATTTCCATCACAGGTAATATTCCAGTTAATAAAAGATAGAACGTGAATCATCAACGGATAGGATTGTATGAAATATACAAGGATAAGATTATGATTGATACACTTTATGATTTATTATCAATAGAACATGATTATCATGATGCCATGTATGTCATGATACGTGTGAGAGCAATAAACGTCTAGGAACTCGCTGCCACTGAACATTAGGAACCTGTCGCAAATCAACCATGCTCACCTAACCGGTACAACGAGGCGGCAAATCAACCATGCACGCCAATGGACAAATCAACCATGCACCACTGATCCAATCGAGCAAATCAACCATGCTCAATAAGTGAAACGACCAGAACTCGCTGCCACTGAACATTAGGAACCTATCGCAAATCAACCATGCTCACCTAACCGGTACAGCGAGGCGGCAAATCAACCATGCACGCCAGGAGTCAAATCAACCATGCTCCTCTTCTATCGCAGTGTATAAATGTATGTATGTCATGAGTTATGGAAGCACTCTTCAAGCATACAATGCATAGCAACTCAAGTCCAATCACACCATGCCTGTGTTATTTTCATTCAGATAATTAATTCTTTATCTAATTTTAGTCATTTTTTATCAAGGGATTTGAGAAGATTATTGCGTAAGGTTTAGTGCGTTGACGCTTAGCTAAAGTTGTTCCAAGAGTTATGTATTACATATTATTTAAACTTAAGTTATTGTCGATCAGTAAATTTAAGAATAATGTTACGTGGAATCTTGAGAATACTACGTATTTTTAGGGTTGCATGTTGGTGACATCATATGTAAGAAATCCTAAATCGAATTGTCGTAGAATTCTGACATGTTCATTAAAAAGGAAAACTTGAGAAAATTAATTTAATAAGAAAAGGATAATTATTGACATGAGAACTTTCAAGGATATAGAGATAGGAGATGGATGGATCCCTTACCTAGGATTCCATGACATGGAAGAAAGCGTAAAAGCATGCCTAAAATCCTAACTAGAGAATGAGGCTTTATAAATTGAACGTAAACAGAGGAGAACACTATAGAAAAATTAACGAAGAAAGTTACGTGAGATGAATTACTCACAGGATATGGAATACTTCAAGTCTAAGGGAAACCAAATTCGAATTTGAGTTGGCTCGGTGAGTTGACTCGCTGAGTTAACTCGGCAGAAAATCATGTTTTCTTCCCTTTCTTCTTCTTCTTCTTCTTTCTCCTTCCTTCTTCTTTCTCCTTCCTTCTTCTTTCTTTCCTTTTCTTCCTTTGTTCTTCTTCCTTTCCTAGCCTGGGCAAGGCCTCAACAGCAGCAGCAAGGGGATGAGCACATTAGCACGCCACTCTCTTCCTTCTCAGACGAATTCTCTCTCTCCTCCCCTTTAAGACTCTCTCGCTCTCTCTCTTGTTTCGTATCTGCTTGATCCTCTTGGGTAGTAGGATTCTTATAGGCATGGGTGTCTTGCACAGCAAGTCATAGGGGTGTTTCTTCGGGTGGACGAAATCTTGGATTCAATCCAAGTTGGAGAAGGAATTACTTATTCTGGAAGGTTCTTACACATTGGAGCCGTTGGGAATCTCGATGGGGTCCACATGATCTTCCATACAAGATTTGGGAAGTCCATGCGAATCAGGGACTTGGATCTTGGCGAATCTTGGTTTACATTGGTTGGAAACAACAGTTTGGAGTGGGCTACTGGGTTGACGAATGGCCAAACGGTTTCTACGGACCTGGGAGGAGATGCGTATGAGCAGGATGGACGTCTTGGATTTTGTATATGGGGCCCACCGGATGGACAGCGTGAACCATGCATGGTGGCAGCGGCAACGCTGTTGCTGCAGCGTCCCTGGAGAAGACGGACATTAGCTTCTTCCTTTTCTTTACTTGTAACGTGCGTCGCACGTACACGGGATACTACAGGATGTCCTCACAAGTGGGGTCCACTTTAGGTGGATCTGGACCATTTTATCCGTCCAATACGTTTCCAACATAAAATTAATCGTTGACAAGAAAAATAAGACAGATCCGAGTTAAGGCGGGCCACTTATGACCCGATTTCTGATTAGGGCATTTGTAGGATGATCGGACGGTTGAAATTCGACGTGTACGGTTAAATTGTGTCCTAGAACTTGTATATAAAGTTTTGTATGAAAGTGATTTTCAGAAATTATTATATTTAAAAATGGTGGTGGAGTTTGAGTTAGAGAAGGACTCCACTTTTCGTTTCTTGCGAAACAAACCTTAAGTGAGACGTTGGAGACCTAGGTGGGGTCCACACGACCCTAACAGAGCAGTTCACAGGCTACCATGCACAGTAATGGCCAGGATCTTGGCCGCTTTTGGTTTGGACGGTGATTTGAAGAAGATCAGATAGACTACCGATGTGGAAGATATTCAAGGGGACTCTATGCGTGGGGGAGAGTGATCAATTGGACGGATTGGATTTTAAATGCGGGGCCCATAGACGGACGGCGTGGATGGTACAAACCGACAGCGGACGTCGCTGTCGCGAACGAAGAAGACGCTGCACGTCTTTGTAATACACGGTAAACACGGGTTGACCGGTCGAATCTTGTGCAGTAGTGTACGTGGGTCCCACCATGATGCTTGTAACGAAAATCTGCTCCGCTCATCTGGTGTAGCATGATTGCTTTAGACATAATATAAAAAAATGATCTAGATCCGATAATCTTGTGGGTCATATGATGAGAGTTAGTGTGCTTCACCCCCAAAGTTAAAACCTTACGTGAAATTTTAACATTACTAGTGTATATATTCATATAATTCCAATTTTGCCCTTTCCTTTAGTATTGACTTCCAACACCTGTACCAATCGTATACACCATCATTTTTTGGTGAAACTTCCCCAAGGCCTGTCATTTTTCGCGCTCTTTATACGGGTTAAGTTTGGGCCTTGATCTCTTACAGATGACCAAGATGCCTTTTTAGTGATCTATCACACTAGGTGATCCAAAGTGACATTTGTACATATCCAATAGAAAATTTAACCGGTAGCCTTAGTATATATCCTATGATCTTCGAAATGATCGATTCGGTTTGTTATTTGTGTGGCCCAATTAGCGGATACGAATTCGATGGATGGTTATATGAGAGGCCAATTTTTTTCTAATTAGATGTTTATGTTCTTAAACACAAGTATGAGTTATTGTACGGTCAGTTTCTTAAACTGATATTCCTAATATGGTCTTTGGGTGGCCTATTGGTGAGACATATACACCGTTAGACTTTACTGACTTGTCTACTCATGAAATTTCATCAGATCACAGTTTTGACGGTAGGTTAAGCATGTTAATGTATGATAAACAAGATGAACGGATCAGAATGTTAAATTGATTTGTGTATGAGCGGCTATGGAGATCAAGGGGTTTAGTTTACTATGATCGGCTTGTTCAAAATCGAGGTGGACGGTTAGATATTCCTACCTAGCAATGATAAATCATTCTAATGGTCCGTCTATTGACTTAACTAAGTACACTAAGTTTTTAAAGTCTTAAAAGTGTTAGAATACGTATAAAAGTGTGACGTGTGTGTATGTGTATGAACGACGCGGCCTAAAATTTAAATTCTAACGTGTGAACTATAACACTCGTGTACCTACTCGTGTACTAAATTTTCGGGGTATTACATCTCATGTCATGCATATTGCATATCTTATTACATTGAGGACAATGTAAGATCTTGGTTGGGGGGTGAGATTCCTTAGATGAATCTACTAGCTTTTGTGACATTTCGAGCAATTATGTAGAAAATTTTCGATTTTTCTAAAATTCAAAACTCTTTTGAAAAACGTTGTTTCTATGCATTCAAGACGATACGAGTATAAGAAGAGGAGATACGAAGTGAGTGATGTTGCAAGCTTTAAATTTCTTTTAATATAATGGTTTTATATGTGAATTCCCCTATTTATGTGAGTGATAGAAAATTTGAACACTTTTACACCTAGTTCACATTACACGATTTTCATGGGTTGAAAGGATTATGTGATTTGTGGATTAGCTAGACTTAGATTTAAGGTGTTGAGGAACCAAGCCGGGGTACTTTGTCCATAGGAAAATAATGAAAGATATGGATTTTTAAAAATCCTATCTAATTTAAAAAGAAAAAAAGGAAAAGGAAGGATGAAATTGGGAATGATGGAAAAATGGTGAAAAATTTCGATTAGGGCTACCTATTACCAACCGGGGGATGGTCTACCCGTAACCAAAGCCGGAAATGGGACGTAGTGTGAAAGTCGTCGGAAGGATGGTAAGGCAAATTCCTGTCATAGGCTTGTTGTTGCTCTGTGCACCTTGAAATCCATAGTTTAGTTGATCTGTGAAGAAGATAAGCCCAGAAACTCATGAGATGAACTTTCACTATGCACACTAGGCTGAATTTGTTCAAGTTCTTCTATTCATCAATCAATCAGTGAGAATTTCATATGGATACTTATTATGGTTTAAGAGCTTAAGGTTTCAACTTCTATCACCTAATTTTTCTGACTTTTACACTTGTGTCTTGGGATGAATAGAAGCATAGTTTCTGAAGGAGAGTTGGTTTTTGAAGATTTGAACTTGTTTCACGCATGTTTTGCTCGGGACTAGCAAAATGCTGGTTGGGGGGTGTGTTGAGCTCTTAATTGTGCATATTCTAACCCCAATTCATCACTCATTATACAAGATTTTCATGATTTAAAGACTAATCAAATACATGTTTTGTGATTGTAGGGATGAGAGCGGACTTCACTCAATTAGAGACCAAAAAGGGGCCATTTGGAGCCTTTGATGAAGGCCCAAGGTGGACCAAAGAAAGAAGAAAGTAAAGAGAGAGGAAGGAGAGAAGAAAAGAAAGAAGAAAAACAAGCAAAACTGGGTCCGACCAGTCAAGACCGGTCGGCCAAGAAGGCCCGACCGGTCATGACCGGTCGAATGCACTCCCTGGAGCAAGGCCAGCCTTGTCCGACCGGTCATGACCGGTCGGCCAGCCCTATCCGACCGGTCGTGACCGGTCGGCCATGCAAGTTTCAGACTCCAGATTGCATACAGCAGGCCATTCCCGTTTCTGGTTGTTCGGACCACTTTTCTGAAGCCATCTTAATGATATTTGGAAATCCAACACATCCATGTCGAAGAGAAGCTCGACGCCGAACTAACCCAAGTGGTTTCGTGTCGATCGGAGCTACGGATTGATCGTGGTGGCCAAAACAATACGAACTGTCCAGAAAGTTCCAGATTTCGCTGTTCCACTCTGGGCCGGTCCAGGTGGCCCATCATTGATGAAATGAAGAATCTACTTTGACCATCTTTTAGACCACATCCATATATGAATAACCACAAAAGTTTCAGATCAAAAGGATGTGTGGTTTGATCGTACCGGTTGAAGAAAGATGGACCATCCAGAAAGATCTAACTGCGCAGAGTTTATAAAAGCCCTAATTGTTCTAATTTTCGGACCATATTCTGGGATCTTTTTGGACAATCTAATCCATCTATCATGTAGAGGAGGAAGTTTTCTACTAATGTTCCAAATTTGGGATCAATCCGACGTCTGTACACTCCGGAGTGTTGAAAGCAAGATGACTGGTTCTGAAGGTACCCGAAGTGAGCGATTTTGAGAGGCGGTCGATGATGTGATTGGTGGACCCATTCAGAGGATAATCTTGGAAATCTAAATCATCTATGAGGAAGATCACATTACAAGGAAGCTACAAATCAATTTTGAAGGCAATCCGACCATTGGTTAAGCCGTACCAAGTGAAACAAATTCTGCTATGTTGCTGTACTATTGCTGCACTATAAAAGGGGGTGCTCTCTTCTATTACAGGGCAACCAAGGACGTGGGGAGCAAGGAGTTCAAGTCATAGGAGGCTTCCTAGCCTCCTCCAGCTAGTTTTTCTTCCTTTTCTTAGTTCTAGTTTTATTTTTAATATGCTTTTCATTAGCTAATCTCTTAGCGAG
The DNA here is from genome assembly GCA_003013855.2 of Liriodendron chinense. Classification (NCBI taxonomy): domain Eukaryota; kingdom Viridiplantae; phylum Streptophyta; class Magnoliopsida; order Magnoliales; family Magnoliaceae; genus Liriodendron; species Liriodendron chinense. The sequence goes on along the minus strand of ML058501.1, from coordinate 252,273 downwards.
AGCTAAGAGGTGAACCTTATAGTTTTCTTAGATTGTTTAATTCGTTTTATTGGTTTTAAGATTGGTTTTCATGATTATGAACTATGGTTTGAAGTTTATACAAGTTTTTAAGTAGTTTTTCTTAGTCTTATGATGACTCATGGATGTTTGGGAGAATTACTTAACTTCTTAATTGGTTTGCATCAGTCTAGACCTGTATGATCCGAGGAATTGGAGTGTGCTCTAGTACTATGATCTTCATGTGGGGACTTCCTACCAAAGTTCTACTTTTCTGAATTTCTGTAATATGTATGGATTGTGCATGTGATTTGAATCAAGTTCAAATCCTGATCTAGCCTTGTCTTGTGACAGGACTTGAGTATGGTTATGATTGTGAACTGAACCTTTTGGAATGGGGAATGACCTATGCAATTGAGCATGCTCAGCTCAGCCTACATTGAGTGAATCCTATGCATTGAACTTACATATGACAGATTGTTTGGTTTAACAGCTCTATCATCCGGTTAAATTGATCTTAATATCGATTCTAGTTGAGAAAGTGAGAAACCATAGCGAATTATGCATCTAAGGAAAGCTATAAGTGGATCCTTGATGCTCTAGTTATCTTTCCATTATCAGGTTTTCTATTTTATGTTAAAAATCAATTTCACAAACCTCTTTGATTCTAGTTATTAGGATAGTTTGAATTGTTTTACTTCCTTCCCTGTGGATCGACCTCGGTCTTACTGAGATTATTACCACATCACAACCCTACACTTGGGGAAGCGAACATATAACAAGTCGGCAATCAAGCTCTCCAAAAATTCGGTACAACATGGAAGGAGCAAGCACATCGATACTCGATATCATTTTCTCAAAGATCAAGTGAAGCATAAAGTGGTGAAATTGGAGTATTGTCACACCACTAAACAGGTCGCAGACATATTCACCAAGGCATTGCCAACTGATGCATTCAGACGACTAAGTCAATGCTTGGAATGAAGTCAGTTTTGGTTTAAAGGGGAGTGTTGGAAGTAGCAAACCAAAAAGCAACTGTTACAGAAACCTTTGGTTCCTCAACAGTTGCATCATCAATTTCTCAACAGTTTCAACAAGTTGCAGCAAACAATGACTTAGCAGTTTCAGCAACATTTGATATTCTCAAAGGGTCTCATTGAAAGAGTTGTAACTGGTGACCTTTAAGAGAATGAAGAGTCTTGTAACAGCCAAGGAGTTATTTCTATCTAAGAATCTATAAATAGGTGAAATGTGTAGTCATTTGTATCTCTTGTCTTTACAAAGCCTTGGGAGAAATTCTAAAACAAGTAGGAAGAAAAAAAAACAAAGTACTCTATTGCTCTATTGCTGAATTTTTTATTGAGTTATGCAAATGACTACACATTTCACCTATTTATAGACTCTTAGATAAACATAACTCATGGGCTGTTACAAGACTCTTCATTCTCCTAAAGGTCACATGTTACAATTCTTTCAATGAGACCCTTGAGAATATCAAAGGTTGCTGAAAACTGCTGGGCCATTGCTTGCTGTAATTTGCTGAAACTGATGGGAAATTGATGATGCAACTGTTGAGAAACCAAAGGTTTCTGTAACAGCTGCCTTTTGGTTTGCTACTTCCAACACTCCCCTTCAAACCAAAACTGACTTCATTCCAAGCATGGACCTTAGTTGTCTGAATGTATCAGTCGGTAATGCCTTGGTGAATATCTCCGCGACCTGTTCAGTAGTGTGACAGTATTCCAATTTTACCACTTTCTGCTTCACTTGATCTCTAAGAAAATGGTATCGAGTATCGATGTGATTGCTCCTTCCATGTTGTACCAGATTTTTAGAGAGCTCGATTGCTGATTTGTTATCCACATATATGACTATGGATCCTTCTTGAGGATGCTTCAGTTCCCTTAGCAGATTTCTCAACCAAATCGCTTCACAGACTGTAAATGATGCTGCCACGTACTCTGCTTCACATGTGGACAAAGCAACCACACTTTGCTTCTTTGAATTCCATGTGAAGGCAGTCATTCCGAGATAGAATACATACCCAGTGGTGCTCTTTCTTTCATCTTGGTCACCTCCCCAATCACTGTCTGAATATCCATACAGCATCGCTTCATCATCGTGTGGATAAAAAAGACCGAATTCCATTGCTCCTTTGACGTACCTGAGGATTCTTTTTGCAGCTAGCCAGTGTGATTCTTTTGGCGCTTTCATGTACCTGCTTAGAAGCCTAACACTATAGACGATATCCGACCTTGTGATTGTGAGATACCTTAGGCTTCCAATCAGACTCTTGAACAAAGTCGAGTCCACACTTCTTCCTTCTCCTTCTTTTGTCAGCTTTAGGCCCGTTGCTACAGGTGTGTTCACGGCCTTGCAATCGGCCATCTTGAAATTTTCAAGTAATTCCTTAGCATACTTTTTCTGAGATATATAGATACTACCATGTTGTTGCTTCACTTCGATGCCTAGAAAGAAAGACATCAGACCTCCATTGGTCATCTTGAACTCCTTAAACATGGCCTTTTTGAATTCATCAAACATCGGCTGGCTGTTCCCTGTAAACAGCAAATCATCAACATACAGGTATGCTATGAGTATATCGCCTCGGCCATTTTTCTTGATGTAGACTGCATGCTCATATGGACATTGGGCGAAGCCGTTCTCTTGAAAATAGTTGTCGATACGTGCATTCCAAGCTCGTGGAGCTTGCTTCAACCCATAAAGGGCTTTCTTCAGCCGATACACCTTGTGTTCCTCCCCTTGCATAACAAACCCTTCAGGTTGGTCAACATAGACCTCTTCTTCTAGAATTTCATTCAGGAATGCAGATTTCACATCAAGTTAATAGATCATCCAACTGTGATGTGCTGCAAGGGAGATAATCATCCTCACAGTGTCAAAGCGAGCAACAGGAGTGAAGACTTCTTCATAGTCTACCCCGTACTTCTGTTTGTATCCCTTTGCTACGAGCCTTGCCTTGTAGCGATCGATCTCACCATCAGCATTTCGCTTGATCTTGTACACCCATTTGACGCCGATAGCTTTCTGGCTATTAGGAAGCATAGTCAGCTCCCATGTATCATTCTTTTCAATGGCATGAATTTCTTCTTTCATAGCTATTCTCCAACATTCTTCTTTTTTGGCCTCCTGGAACGTCAGAGACTCATGATCTGCATACAGGCAGAAAAGATTAACTTCTTCAGTTTGCTCATAGATGTCGCTTAAGCTTCTCATTTTGATGGGTGCCATGGGTGAGGACGAGCTGGCCGAATTTTGATTTGATGGAGTACTTTCAGGGCTTCTGTGAACTAATGATGCAACCGAAGAAGGTGTTGTGGGCGTTTGCTCTTGACGGTCATGCCTTTCTTCCTGTTCTTCTGTTTCGACTTGAATATCTTTGGTTGATTCTTCATCATTCCATTTCCAGGCTTCTTCCTCATTAAAGACCACATCTCTACTCACCACTACTTTATTGGTTAGTGGATTGTAGAGCTTGTAGGCTTTAGATTCTTCACTATAGCCGATGAAAATGCACTTCTGATCACCACGATCATCAAGCTTCATTCTTCTTGCCTCTGGAACTTGAGCGTAGGCGACACACCCAAAGATTCTTAGGTGCGCCACGCTCGGTTTGTAGCCACTCCATGCCTCCTGTGGTGTCATGTTTTTTACGCTCGTGGTTGGACACCGATTGAGCAAGTAGGCAGTACATGCAACTGCCTCTACCCAGAAGCTCTTAGGTAGGCCTTTCTCTTTTAGCATCGTTCTCGTCATGTCGAGGATGGTGCGGTTCTTTCGTTCCGCAATGCCATTCTACTGTGGCGTGTAGGCTGCAGTGTGCTGCTGCTTGATGCCTTGTTCCTTGCAATAATCTCGAAATGCATTTGAGGTGTACTCTCCACCTCTGTCAGATCTGAGTACTTTAATTTTGTGACCACTTTCAACTTCAACACGAGCTTTGAAAATTTTAAAGATAGAGAAAGCGGGAGATTTTTCTTTGATGCAATACACCCAAAGTTTTCTGCTGAAATCATCAATGAAGGTAATAAAGTATTTATTACCTCCAAGAGAGGGTGTTTCAAGTGGTCCACAAATATCAGTATGAACCAATTGAAGTGGTTCCTTTGCTCTTCTAGACACTCCACTTGGAAAGGAGTTCCTTTGTTGCTTGCCGAGTGTGCACGCCTCACACACATGTTCTGGAGCTTCAATAGCGGGCAAGCCCTGTACCATGCTTGATGAAGATAATAGCTTTAAGCCGCTAAAATAGAGATGCCCAAAGCGAAGATGCCATCTCCATGAATCATTTTTCACGGTTCCATAGAGACAATTCTCAATTTTTGTGTTGATTTGGAGTGGAAACATGCGATTCTTCGCCATTTGGACTTGAGCCACAAGTCTCCCTTGTGCATCTCTTATAGAGAGAGAATAGTTTTCCATGTGTATGACATACCCCTTCTCAAGGAGTTGGCCGATACTGAGTATATTACTTTTCATGTTTGGTACATAATACACATTGGAGATAAAATTTGGCACACCATTCTTCTGATAGATTTTAAATTTTTCTTTACCTTTCACGGGAACTTTTGATGAGTCTCTTAGACTCACGTTGCCACGAGCATCTTCTGTCAATTCCACGAACAGCTCTTTCTTTCCACACATGTGGTTACTCGCACCAGAGTCGAGATACCACACGTCATGTTGATTACATGTGTCTTCTTGTGCAAGAAGAAGTATGGAGTCTTCCTTTTTCATGATTTGATGCTTCTGCATAATTAGAATGCTCATCTTGATCTACTGGTTTGCTCCAGCAGTCTGAAGCATAATGGCCGAACTTGTTGCAGTTGTAACATTGAATATTTTTTGTATTTCCACGACCACGCATGGATCGGCCTCTACCATTTCCTCTTCCACGGAAATTGGTAAACTTCTATTGATTTTGTTGATGGCTTGGATGATATCCATGCCCTCTGCCTCTTGCACGATTGCTAGTGCCACGGCCCCCTCTTTGTGTATGGCCATTCTTTTGTTCATTTAGAGTCAACTTGGACTCCAAGGCATGTTCAAGCATCGGTCCAACATTTTTTTGCATTTGTTGCTCATGCACTTGCAACGATCCCATCAGTTCTTCAATGGACAAATTTTCCAAGTCCTTTGATTCTTTTATGGCCACAACCACATGCTCAAATTTGGGTGTAAGGGATCGCAGTATTTTTTCGACCACCCTTACATCCTCAATCTTTTCGCAATTTCTTTTCAAGTTGTTAACAATGACAAGCAACTTTGAAAAATAATCTGAAATGGACTCACCTTCCTTCATATGAGAGGTCTCGAACTCGGCCCTAAAGGTTTGGAGACGAACCTTCTTCACACGATCAACTCCTTTGAAGATGGTGCTAAGAATCTCCCATGCTTGCTTGCATGTCGTCGCTTCAGCGATCCGTTCAAAGGTGGACTCATCCAACCCTTGATAGACAAGAAACAAAGCCTTCTTGTCCTTCTTTCTTTGATCTTTGACGACCGCCCTTTGATCAGCAGTGTAGATGGCTTCTTGCTCCATAGTAGGTTCTACATACCCATATATCGGTAACGATCTCCCATAGATCCTGTGACCCGAACAGTGCTTTCATCTGGATGCACCAATTCTCATAGTTGTCTTTTGACAACCTCAGAATTTGGGGCTGAATAGTGGTGGCCATCTTCACTAGACTATGGAATTGGCACCTAGGACCGGTGGCTCTGATACCACTTTGTTGGCTTTACAAAGCCTTGGGAGAAATTCTAAAACAAGTAGGAAGAAAAAAAAAAAAACAAAGTACTCTATTGCTCTATTGCTGAATTTTTTATTGAGTTGGGCAAATGACTACACATTTCACCTATTTATAGACTCTTAGATAAACATAACTCATGGGCTGTTACAAGACTCTTCATTCTCCTAAAGGGCACATGTTACAATTCTTTCGATGAGACCCTTGAGAATATCAAAGGTTGCTGAAAACTGCTGGGCCATTGCTTGCTGTAATTTGCTGAAACTGATGGGAAATTGATGATGCAACTGTTGAGAAACCAAAGGTTTCTGTAACAGCTGCCTTTTGGTTTGCTGCTTCCAACAGTATCACACTCAATCAGAAATCCAACAATAGAGAGTACTTTGTTTTTCTTCCTACTAGTTTTAGAATTTCTCCTAAGGCTTTGTAAAGCTAACATCCCATACCCACCTGAAGAGGACTTTTCACAAACAGATTGTGGGGGTTTCATGAAGGTTCCGAGGTGGGCTTGCAGGACGGACAGGATGGTGAAAAACACGCTCCACCCACTGCTGTGTACTTTCTCCCTGGATGGGAACATCCAATTCAGCCAAGGCCTGTTCATCGAGATTGCCGATCAATCCCGAAAGCTCAAGCGAAGCCCACACTAGGAATGATTTCCCTGCCACAACGAGTTTTCTGACTCTTGAATATATCAACTCCTGGGCGCAGTGAAACCTTCACCCTCGCCACTAGGTGTATAAGGCCAATCATCGAACCTCTATCACCTCCAAAACTAACCAAAATGACTCCCCTAAACCAACGAAAACCGATTCGAGCCAGGCATGCACAGGAATGCCATACAATCGAATCCAAATCCCCTTCCCATTGAGAACCGAATTTGGAGTCCTAAGTTTCAGTTAGTTGCAGAAATGGCTCGGACCCTTTTTTGTGTCCCACTTGTGATCACGTGGGGCCCGCATTCAGCGAAGAGGTATTAACCTTTGATAGCCCTATGTATGGGCTTCCAAATCCACAATGTGGGGCCCACTGAATGTGTGTGCGTGTGTTTGTGTATGAAAATCATGGCAATGGCCCAAACATGGGCTCCTTGAGAAACTGTGCTGGAAGTGCGGTGCAGAAATGGGTGTATATCATTTTTGGGCGTATCCCACGATCGTGTGGGACCATTTTTCGGCATCCCTTCAAGTGCCCCGGGTATTCCCATATATGGGCAACAAAATACGTAATGCAAGGCCTAGTCATCATCTATGTGAAGTTTATGGTGATGACCCAAAGTAGGGTAGTTGCAAAAACTGTGCAAAAAAATTAGTTTTCTTCTGCTATTGGACGTTACACCTGGTGAGTGTGGGGCCCACCACAGGCTATCCTTGAGGCCAATCTTGGACTCTAGTATGAGGCCTACAAGACCCAAGTGGTAGTGCCCAATTCCGATATGCATGGAGCCACCGTGACGTCGCAAAGTTTGTGAAAATTTCTAAAAAACCGAGAGCTGAAAATTGACCATGGAAAACTGAACACATGGAAAAAGGGTGGGTCGCACAATTTGTAGGCCCCATAGGTTGCCATTCGACAGCGTGGTTGTCCTCGGTGGGCCCCACGGAGGTGTCCCACCTCAACCACAAGAAAAAAAGGAGAGGGGGAGTATGACCCACCTAGCTGGATGGAAGGGCTTGGATCTCCTAGCTAGACTGGATGATTGGCCCACCTCCTTGGTCCCACAACTCTCCTCTCACAAATTTCTTGAAAAAAAATTCGAGTGTTGTAAGGGGAGAAATGGTAGAGAGAACCCTCGGTGGTTTAAATAGTGGATTGATGATGTCTAGGTGGCAATTCTACAAATTTCTATTGGTGCTTGGGTTGTTGAGGTGGTTTATGATATGAAAGGGCTACCACATGCATTGGCCAGGTAGGATAGTGCCACCACATGCATTAGCCCTTAAAGAAACTGATGGTAAGATGGCATGTGATATGGATACAAATACAATCTGATTGGTGGGAAATGGTGACATGGCCATTCCAAGGCAATGCATTTGCATGTGATATGAGATGGCAACAAACATAGGCTACCTCTCTCTATGGGTAATGTTGATGGTTATAGAAGAGAGCTTCTCGTCTTTTAGTGTGTTGGAGCCAGCTTATTTTGTCTTATAGCTATTGTCCTTTGACAATGGACTTAAAGGGCCTTAAATTCTTCATGGGCTTGAACTATGGCCTTTTGGACCTAGGCCCACTAGAGTTGCTTACCCAATAAAGTATGTGATTTGGGCTGTCAATTCAATGGGTCATGTATCAGTAATGGAGCCTTGGATTGATGCACGGTTGGCACCTTCACGCTTGTGGCGGCAGTGCAGTTGATATAACATAGGTCTCGGGTATAACAATCACCTGCCACCTATACACTTGCATTATAAATTACTTAGGTTCTACTACCTACGGGTCGGGCCAAGTGGCACACTATGAGGTGATGCTAAGGATTGAGGTCCTACACCTACTCATTGGGAAACTTGTTACTATCTTAACTCTGCTTCAACTCAAATAGACTTGCCGAGTCAACTTGATCGCTCTGTCCACTAGACATGACACGAACCAAGTTACTTGCCTTGTGAGTGAGGTATTTTACCAAAAATAAAAAAGTTATGGATGAGATTCAAACCCTCGTTGTCATTAAAGTGACAATGATTGTACCATAGAGGGCATATGTTGTTGTTGTTGTTGTTTTTTTTTTTGTTTTTTTCATTCTATATTACTTATACTAGGTCTATCTATTTTAAAGATCCATTGACCTTTCTATTGGTTCAAATTTATAACAATTAACTATCTATTCAAGTTAATTCAAGTTTTCTAGTAAACCTAACCTAGCTAGTAGAACCTCAAGCCAGATCGAGTTTTTAGTTTTTAAGCTATGCATTAAGGTCGTGTTTTGGATGCACCCCCAAACCAACATTTGGTTCAAATGCATTGATGAGGGGCTTTACTTAAAACTTAAGGAGCATGCTAGTGTGGCATGAAAATCGATGCTCCATAGACAATTTTTTAATCTTCTTATTTCTACCCTAAGATTTCAATTCTAGACCAGCCTGAATTGCCAAGGTCATGCATTGTCACAACTAACTATAAAATACCGATAGTCCAACTGTGTTGGAGAAAAATGATATGGGTTAATGACAGCCATTAATATAAGGCACAAGTAGCCAAAGTTAAATCATTAATGCTATGTTTCGCAGTTTACTGGAGTTAATTAAGGAGCTTGAAATATGCAACCATCATCATCATCATCATCATCATCATATATATATATATATATATATATATATATATATATATATATATATATATATATATATATATATATATATATATATATACAGAAAGGTGGGAGCACACCACCTATAACTTTGTTGATAGAAAAAAGGGATGTACAAATGTTTAGGCAGACTCCACAAAAAGAAGACTGGCCTCACATATTTTAAACTTCCACTATACAGCACTAAATAATAATAATAATAAAAAAATACACGCAATAGAAATAGATACAGGACATTCACTAAACCCAACCATCTAACAGAGGCACATTCATCAGAAAACCCAGCTACACTAGAACACAATGAAAAGCTAGAAGCATTAAATATATAACCATCAACATATAATTGGATACATTAGATATAGAAAGTATGAATATCATCTTGCTTGCCTCCTGCTTCACATCCATTGGGTTCTTTCACTCTTCACCTAGCACCAATTGGCTTATCGTTGCCGAAATAGATCAAATGCCATGGAGGGAAAAATCAACAAAAGCATCTTATCAATAAATTTATTGTACTCTCTCCTTCCCTTTGTCCAAAGTGTTAGAGTCCAAAAGAAAACCCCTATTCCCACTCCATGTCCAGCTCCAAACCCAATCCAGATGAATTTCCAATCATATTTGTTTTCAGCTTGCCCCAGTGGTAATGAATTCTCGATGTCTCCACATTTCTTTGAAAGTGGAGGGCCACATAATCCCAAGTTTCTTAGAAATGATGTATTCGTGAATGTATCAAATTGTTGACCTTTCGGTATGCTTCCTACGAGGAGATTTTGTGAAAGGTTCAACACCGCGAGGAATGTTAACTTTGTTAGTTGCAAAGGGATCTCACCTGACAATTTATTTTGTGAGAGATCTAATGACTCAAGAGCCTTTATGTTCCCGAGTGATGCCGGAATTCGGCTTGTGAAATAGTTGTAGGACATATTGAGAACAACCAATGACATTAGATCCCCAACTGATTCTGGGATATCCCCATGAAATTGGTTATTTGAGAGATCCACTACGGTGAAGGCAGTAAGGATCTTTACCAATTGCATTTCTAACCCTTTGCTCACTATAGTGACTTTATCTTGATAATACCCACGTACAAATTGTTTGCTAAGGAACCGAGATTGAGATTTTCCCTCCTCCATCATTGCCTTCCAGCTCCTGAACATATTTGATGGCAAGCTGCCTGTGAAGCTATTGAAAGAGATATCAAAGATTTGTAATTGTGGAAAGGGATCATTCATTAGCAGGTGTTCAATGGTGCCATGAAATTTATTGGATCTCAAGATGAGAACACGCAACTGGGACAAATTTTCCAACCAAAATGGGAGAGCATCATGTATTTGATTGTTTCCAAGGTTTAACACCTCCAGCTTCTTGCACTTGGCCAAAGACCTTGCTACTTGCCCTTCTAGCCGATTTCCATTGAGATCAAGCGTCTCTAGAGTGCATCCTTTTTTGAATGTTTGAAGCATGGTGCCATGAAATGCATTCCCTCCAAGATTCAACACAATGAGGGCATCACTAATTTCATCCAAGCAAGGTGGAATCGAACCATTGAAGCGGTTCTTAAACAGATCAAGGACTTGTAAGGAAGTGCACTTGCAAATAAGCGAGGAAACTTCTCCACTAAATTTATTGCTTGAAAGCGAATAGAAAGTAGTGGATGGTGGTGGGATGGGGATTGAGCCCTCTAACTCATTAAAGCTCAAGTCAAGAACTTCCAATGAACTTAAGGAAAGATGAGGAAATGGTTGCTCTAACCCCTCCAAAGCATTGTGGGAAAGATTCAAATAATATAAACTACCATTTCCAACCATCCATATCCAGTTGGGTATTTCACCATTGATTGTGTTGTTGGAAAGGTCCAAATAGTACATTGACCCTTGGTTTCTCAGGATTTTTGGAAATTTCCTAACATTGCAAGATCTTAATGACAAACGTTTGATCTAGGATATGGAGGTTAAATTGCTTCCGTCATCATCGAGTGAGAAATGGTTATCTGAGAGATCGAGGACCAAGAGGTCCTTGAGGTTTTGGAATAAGCCAAGGTCCACATCACCGCTAAAATTGTTTGATGAAATTGCGAGGAATCTAAGCTTTGTGAGTTCAAAGACGGACTTTGGAATAGGCCCCTGCAAGTTGTTGTTATCTAAATAGATCTCCTTTAATGGCGAAGAGGATGCATTGTGGAACTCGCCCAGCTGACCACTAAATTGGTTATCTTGGAGATCCAGCTCTCGTAATGATGGGAGGGAAAACAATGATGATGGAATGGTCCCAGTCAGTGAATTGCTGGAAACGTGAAGCCATTCACAACTCTGAAGCTCATTTCCATATAAAGAAGGGATTGGGCCATTGAAACCATTGGATGAAAGGGTGAGATATTTAAGTTTTGTGAGTTCAAAGATTGACTTTGGAATAGGCCCTTGCAAGTTGTTCTCACCCAAGTTGATCTTCTCTAATACTAAAGAAGAATGCGTTCTGGAACTCGCCAAGCTTACCACTAAATTGGTTACTTGAGAGGTCCAATTCACGTAATGATGGGAGTGAAAGTAATGATGATGGAATGGTCCCATTGAGTGAATTATCGAAAAAGTAGAGCTTTTGAACGTTTGAAAGCTTTTCGCCGTATGAAGAAGGGATTGGACCGCTGAAACCATTCGACGAAAGATCCAAATAAACGAGGTTACTGAGGTTGGCGAGAGAGGATGGCAATGGTCCGCTAAAACCATTCAATGAAAGATCCAAAGACACAAGTTTGTCAAGTGTCACAAGCCATGATGGAAATGGGCCTGATAGCTTGCAATCTCTGAGTTCTAACATGGTAAGCAGCTTCAAATTACCGAACAAATCCCGTAGCTTGCTACAAAATCCAGTGTCGGATAGGAACAACTGTCGGAGAGTAATGTTTCGAGGGATTTCGCCTGTGAGAAGTGGATTGTATCCTACATCAAGAATTTGTAGGTTTGGCAGCCTGAAAATACTCTGGGGAAATTTGCTGTTGAATCCACAACCACTGAGATGCAGTGACGTTAAAGCAGAGAAGTTCCCAATGAAGTTTGGTACCACAGGAAAGAAATTGTTTTCACTGAGGTCAAGTTCAGATAGGAAACGGAGCTTGGAAAGGGAAGAAGGGATGGAGCCTGATAGACCACAATCACGCAAGCTCAACTTGCGGAGGCGAGGGAGCGACGAGGATAGGGCTTGGCCCCACTTGCTACCCTCTGTTGAGATGATTACCCAGTCGAGATAGAGTTCTCTCAGACTTGATAAGTTTTGCACGAGTGCTCTAATGCTTGGGTTTTTTAATTCAAGGGAATTAGAAGAGAGATCGAGAGAAACCAAACTAGTCAAGCGGGAGATTTCAATCGGGACTTGGCCATAAAACGCAAAGAAGAAAGGTTGAGATGGGTCAAACTGGTAAGCTTGTCAAACCCAGAAGGGATTGGAGAGGGATCGAAGTTATTGCCAGCGAGGTTGAGCCTCTGCAGGCTTTGAAGACGAAAGAGACTTCCAGAATCGAGTCGACCAGATATCCAGAGGAAATTGAGGTCGAGGCAGATGACATGACCGGTGGCACCATCGCACATGATGCCTTCCCAAGAGCAGCAATCCCTGTTATCAGAATTCCAAGAGGAAAGTGTAGTCTTTCTGTCATCGGAGAAGTTAAAGGCCTGCTTCAAGTGGAGCAACGCAGAGAAGTGGTCTTCAATGCATTGCTGTTGAGTTAACAAGGCCTTACTATTGTTGTTACTAGAAAAAACAAAAGAGGAGAAGAAAAGGAGGGAAGAGAGAAGAATGGAGAAGATAGGAAACGGACGGACTTTTCTAGTAAGAGAGAGGAGGAAATCCATTTTCTTTGCTTGGGGGATTTGGGATGGGTTGGAAAAGAAAAGCTTGGGAGCCATTTTATAGGCAGGGGAGGGGCTTTCCAGTTCGTTGCCCCATGAAATAACGCATACGTGTGAGACATGAGGACCACTCAACACGCAGTTACGTTTGGTCTTTTTTTTTTTCTTTTAATTTCCATCTTCTTCTTCTTCCTTGTTTTTTTGGAGAAAAATTTTGATACACCCACCCGTTAGCTACACCGGGTGTAGCAATGATCCCACCATGATGTATGTGTTGTATCCACGCGGTTCATCCATTTGATGAGATCATTTTAGCACATGATACAAAAAATGAGGTAGATCCAAAGATTAAGTGGCCCCAAGGAAATTTTTAATGGTTGGTGTTCAATCACCTATATTTCTGTGCTGGGTCCACTTGATCTTCGGATCTGTCTAATGTTTGGTGTCATGTCCTAAAATGGTCTCACCAAATGGATGGACGGCGTGGATACAACACATACAACTTGGTGGGGTCATTGCTACACCCGGTGTAGCTAACGTGTGGGTGTAGCAAAATTCTTCTCGTTTTCTGTGGGTCGCTTTTCACTGCCGCGTTGTTATTGGTGCACCACACAGGCGCTTACGCCTGCTGACGTCAGTTGAAATTTTTTTTAAATAAAAATAGGCATTTCCTCTTCGTCTAATCGGATTCCACAACAAGGAAATCATACGAGGCTTGGATTCTGTGGGCCCACGGAAATGTATGTGTCAGATCCACACTGTCCACCCATTTTCCAGATCAGTCTAGGGCACGAGCCAGAAAACGAGGTAGATCAAGATCTTAAATGGACCACACTACAAAAAGCAGTGGGGATTGATCGCCTATGTTGAACCATCCTAGGCCCCACGATAGTTATTTTCCATCCAACCTATTCATCTGGCTACACAGACCTGGCTGAATTTAAAACACAAGTACCTGGTTGATCCGAGCCTTCTGCGGGTCCAAGAAGGTTTCAACGTTACGCATTTAATTACCACTGTTTCCCGTTTCGTGGTCCAGTTGATCTTCAGATATATCTTTTTTCTTTTGTCTCATGCAATAAAACCAAGCATAGATGGAAGGCGTGAATCTAACCCATACATCACGGCAGGCCCATAGAAGATTCATGCATCCAGAAACGTAGTTGCTTTGCTCCTTCCGACCCAATTGGGTCGTGTCGTGGAGAATGGTCTGGACGCCGATGGCCTGCTGTTGGCAGGAAATTCCAGCTAGGTGGGGTCTACTGATGCTTGCGAGAAATCCATCTTATTCACCTCGTTTTGCAAAATCAGGTTAGGCTACATGCCTTAAAAATGAGCTAGATCCAAATTAGCAAAATAATAATAATAATAATAATAATAATAATAAAATAAACTTAGAGGAAAACCAGTAAAAAGAAAAAAAGGGACAACGCCACATAGATACCTACATTTTCATTGAATTTAAAAAAGGACATGCTTTTAAACTTTTTCCTAAAATCCACTTAAGGTTTTGTAATATGGTAAAAAAACCGATTGCATTTGACACCATTGTGTATTCAATGTTATATTTTTCGAATGACAATATTACCCTTGGAAAAAACCCTCAAACACCCAACTAAGGCCTGCCTAGATGGATTATCGTCTAGACGTGTGTAGGACGCAATTCGTTTCCTAATCCGTCGTGTGTACGATGCAATCTATTTCCCTCCAATACCACGTCTTGTGCTGGGAACCTAGGTGGGACCCACCATGATGTTTGCGATAAATTCATGCCATCCATTTTTTTTACCAATATCATTTTAGGATATTACACCAAAAAGAGCCGAATCCAATAGTCAAGTGGGCCAAGCGTGAGGCTTATTTGAAATCTAACCTAGTCATAAGATGACCCATACGTACCAGGATGAACATAAATATATATCTGCTTGCTCAGACCCGTATGTGGCCCTAAGAAGTATTCAATGGTAGCATCAACCCCTTCTGTTTCCTATGCTTTGTTACACTTGAGTTTTGGATCTGCCTTGTTTTTTGGAATTTTTTCCTACAAAAGATCTGAAAAAATGTATGGACGATGTGGATCCAAGAAATAAATAATCATGGGCCACGTAAATTTCATACGACGTCAATCAATTCTGCTGCACGCTAGAGACAAGAAAATTAGAACAATTTGAAATGTGAAAAATTCTGTAGGGCCCATCATAATGTATGTATTAGATCCACACGGTCCATTTATTTTTTTCATACCTTTTAAGGCATGAGACAGAAAATGAGGCAGATCCAAAGCTTTATTGGGCCACACGACAGGAAACAGTGGGAATTGGATGCTTACCATTGAAAACTTCTTACAGCCATAGACGACTCTGATCAATCTGATTTTTGTTTTTTCCCTTCATCCAGGTTTGTGTTACCTTATGAAGAGGTTAAATGGCAGATAAACCTCATAGTGGACGGTAGGAAGGTTTCAACATTACTCATTTAATCCTTATGCTTTCTGTTGTGTGGTCCACTTTAGCTTTGGATGTGCCTCACTTTTTTGTCTCTTGCTTTAGAATAATTAGAAAATTTTGATGGACGGTGTGGATCTAACAAATAGATCATGATAAGGCCTAAAGAAATTCCACATGGTAAAAGTGGGGTTGGGTAGCACGCAATCCATCTATCCATGTGAGAGAAAATGGGGATAATTTGTGAACTTGCATCATCAGTGATGACGTGGACCAATGGGAATAGACAATTTTACTGCCCTTCTGCGCAGACGATCCGCACTTAGGGGAAAGTACCTAATCTATGCCCATGCGAAAGGCCTCTCCCAGCAAATCCGCTTCTCAACGTCAAATTCCATGTTGGAAGTTCAATAGTTATGGGCCCCACCATGATCTATGTGTTACATCCATGCCATCCATCCATTTTACGAGGTCATTATAGGGTTTGGGCCCAAATATGAGGCATATACAAATGCCAGGTGGATCACACCACAGTAAACGAACCTTAGTATTTTTTAATGGTAGCTTTTAATTGCTACTGTTACCTCTTCTGGGGTCCATGTGAGATTTCAATCTTTCTTATTTTTTTTATCATGCCTTGAAATCACGTTCCATGAAGAATGGACGATGTGGATTAAACACACATATCATGGTAGGGTCCACGACATTATCCAGCAATGGAGTAGATTTTGCGGCCGTTGCTCAGGGAGGGTAAGGTTAAAAGGGGTAAAATTGCAAAAATAATGGATGAAAAACTGTAACTACCGTTAGTCCAAGTCAAAGCATGTAGGTTTTTTTACCATATTTTGAAACCTTAGGTGGATTTTAGGGAAGAGTTTAAAAGTAGGCTCGTTTATAGAATTCAACCAAAATGTAGGCATTTGTACAGCATTGTTCCAAAGAAAAAATAAAACGACTTCCTAAGAAAAATCGACCCACAGAAAGACACTCTAAGGGGCCTAATTTATAAATAACACCTACCTTTGACAAGAAGTGATTGCAAAAGTAACGATTGAATTCGCTTTGTCCATAAAGATTGGATGACTGTCAAAAGGAAAATTCGTCATTTCTTTTTACCAACCGCTCTTCCAGAATCAGCATGCTAGTAATTGAAAAAAATTATTTATGGATTGAGGCATGACTCACTACATTCCTATTAATTGCAATATGCTCCACCAAATGTCTGCTGAGAAGGAACAATGAATCAGTAGATGATCAACAGTCTCTTCATCTTGAAAGCAGAGAAGGCAAACGTTCAGCAACTGCATGCCTCTCTTCTTGAGGTTGTCTACTATAAGGATTCTCTTTTCTCCCTGCTAACCAACCGAAAGCCACAATCTTAGGAGGGATTCCATAAGACCACACAGGGCTCGTATGAGAAGGACTGTAGCTGGAAAGAGTAACTAGTGAGTGATAAAAGGCTTTGACTAAGAAGGCTCCATCCTGAGCTGGCATCCAATACAGAGAATTTTTGGATTCAACAGATTGGGCACAGGAGCATTCTGCAAAACAGAGTAAAGCCCTATTAGATCATTAAACTCAGAATCAGCTAGAATCGAAGAGAAGGAAGGAGACCAAAATTCACTACTTCCAACTTGGTTGTAGCAATCCTTGATCATAACATTGATATCAAAGGAGATCGCAAAAGGAGCTAGATAACGATTAGTCAAAGAGCATCCACTTGTCCAAATGTCCAACCAGAATTTATCTTTGAGCCTCTACCCAAATTGAAAGAGAATCTTTCGAACATGAGACCCGAAGATTTAACAATTCCTTTCCAAATAGGTGCCTTTAAGGAAGGGAAAAATCCAACCTATTGAGGTGCTTTAATGGATTGTCGGGTGAAAGGTGTGGTGATGCCCAGTGCAGCTGACTTTTCAGCAACAGCAGAAGTAGGTCAGCTTGCTATTTGAGGTACGTGCTTCCCATCTCAGCGGATTCGGAAGGGTGGGTTGTCCTGAAATTGTTGGGGTCAATTTCTAGAACGTCTCTCCTAGGTTTGGCTTATTTGCTAGGCTTGGCCTGCTAAAATAGGTTGTATAGCCTAAAGGTGGCAATGGGTCGTGTCGAGTCAGGTTCGCGTGGGGTCGGGTCAAGTTCGGGTTGGGTCGTTTCCACCTCAACCCTAACTCGACCCAAATTGAATTCAGGTTGGATTTTCTTAACCCTTACCCAACCCAAATTAAATCGGGTCGGGTCGGGTTGACCCTCATTTTAATGATCAACTAACTAATTTGTAGATTAAACTAAATGCATATGACACTAGCATTCAATTGAAAACCAAACCATCTATGTTTAATAGGTACGCGCGCGCGCACACACACACATGGGAAATGGTACTATGATGTTGACCTCATGAGGTTGAGCTGTGTGGGCCCCACCATGATGTGTGTCAAACATCTACCCCTATCAGTCAGATGCACCATTTCATGGTGGACCACGGGCTTAAAAATCACGTCAATCCATGACTTAGACGGGCCACCCCACAAACATAAGTTGATAGGGGTAATCCACCCATTAAAACCTTCATGATCGTTTTTTTGGCCCATTGAGATGTGGTTCAAAAATCCAGCCCATCCATTGTATGTGTCCCACTTGGATGAGGGGTCAGACCAAGTTTCAGTCGCATCCAAAACTTAGGTGGGCCCCACCAAGTGCTTTTAAATGTTTTAGGCATGTCTTCGCATGGTTTTAGATGGTATGGCCCACCTAAGTTCCGTATACGACTGGTTTTTGGCATATCTCATGACCTAAAGGGGACCCATCAAATTCACGGTATTGATGTCTAACATGTGGGGCCCACACAACTCTTCCCATGAGGTAGACCTAATAGTACCACTTCCTATATATATATATATATATATATATATATATATATATATATATATATATATATATATATATATATATATAAAATCGAGGTTTTTCATAGAGTATTTCTATTACGTAAATACTGAAAGAGAAAAATAAATGGATAGAATGGAGTGCAGATTTAAAGCATACCTCTTTAGGCATCAACATAGTTAGAGTAATGGGATGATGCTTCAGACACGTCGATCAAGTTTATCGAATTAACAGACATGTGGACCATTCTAACAAGGTGTGTGAGAGAAAAAAAAAAACTACGTATTATTTAACTAATAAGAAAATCAGTATATAATAGTCTTAGGGACCACTGTAATGTTTATTGAATTGACTAGACATGCAGACCGTTTCTAGCTGGGTGTGTGAGAAAGAAAAACTGTATGTTACTTAACTAATAAGAAAATCAATATATAATAGTCTACATAACCCCTATATGATTCGGGGCGGGTCGGTTCGGGTCCAGTGACCTTTAATCCTAACCCAACCCATACAAATCCGGATCGGGTCAGTTAGCGGGTCAGGTCGAATTTTTCCTGGTCTAGTACAACGCTTCTCAATTTCAATAAAAGTTTCAGATGTTTAAAAAAACGTTAAAAGAGGAAAAAGAAAGGAGGCTCGGTACAAGGAAGAATTTTTTGTCCACCATCCTATGGGAGTGGTGTCGTGCTTAACAGCAATAATCCAATGCCAAAGAAAGGACTCCTCATTGCCAACTCTAGACCCATTTTCCTAAAAGAGCTTCATTGAAAAGGCACAGAGCTAGATCTTTGATGTTGGCTCCCACGTCCTCATAGGATAGACAAACCTCTTTTCTATTAAGTAAATGGAATTTACCACTAGACGAATCACCTTTTGAAAGTAAATTTCTTCTAATTCTATTAATCTTAGAGATAATCAGTTTAGGACATCGAAAGGGAGAAAAAAGTAAACAAAAAGATTAGAAAGAGAGGCTTTAAAGAGATTCAGTCTGCCTCCTAAGAATAGAGAACTAAACTTCCAAGATGACATTATCCATTCCATCCTTTCCAGAATTTTATCCTAGAGCCTAGGGCCCATTGGGAGCTTAGAAGAACCCGTAGACATAGAGGGGCAAGACAAAAAAGAAGGGATAGGGGAAGTAAGTGGAGTGAGAAAAACTTCAAGGGATAACACCAATGTCGTAGACCAATTATAATGAACGTGGATTGCGTCCGACTTTGTTCGTCTCTAGCTCCAAGTGGCCAGCGTAATGTATGGCCACTGGATGAAGGGACAACAAATATTAGCTTGATCCAAAACTTATGTGGCCCTTAAGAAATTCTCAATTGTAACAGTTTAATCCATTGTGTGGTCCACCTGTGTGAATCTGCCTAAGTGTTGGACCTATAGCCTGAAATGATGCCGAAAAATGGACGAACGGTGTGGATAAAACCCATACACTACGGTGCCCACTTGGAGCCCTACACATTCTCAGTGGGAGACGGGTGGGTGTAGGACGCAGTCCGCGTCATGGCACTGGATACGGACGATCCACACTTTTTTTTTTCATTGTTTGGTTCTTTTCCATTTTTGCTCTGTTTTTATTTTTATATTCATTTTTGTCACCCTCATTTTTTAGTAGCGGTCTTTGCTGTCCACCATGAATGATCCAGACTATCTAGATCATCTACGATGGACTCCACCATTGATCAAACCAGAACATCCTCCCATCTCTATGGATCCAACCATATTATCCAATAAGGGCCATCCTTATGATCATCCAATATGTGAGTCAGATAACTGGTCTGGGTCAATCTGTGATTGGCTCCTTTATTTTAGGGGCCATATTTTGTCAATTTATGCTGTCTATTGACATGATCCAAACCATTGATCTGGCGATGCTGCCAAGGTTGGACATCTTGGATGATCGGGCATCAAAGAGAAGGAAAAAAAAGGACGGTCACCAAGACACAGCATCTACACGGTCACAATGTCCTCAACCTCACACGTGTCTGCTTTCTAATAACTCTTGGTCATTAAAATCTTACAAGCACAGTAACTTTCTTACAACCATCTTTTCTTGAAGGAGTTCCGATAATTCCGCATCAGCATTGGAGCTGTGCACATAAACAGGTGCGTGCGTCATAATATGATGTGTGTGAGACATCTTGATGTAAAACAAGAACCCCTGATGAAGGCGTGGATCGAGCATATTCCTAATAGAGATGGACCGAAAAAAGATCAAGAAAAAGTCAATTAAATGGACAATTTTCACATGGAAGGATGAAAAGAAGGCGGACCGTAAATCAGCCATAACTTTTTATTAGGGAGGAGTTACTGAGCGCACATATAGATTCCTACTGGAATTTCGTTTTGCCATGCGGTAAAGCAGAAAAACTAAATTTTAGGAAAAACTATTATTTTTAGTAATTTCAATTTTTAGTGTATTTCCTTCTTTTTAGAGTTTTTTTAGTAGTTTATATTTTTGTTAAATAATGAGTTTTAGAAACACTCTACTTAGTAGTAGTCTTTAATTAGAATTTTACTATTTTTAATAACTTTCTATTCGAAAAACTTACTATTTTTAGTAAATACAATTTTTGGTTTGTTTAATATTATATAAGGTTGTTAAATTCTTTTTTAATGAAACCTCTCATATTTTCAATAAAATTTCAGACTTTTGTCTCTTTCTTCTCGTGAATTCGAAAGACGTATCGTGGATTTAAGGTTTTCCCTCATGGATACGAGGAAGCTCTATTGAGGAGTTCAAGGAACCTCGTGGATTCAAGGTAGTTACTCCATGATGAAGACCGTGCTCGACCTCACCACATCCCTGCGTCACATCTGCGCCACAATGTTGAGACCTTCAGACATGGAAATCATGTCATTTCACACTCTAGGTGGGGCTCGCCATATTAAAACAAATGAATGGCTAGAAAGAATAAAGTTCTTGGGTGAATTCCCAAATCCACTGAGGTGGGTGGATCCCTTATTGTGGGACCCACCATGATGTATAAATGTGAATTACATCCACTCTGTCCACCTGTTAGGATAGCTCATTTTTGGGCATATCAAAGAAAAGAGGTAGATCTAACCTTAGGTGGACTATACCACAAGAAATAGTGGTGATTGACCATTAAAAACTTATTATGACTACAACTTTTTGGATCAAGCTGATATTTGTGTTGCCCCTTCATATAGGTCTTTGTTACCTTATCAGATGGTTGGATGGCAAGTAAACATTTCCGTAGCCCCAAGAAGTTTTTAATTGTGGATATTCAATCACCACTATTTCTTGCGGTGTTGGATCTGCTGCATTTTTATGATAATGATCTACAATTATTTGTTAAAACGGATTATTTGTTAAAAGGGATGAATGGCGTGGATGTAATGAATGGGCGTGGTTTGGGTGGATCCCTAGATCCACCAAGGTCCGTGCATCCCTAATTGTGGGGCCATTTTGATGTATTTTACTTACATCCACAAAGTCCATCCATTTTGGAAACTCCGTCTAGGGCATGATACTGAAAAATGAAGCAGATCCAAATCTCAGGTAGACCATAATACAGGAAATAGTAGTAATGGACCATTAAAAGCTTCTTGTGAGCTACAAAAGCTTTGGATCAAGATGATATTTATGTCATCTCTTCATCATGGTCTTTGTGACCTTATCAATAGGTTGGATGGAAAATAAACATTTCAGTGGCCCCCATAAAATGTTTAATGGTGAGGATTCAATCACTACTATTTCCTATGATATGTTACACCTAACATTTAGATCTGCTTTATTTTTAGAATCATGCCCTAAAATGGCCTTTCAAAATATATGAACGGCGTGGACATAAAACAAATGCATCACATTGGGCCACGGTCACGGATCGTATCCACCTTGATAGATCCCCAAAGCCGTACGTAAAGAATATACATGAGGTGGGCCCCATAGTCAGGGATCCACCCACCTCGGTGGATCCGGAGATCCAGTGAAGCCGCGCCCTTATTTAGGGGGGAGCGGCTTTGATAGATCCAGGGCTCCACTGAGGTAGGAGGGATCCCTGACTGTGGGGCCTAGCTTGATGTATGTTCCTTAATCCATTCCAACTGTCTTAACAGCTCATTTTAGGCATGATCCAAAAAATGAAGCAGATCCATATCTCAGTCTCACCATGCCACGGGAAAGGTGTTGATCAACAATTAAAACCTTCTTGTGGGCCACAAAAGTTTTGGATGAAGCTGATTTTTATGGAGGCCCTTCATTCAGGTCTTTGTGACATTATGAAAAGGTTGGATGGAAAATAAACATTTTGGTAGCTCTCAAGAAGTTTCTAATGGTGGGGATTCAATCAACATTGTTTCTTGTGGTGTGGTCCACCAAAGATTGAAATCTGCTTCATTTCTCGAATAATGCCCTAAAATGAGCTCTCAGAACGGTTGGGCTGCGTGGATGTAAGCTACAAAAATCAAGATAGGCCCCACAGTGAGAGATCCCACCCACTTGGGTGGATCGGGGATTCACTGAAGCCGCCCCCTATTTAGCATATCATGCCCCCACAACATTGTCTGATTTAACAGGCAAAGATCTAAGCATCGTTTGCAAACTTATGGAATGCTCTCAGATCTCACAAACGTGTCTCATACTAGCACATCCAACCGCTTATTGATGCATACGGCTCTACATGCAAATCTCAATTGCTTCTTAAATTTTCGTGGAGAGAATTTCAAAAACTCGTTGTGTTCAATTGATCTATGAACCTCCTCCATCGCATCAGGCACATGATTTGGACAGTCTAGCTAGGTAAACAATCAAAGTGTATAACATGGCTTGGGAATTTGCATGGCCCAAAGAGCTTTTCTGTGCTTGAGCTCCTCTAACGATGGTTGTAGGAAACTTGCATGCGAGGGAATGTGGCAAGAGTTTCAATAGGATTCCATGCCCAACGGGTTAAAATCTACTGCATGGGCATGGGTTTTTAACTGGATTGCATCTTAGATGATGGTCTAACATAAAGAGCCCATCATAAGAATAGTTTGTGTAATGAATGATTTGGTACGAATGTGAGTGATTGTCGTATAAATAAATCTGGTTTCTATTTTAAAATGTGAAGCTATAAATATTAAAAGGTAGCCAGTTTTAGCAATTGTTTTGAATGGTTAATGTCGAACTATGGATTTAATCCTACAATTGCTATTTGGCAACTTAGGTTTGAGCCTAGGTGTGACTGAGGTGATCTAAGTTCCTATATACTTCTATATAGAGGTAAGACTGAAATAAACATTGAGTTATGCTGGTGGATTTAGACAATGTTTACCTCAAACACATCTACCATCTTAAAATGTTCCCACCATTCCTTCCATCAATGTATAGCAGCTGTTATGTTAGAGAGAGAGAGAGAGAGAGATGATTACTTGAAAGGCTCTTATATTACAATTTTATTTACTTTTTCTTTTAAGGAGAAGCGCAGGCTGCTGCCACATGATCCGTCCAACCTAAAATTCTGGCCTCAGCATCTACACGGGAGCATGTGATCTATAGTTTTACTTTTGCAATTAGTGTTAAAAGGGGTCACACAGAGCAGGTACTGAAAAGGGAAGGTTAGTCTATAGTATGAACATAGACTTCAATGCCATTAGTGACAGTGAAGTATGAACATAGACTTCGATGTCATGAGTGACAGTGAAGTATGCAGACTCGATGCCACCCCTGCCTATCCTGAGCTCAGCACAGGTTGGGACTCCAAGGTGCCACCGTCATGTATGGGTTTTATCCAACACCCTGTATCCATGTTTCCATATCATCATTTTCGGGTATAAGCCAAAAAACAAGGTAGATCGAGTCCCAAGTGGACCACATAGTGGCAATTAAATGCCCACTGTTGAAAACATTGTGGGGCCTTAAAAGTTTTGGATCAAGTTGATATTTGTTTTTTTCCATTCATCTGGGTTTATGCAACCTTATGAATAGGTTAGATGATGGTTCCTTTACACATGCCTTGCTGGTAGACTCACAAGAGTTTCAATATAGGGTCATGGGTTCAAGTACCCATGGTGGTGAAACCATTATGCACTGTT
Source organism: Liriodendron chinense (assembly GCA_003013855.2). Classification (NCBI taxonomy): domain Eukaryota; kingdom Viridiplantae; phylum Streptophyta; class Magnoliopsida; order Magnoliales; family Magnoliaceae; genus Liriodendron; species Liriodendron chinense. The sequence continues at coordinate 227,984 of ML058501.1, read as the reverse complement.
AGTGCATGGGTGTGCGTGGGGGGTGTGAGTGCGTGTGTAAAAAAAATAAAAAGGTTGGATAACAAATAACATTACAGTGGACCCTAGCAAGGTTTTAAAAACAGGCCTCATTATCACCGACTGTTCGGTGGACTTGCTGTGTCTAACTTTGAAGTTTATGTTCACAATACAAACTCCCTTTCTAATACCTTTGGTATGCAACCTTTTTCTCACATCACTCCCACAAGTAGAACTGCAGATCTCATTTTTCCGAGCTTAGGAAGATTTGATCCTTTCCTTTGGTGAGCTTTACTAAGTAATGTTGAGGTCTGAATTTTAGGTTAGATGGATCATGTGGTGAGTGAGAGTGATGTCTATGTATATCCATACCATTCACCCTTTGTGCCAGCTGCATGGCTTTATAGGGGAGTAGATTAGGTCAAACCCAAACTCACCCAAGATAGCATAGCCTTACTGTGGGGCCCACTTTATGTATGTATTCTCTATCCATGCCATCGATCCATCAATTTTTTTTCATATCATTTTAGAGCATTATTCCAAAAATGAAGTAGAACCAATTATCGGGTGGACTATACCATTGGAAATAGTGGTGATTGAACACACTACTATATTTAAAAGAAAAAAAAAAAAAAAAAACACCTTAGGGTGCACCTTAACGTTACACTAGCGTTTATTTGCCATCCAATCTGTTGTTAAGGTCACATAAGCCTAGATGAAGAGAGGAAACAAATATCAGCTTGATCATGCCCTAAACAACTATGGTCCACCTGGTGATTGGATCTGATTCATTTTTGGGATAATGCCCTAAAATGATCTAGAAAGAGGGATGGAAGGCATGAATATAGAAACATAGATCAAGGCGGCCTCATGGTAAGGGCCACACGTTCTTGGGTAAGTCCAAGGTCTCACCTAATCCACTCCACTTTCTCCGCTGCTATGATATTGACATAAGGGACCGATTTGCATGATTCATCACTTGTAGTCTTTCCATTGCCCCTCTTTTCTAGTGCATGCAATGTGAAAAGAGGCCAAATTTCACTCGTACTAAAGGCATGCTATGTGAAAAGAGACCATAGGAGTGGAAAGACAGCCAAAGGAACGAGGACAAGCGAGTCATACACGTCAAACGTGTCTATAGGGGTGAACGAGGACAAGCGAGTCATACTAGTCAAACGTGTCTATAGGGGTGACCCGGATAGTAACCTTAGGTGGCAGGATTAGATTGTGGCACGTGTTTAGAGATGGGAACAAAGAAAAGCATCTTTAAAAGTTTTTCTGGCTGGATTCGTACACAATATCAGGCCTTATCTTTGATGTCAACACATGGCCAATCAAATCCCACCTGGTCAAGTCACCAGCCGGGTCACCAAGCAATCAACATCTGCCTGACTTCTGCTAAACGTATGCATGGGTCCTCAAAAGTCAACAATGACGTAAGGACATGGGTCCTTACGATGTGATAGAAGGACCGTTGTTTTTCTATAGTCACTATTTTGGGCGCGGTTTGGGGGATCCCGTGATCTACTGAGGTCGGTGGATCCCAAACTGTAGGACCACTGCAATGTATGTACCTTACATCTACACCGATCCATGCATTTTGAAAACTCATGTTAGGGCATTATTCCAAAAATAAAGCTGATCCAAATCTTAGGTGGACCATATCACATGAAATAGTAGCGATTGAATCCCCACCATTAAAAACTTCATAGGGGCCACTGGAATGTTTATTTTCTATCCAACTTGTTAAAAATATAATAAGACATGGATGAAAATACCAAACAAATATCAACTTGACCCAAAACTTTTGTAACCCACAAGAAGCTTTTAATAAATGAGTACCACTGTTTACTGTATTACGGTCCACCTGAGATTTGGATCTTCTTTATTTTTTTAATCATGCTCTAAAATGAGTGTTCAAAATGAATGGAAGGCGTGGATGTAATACACACACATCACATAGTGGATGGTACGGTAAGAGATCCACCCACCTCCGTGGATCCGGGGATCCAGCAAAGCCGCGCCCCACTATTTTAACTACTTTTAACACTAGCCTAACTTAGCATGTACTTACTGGCTTATTATTATATTTTTTTTACACAATTGAAATTCTTTTGCTCCCAGCAACAACAAGATGGTGGTGGGTAATTTTGTGATTTTGATCCATCAATTTAGCATTCCCTCTCTTGATTTCATGTTGAAAATTCTAGCCTAATTATTGTCATCATAGAGAATTAAAAATTATTTTTTGTTTGCTACATCCGTCACTATATATTTGCATAATAACTTAAAAATTGTAGAAGTGACGTACAAGTAATTCAAGTTAAATAGTTTAAATTATGTGTCACAAAATATTACGCCTTCTTTGATTTTCTCACAAATGTGGTTGATGAACATTTATTGGACTAATATGATGATATACTGGATTTTCGTAGCTAAGGTGTTTGATGAAATGCTTAAGTGAGATAAACTGCCATTGTTATGATATATTCCTTGATTTATCGCATTATGGATGTGTATGTATGCGAACATGACGATATTATGATGCATAGTGGCTTCTTAAATATTTTTCTTTCTAAGTTTAAGAATATATGAAATGTAAGTACGTTCATGATGAAATGTGATATAGGATATCCGGCCTAATCCTCTAAGGAGGATAGCCCGAATATGATGGCTACCCAAGACATATCTGGTTGGTTGGGGGAAAATGGATGGTCGGTCATAGTTAAACTACGAGGGTCGCTTGCGACCATTCCAGTTTAGACGGAGACTCTTGTATCAATCGGAAACGTCTAACGCATGACATTGTGGTTGAATGATAATTATGGTAACACAGTCCCCTAAATACGGAGTACCGAATCCCAAGGAAGTGATGAGTCCAATGGTAATCATAAGTGCGATGCGATCCCGACAAGCCACTTGGGACACCGTGTACGAGTCATCGGCCTACGCTGGGGTGATTCGCCTTCCCGTAGTGCCCGTGGAGCGATTTGGAGGGCGGCCAACCCTATCAGTATGACCGAGACGGTTGACGTGCCTCTATGTATATTGGGATGATGGGAACCATATCACTAGTGTGGAGGGAATAGGGAATCGCGAGCTAGTGACGATGATTGGCGTTGCACCATTTAGAGCTAGATGGTCCAGGTTAGGACTAGTCATTGGACAACGGTACCCTGACTTCACCAATATGCTGGCTGAGAATAAACCTAATAAAACTAAAGCTAAGCATGCATAAATGTCATGGATCCCCTAGGCAATTGTCTTACTCTTAAAGGTCAGGATGCCGAAGGATGATCCAATCATCTGCATTTGAAGGTTCTATGGGTGCCTGGTTGCTTGATGTGGCGTTAGTGCTACCTCGTGTTCCTCATGTAATATCTGGATCATGCATTGTGTGTGAATCCATATCATTCATGCATTAACGAACTAGTTTAGGAACATGTGTGTTTTACTTGTGATCAATGCCTAAACCTGATTGATTTAATAACATGTTTAACTTATAATTATAATGCCACTGAGTTAGCTACTCATTCCCACTTGGGACGGTGTTTTAAAACACCAACTAGGTAATTTTATCAATGCAGGCACTCCCAAGATGGATGTTTGGATGTATAACTTTGAATGTTGGGTTAGGTTTAAATCTAATTTTTCATCTTTACTTTACTGCTTAAATTGATTCTGAATTTGTGTTTTTATGCCTTATAAAAGCATCAATTCCTCGTTGGGAGAGATCATCTCTAGGAGGGCTCTAATCTTCTCGCAATTGGCCTCAATTCCTCGCTGGCCGACCATAAAATCGAGAATTTTTCCTAAGGCCACACCGAAGGTGCATTTTGATGGGTTGAGCTTCATCTAATGCTTGTAAAGGATCTTGAACATCTCTCGGAGATCCGTCAAATGATATTTAGTCTTGATGCATTTAACTAGCATATCATCTACATAAACTTTCATTGTTTTACCTATCTAGTTGGCAAACATTTTATTGACTGGACATTGATATGTGGTGCCTGCATTCTTTAAACCAAATGGCATCACCTTGTAACAAAAGAGGCATTGGTCAGTGATGAAAGACGTCTTTTCTTTATCCAGATGGTGCATCAGCATTTAATTGTAGCCAGCGTATGCATCCATGAAGCTGAGCATAGCATGTCTAGCTGTCATGTCGACTAGATCAATCCTTGGTGTAGGAAAGTTGTCTTTAGGACACACTTTGTTGAGGTTTGTATAATCAACGTACATCCATCATTTGCCAATTGCTTTCTTGACCAACACCACATTGGCTACCCAATCTGGGAAATCAAGTTCTTCAATAAAGCCGACCTTGAGGAGCTTGTCGACTTCGTCTTTGATGGCCTCATGTCGCTCTAGATTGAATGATCGCCGCTTCTGATGGATAATTTTGAAACTGGGGGTCCACCTTTAGGTGATGTACAATGACACTTGGATAGATTTCGGGCATATCTTCGTGTGACCAAGCAAAGACGTCTTGGTGCTCAGTTAGGAATGAGATAAACTAATCCTGCATCATGTGGTTTAGGGCTGACCCTATCCGCATGCTTCCCGTTAGATATGTTCCAGATATCTAAACTGAAACCAAATCCTCTGCTGGGTCCCTCTTTGCGAACTTTCCTCTCTTAGATCCAAGGAAGAGGTCACCTCAACTGAGGTTGGCTCCTGCCGAGGTCCTCTTAAGGTCATAATGGGTGCGACCTGCTTGCCTTTGTCTTCTCAAAGTGCAAAATCATAGCACGTCCGAGCCTTCCTTTGATTCCCTCTGGCCACTCCAATACTGTTTATAGTAGGAAATTTAATGCACAGATAACACGGGGACAAAGCATCTTTTAGCTTTGTCATAGAGGGAAAATCGAGGATCACGTTGTAAGCTGACTTGCGATCCACCACCAAGAAACTGACTATAATGGTAATATTGTTGGGGGCTTCTCCGAAGGTGACTAGAAGGTTAATGCTGCCTTCCGGAGTCACCACTTCTCCTCTGAAGCCAACCAGTGGAGTGTTTACTAGTTTGAGCAAGCTTCTCGCTAGACACATCTTCTAGCTAAACTGACTATGATTGTGTCGAGCATTATCCTATGAGTCTTGTCACGCCCTGAAATCCGAGACTCGAGTATAACAACCCAGGGCTCGACTTTCAGAGTGTGAACTCAATCCAAATATAACCTGTAGAGATATTTCATTCCACATACCACAATAATACTAAACTGAAGTATTTTATTAACCATGAATTAAATCTCAAATAAAAGTTTAAATCAAACAACTACATCCATTCTGCAAAATATTCAAATCTACTAAAATCTGTTTTCAATCATCTTCTAAAGGAAATAAATTCAACACGTAAACTAATATAAGTCTTCTAATAAAAGTAATCGTCCAAATATTCTGCTTCAGCCGCTCCTCCTTCCTCTTGATATCCTGCAGGAACTGTGGTGATTTTGGTGAGCTAAAGCCCAGTGAGATCATTTTCATCACAAGTAATATTCCAGTTGATAAAACGTTAGACGTGAAATACTAACTGCTAGGATTATATGAATATATATAGAACATGATGAAGATTTAAACATCCTATGTCTTATTAGAAGTGAAGCATGATTATCATGATGTCATGTATGTATGATACGTGTAAGAGCACAAACGTCTAGGAACTCGTTGCCATTGAACATTAGGAACTGTCGCAAATCAACCATGCTCACCTAACCGGTACAACGAGGCGGCAAATCAACCATGCACGCCAGAGGGCAAATCAACCATGCACCACTGATCCAACCGAGCAAATCAACCATGCTCAATAAGTGAAACGACCAGAACTCGCTGCCACTGAACATTAGGAACCTGTCGCAAATCAACCATGCTCACCTAACCGGTACAGCGAGGCGGCAAATCAACCATGCACGCCAGGAGTCAAATCAACCATGCTCCTGTTCTGTCATTGTGTATAAGAATGTATATGAATGTCATGAATCATGGAAACATCTCCTCAAGCATACAATGCATATCAAAATCAAATTCCAATCATACCATGCATGCATTATTTTTATTCAAATAATTCGTCATCTAACTCTAGTTGATGGTAAACTTGAAATTAAAGAAGGACAACATGTAAGATCTTAGTATCTCGATACTTACTAGTGTTATTCCAACTAGAAGTCTTATACATGACCTAACCTAGGTTGAGTTTGCTTAACAATTTTACATGAGATAATAGGACAGACAATTTGAGGAAAGAAAACATTAATAAGGAGGAAAAATCAGGGAATGGATCTTAGAACAAACTTAAGTGATGGATCCCTTACCTAGAATGCGTACCATACACAAATACAAATCAAACTCCTAAACCTTATTAGAAAGATAGCTAAAGAAGGATCCTTACCTTAGATCCATAACATGAAACGACAAGAAAATTGGAATTTGAAGAAGGATGGAAACAAGCTAATAAGAGAAAGATCAATGGAAATTTCTTTAGAAGAATCACTCACTTGATGAATTGTAGTCTCAATACCAGCCTAAAAACGGAACACGGTTTGGTTCAACGAGTCGCTCAGCGAGTCGACTCGGTTTGGACGACCAGAAAAGAGATTTCTTCTTCTTTCTTCTTTCTTTCTCCTTTTTCTTCTTTCTTTCTTCTTCTCTCTTCTCTTCTTCTTCTTTTTCTCCCTTGCTGGCCCAGCAAGAGAAGCGATAGTAACCACAGCAGCAACAGCGGCCTCTCACTCTCTCTCTACCGCTGCTCTCTTTCTCTCTCTATCGCTCCTCTCGTTTTCTCTCTCTCTCTCGCAACTTCTCTCTCTCTCTCTCACAGCTCACTTTCTCCAGTTTCTGTAAGGATCCAACGCAAGAAGAACGAGCTTTATTACCAGGCTCGCACGCCAGCGCGATCCGCACCCATTTCCGAATCCAACTTGGATTCGGATATCCATTCTTGCAAACCGAGCCACCTTGAACCGTTGGAACTATAGGTGGGGTCCACACGACCCTAGGGTAGCCGATCTTGATCGTCCATGCAGAGTACAGACTTGGATCTTGCCCAATATCCGTTTTAAACGACGAGTTGAAGAGAGCTGGCTGATTGGCTGTTGGAACGAAAACTCATGAGAACCATATTATTTTGACGAGAGAAGTCAGATGGACGGTTTGGATTTTACGATGGGGCCCACCCCGACGGTCGCAAGGAGGCCCACACACGTCAGCGTGCGGACGCTGTAACAGCGTCCGCTGTTTTCGCGGAGAGAAACCGGTGCGAGGTGGGAGTCTTCTTCCACCCACGCTACGTGCGGTGCACGTACACCCACCCCGGGGTTCCACTTTCACGTGGGGCCCACCTGTTGTGATCACCGACGGACGGTGTGGATGAAACCAGCGGCGAGCGTCCGTTCGCGGCACTGACAGCGGACGAAGAAGAAGAAGAATCATCTTCCAAACACGCGGTCAACGCGGGTTGACCGCGCATTGATGGTGCACGGGATGCACGTGGGTCCCACCATGATGTATATGCAAAATCCACTCCAATCATCAGGTAGGCCACGTAATTTTAGGGTATGACGCCAAAAATGAGACAGTTCCGAAGTTAGATGGCCCACTTATGGCCTGATTTCTGATTAGGGCACTTGTAGAATGATCGGAGGGCTGAAATTTGACATGTATGGTTGGATCGTGTCCTAGAACTATTGTATAGAGTTTTGTACGGTAATGATCACTAGAAATCGTGATTCATGCAAATTGTCTTATAACTTGGTTCAATTAATAGCCTATTTATTTTATTTTATTTTATTTTTATTTATTTCATATGAAAGGTCATACCATAATCCTTATGGATTTTTTAATGTTAACTCAATCATTTTTTTTAATTATTTACTTACTTAATTATTAGATTAAACCCTTAAATTGATTTATCGCAACTAATGGAAAACCAGGGTTATTACAAGTCTTGTAGTTGGCCACTTTCAGCATGACCACAATTCCGTCATCATGAGGGAAATGAAGTCCCTCAACGTCTTTTTTTGAGAAAGAGATGGCCTGGTGATCCAACCTACGCTATTTCTCAAGCCTCTCTGCCGAGTAAATTGGTTGAGGCTCATACTGAGCCTTTCTAGCATGGGCCTTCTTGGCGTTTTGTGAATCTCCACCGCCGGCTGGGCCACCGGAGATGGTTCTAATTTCGCCCGCAAGCTAAGTTTCTTCTTGGGCCTATTGATTTTGCTAGGAAGGCAATCGATTACTTTGCGGTCAGTCTTGCCGAAGTGGAGATCTATTCTCTTTCCCAGGGGAGCAGTCGTGTCACGCCACAATGCCGCAGAGATAACCTCTCCTGATGAGTGTCTCAATCTCATCCTTGAGGGCAATGCAGTCGTCGGTGTTGTGGTTGTGATCCCGATGAAAATAGAAGTACTTGTTCTTGTTCCTTTTGTCGGGATCTGCTGTAACACCCATACCTTAATTAGCCCTTCGTACACCTCTTTTCCGAACTCGGCATACCTGGAACAGTCCAAACCGGCGAGTTTCAATCAGACACCCTATTTTGGTACCGCAACGACCCGAGACTTGTACCCCGGCGACCGCGCGGACACCACGACTCCAACGCCGCGCGGCATGCTCCGATTCTATACCTAGTTTGAAAGATGTGTTCATGTGCGTAGATCGAGGCGGGCCACGCTACACATGCATGGTGTGGGCCCCACTTGCACAAATCCCTAGGTTGTCCCATCAATCAATCAATATCCCATCAATCAATCAACATCCCATCAATCAATCAACATCCCATCAATCCATCAAGCATCAATCAATCAAGTACATCTCTCTCTCCTCACAAGTCAACTTAAGCCATACCCAAGCAATCCAATCTCATAATTACCCCATCCATCATCATTCCCATTTCTAATACCACTTATATCCCAAGCTCCCTACAAACAAGTGCCATACGTAGCCATTTTTGGAAAGAGAGAGAAAGAGAGAGAAAGAGAAAGAGAGAGTAAGAAAAGGAAGAGATTAGTGAGTGAGATTGGAGGGTTAAGAGAGTTCTTGTGGACTTAGGTGACTAGAGGAGGAGATCTACCACATCGAGCCGTCCGATCGTCTATCCGGCCCAATCCAACCGTCCAATTTGAGTGAGTGCTAAGGGGGGCATAAACTCCCCTTTCTTCATTTTTTCCCTTTCATTTTTGGGCCCACAAGTGGGCCATGTTGTGAGACAGCGTGCCCCGCACGCTGCCACGACATGGACCACCTTGTGTGGCCCACCATGATGCTTTATTTTCATTTTTCCTATTCTTTGAAACATGAAGATCTTGATGAGGTATACTACAAGGATTATCTTGATCCAAAGCTAATTGGGCCCACCATGAGGTGGCCCAGCTGATGAATGGAGTGGATCCTACATGTGTGGACCCCACTGATCAAGGCACCACAAAACAAATAAAAAAAAAGAAGAAGAAAAAGAAAAGAAAAAAAAAAGATGGGAGGCCGCTGGACAGCCAGCGTCCAGAGGACGCTGCTGCCCAGCGCTGCCCCTTTGAGCACTGGACGTGGGTCCCCACTCGTGGGGCCCACCTTGATGCAGGTATTCGATCCACACCGTCCGTCTGTTTCTTCAGCCCATTTTAGGGCTGGACGCTAAAAATGAAGAAGATCCAGATCTCAGGTGGACCACACCATGGAAAACAGTGGAGGCAAGGACGTCCACTATTGAAACTTCCATGGCTCACTGTGATGTTTGGGGACCGAATCAGCTGCCCAATATTGGGCTTACTGGGCTCCCCACGAGTTGGGGGACCTGATGGACGGATTGGATCACACCAATGTGAGCCCCACTGGAAGTAACCCCAGAATTAAAAAAAAAAAAAAAAGAAAAGAAAAGAAAGAAAGAAGGCTGGACGCTGGACGCCCTCAGCGTCAGAGACGCTGGGACGGTCCAGCGTAGAGACGGACGGTGGCTGGGGTCCCCACTCGTGGGACCCACCTTGATGTTTGTGTTCCATCCACGCCGTCCACTTGTTTTTCCATATCATTTTAGGGCCAGGGCCCAAGGATGAGCCAGATCCAAATTTTAAGTGGACCGCACCACATGAAACAGTGGAAACCATGATTCCTACTGTCAGAAATCATTTGGCCCACCTTAGTGTTTCTGGACTGATTTATATACCCAATATTGGGCTTGTTAGGTCCCCCATAAGATGGGGAAACTGATGAACGTAGTGGATCAGTCCCATATGGGCCCCACATGATATAAGTGCAAAAAGAAAAAAAAAAGAAAGAAAGAAAGCAAGAGGCTGCGTCTCTGACGCTGGTAGTACCAGCGTCCAGGACGCTGGCTCGTGCCAGCTGGTGGGCCACTTGTGGGTCCCACCATGATGCATGTGCTGTATCCACACCGTCCATCCAGTTGGGGAGATCATTTTAGGGCATGACCCCAAGAATGAGTCAGATCCAAGTCTCGAGGGGGCCCCACCACAGAAAACAGTAGGGACAGTGGCCCTACCGTTAAAACTTTTTATGGCCCACCATGATGTTTATTTGAGATCCAACCTGTTCATAAGTTCACACATACATGGAGGAAGGGACAACAAAAATATCAGCTTGACCGGGTACTTCTGTGGGCCCCACTTGTTGAGATTGTAAATAAAAAAATAAAATAAAATAAAATAAAATAAAAAGAAAATGTGCCTGCTGGACAGACAGCGTCCAGGGGACGCTGCTGCCCAGCAGCGTGGTCTCTGGACGTCACTCCCATGAGCCCCACTCGTTGGGCCCACCTAGAATATATGTGTTGTACCTATCCCGTCCGTATGTTTTTCCAGCTCATTTTAGTGGGCCATGCCACGGGTCGACAGTGGGAATAATGATCTCTACCGTTGAAATCTTCCCAGCCCTACAGTGATGTTTAATTGTCACCCAACCTATCCATAAGTGGCTGGGCCTAAAATTTAAGCATATCCCAATAGCAAGTGGGCCATGCCAAGGGACAACAGTGGGAATAATAATCTCCACCATTGAAACCTTCCTAGACCCGCAATGATGTTTATTTGTCACCCAACCTATCCATAAGTGGCTGGGCCCAAAATTTAAGCATATCCTAATGTCAAGTGGACCATGCTGTAGTGGGGATAATGATTTCCAACATTGAAACCTTTCTAGGTTCTACAGTGATGTTTATTTGCCATCCAATCTGTTCATAAGATCACGTGGACATGGACGAAAGAGAAAACACAAATATCGGTTTTATTCGTGATGCCTATCTATTTTTCTATATTATTTTGGATACGGCCCCAAAAATGAGGCAAATTCAGATGTTAGATGGACCACACCCGTAGGGAATAGTGGTCATTGATGTCCACCATGGTTTCTTCTTGATATATATGTTTTATCCATGCCGTACACATATTTTGGCGGCCTATCTTGTATGTGCAGGCCCAAGTATAGGGCCGATGTGGTCTCAAGTGGGCTATGCCACGAAGACCTTTACATTTCCAATGGGACCCACAGTCCGGGTCCCACTCTCTTTAGATATATATTGGGCCTTTTAAGGCCAATGTTACATGATATGTTTGGTAACATGCTAGTATGATTAGCTTGATATGTCACACTGATAACATACTTAGTATAATGGATACCATGCTCATTCATATGCCCATACGCATCATTTGTATGCCTATTATGGATCATGATTAACCATAGCATATGCTAGTTGGCTTGTTATACTTAGGGGACCCGTGTGAGACAGGGTCGTCCCACATGATTGCGCAGTATGCGTAAGTTGGTGCATGATTTGGATTGTATGACTCATGCATTTCGCATTATGTATGTCACGATCACTTTCACACCCTAGCAGCATCAGGGTGGTGGCCACCATAGTCACATCATGGTTGGCAGTATTGGACACCGGAAACTTGTTCTAGTACGTGGGCGCTATGGATGTCCTTGGGTGAAAGTCCCTAAACCCTGTGGTACCAGTAGGATGCTCCAATGTCTAGACCGACTGGATTTGTGAGCGCATGAGGGCCAAATACCAGTAGGCCGCGTCTCCCACTGTGTCGGGGTCGGTTGGAAGGGGGTGTGACCTTACCCGCCCGGGTGCAGAGGGCTATATACTAGGTTGAGTTTGACCAGCTCGTGAATGGGTTCGCTATCGACGAGCCGGGTGAATTTTCTTATATGTCATTGACGAGGCGGATAGTGAGGTCTCTTCCACTCGCTTGGTTATGCGCGCGATGGGCGGCAACCAATGTCTGGAGTGTACTAGACCCCGGTGATGTCCCAGTTGTAAACCGTATGATATATGACAGTTGAGGATTGACATGCGCACATGGCATCATTAGCATATGACACTCGGCCATATAGGCCCATTGCATTGCATAGCCTCGAGATGGCTAATGACATTCATAGACTTGGTAGTGTAGCCTGCCATCATTTCCGCTTACTCTGATATCTGTATACCTGTCATATGCATTGCGCACACACCACACACTCTCTAAGCTTCATAGTAAGCTTATGCACGTTGTTTACGTGCAGGTCATACTATAGCACGACAGCAGTGAGACAGGGGCGCGCATTTGATTTTTCAGCTTTCAGTTATACCTTGTATTTTCTTTTTCTACAGCATTGTACTCAAAAGATTATCTTAGTGGATATGTGATGTGATGCTTTTTGGTTTCGTATACTTATGTTTATGCTCATCTATAAAAAAAATTTACCTTGAAAATCCTCCTTGTGGGATCCCAGGATCGGAACCTGGCGTATGGGAGCTAGGGGCCGAGAATGGGGTACTACGGAGGCTGTTGGCACCGGATTCGGCGGCCGGTAATTTAGTGAGCCCGGTCCCCGAGTTTGGGGCGTGACATCTGCTCTCATCCGAGGTGGCCAATTCACATATGACTGATTCTTGATCTCCATGAGTACTTTATCGAGAGTAGTGCTCAAAGGGGCATAATTCTGACACCTCTCCCCAAAGTGACGCTTCCTGGGAGATCTATCTCATTGATCTTCCTTTTCCTTCTTTTTGTCTGAAGGTGAGGCATCCTTGGTCTTCATTTTCTTGTCGTCAGGTCCTCTCTTGGACTCTCGCCGCGCCCTTGCAACTTCTTTGGCATTAATGTACTTTTGAGCTTAAGCCTAGAACTCGAACTCTGTCATAGTCTTTGGGGAAGTCTTGTCGAGGGCTAATATAAAGTCATTATTCTTGACCCCCGCAAGGAGGGAGACAAAGCGTATCTCATTTGTGTAGCCTTCAGTCTGTACGAATTCAGATGTGAAGCGGACCATATATTCCTTCAGAGATTCATCCGATCGTTGTGTAATCATACCTAGTGGGCCGTCGACTTCTTTGTCTTCCTGCTCCCTATAAATTGTGAAATGAAGAATGTGCACAATTGGGAGAAGGATCCAATCGAATGTGGCTTGAGGCTCCTAAACCACATTCTGGCTGTGTCTTTAAGGGTGAGGGAGAATGCACGGCACATGATTTCTGCGCTATAACACTCAAGCTTTACAAGGGGCTTATAGGTCTCGATGTGCTCAACTGGATCCCCAAATCCGATGTAAAGAGTGATGTTAGGCATCCAGAACTTTTTAGAGGCAGTGCCTCCATAATTTATTCAATGAATGGTGGCTCTACTCGCTCGTCCATGTCCTGTATCGTGGCAGGCATGTTGAATTGATATCTTTGTTCCATGCTGGTGAACTTGTCCACGAGCTTCTTAAGGCCTTGTTCACATGCCTCAGAATGACTAGTGCTGGAAACTTCGACTAGTTCTTTACGTCGGTGACATCTTGAATTGAGCATACGGCACAAGTCTTCTAAAGGAAGAATCTCTGCCTGTTGAATTAGGACTGGCATGGCTGATCCGGCTCGACTTTTTGCAGGATTATTCTGCCCATGGTGCTCCTAGGGAGAAAATGCTGTCGTGAGTGTACGAAGGCGGCGAGTTCAGCAAGTTGCACTCCCGCAATCAGGATACCAGGTTGTGTGGAAATGGTTGATGCAATCTGTTGCTCAAACAGGTTGGTCAAGTGGACCATGCCATCCTAGAGTGTCTTCATAGCCTCCTCCATCTGGCACATCTCAGTGGCGTTATCAACGAGAGCTGGAGCTTGCGGAGGAGGCAGTGGCAGCGGTTGTGCTTGTTCTTCACTGGTATCGTGGACATTGGCGGTGGGAGTCTCCGATTGAGGATCTTGCCATTTTGAAGTGGATGGGGCATTGTTATGCTTGAGCGACATTAGAGAAAAGAGAAGAAACTGCGGAAGAGAAAGACGAAAGGAGCAAGTGATCGAAGGATCGACCAATCAGTTAATGAGAATGATTAAATCATTCTCATAGACGACGCCAATGTGTTGACGCTAAAAAATGGTCAACAGATAAAGGAGACGGATCAATGGGAGATCTTCATCGTTTGTTGGTTGCCATAAGATGGACGATCCTGATTGATGGGCCTACAACCGCAAGGAAGGATGAGGGGGTGTCGGTCGCGCCGGCCATGGACCCTTCGATGCTAAAGTCAGTACGAGTACTAATTTAGAGATAATCGATGTTGATTATGTGATTGCGTATCTTGAAGAGAGGCGGAGGGCCAATTTTATAGCTGATAATCTAAGTGGAAGGTCCGTAGATCTCGGAATACAGGTGTGATATGCGGATTACTTGGGATAATCCTTATCACATACGAATCCCAAAGATCCCAGCCTTTATCTTCGCAAGATGGTTGCGAGGAGTAGTGCTCGGTATTTGAAGACATCTGAGGTGGAGTGCTCGAATATTGCCTGACGCCTAGTGTCATCAATCTAAGTTGCTCGGATAGAGTGGTTGTCCTGTGATAGGTGTTAGCATTGAAGGCTGAGATCTGACTGAAGCTTAAGGAATCCCAAGCCGAAGACATCTAGTGTCAACAAGGTTGGCGTTTGCTCTTCTGTGGTGTCTGATCCAACACTCATCATCTGAGACTAAACTTACCGGGTCAGATCCAATTCCACTGTTTGAGGCTGAGGCAACCTCCTCACCCCTTTGCCTGTTATCCGAGGCCGAGGCCCAATACTCTAGACCGTTACCATACCTATAGATGAGTATGGAGGCTGCTCGCTTTTACAAGCTTTGATCCTTACTGCAGGTGGCATTAAGTAGGCCACATATCGCGAGTTGTGCATCTTCCACATCATGATCTGGGACAGGCTCGGATTTTACCCATAACACCTACCACCCACTCATTTCATTATAAAATAGCTATGATGGTAGTCGAATGATAAGTATCATTATACTGATTAATGAGGTAGGTTTTTTAAAACTTAAAATATATATATATATATATATATATATATATATATATATATATATATATATATATATATATATATACACACTGAAATGAAAATTCCATATTAATTAGGTAGTCTTCTATAAATTCCATTTTAAGCAAGCAGATAAGGGGATTTTATATAATAAAAAACTACTTACTTGATATGGTTTTTACAATCTGATCCCTTTTTCAAAAAGGTATTCCAACCTACCTTGTTGGAGTACCTTCCCTTAGATTAGAAGTTCGGGTTTGCAGGGCAAAAAGGGTCGTTGCTGATGCTAATGTTAAATCCATCATCAACCACTAGGTGTGTCACCCCAAGTTATATCCAGGGCCCACAAATCAATCCCATCTAGAATTCAAGTGGACCGCATGATTGGAAATAGTTTACCGGGCAACATTCGACTTCCAAACTATTTTCCTTAGTGAGGCCCACTTGAATTACAGTGTGGCATGAAATTTGGGACTTAGGCCCCCAATTTTGGTGTGATATCTACTGGTTGGTGTGGATTTCATATAATCATTATAGTGGGCTATCTAAAAATCAAGGGCAAATGTCTATTTGCTAACTGTTTCCTTTGATGTGGTCCACCTAAATCAAAGGTCAACCAAATATTTTGGCCCTAAACTAATTTGTGATTCCACATCTAATGGTTGGAGTGGATCTCACATACCCATCATGGTGGGCCCATAAAAAGTCACGGGTGTCCTTCGTGAAATATTCCTCTTAAATATATCAGCCAAATGTCTTCTTCCTTTTTCATTTGGGGCGGGATGTCGATCTACCCT
Source organism: Liriodendron chinense (assembly GCA_003013855.2). NCBI lineage: Eukaryota > Viridiplantae > Streptophyta > Magnoliopsida > Magnoliales > Magnoliaceae > Liriodendron > Liriodendron chinense. Next base: position 211,902 of record ML058501.1, on the reverse strand, counting down.
TAATTTATTTTTATTTTTTTCTTTTTGAACAGTGAAATTGTATTCAGTTAGACATGCAACGCACCCACCCAATTAGTTCTGCAACACACCCACACAGTCAATCACACAAAGCACCCATGGTGCTGTTAGCATGTCTTGAACCTGAGACCTGAAGCCAAAGAGGCCAGGGCGTCACCCAGCCAGGATAACAGCTAAGGGACATCTCCCCTTAACTTTCTACGGGCCCCACATTGATATTATGGGAAACGACCGTTAGATGTTTAATCTCATGTTAGGATAAGGACCAAAAGGTTAGGTTGACCTATGATTGGGATGGCAATAGAAAAGGGAACAGTTGGGATAAAGAGGTGCACCCTTGATTTTTTATCGGGCCTACCATGATGATTGTGTAAAATCCAATCTAACCATTAAAAGCCATACCAAAATTAGGCCGGATCTCTACCATAATGATTGTGTAAAATCCAATCCAACCATCAAATGCCATACCAAAATTAGGCCCGATCTCTACCATAATGATTGTGTAAAATCCAATCCAACCATTAAATGCCATACCAAAATTAGGCCCGATCTCAAACATCGTTTGTGATTCATGTGATCCACAACAACAGAAAAAGTTTGAAAAAGTTTGGGGGTAAGCATTACCTTGGAAATGGTAAGTCTTACCTTGCATATTGTTTCCAATCACATGGTCTACTCAAATAACAGATGGAGCTGATTGTTGGGCCTTTGGCCAACTATGGGATAACACATGTAGTGGTACGGGTGGATTTCACATAAACATCATAGTGGGGCCAATTCTGCCTGTCCTTTTGCTAACAATGCTCCAACCCAACTTCCATTAATAAATAGGTACCAGAATATAATTTTATATTAATTAAGTAGGTTTTTTTTGTAAAATTTTCTATCATTTGCATGTACGTACATATACCTTAGAAAGTCGAGTTTGATTAGGGTCCTGATGAATCTTGTTTGCAGAAGTGGGGTCCATGTTTCAGTTATCCAGGCGGTTGATATGATGGAATATAGTATGCCGAAATCTTGACAATATTGGATGATTCTGTCCATCCCATCTATGACCGGATCTTCAAACCATTGTTTTATGTCTTCCTCCTAAATATTCAACGCTACTGATCCAAGGATTAGAATCATATGACTTTGGTGAATTTTTAGGCATCGCCATTCGGTCATGGATTCTTTTTTTCTTTTTTTTTTCTAGAATCTGCTGTATATATTTAAAACAGAAAAGAGCTATACAACCTGCAGGCATTCGGGCTGGCCACCTGAAAATTCAGTAGGGATCACATTAAAAGGATTGCATTGATGACTCTCACAGGACGACTTCCTGAAAATTCAATGAGGGATTTTTTTTTTTTTTTTTTTTTTTTTTTTGCAGAATCCAGTTTTGAATGGCGTGGAGATTCCCACCTTCCATGAATGGATGGAAATGGATGGAGGAGATCCGTTGGCGCACCATCTCTCCTGCCACTGCTGCGTATAGCTAATGCCGCATTGGACGGTCCGATCCACATGTTGAGCCGTGCATCAGCTAATCTTTAAGGCAATAAATGGGGCTGATTCTGTGAGATGTGCCGCATCTTAAATGTCATCCATTAGCTGATCCCAGCCATTTAGTTAGCCCTTTGCAAATAAGTGGTGTAAAGAGTTCACATTTAGGGATGGATGAGACCACCTGCTACGGAATATATTGGACTATCCACCATGTATGATCAAGGCCCATCAGATCAATGCTTTGTACTTTTAAAACATGGCCCCTTAATCAGTAACCTTGCAGTTTTCAATTGATAATAATGGTAAAAATGCTTAAATAGGATCATGGATTAGTGTTGTTGTACCCTATTTTTGACAGGTGTGAGGGAATCAATCATATGAGTACACACGTGTGGTTGCATAGCTTTATGAAGTGGAGAAGTAAAGGAAGTAGTCAGAGTTACAATCAATTTTGTGGTGATCCAGCTGGCATTTTGGGATGATGCCACGACACCATAGCAGACAAACGGGCGTGGACAAGTCACTAAGTCAGTTACAAGAGGTGGTAATGAAAAGAAAAGCCCAGGAGATCAATCAGCCGAGAGAATTAAGTAGTTACGTAATTAGTAATTACGTAAATCAAATAAAATATCTCAATTTATCATGTTTTCCTATTATCTTGTTATTTGCGTTTCTTAGCATAATCTATCTTTATTTTTCTTAGTAAAGACTTTCTCTAGTTTAAATTTTGGAATTACATTCCATAGTAGAAAATCTAGAGCTAGAATTCGGTAAGTAGTAGTAGTAGTTATAACGAAAGTCTACACCCATACCTTGGACTTAGCTCAATAATGTATTCAGTCTCGAATGGTGAACTACAGTCTGTTCAAAGTGGCCGATTGTAAGTCTTCCCTTTTGCTATTTGATTTATGTTATTTTAATCCATATCGAAAAGTCCTTTTACGAGAAGCAAGAGTTTAACCCATCTTTGGAGGACGAACCCTACCCTCAAGTATCACCTAATTTTCCTTTAAACAACCCAGTGAATGGTTAAATAGGAAACTAATCTACATAGATTATATATATATATATATATATATATAAAGATTTCATTGAAGAAGCAACTAAAACAACCACAAATGGGCGGGCTTCCCAAAAACCTGGCAGCCACACCTATCATAAACTCAAATCTACACACAAAACCTGATCCCCCCTCTAAGCCAATTGAAGCCCTTGCCAACTGGATCCCACACCTATACAGACAAGGGAGATGAGGCCCCTGATTTGCTTAGGGAGGTTTGCTCTGTATAGTCATCTCCCAAGAGCTAATTTTTTTTTTCTACATTTGGGCGGTCGAGGTACCAAAAAAAAAAAAAAAAAAAAAACCACCAACCCCTATAATATACCACAACTGAAGCAAGGAAACACCAAAACAGAGAGAGCGCAACCATGCGAACTTCAATCCTCCCTAACACAACCTAGACCCATACAGTCAAGAAGAAGGATTCCACTGACTGATCTAAGAAGCTCACTAATGTTTTGAAATGCCCTCCTACATTGAGTCTCGCTCCCCAACTGGGCCAAACCATCGACAACTCCGTTAACCTCTCTAGGAGCATAAGAGATGTCCACTTCCACCCTTTTCGAGAGGTAGGCAACCTGGGTCCACCAATACCACAAACATCAATTGGTTGGAATGCTCTTATTCAAGAAATTCACCACCGATTGGGAGTCACTCTCAACAACTACTTTAGAGAAACCTCGATCCATGTAAACCGAAATGCCTTCCACTCTCGCCTTGCTCTCTACCCTGACATTGGTTCCCAGCCCATAGTCGGTAGAGAAAGCAAATAAGAAGTTCCCGCTCCTTCCTCTACAAATACCACCACCACCCGAGGCTCCCAAGTTTCCCCGGGCTGACCCATCTACATTAATTTTAACCCAACCTTCCGGGGGCCTCTCCCATTTAAGGATGGAAACGGATTTAAACCTTGGAGGCCCCTCCTCAATCCCCAACACCTGAAGAGCCATTTGACCTAAGAGATGATTAGCTTTGGTGGAAGGAAGGCAATGGCTAAGAGACTTAATCCACCACTTGATTCTAGAAATAATCCTCTCCACACTACCAAAGTGATTGTCAAAACGACGACCATTCCTCTCTAACCAGATTTCCCAGAAATATATGCTAGTAAGCATCCCCTTCAATGTGAAGAGACAGTCATTAGACGAGGCCTCTCTCCACCAAAGAATTGCCCTCCCCAACGCAGGTTGGCCTTCAATGAAGGCAATATAACAAACATTGCTGAAAAAAGTCCATACCTTTGTTGCAACATCCCCTGCATGCAATTAGAGCCGCACACGAGCCAAGCTAGCTCGAAAAGCTCGCTCGGCTTGGCTCATTTAAGGTCGGCTTGAGTTGGCTCGTAGGCCAGTTCAATCAATCTTAAGCTCATTTTTTAAAGCTCGTTCAAAAACAAGCCAAGCTCAAGCATTAGTAAGCTTGGCTCGGCTTGGCTCGGCTTGGCTCGAAGCTCGACACTCAAATAAAGTTCAACTCGGCTTGAGTTCGATATTGTTTTTAATATATATATTAAAAAAATAATCCTAAGACCCCACCCAACCTTTTTCTTTTCTTTTTATTTTCACTCCTACCTGATCCCACACAGCCCGCCGTGCCCTTGCCCAGCTACCCCTCTCCCCCTTTTCCTCTCTCCATTTTTTTCAAATCTCTCTCTCTCTCTCTCTCTCCTCTCTCTCTCTCTCTCTCTCTCTCTCTCTCTCTCTCTCGTTTCTCTGTTCCGACTTCCTCCTCGCACCACACCCGGCATTGCCGCATCGAATGCCCGACAGCGAATGTCAGACCACACCGCACCTTCAAGCCTACCTCAACGAGCATCCACCACTACCTAGTAGGCTTTCTGTTTTTTTTTTTTTTTCCTTATTTGTGATTTATTTTGTTTGAATTAGAAAATACCCTAATTTTTTAGGGTTTTAGGTTGGAAGATTGGGATCGGGTCAGCAGGTTGGGTCAGACGGGGTCAATGAGTTGGGTCGAGCAGGTCAGTGGGTCAGGTAGGGTTTGGTTGGGTCAGTGGGTTGGGTCAGTGGGGGTTATTGGGCTGAGTCAAGTGAGTGGGTTGGGTGAGTGGGGGTTATTGGATTGTAGTTATACACTCCAAAAAAAAAAAACATTCGGCTTGGCTCGAACAAAGCTTGATCGACTCGACCAGCTAGCAAAACTCGAGCGGCTGTTTTGAGCTCAATGCTCAAGCTAAGCCAAGCTCAAGTTCAATGGGCTACTGATCAAGCCAAGCTCAAGCTTTGTCAAGCTCGGCTCGTGTGTAGCTCTACCTGCAGTAAACAGGTGGTTAATGTCTTCAAACCTTGGTTGTCCAGTTAGAAGGATCACTTGTTATGGGGTATCTCCCTACTCTGGCGCGTGAGGTCATCATTGTTTGGTTGGAATTGAGCCGTAAAATCGGCTCTAGCATGACCGCACACATCTCACACGTGTGACTGAAGAATAGGGAGCACCAAGTGTATTACAAGGAGTTTTGCCACGCCCACATGCGTGACCCACGTCATGTAGGCGCCACACGGGTGCCTGCATGACGCATTGGTGCTGTATCTAATCCATTCATTGGAGGGATACCCATATGTTGATGCTCTTTCCAAAGAATCAATTTTGTCCACTTGTCAAGTGGGCCACGGCTTACTAAACAAATGTACGGCTGAGAAAACTCGACTGAAGTTTTCTTGGCCGTTGAACTGTTTCTAACGTTGTCGATCACCTGCCAAATAGGCCGGAACATCTACAAGGTCATACCTACCTGACAGACGGCTTGACTATTGCGCATCTTAGCCACATGACCTACCTTGTACACGCACGTGGCTTAGCTGAGCTCAATGTGGTGAAGGTTGTGGATCATGGAATTGCGGACTACTTGCTCAAGCGGGTTACACACAGATATGCTGGGCCCATGGTTCTGGTGAACCATACTATTCATGTTGTGGGCAGATCGTTAATGGACCGTAGCCTGCCACGTTTGGAAGATCTTAGCTATCCAATGTGGGGCCTTTTTTCAGTTGAAGTAGACCATCGCTGCATTTCTTTTCTTAATCTTCTTGTTGCAGGCTACCAATTGGATTAGGATTGTGCAAATGAGGAGATTTTTACGTCAAGCTCCTTGCCAGGTGGGGCTGAATCAGATCATCAGTCCGGATCACCCAGCCATTGGGCCCACTTCTACAAACAGAGGATGCGAGGATACTATACATACCCCCTACTCAGTAGAAAATGAAGAAGCGATTACCGCACCCGTGCGAACGTCATGAAGTGGTGTGTGATCTGGACTTTCAGGGCAGCCACTCATATAGTGGTGCACACTGTGGGAAATTTCTTTTACCATTCTTCTGATGCAGGACCACCTGAACAATGGTCCCATTTAACATGTTTACGGTGGCCCCACGTGATGAACGGACCTGATCACCGAATACCAGCCAATCACAATTTAGTCCAACGCACTGGTCTGATACGCGCTACGATTTCCTACGCGAGGAAGACGAATAACAAGATACCCTCCTATCTTTGAACGAAGTCCATGCGTTTTCAATTCTGACAAATGGGACCCTTAGTTTGTAATCCAGACCATTCATCTGTTTAGACTTATCATTTTAGTTGCATGTTGTATTAGTGTATCAGATTAGAAGATCCCAACTATCAATGTTAAGACCTGTTTTATTTGAACGTGGGCGATTAATGTTGTATTTTTCATTGTTTACAATCCATCTGTGGGCCAGGAAGGGAAACATTGGGATTGTCCTGTGGAGGACTGCTCCAATCACTGTGGAATGGTCTGGATTAACCAATGAACCCCACTTGTAAGAATTAGGGGTGCACATGGAACCGGTAAACCTGACCGTTCTGATTCTAGTTCCAAAAATCAAAGAATTGGTTAGTTCCGCTCGGTTCTTGGTTTAGAGTTTTGTAGAACTAAACCAGACCTAGAACCGAACTCTGGAACGAACCTTGGAATCGAACTGTGCGTGTTCAACCTTCACTGTTTCATGTCGAGTGTCCACTTAAAATTTGGATGTACCTGATTTTTTTAATATGGCTCACCTAAACATTGCCTAGCAATGAGGATAGACGGTGTAGATCTAACAAACACATTACGTTACATCAAGGAATCTGATGTAATTGGGCTGGATTATAAAAGGTCCGAAACCGTGGAACCGAACTGAAATCGAACTGGTTTTTACTGTCTGGTTCTGGTACGATTCTAGGGTTCTAACGGTCCAGCCCCAGTTCCAAATTTTCTGGAACTATTGGAACGATTCGGTTCTGGTTTCACCTCATAACTTGGACCGAACCGTACCGTGTGCACCCTTAGTCAGAATGACAAAGCCGTGTAGACGGTCCAAGATTCAGGCCATGTATCATATCGTTTGGCAATCCACGCAAGGAAAATTTTTAAATAGTCTAAATCTGAGATTCCAAGCAAGACGTTCTAGGTTTTGATCACCATTTTGTGGTGACAGTGGCTCATTCGCTGTACACGTGGCATATTGCATGGCAATCTAAACCATCTATACTGCTGGCCCTCTTGTGAAAGGAGCATAGGCCAAAAATTGCAATTACTAAATTAGAGTACTGACTTATTAACTTTGAGCCGTCCATTATAAGATCTTACAGTAATAATTTTCAGCACACAGTCCATTCAAGCGGACCCACAATAGATGCTATGCAGTCTCGTTCATTCCGACCCGCTTGAGCCTAGGATCTGCCTCATTTTTGGGCTTATATATGGTCCGGCGACACCGATGCACAGCGTGGATCAAACTCATACATCAGGGTGGGCCCCACAGAACTTTGACTGGACTGAGTCCGTCCGTCCAGGCATGGGGCAGCCGCGTCCCCTATCAAAACCCTTGCTTCTTTAACGCTTTTGGTAGCAATTTGAGATGTTTTCTAGGACAGCCAGTTGCTTGTGTCCCTACCCACATGAAGTTCCTGTGGTGGAAGCTAAGTGGGGCCACCGTGATGTCAGTGATAATCCATCCATGTTTTTCAGCTCGTGTCAGTACACAATCCCAAAAACAAACAGATTCAAACTCTAAAGTGGACCATACACTTGTAACACCCCAGAGTTTCTGCCCCCAAGTACTGAGCCCACATGGCCGCGGAGGCTTGGAGAGTTACTATGTGTGAGTGGTACACATGGATGAATTCCCACGTATCAACTGGTCAAATCCACCCTTTCACACATCAATAAAAATCAGAGTCACGCGCAGCAGCAAGGTGATCATCAAGAGATGATAGAGATAACTCTGGCATGCTATGGCCTGCTAGGCCCGGTCTAAAACATGGTGTTAAAAAATATACAGTAACCCCATTAGGGTGTGTACAACCCAAGTGTCTTAAAAATCAAAAGCAACTACAACTATCAGGATGCTAGCTGTTATTGGTTAAGCTCATAGAGTTCGGTCACACTCTCTGCAAGCTCTACGTCTCCCAACTTCTCATTGGACTCCACAAGGATACTCTTAATATGGCTTGCATCCTAATTAGCTATGGTCGAATCATTTGTATATGTTAATTGGAAAGCGCTAGCCCCCAACATAGTGAAGATACACTCACAAAATTTTCCCACAAAATAATGGCAATTAGGAGTTTGCTACAAATACATAAAACATGTTATAATCGGCAAGTAATACTAAGCGTACGACACTCATCATATAACCGCAGCATGTTGTACTAAGAATGCTACCCTGGTCATGTTATGCTAATTAGCATGTTATACTATTCATGTTCTACTATATATGTTATGCTAATCATGTTATACTAAGCATGTTATAGTCTTTTAATTGTTTAGATGCATGGAATGCAATTAGATTGGGGGACATACATCCAGCTGAAAAGGGCACCCATAGTAGATTAATCAGTTGATAAAATACACTCTGGTACATCCATACTGGCTAGCCACCCAGTAAAGTCCATGTAGAAACGACACATATAGTAAACGGATAAGTCACTTGGTAAAATACGCTCTTGTACACCTATAGTAAATTGATCAACCACCCGATAAAATCCATGCAAAACGACACCCATAGTGAACGACAGCGCGTGCTAATAATTTAGAGTCACCTGATAAAATACTCTCAGGTTACACCCATAGTAATTTAGGAAACCCCATGTCTTACGCCGTCCACCCAGTAAAATTCGCATGTCATGAATGCATGATTAGCCCTATCATTATTAGCCTAGTTTACACACGTCCATTACATAAGTAGTATGATTCATAGCCAATATGTCACAACTGCCCATCTTTCTCCCGACAAGGAAGTTCATACCAAAGCATAAAAAGGAGGAATCCCCAAGAAAATGCCACGGGTCCACACCTCTAATCCAGATCCACCTTAAATTCTGAAAATTCGACAAGGGCAGGCGACAAGTCCAGGTATGCTTCGGATAGCTCTTTACCTTACATGTTCTAATTTCGATTGCCAACTAAGCATATCATATCCATAGGGTAAAAGAGAAATTGGTTATAACCACCCAAACTAATGGAATCAAAACTAATCATAACTTGAGTCATGATTCAAATAGATTAGTCATTACTAAAATGCCACGGCAAATTCTTAAGGGTAGATCTTCACCTTTCCAAGTTAGGGTCTTTGGGGAATCATGCGCTCCGACGAATATAATTTGGAAAAACTCTTCTACCTACAATTAATTCCATGTTAATTATGTCATGCCTTGAAATTTAATACCCGAGTTGGCTAGGCCCAAACCTGAATTCCAGGACTGAGTTATATTTAAACAAAATGCATCGCAAACCACATTATTTTCATTCATTTTCAAGGTAATCGAAGACAAACTAAAGGGGAATAAACTGAAGTATTCTCTTTTTTTTTTCTTTTTTTAAGGAAGAGAGATTTTATCCAAGATAGGAACAGCTACAACATTTTAGTGTGCACCTCAAAAAAACAACAACAACACCTATCATATACCCAACTAAAGTATTCTCATTAATGTACTATTACATCATGAAACTTTATTACATTAAATTCTGAATCAAACTAACTAAAAGATCAAGATACATTGGAGTTTAAACTAATTCTAAAACACAAAAAGGAATATCTTAAAAAATTGTCCAATTTACTCTTCATTATCAAATCCTACAAAACAATTTAAGGGGGTGTGATTGTGACGGCTCCTAGGGTCACATTATTCCTACACTTAGAAATGCTATGTTAACAAGAAGTATATCTCAATGAAATAAGCAAGAACAATTACAAATAAAATAAATTAGGACAGATCGAGTTGTAGTGCGTAGTCTCACGTTAGTCCCATAACTAATGTGTGAAGGGATTCCAGGATAATAGATTTTTTATCTCGAATAGGCACATACCTATTGGGGATCATGGCCTATGAATGTATACACCCAAACTATATTTACACAACTACAATCCCTAAAAGAAATAAATTTGCGCCAACATTTCCATTGTAACAATTGTATTTACAGTAGCGTATTAAACTAAAGTAAAATAATTCTTCATAATCTTTTAGGAGTAATACAAGGCAGAACACCTGTACCGATCTTTCAGGAAATAACCCAAGGTAGAGCACCTATAACAATCTTTTAGGGAAAACCCAGGGCAAAGAACCTACACAATCTTTTAGGGAAACCCCATGACAGAGCACCCACACGATCTTTTAGTAAAAACCCAAGGCAAAGCACCCACGTGATCTTTTAAGAAAAACCTAAGGCAGAGCACCCACGTGATCTTTTAGGAAAAAATTCAGAAGCATGTAAAGAGATGCTTTGGATGAAGAGGTTCCTACAGGAACTCAACCTGAAGCAGGAGGAGTACGTGGTCTATTGTGATAGCCAAAGTGCTATACACTTGAGCAAGAATCCAAGTCAGCATTCCAAGTCGAAGCACATAGAGATTCAGTATCACTGGATCAGGGATGCTTTGGAATAGAAGGTGTTACAGCTTGAGAAGGTCCATATGGACGATAACGGGTCAGACATGATGACCAAGGCTTTGCTCAAGGGCAAGTTTGAGGTTTGTAGAAACCTGACTGGCTTGCAGAAGGCGAATTTCTCCTGAGTCGAAAAGGGGGAGATTTGATGGGGTTTTCCTCCTCAAAGCCAGAGGAGAGAAATGAAACTTGGTGAGGTTGGGCGCCCGGACCATATTCTGGTCGGGCGATCGAAATTCCACCAGATGAAGCAGTTTTACTGCTAGACTGTTTTTCAATAGTTGGGCACCCGACGGGTTAAGTGACCGGGCGCCTAATATTCGAGATTTTTCCTCTGAAGCTGCTGGACAGTTTTTGGGTTGGGCGAGCGCCCGACGGTCTGGTGACCGAGCGCCCAACCCTGCGCGGACTGCTTATACGCAGTTTTCTATTTGGGTTCTAATTCCTTCAGTTTCCTACTTAGGGGGTTTCAAAATCGGAATTAGGGTATCTCATTAAGGTATTTTCACGTCCAAGGTGAGAAAGAGAGAAAAAGAGGAAGAGAGAAAGAGAAGAGAAGAGGAGAGAGAGAGAGAGAGAGAGAGAGAGAGAGAGGGAGGAAGCTTGTAAAAGGGAGACGTTGCTTGAAGAGGAGTTCTTTTGTGCAACCATCGTCTCAGCGCTTCTACGTCCTCGTGATCGATGAGATCCTTCTACTTTCATTGTTCTGTTGTTGTTTATCCATCCCTGCGTGGGTAAAGAAGGTTTGATCCAAGCGGTGTGTGCTTGTGATCGGTTGTAACAGTTCTCTAAGATAGTGAATTGTTGATCTGGACTAGGTCCTGTGGTTTTTACCTCTTTGAGGGTTTTCCACGTAAAAACCTCTTGTGTCGTGAGATTGTTGATTTGCTTTTGATTATTGCATTATCATATTAAATAATTCTAGTATATTGGGGGGGGGGGGGTCCACAAGTAGAACTGCAGATCTCATTTTTCCGAGCTTAGGAAGATTTGATCCTTTCCTTTGGTGAGCTTTACTAAGTAATGTTGAGGTCTGAATTTTAGGTTGGATGGATCATGTGGTGAGTGAGAGTGATGTCTATGTATATCCATACCATTCACCCTTTGTGCCAGCTGCATGGCTTTATAGGGGAGTAGATTAGGTCAAACCCAAACTCACCCAAGATAGCACAGCCTTACTGTGGGGCCCACTTTATGTATGTATTCTCTATCCATGCCATCGATCCATCAATTTTTTTTTCATATCATTTTAGAGCATTATTCCAAAAATGAAGTAGAACCAATTATCGGGTGGACTATACCATTGGAAATAGTGGTGATTGAACACACTACTATATTAAAAAAAAAAAAAACAAACACCTTAGGGTGCACCTTAACGTTACACTAGCGTTTATTTGCCATCCAATCTGTTGTTAAGGTCACATAAGCCTAGATGAAGAGAGGAAACAAATATCAGCTTGATCATGCCCTAAACAACTATGGTCCACCTGGTGATTGGATCTGATTCATTTTTGGGATAATGCCCTAAAATGATCTAGAAAGAGGGATGGAAGGCATGAATATGGAAAACATAGATCAAGGCGGCCTCATGGTAAGGGCCACACTTTCTTGGGTAAGTCCAGGGTCTCACCTAATCCACTCCACTTTCTCCGCTGCTATGATATTTACAAAAGGGATCGATTTGCATGATTCATCACTTGTAGTCTTTGCATTGCCCCTCTTTTCTAGTGCATGCAATGTGAAAAGAGGCCAAATTTCATTCGTACTAAAGGCATGCTATGTGGAAAGAGACCATAGGAGTGGAAAGACAGCCAAAGGAACGAGGACAAGCGAGTCATACACGTCAAACGTGTCTATAGGGGTGAACGAGGGCAAGCGAGTCATACACGTCAGACGTGTCTATAGGGGTGACCCGGATAGTAACCTTAGGTGGCAGGATTTGATTGTGGCACGTGTTTAGAGATGGGAACAAAGAAAAGCATTTTTAAAAGTTTTTCTGGCTGGATTCGTACTCAATATCAGGCCTTATCTTTGATGTCAACACATGGCCAATCAAATCCCACCTGGCCAAGTCACCAGCCGGGTCACCAAGCAATCAACATCTGCCTGACTTCTGCTAAACGTATGCATGGGTCCTCAAAAGTCAACAATGACGTAAGGACATGGGTCCTCGATGTGATAGAAGGACCGTTGTTTTTCTATAGTCACTATTTTGGGCGCGGTTTGGGGGATCCCGTGATCCACTGAGGTCGGTGGATCCCCAACTGTAGGACCACTGCAATGTATGTACCTTACATCTACACCGCTCCATGCATTTTGAAAACTCATTTTAGGGCATTATTCCAAAAATAAAGCTGATCCAAATCTTAGGTGGACCATATCACATGAAATAGTAGCGATTGAATCCCCACCATTAAAAACTTCATGGGGGCCACTGGAATGTTTATTTTCTATCCAACTTGTTAAAAATGTAATAAGACATGGATGAAAATACCAAACAAATATTAGCTTGACCCAAAACTTTTGTAACCCACAAGAAGCTTTTAATAGATGAGTACCACTGTTTACTGTATTACGGTCCACCTGAGATTTGGATCTTCTTTATTTTTTTAATCATGCTCTAAAATGAGTGTTCAAAATGAATGGACGGTGTGGATGTAATACACACACATCACATAGTGGATGGTACGGTAAGAGATCCACCCACCTCCGTGGATCCAGATCCGGGGATCCAGCAAAGCCGCGCCCCACTATTTTAACTACTTTTAACACTAGCCTAACTTAGCATGTACTTACTGGCTTATTATTATATTTTTTTACACAATTGAAATTCTTTTGCTCCCAGCAACAACAAGATGGTGGTGGGTAATTTTGTGATTTTGATCCATCAATTTAGCATTCCCTCTCTTGATTTCATGTTGAAAATTCTAGCCTAATTATTGTCATCATAGAGAATTAAAAATTATTTTTTGTTTGCTACATCCGTCACTATACATTTGCATAATAACTTAAAAATTGTAGAAGTGACGTACAAGTAATTCAAGTTAAATAGTTTAAATTACGTGTCACAAAATATCACGCCTTCTTTGATTTTCTCACAAATGTGGTTGATGGACATTTATTGGACTAATATGATGATATATTGGATTTTCGTAGCTAAGGTGTTTGATGAAATGCTTAAGTGAGATAAACTGCCATTGTTATGATGCATTCCTTGATTTATCGCATTATGGATGTGTATGTATGCGAACATGACGATATTACGATGCATAGTGGCTTCTTAAATATTTTTCTTTCTAAGTTTAAGAATATATGAAATGTAAGTACGTTCATGATGAAATGTGATATAGGATATCCGGCCTAATCCTCTAAGGAGGATAGCCCGAATATGATGGCTACCCAAGACATATCTGGTTGGTTGGGGGAAAATGGATGGTCGGTCATAGTTAAACTACGAGGGTCGCTTGCGACCATGCCGGTTTAGACGGAGACTCTTGTATCAATCGGAACCGTCTAATGCATGACATTGTGGTTGAATGATGATTATGGTAACGCAGTCCCCTAAATACGGAGTACCGAATCCCAAGGAAGTGATGAGTCCAATGGTAATCATAAGTGCGATGCGATCTCGACAAGCCACTTGGGACACCGTGTTCGAGTCATCGGCCTACACTGGGGTGATTCGCCTTCTCGTAGTGCCCGTGGAGCGATTTAGAGGGCAGCCAACCCTATCAGTATGACCGAGACGGTTGACGTGCCTCTATGTATATTGGGATGATGGGAACCATATCACTAGTGTGGAGGGAATAGGGAATCGCGAGCTACTGACGATGATTGGCGTTGCACCATTTAGAGCTAGATGGTCCATGTTAGGACTAGTGATTGGACAATGGTACCCTGACTTCACCAATATGCTAGCTGAGAATAAACCTAATAAAACTAAAGCTAAGCATGCATACATGTCATGGATCCCCTAAGCAATTGTCTTACTCTTAAAGGTCAGGATGCCGAAGGATGATCCAATCATCTGCATTTGAAGGTTCTAGGGGTGCCTGGTTGCTTGATGTGGAGTTAGTGCTACCTCGTGTTCCTCATGTGATATCTGGATCATGCATTGTGTGTGAATCCATATCATTCATGCATTAACGAACTAGTTTAGGAACATGTGTGTTTTACTTGTGATCAATGCCTAAACCTGATTGATTTAATAACATGTTTAACTTATAATTATAATGCCACTGCGTTAGCTACTCATTCCCACTTGAGACGGTATTTTAAAACACCAACTAGGCAATTTTATCAATGCAAGTACTCCCAAGATGGATGTTTGGATGTATAACTTTGAATGTTGGGTTAGGTTTAAATCTAATTTTTCATCTTTACTTTACTGCTTAAATTGATTCTGAATTTGTGCTTTTATGCCTTATGAAAGCATCAATTCCTCATTGGGAGAGATCATCTCCAGGAGGGCTCTAATCTTCTCGCAATTGGCCTCAATTCCTCGCTGGCCGACCATAAAATCGAGAATTTTTCCTAAGGCCACACCGAAGGTGCATTTTGATGGGTTGAGCTTCATCTAGTGCTTGTAAAGGATCTTGAACATCTCTTGGAGATCCGCCAAATGATATTTAGTCTTGATGCATTTAACTAGCATATCATCTACATAAACTTTCATTGTTTTACCTATCTAGTTGGCAAACATTTTATTGACTGGACATTGATATGTGGTGCCTGCATTTTTTAGACCGAATGGCATCACCTTGTAACAAAAGAGGCATTGGTCAGTGATGAAAGATGTCTTTTCTTTATCCAGATGGTGCATCGGCATTTGATTGTAGCCAGCGTATGCATCCATGAAGCTGAGCATAGCAGGTCTAGCTGTCGTGTCGACTAGATCAATCCTTGGTGTAGGAAAGTTGTCTTTGGGACACACTTTGTTGAGGTTTGTATAATCAACGTACATCCGTCATTTGCCAATTGCTTTCTTTACCAACACCACATTGGTTACCCAATCTGGGAAATCAAGTTCTTTAATGAAGCCAACCTTGAGGAGCTTGTCGACTTCTTCTTTGATGGCCTCATGTCGCTCTGGATTTTAATGGACAATTTTGAAACTGGGGGTCCACCTTTAGGTGATGCACAATGACACTTGGATAGATTTCGGGCATATCTTCGTGTGACCAAGCAAAGACGTCTTGGTGCTCAATTAGGAATGAGATAAACTGATCTTGCATCATGGGGTTTAGGGCTGACCCTATCCGCATGCTTCCCGTTAGATATGTTCCAGATATCTAAACTGAAACCAAATCCTCTGCTGGGTCCCTCTCTGCGAACTTTCCTCTCTTAGATCCAAGGAAGAGGTCACCTCAACTGAGGTTGGCTCCTGCCGAGGTCCTCTTAAGGTCATAATGGGTGCGACCTGCTTGCCTTTGTCTTCTCAAAGTGCAAAATCATAGCACGTCCGAGCCTTCCTTTGATTCTCTCTGGCCACTCCAATACTGTTTATAGTAGGAAATTTAATGCACAGATAACACGGGGGACAAAGCATCTTTTAGCTTTGTCATAGAGGGACAATCGAGGATCACGTTGTAAGCTGACTTGCGATCCACCACCAAGAAACTGACTATAATGGTAATATTGTTGGGGGCTTCTCCGAAGGTGACCGGAAGGTTAATGCTGCCTTCCGGAGTCACCACTTCTCCTCTGAAGCCAACCAGCGGAGTGTTTACTAGTTTGAGCAAGCTTCTCGCTAGACACATCTTCTAGCTAAACTGACTATGACTGTGTCGAGCATTATCCTATGAGTCTTGTAGTTGGCCACTTTCAGCATGACCACAATTCCGTCATCATGAGGGAAATGAAGTCCCTCAACATCTTTTTTTGAGAAAGAGATGGCTTGGTGATCCAACCTAGGCTATTTCTCAAGCCTCTCTGCCGAGTAAATTGGTTGAGGCTCATACTGAGCCTTTCTAGCATGGGCCTTCTTGGCGTTTTGTGAATCTCCACCGCCGGCTGGGCCACCGGAGATGGTTCTAATTTCGCCCGCAAGCTAAGTTTCTTCCTGGGCCTGTTGATTTTGCTGCGAAGGCAATCGATTACTTTGCGGTCAGTCTTGCCGAAGTGGAGATCTATTCTCTTTCCCAGGGGAGCAGTCGTGTCACGCCACAAAGCCGCAGAGATAACCTCTCCTAATGAGTGTCTCGATCTCATCCTTGAGGGCAATGCAGTCGTCGGTGTTGTGGTTGTGATCCCGATGAAAATAGAAGTACTTGTTCTTGTTCCTTTTGTCAGGATCTGCTCTTATCCGAGGTGGCCAATTCACATATGACTGATTCTTGATCTCCATGAGTACTTTATCGGGAGTAGTGCTCAAAGGGGCATAATTCTGAAACCTCTCCTCAAAGTGACGCTTCCTAGGAGATCTATCTCATTGATCTTCCTTTTCCTTCTTTTTGTCTGAAGGTGAGGCATCCTTGGTCTTCATTTTCTTATCGTCAGGTCCTCTCTTGGACTCTTACCGCGCCCTTGCAACTTCTTTGGCATTAATGTACTTTTGAGCTTAAGCCTTGTAACACCCCGTACTTTTCTGTACTCGGGTGTTACCGTGAGAATCCAAAGTATATGTGTATGTGTAATGCCCTTCCGTGACTCTTTCGTCAATGTGTGTACGACTCCTAGTGTCTCGGATTGGCAGTGCGTAGTTCGCACCCAAATGACCAAAGTCCTGAGATCCCGAAACTTCTGTCATATTGACCGCGCCGTCCTCGCGATCGCAACGGCGAAAACAGTGCGTCGATCTGATACCCGAGCGCAAAGATATGGACATTTAATCAAAACACCCAAAAAAAATATGTGGTTGTGCACACTCGTGTGGGGCCACCCAATGTGGGGCCCACTACACGGTCTCTCAAGCAATCATGTTCCCTCCCTTGTAATTATTACACTTAATTATTACACAAAAAAATAATAAATAAAGAAAATGAATAAATTAATAAAAAGTAAATAAATAATAAAAGAGAGAGTGGTGTAATGATGGGGTGCCATGATGACACCCCGATTCCTCTCCCATGCCCCCACGTCCTCTACCATCCCTTCATTTAAAAAATAAAATAAATAATAATAAATAAAAAAAAGAAAGATTATAAGAGAGGTGTATGGGAGGGGGAAATGTCCACCCTCTCTCCCCCTTCACTTCCTCCATCCTTCTACTCCATCCATGCCTTCCACATTCATGTGAGGGTGCTTGTATGAAAGATCTGAGTGGGCCATCTTCGATCTCGGCCCTTGATCAAGGAGATCAAGGTGAGTACACCCTCTTCACTCAACATTTTATATTTTTTTTTATGTTGATTTTGCTTAGATGATGATTGTGATGGTGATGATGAGGTGGGCCACCCCGATGTACATGCATGAAATCCTAACCCTACAAAAGGGGTTACACCTTTGGATAGAGGGATGATATAAAATCAGCTTGATCCAAACTATCTGTGGGACCCACTGATTATGGGCCCCACCATAATGTTTAATAGCCATCCAAGCCGTCCAACCCTTTGGCCATACCATTTTGGGTTGGGGACCCAAGGATGAAGTTGATCGAAATTTTAGGTGGACCCCACTGGGGGAACGATCGTCCACCATTGAGAACTTCCTTGGCCCTCCTTGATGTTTCTAAGCTGAATCACCTACCCAATATAGGGCTCTATGGGTTCCTCATGAGCTGGGGAACCTAATGAATGGCATTGATCTTCCCTAAGTGGGCCCCCCACTTGATATGAACAAAGAAGAAAACAAAAAGAAAACAAAGAAAAAAAAAGGGAGGAAACCGTCCAGACGCTGGACGTTCTCAGCGTCAGGGACGCTGGAACCGTCCAGCGTCAGCGTGGCTCAATGGGGTCCCCACTCGTGGGACCCACCTTGATGATTATGCTGGATCCACACCGTCCATTTGTTTTCCCAGATCATTTTAGGGCTAGGGCCCCAATATGAACCAGATCCAAATCTTAAGTGGACCGCACAGCATAAAACAGTAGAGAACATGATGTCCATTGTCGAAACTTCCTCGGTCCACCTTGCTGTTTGTAGACCTATTCACATACCCAATATTGGGCTCGTTGGGTCCCCCATGAGCTGAAGGACCTGATGGATGGAGTGGATCGACTACGCATGGGACTCACTTCTATTAAAAGAAAGAGAAAAGAGATAGGAAAAGAATAAAAGAAAAAGAAGGAAAGAAAGGAGAGAGGAAGCTCCAGCGTGCTTCAAGTAAAGTGGGTTTTTGGGCGTGAAAATGGCCCCATGTGTGGGAACCACTATGTTATATCCACACCGTCCATTTGTCTCTCCATATCATTTTAGGCAAGGGGCTGAAAAATGAAGAAGATCCAGATCTCTAGTGGTTCGTGCCGGAAGAAACAATACAGACCCTTGAAACCTTTCCAAGGCTCACTATCATGTTTCTGTACAACAAAACTTATCCAAATCGGGGCTCGTTAGACCCACATTAAGCTGGTCAATCTTATGGACGGATTAGATTTCCCAATTAGACCCACATCTTATGGGAAAATAAGAAAGAAAGAAAGAAAGAAAGAAAGAAAGAAAAAATAAATAAATAATAAAATTGGCTGTTGGCTCAGCCAGCGAGACGCTGCTGGACAGCAGCGTCAGTAACGCTATGGCCCCTTATGGGCATGAGTCTAGGACCCACTCGTAGGACCCACCGTGATGTATTTGTATAATCCACCCTGTCCATCAGCTTCTCTAGCCAGTTTTATGGCTGCACACCAAAAATAAACTGGATCTGAAACTCTAGTGGGCCGTATCAAAGCAAAGTGTAAACCTCTTCTTCCTTTGTATTTCTGGTCGTTGGAAAATTTTCTAAGTACCATAATGATGTTGTAAGTAAGCCTTTTTGAGACCTCATGGTGGGCCCCACGATCTGTATATAAGGGTCCTACCATGGGGATGTCCTTTCCACATATCAGTGTATTGGAATATCCCACAACTTCTCTGGAAATAGCCCCCATGCGTTGGTGAGGTGGGCCCAAAGTTGGGGCTGACATAGCTGAAAATAGTATGTCTGATTTTGTAAGTTTTGGGCCATCTTTGGGTGCCCGTGGCGAGGCCCATGTATGAGCTATGTGGGGGCCACCAATTGAAATTTTCTGTCTATATATGTGGCTAGAAAAATAATATATTACCTGGGCCAGGGTGGGCCCCATATGGTCGGAAAGTTGATCCCAAGATGGGGTTATGATATGGTACGCATGAATTTCTGTGCAGAAATTCCAAGTGCCCATGTTTGGCATTGTGCAAAACATCATATGTGGGTGCCTAGCAGGCCCTACCTATTGGATTTTAGACACCATGCATGAGTCTACTAGGGGCACTTGACGGCATGCCAAAAGGTGACTCCATTTGATGGCAGTACGTGCTCAAAGTTGGGCCAAAATCATTTATGCACTAATGTTTCTGCACAACTGCAAGTACCCATGTTTGAGCCTTTGTTAAAAATTGTACACATGCAAACAAAGAGATCCGTTTTATGAGTTTTGTAGACCATACATTGGTCTATGAAGTGCTCATCTTATTTCTCTAAAAGATGGCCCCTTGTGATCACAAATTGGACCCAAACTTAGCCCAAAACCATTTATGCATGTAAAGTCCGTTTAACTAAAAATCTACGTGGGGTCACATCCATGGAATCCACCACCTTCCTAAAGTATTAAATAAGTCATTTAAACCCTAAAGCTTGAATTTAGAGCCACCACCATAGGATTGATCTTAACCGTATAAATTATGGATATGACAATCTAACCGCATAAATGGTCTAAAACATGGTAGGGTCGAATTCTAGCGAGCGTGTACATGCTTCAAGCAACATTGAAAGACGCTTCGATTCTTAAGGTGATGATTCCTCCCCTTGAGCTTTCCGCCTTCATCTTAATTAAGTAATAGATTTACTCCTATATGACTGAAAATTTTGCTCTGTCTCATGATTACCTCTGTTGGTTGATTTTGTCATAAATCATATGTTTAATCTGGTTATACATGAATTTCTTTATAACTGTGAATTATTTACGAATTTTGGAATTGTCATTTTCATTCTTCATGTTTAGAATATGAAAGTGGAATATGAATTTGAATGGTTGCGATCACCTATATTTGATGGGACCTTAAACTGGTGGCCTTTGGAAGTAATTTATTGAAAAGATTCATGATGGTATCCTTAGATAGAATTGTTGGACTAAATGTTAAATGAAATGAGATCTTGATTATGCCCCTAGCTGGACCAATATGGAAATATTTTTGATGATGTCTTTATATGGACTCGTTGGATTGAATGTCCTATTGAGATAAGTTGTTGGGATTCCCGATGGACTTGATGGACTAATGGTCCTATGAGATAAATTATTGATTATGTCCCTTGTATGACTCGTGTGGAAATATTTTGGAGAATTATTGTGATGAAAGGCCACTAGTTGTATGGAAATGTCATAATTGGTTTGGTTGTAAATTGGAATAATAATGGTTGGTTTAATCATGCATATCATGGCACAGACGGGACGTGTGGTGACGAGCCATATTACCGTCGGGTGGTCTAGTTGCTGAGAGCACGTACCCTCGAGGTATTTTCGCTGGCTCTAGACCACCTTAGAGTGTGTCATTCACTGAGAGCACGTACCTTTGGTATTTTTGCTGGTGATGACCACTCATGATATTGTGGGGCTGATGTGTGTCCTTAGTGACTTCCAGACCACTGGGTGAGGCCGATGTGTGTCCTTAGTGACTTCCGGATCACCAATTGATGGATTTGCATTGTGGGGCTGATGTGTGTCCTTAGGGACTTCCAGAGTACATTTTCCAGCTGGATGTGCATCCCCAGGCTGAGGGACATGTGCATGCATTCATGCATTTAAGAAAGATTGCATCATGGATGTTTTGTACATTTTTTTATTATTCTTGATTAATGTGTTAGTGTGTAATCTTGAGGGGACCTCACACTGAGCTGGCCACTCATGCTGTTATATTTCAACTGTATAGTTGGTGCAGGTAATTTGAATAATGTACAGGTTATACTGGAATGGAGCAGGATGCTCAGGTTATGCTGACGTCATGGATCGAAGAGCCGTGTCTCATGGTTGCTGCTTTAAATTTTGTATATAATTGTAATTGTTTATTCGTGTATTTTGAATTAAATTCAAGATATTCGGTTTGTATAAGCCTTATGGGTACCACTCTGCGATGTTTGTTGTATCTTTCCTATATGCATGGTTTGTTTTCTTCCGCAGTGAACACCCTTCTTGGAATGACAGTTGAAAAGGGACTGAAATGTGGATTTTCTTCATAGGTTAACGCCCAGGTCTTCAAACACGGGTCTAGAACTCGGGTTGTGAAAATCCGGGGCGTTACAAGCCTAGAACTCGAACTCTGTCATAGTCTTTGGGGAAGTCTTGTCGAGGGCTAATATGAAGTCATTATTCTTGACCCCCGTAAGGAGGGAGACAAAGCGTATCTCATCTGTGTAGCCTTCAGTCTGTACGAATTCAGATGTGAAGTGGACCATATATTCCTTCAGAGATTCGTCCAATCGCTGTGTAATCATACCCAGTGGGCCGTCGACTTCTTTGTCTTCCAGCTCCCTATAAATTGTGAAATGAAGAATGTGCACAATTGGGAGAAGGATCCAATCGAATGTGGCTTGAGGCTCCTAAACCACGTTCGGGCTGTGTCTTTAAGGGTGAGGGAGAATGCATGGCACATGATTTCTGCGCTATAACACTCAAGCTTTACAAGGGGCCTATAGGTCTCGATGTGCTCAACTGGATCCCCAAATCCGATGTAAAGAGTGATGTTAGGCATCCAGAACTTTTTAGAGGCGGTGCCTCCACAATTTATTCAATGAATGGTGGCTCTACTCGCTCGTCCATGTCCTGTATCGTGGCAGGCATGTTGAATTGATATCTTTGTTCCATGCTGGTGAACTTGTCCACGAGCTTCTTAAGGCCTTGTTCACATGCCTCAGAATGACTAGTGCTGGAAACTTCGACTACTTCTTTACGTCGGTGACATCTTGAATCGAGCATACGGCGCAAGACTTCTAAAGGAAGAATCTCTGCCTGTTGAATTAGGACTGGCATGGCTGATCCAGCTCGACTTTTTGCTGGATTATTCTGCCCATGGTGCTCCTAGGGAGAAAATGCTGTCGTGAGTGTACGAAGGCGGCGAGTTCATCAAGTTGCACTCCCGCAATCAGGATACCAGGTTGTGTGGAAATGATTGATGCAATCCGTTGCTCAAATAGGTTGGTCAAGTGGACCATGCCATCCTGGAGTGTCTTCATAGCCTCCTCCATCTGGCACATCTCAGTGGCGTTATCAACAAGAGCTGGCGCTTGCGGAGGAGGCAGTGGCAGCGGTCGCGCTTGTTCTTCACTGGTATCGTGGACATCGGCAGTGGGAGTCTCCGATTAAGGATCTTGCCATTTTGAAGTGAATGGGGCATTGTTACGCTTGAGCGACATTGGAGAAAAGAGAAGAAACTGCGGAAGAGAAAGACGAAAGGAGCGAGTGATCAAAGGATCGACCAATCAGTTAATGAGAATGATTAAATCATTCTCATAGATGACGCCAATGTGTTGACGCTGAAAAATGGTCAACAGATAAAGGAGACAGATCAATGGGAGATCTTCATTGTTCGTTAGTTGCCATAAGATGGACGGTCCTGATTGATGGGCCTATAACCGCAAGGAAGGATGAGGGGGTGTCGGTCGCGCCGGCCGTGGACCCTCCGATGCTAAAGTCAGGACAAGTACTAATTTAGAGATAATCGATGTTGATTATGTGATTGCATACCTTGAAGAGAGGCAGAGGGCCAATTTTATAGCTGATAATTTGAGTGGTAGGTCCGTAGATCTCGGAATACAGGTGTGATATGCGGATTACTTGGGATAATCCTTATCACATACGAATCCCAAAGATCCCAGCCTTTATCTTCGCAAGATGGTTGCGGGGA
This sequence comes from Liriodendron chinense, assembly GCA_003013855.2. Lineage (NCBI taxonomy): Eukaryota > Viridiplantae > Streptophyta > Magnoliopsida > Magnoliales > Magnoliaceae > Liriodendron > Liriodendron chinense. The sequence goes on along the minus strand of ML058501.1, from coordinate 188,411 downwards.
GTAGTGCTCGGTATTTGAAGACATCTGAGGTGGAGTGCTCGAATATTGCCTGACGCCTAGTGTCATCAATCTAAGTTGCTCGGATATATAGAGTGGTTGTCTTGTGATAGGTGTTAGCATTGAAGGCTGAGATCTGACTGAAACTTAAGGAATCCCAAGCCGAAGACATCTAGTGTCAACAAGGTTGGCGTTTGCTCTTCTGTGGTGTCTGATCCAACACTCATCATCTGAGACTAAACTTACCGGGTCAAATCCAATTCCACTATTTGAGGCTGAGGCAACCTCCTCACCCCTTTGCCTATTATCCGAGGCCGAGGCCCAATACTCTAGACCATTACCATACCTATAGATGAGTACGGAGGCTGCTCGCTTTTACAAGCTTTGATCCTTCCTGCAGGTGGCTTTAAGTAGGCCACATATCGCGAGTTGTGCATCTTTAATTCCACATCATGATCTAGGACAGGCTCGGATTTTACCCATAGCACCTGCCACCCACTCATTTCATCGTAAAATAGATATGATGGTAGTCGAATGATAAGTATCATTATACCGATTAATGAGGTAGGTTTTCTAAAACTTAAAATATATATATATATATATATATATATATATATATATATATATATATATATATATATATATATATATATATATATATATATATATATATACTGAAATGAAAATTCCATATTAATTAGGTAGTCTTCTATAAATTCCATATTAAGCAAGCAGATAAGGGGATTTATATATAAAAAAAATTACTTACTTGACATGGTATTTACATTCTGATCCCTTTTTCAAAAAGGTATTCCAACCTACCTTGTTGGAGTACCTTCCCTTAGATTAGAAGTTCGGGTTTGCAGGGCAAAAAGAGTCGTTGCTGATGTTAATGTTAAATCCATCATCAACCACTAGGTGTGTCACCCCAAGTTATACCCAGGGCCCACAAATCATTCCCATCTAGAATTCAAGTGTACCGCATGATTGGAAATAGTTTACCAGGCAACATTCAACTTCCAAACTATTTTCCTTAGTGAGGCCCACTTGAATTACAGTGTGGCATGATATTTGGGACTTAGGCCTCCAATTTTGGTGTGATATCTACTGGTTGGTGTGGATTTCATATAATCATTATAGTGGGCTATCTAAAAATCAAGGGCAAATGTCTATTTGCTAACTGTTTCCTTTGATGTGGTCCACCTAAATCAAAGGTCAACCTAATATTTTGGCCCTAAACTAATTTGTGATCCCACATCTAATGGTTGGAGTGGATCTCACATACCCATCATGGTGGGCCCATAAAAAGTTACGGGTGTCCTTCGTGAAGTATTCCTCTTAAATATATCAGCCAAATATCTTCTTCCTTTTTCATTTGGGGCGGGATGTCGATCTACCCTTAATTTATTTTTATTTTTTCTTTTTGAACAGTGAAATTTTATTCAGTTAGACATGCAACGCACCCACCCAATTAGTTCTGCAACACACCCACACAGTCAATCACACAAAGCACCCATGGTGCTGTTAGCATGTCTTGAACCTGAGACCTGAAGCCAAAGAGGCCAGGGCGTCACCCAGCCAGGATAACAGCTAGGGAACATCTACCCTTAATTTTCTACGGGCCCCACATTGATATTATGGGAAACAACCGTTAGATGTTTAATCTCATGTTAGGATAAGGACCAAAAGGTTAGGTTGACCTATGATTCGGATGGCAATAGAAGATGGGAACAGTTGGGATAAAGAGGTGCACCCTTGATTTTTTATCGGGCCTACCATGTTGATTGTGTAAAATCCAATCTAACCATCAAAAGCCATACCAAAATTAGGCCGGATCTCTACCATGATGATTGTGTAAAATTCAATCCAACCATTAAATGCCATACCAAAATTAGGCCCGATCTCTACCATGATGATTGTGTAAAGTCCAATCCAACCATTAAATGCCATACCAAAATTAGGCCCGATCTCAAACATCGTTTGTGATTCATGTGATCCACGTCAGCAGAAAAAGTTTGAAAAAGTTTGTGGGTAAGCATTACCTTGGAAATGGTAAGTCTTACCTTGCATGCTGTTTCCAATCGCATGGTCTACTCAAATAACAGATGGAGCTGATTGTTGGGCCTTTGGCCAACTATGGGATAACACATGTAGTGGTACGGGTGGATTTCACATAAACATCATAGTGGGGCCCACCAATTCTGCCTGTCCTTTTGCTAACAGTGCTCCAACCCAACTTCCATTAATAAATGTAACCGTATGTAATCTTATTGAAAGCCCCTTTTTAAATAGGTACCAGAATATAATTTTATATTAATTAGGTAGGTTTTTTTTGTAAAATTTTCTATCATTTGCATGTACGTACATATACCTTAGAAAGTCGAGTTTGATTAGGGTCCTGATGAATCTTGTTTGCAGAAGTGGGGTCCATGTTTCAGTTATCCAGGCGGTTGATATGATGGAATAGAGTATGCCGAAATCTTGACAATATTGGATGATTCTGTCCATCCCATCTATGACCGGATCTTCAAACCATTGTTTTATGTCTTCCTCCTAAATATTCAACGCTACTGATCCAAGGATTAGAATCATATGACTTGGTGAATTTTTAGGCATCGCCATTCGGTCATGGATTCCTTTTTCTTTTTTCTTTTTTTCCCTAGAATCTGCTGTATATATTTAAAACAGAAAATTATGACATAATTTAGACATAAAATTCAGAATCTAACATCCATTCAACACAACATAAATACATACACGCTATCTCAAATGAAATGCATAGGAAATATGGTGAAATCACTCACCTTTTGTAAATATATTCCACAAGTTTTCCAAACACAAAGTTAATGAAAAGTTCCTAAAAACACATCATTATACGAATAAACTTCCTTCAATTATCTACTCATTCATCTTTTAAATTTCATCCTCTGATCCATTACAGTAGTCCACACTCTTAATTATTTGAGGTGGAAGAATCATAATTCATGGTATCCAAATACACATTTCACCAAGCCAGATTGCCGATCAATCGGTTGATCTATCGATCGGTCGATACTTAATGTCGATCGATCTTGAATTCAACCTTAAGTTGTTGGACTAATTTTAGTCCCTTTCGACTGATCGACGTGTCTGGTCGGTCGGTCGATGAAGAAATATCCATTTTTTTTATTTCAACCGATCTAACAATTTTCCTTCAATCTCTTATACTTCCTTGATTTTAATGTGTTTGTGGACATCATGGTTCATTCTGGACCATCCCTCATATATCAAATGTTAAGATGGTCCATGATCATAACTAACATTCCAAAATCTAAACCATGATGATCACCATCCATACCAGATTACATGTTTAACATTAGGAATGATCTGGATGGCCTATTGGACAATCTGATCCATTTAAAATACTCTTAATTGTTCATATTGGTGTGATGGATCAGATGAACCCATTGGTCCACACAAGCATCAACTAACAACCCAAGATCGAATTGACATGGCCCACCTAAGGATCAGATCGATCTGAGATTTTTGTCCTAAGCATTAGGATCCATAAGATCCGTGCTGGTCAGATCTGGCCCACTTAAATGGCCCATATTAATCCCATCTTACTAGATTAAAGCCCACATCAGGAATTCCCTTCTCTCTCTCTCTCTCTCTCTCTCTCTCTCTCTCTCTCTCTCTTTTCCCTCTCTCATTTTAATTTCTTAGATACCTTCTACAGAGCTAAGGAAAAATTACATGTCTGCTTGTGATAGGATTTACTCCCAGGTTTGCCCTCTTAACTAAGAGAGCATTAACCAACCAGCCTAATGTCTTGTTTTATTTAAAATTCATAAATTAAATCTTTTACCTCTTTTTGTTAATATTATTTAAGTGGCCAAGATTTTAGGTAGTTACACTAACAATCACCCTAAATAGTCTTAATCTCATGAGCTTCAATCGACAAAAACCCTGAATTAGAAATTAAGAGCATCGAATCATACCTCACTAATGAGGTGGAAGGGACTTCTTTAGCCCAACCTCTTCCTAACCTAATGGAACAACTCGAGGGGGTTGATTTTAGTTATCCTGATATTCTGATTAAGTGTGATGAATCTACATCACCTTTCAAAACAATTAACTAATTGATGAAGATATTCAAATGACAGTTAACGAACCCGAAGAATCTACAACATCCAAGGGTGATGTTATGATTCATTATAATGAAGGTTCGGAGAGTAATTGTGAGCCTATGATTTCATCTCCCCAAGGGCTGATTGCATACAAGTGTCTAGTTGATATTCATGCTAGGGAGCTTTTCGAACTATGTGATGCTGACCTAATTTACCATACTGACATGCTTAATTTTAATATGGATGAAGAGTCCTCTTTGATTGAATATCCCGACTCTCTAGAAGTTTTCTTTAGCACACTTTAAGAATTCTAACGATTATATGATTAAAGACATTGTGAATGCCTTTCAAAATTCTAGCTCGGTGCCTCATAGGAAAGTTGTTTCGAGAGGCTTCCCTCCACTGAATCTGAATTTTTACAATCTAATATGGATGAGTAAGCTTAAAACTTTTGATTTTATTGAGGCTATATATTAATTAACGATACATTTTCAAATTCCCAAATAATTATAGTCTCTAATTCCATCGTGGAGAAAGACTCTCCATTGACTGAATATCTCAATCCTTTAGAGGAATGCTTAGCCCACTTGTAATGACCCAAGTTTTCGAATAATTAAAATAACAATTTAATTAATTATTTAGTAAATTACGTGATTTATTATATTGATAAATTAATAATAAATAATTCGTAGAGAATTAGTTTAAGATCCCTTTATTAAAGTTGCTCAAAATGAACCCTAGAATAGCGTAGGAGTGTTGGATTTCACAAAACTCACAAATTTACAATAATTACGAAAATGCCATTAGTTAAACTAACAATTTTGAGTATACCAGTTTCTGACGATTTGTTTCATGCAAAACTTCATATAATAGTTTAGGAACATATTTTAACTGTACACGTTAAATGTCAGCCCTCCAATCATCCTACAACTACCCTAATCAGAAATCGGGCCATAAGTGGGCCATCTAACCTCAGATCTGCCTCATTTTTGGTGTCATGCCCTAAAACTTTGTGGCCTACCTGATGATTGGAGTAGATTTTGTACATACATCATGGTGGGACCCACATGCACAACGTGCGCACACTCGACCGGTCAAACATGCGTTGACCGCGTATATAGAAGGCAAGCCGTCTTCTTCGTCCGCCATTGCTACAGCGTACAACGTTGTCCGTCTGAACCATCCACGCCGTCCGTTTGTGGGCCCCACATCTAAAATCCAAGCCGTCCATTCGATTCCCCTACCCCACGCATAGAGTCACCTTGAATCTTTTTCACATCGATCGTCCATTCGATCCTCCTCAAGTCACCGTCCGAATCTAAAGAGGCCAAGATCCAGACCGTTACTTTGCACGGTAGCCTGCAAGCTGCTTCATTAGAGTCGTGTGGACCCCACCTACGTTTCTAATGTTCCACTTGTGGCTTAGCTTGCAAGAAACAAAGTTCGAATCCAAGTTGGATTCAGAAACCTTCAAGCGTCCATATAATGCGCTCGTGCTTGGCTGTAAAAGCCGACCCTCGGCAACATTTTTCTTTAAAAGAAACGTCAGAGAGAAAGAGAGAGAGACAGAGAGAGAGAGAGAGAGCCATGAAAGAGAGGAGAGAGAGAGAGAGAGAGAGAGAGAGAGAGAGAGAGAGAGAGAGAGAGAGAGAGAGAGAGAGTTAACGTAGGGGGGTTTCCAGTTGCTGTTTGCTGCTACTGTTGCTGGGGCAACATTCTAGTAGCAAGGAGAAGAAAAAGAAGAAAGAGAAAGAAAAGGAAAAAGAAAGAAAAAGAAGAAGGAAAGAAGGAAAGAAAGAGAGAAGAAGAGGAGAATCAGTGAGTTTCTTTCTCATATTTGTTTTCTTAGATGATAATTCTGATTTGTTTATTTATATTAGAAATTTTTTGGTATTTACTTTGCTTTAATGGAAAGTTTAAACGTCATATCTCGGTTTGTAATTGTCTCTTTCAAGTGATTATGATTTGCATCAATTTGAAATATTTATGTGGAGATTTTCAGTTCAATTGTGTTGTACATGTATTAACTGAGTGTGGATTTGCTTTAAGGGGATTTGAAGTAATAATTTGATTCATGCATGGCACGATTTGAGAACTCCAGTTATTATCATAGGGTGAGCACCCTGGTGTGTGCAATAGACCCATTGATGATTGTTTGGGTGAATGCCCAAGTGTGTACAACAATCCCTGGTTGAGCGCCCTGTGTGTGCAATATACCCTTCTGATAGTCCATTAATTGTGGACGGGTTGGTTGAGCTCCCTGGTGTGTGAAAGAAACCATACTAGCGTACCCGGTGGATACCAGATGATTTTGGCAGGTTGGGTGAGTTCCCTGGTGTGTACAAGAGACCAACTCTGCAATTGTGAAACAGTGTAGGCCCGACTATAAACTGGCCCTGGATGTTCTACTAATAATCGTACTGAGATCGTTGAGGCATACTTGCATACCATGCATCACGTGCATGTTTAAGAGATTTTGGTTTGATGAAATTACTATTGGGATTGTAGTGATTTGTACTTTAATGGTCAAGTGATTTTCTATATCGAATTACGTGTATTAAACTATATGAGAATGCTCACCGGCTTTTATAGCTGACGCAGTGTTATGCGATTAACCGTAGTGACAGGTGATGATTTAGAAGACTTCAAGGAAGCGGTTCCATATGAGGTAATACTCTAGAAGATTTTTTAGAATTGATTTATTTTGATTTTTAGTTTGAAAATATTGATGTAATAAGGCCCATTAGATGGCCATTAGTTTAGACAGTTTGGAACAATTTCGTAGACCCATTATTAATAGTTTAATTTTCAAAGTTTGGTTTATTTTGATTCTATATATTTGGTACCTTGTGAATGGAAAAGAAAAATATCAGTTGTGATTGTGAAGGACTCATTCATTATTTACATAACACCCCTGATTTCAGAATTTGAGTTTATATATTCGAATGTCGAATTTTGGGGGCGTTACAGTTGGTATCAGAGAGTAAGAATGAGATAAACTGTGCCTTGGGAAAAAGTCCACTACAATTTTAGGATATAGGGTAGCTTCATGAATATACAAACTCTAAACATAGGCTCCCAAATACTTTTAGGATAGCCATTGAACTTAGACACATGTATCTAGGTACCGTGGGAGGTGAATTCCCACCTTAGTGAACCTTTTACTTAATCAAAAGTCATAAAAATTAAAATTTTAACCTCTGTGATCTTTCTTAGGGTTATAAAGACATTCCCACAAAACCACAACAAGTGGATTGACAAAAAATTGATATTTTGGAATTTTTCCTTAATTTTCACTTATAGGACTGAAATTATGGACCAGATTCATACCTATGATCACACATGACATAATACAAATCTAAAAATTTTCAAAATTTTTTTGAAGGTCAGTAACATACCCATTGATATCCTTGCAAAATTTCAGGACAAACAGAATTGTAAAAAAATTCTAAATATTCTAGTAATAGATGGAGAAACATGAAATTTACTGCTGGACAACAACTTATCGCTGCCTTTATCAGGGAGAAAACCTAAGAATTAATAGATATTTTAAGCTACAAATTTTTCTGGTGATAACCTTGAGGTCAGTAACATCTGTTCCAATTTTCAAATCGATTGAATATATGGTTTGGTAGAAATAAATTGTAGAGTAACTGCCTGTCCAGCCACCCGATTTTTCTTGCAAAACTTCCACCAAACAAACATGTGGAGTGACATAACCTATCTAGATTTAAAGGATGAATAACTTAGTTATTATTACTGGAATATTTAATTTATGCGTGTGTATTTGGGCGATCTAATATTTTGAGGAGTACTAAATTGATTGTCTACTAAATGTAGATCATGCCACCTAAAAGGAAGAGTCAAGCTACTCCAGCTACACCCGCCGTAACAGGTGATGAACAGTCAATAGAGGGGCTATACAACATTTTAGGTGACATAACATCTCTCCTCCGCCAGCAAGTACAGACAACAAATAACATTATAAATCAACGCCAAATACCGACTCCACAAGAGGGGGGGGGGGGGAGATGTATTAGAGAGATTCAGAAGACTCCGACCACCTGTCTTTAGAGGGAAAACTGATTATTTGGAAGCAGACAATTGGAAGAATCAAATGGAAAAACTCTTTAATGGAATGAGGTGTACCGATGAAGACAAAGTGGTCTTAGCAGTTGTAGACACCCCACCTTCGGCTACACTGTTGGTAGAGATAGCTAGATGAATGGAGGACCATACCCCCAAATCCCAAGTCCAAACTCAGCCAAACTCACCCTTGTAAGCCCCATTCCATAGCCCAGTTCAAGCCTGAACCCAGTCAACCCAGTCCTAAACATCAGCCTGAAAAACCCCCCATAAGAAAAGCCAGTAAAAAAATCCTAAAAAAGTCAAACTCACTGAGTCAACCCGCTGAGTCAACCCACTGAGTCAACTCGTCGAGTCAAAACACCGAGTCAACCCGTCGAGTCAACCCGCTGAGTCAAATCACCGAGTCGACCCGCTAAGTCAACTCACTGAGTCAACTCACCGAGCTAAACAGCAGCCCCGAGGGAGCGACCGTACCTCGCTGGAAATCGAGGAACGACCGTACGGGCGGCCCACAGCGGGTCGCCCAAAAATAATTACGCAATCTGCCATTGCCCGCTGCTATAAATATCCCCCTCCCCTTCTCATTTCAACATCCCTTCAAGTCCATCCAGCCCGAGTGCGATTCGAGTTCTCCACCCTTTTAGCCCATTTTTCCACCAAGGAGAGCCCGAGTGAGGAGATCCTAGCCCTGGTCCAGCCCAGCCTGACCACTGGTCTAAGTCTCCCAAGCCATCCAAGTCCTGATCCAGCCACTCGAAGCCAACCCTTGCGACACCTCCGTCCATCCAGCTACTCTTTTTCCAGCATCATCTCATTTGCATCTAGCATAAGTGCAACATTTACTTTTCTTCCAACCCCCCTGCTTCACTGCAAGCACCTTGATTATTCAAGCACACTGCATATGTCTTAAATTAAGCACCTGTCAGTTCAAGCGTATACTCTGGGCTTGCCCGTTGTTGGAACCTGCCCATCAGAAACTCTTACTGTTCAGACCTGCATTCATGCTTCACTATAAAGCACCTTGATTATTCAAGCACACTGCATACGTCTTAAATTAAGCACCTGTCAGTTCGAGCGTATGCTCTGGGCTTGCCCGTTGTTGGAACCTGCCCATCAGAAACTCTTACTGTTCAGACCCGCATTCATGCATCATGTCATCTATGAGAATGTACGAGGATTAAAATAGACTTTCAAGTATTAGTTCGATTCTGTGAAGTAGAGACCGTACTTCGGTACGGGCAGTGTGTAGGGTGCTTAACCTCTTCCCACCCTGTAACCGTGATCCCTTACCTTGAATCTCTGGCCGCAGATCAAAAGGAGTCATTTTAGAGGAAGGAATCTTCGGATCCCCTTCTCTAACGTTTCTACGGGGTCTAGCCGACTGTAGATTCGAAGTAACTGGCTAGTGGCGACTCTGGTCTTATATAAACTCATTTAAACACATCCAGCTTAACACGACAACCAAACAAAGCCCTCGAGAACGAGGCAAGCCAGTGGCACAAACGGCGATTTCGCACTCACGCATCCTCCTCTCCTTCTTTTCCCGAAAGGGGAAGGGAAGCAAACGTCATTAGGGAGCGAGGAAATGGCGAGGGTGAAAAGACAAAGGACTACACCTGCAGTACCTCCAGCACTCTCTCAACAACGTCAAAACTTTTCAGTCACCTGTTATAACTGCGGAATAGAAGGGCACATATCACGTACTTACCCCCAACCACATCGTCAACCACAAAATCAGAGACCTGGACAACAAACTCATGCAAGGACTCAACCATTTGATTTGGCACCTAACACCTCGCAACAAAAGCCACCCTATCCCCAGGCGCAAGTAAGGTCGCAAACACAAAAACAAACAAGGCAGAGTGGTCAAGTGTTATGTCAGGCGACACAAGGACGGGTCTTTGCGGTAGCTCCTCCAAAAGATGAGCCAGAAGAAATATTAATGCCGATGAAACCGCAGACAGGAATATGGTGGAAGGTACATTACTCATTTATGCCTCTCCGGTGAAAACTTTATTTGATTCCGGCGCCTCTCATTCATTTATCTCCACATCTCTCGTCAAATTATTAGGCTCATCTACTGAACTTTTAATAGAGAAACTTGTGCTGGCTACACCCGTGGGAAAATTAGTATTTCTAAGTCAAGTATGTAAATCTTACCCCATCACCATTGGGGAATGGAAACTGTTGGCCAATTTGGTTGTAATGGAAATGCAAGGTTTCGAAATGATTTTGGGCATGGACTTCCTTGTCATGTTTCATGCCAAAATCGATTGTTTCAAGAAAACAGTAACGTTTTCAGTCCCCAAACAACCGAGCGTACAATTTCATGGAACTAAGGAATGGAATGAATTAGGAAATTTAGCAATCCTTATAGATGATGAACCTCAAAAGGGGAGCATTGACCACATCCCTATTGTGAATGAATTTCACGAAGTATTTCACGAAGTGCTGAAACTACCGCCTCGCCGTGAAGTAGACTTTTGTATCGACCTTCTGCCGGGAGCTACACCCATATCGATACCACCATACAGAATGGCACCTGTTGAATTAAAAGAATTAAAAGACCAACTCGAACAACTACTAGAGCAAGGCTTCGTTCGACACAGTGTCTCACCATGGGGAGCGCCTGTCCTGTTTGTGAACAAAAAGGACGGTAGCCTACGACTCTGTATTGATTACAGGAAGATAAACAAAGTCACCATCAAGAATAAGTACCATCTGCCCAGAATTGACAACTTATTCGACCAATTGAGGGGAGCCCAGTACTTTTCCAAGATTGATTTACGATCAGGGTACCACCAACTTCGTATCAAAGAGGAAGATATACCTAAGACTGCTTTTAGAACACGTTACGGGCATTATGAATTTCTCGTAATGCCGTTCGGGTTGACGAATGCCCCGTGGTATTTATGGACCTGATGAATCGGGTTTTCAAACCTTACTTGGATCATTTTGTTATAGTATTTATAGATGATATCTTGATTTACTCGAAGTCGCGAGAAGAACATGAGGAGCATCTGCGAATCTGTCTGCAAACTCTTAAGGATCATTAATTATATGCTAAATTTGAGACGTGTGATTTCTGGCAGAAGGAAGTAAAATTCTTGGGCCACGTAGTGTCTGAAAAAGGAATATTAGTTGACCCTTCTAAAGTTGAGGCAGTGGTGAAATGGGAGCAGCCCACGAATGTGTCAGAAGTCTGCAGCTTCCTTGGACTAGCGGGATATTACAGAAGGTTTATTGAGGGGTTTTCAAAGATCGCAAAACCATTGAGTCATTTAATTGGAAAATGGATACCATTCCGATGGGAAGAAGAGCAAGAGAAAGCCTTTCGTGAATTAAAAGAAAAACTGACGACTGCTCCAGTTCTCACAATGTCGATTGAAGGAGAGAAGTTTGTAGTGTATACCGATGCGTCCTACCAAGGATTAGGATGCGTCCTGATGCAAGGAGGTATGGTTATCGCTTATGCCTCTAGACAGCTGAAGAATCACGAAAGAAACTACCCGACTCATGATTTAGAATTAGCAGCAGTGGTGTTTGCCCTAAAAATATGGAGACATTATCTATACGGAGAGTAGTTTGAGTTATATACAGATCACAAGAGCTTGAAATATCTATTTGATAAAAAAGAACTCAACATGCGTCAGAGGCAATGGATAGAGTATTTAAAGGATTTCTATTTTGATATCTGTTATCACCCAGGCAAAGCAAATGTGGTAGCCGACGCATTAAGTAGGAAGAACCATCGACTTGCAGCTTGTATAAAGTAATGAAAGATGATCGATGCTATAAAGAATTATGATTTTGAACTGAAGTCGGGAGGAGAAAATTCCTATCTTAGCAGTTTGGTAGTCCGACCTACACTGGTGAACAAAGTATAGAAGTTGAGAAACATGACACATGGTTACAAGCTAAAATCACGGAAGCATCAAAAGGAGATACACTCAACTGGAATATCGGAATAGATTGAGGAATTAGAAACCAAGGAAGATTATGCGTCTCAGACATCGCAAAATTAAAGGAGAAAATATTGGGTGAGGCACACCGATCAAGATTTACCATCCATCCAGGAAGCAAAAAAATGTACCGCGACGTACGAAGACAATACTGGTGGAATAATCTGAAAAGAGACGTAGCAGATTTCGTGTCTAAATGCCTCACATGTCAACGAGTGAAAACTGAGCATCAGAAACCGTCAGGGTCGTTACAACCATTACCTATCGTTCAGTGGAAATGGGAGCATATTACAATGGATTTTGTAACTGAATTTCCGAAAACCCAAGGAAACCACAATGCGATATGGGTGATTGTGGACAGGCTAACCAAATCTGCACATTTTATACCGATCTGTATTTCATACTCGATGGATAAATTGTGTAAACTTTATATCAAGGACATAGTACGACTGCATGGAGTCCCCGTATCGATTGTTTCCGACCGTGATTCAAGATTCACATCTAGATTCTGGAAGACTTTTCAGAAAGCAATGGGAACTACATTAGATTATAGTACAGCCTTTCACCCTCAGACTGATGGGCAGACAGAGTGGGTGAACCAAATACTTGAAGATATGCTTCGTTTATGTGCCCTAGATTTTAAAGGAAGTTGGGATGATCACTTACCCTTAATTGAATTCGCATATAATAACAGTTATCAGGCCAGCATCACAATGGCGCCGTACGAAGCTCTCTATGGAAGACCATGCCGATCACCAAGCTGCTGGGCCGAGGTCGGAGAAAAATGCCTACTCGGGCCAGAATTAGTACAAGAAACCTCTGAGAAAGTACACATCATAAGGGACCGAATCTGCACAGCATAGAGTCGACAGAAGAGTTACGCCGACAATCGCAGAAAAGAATTGGAATTTTTCGAAGTGCAGCATGTATTTTTAAAGGTATCTCCTATGAAAGGGGTAATGCGATTTAGGAAGAAAGGAAAACTTGCACCACGATACATTGGACCTTTTGAAATTTTGGAAAAGATGGGAAAAGTGGAGTATCGACTAGCACTACCGCCACAATCATCAAGCGTACATAACGTATTTCACGTGAGTATGTTGCGAAAATATGAAAGGGACACATCACATGTGATTGATTGGCAACCATTAGAAATACGGGAAGACGTGACCTATATTGAGCAACCAATATAAATCTTGGACAGAAAGGACCAAATACTCCGAACCAAAACGATTTCCCTGATCAAGGTTCAGTGGAGCAATCATTGAGAAGATGAAGCCTTGTGGGAACGAGAAGACGAAATCAAAGAAAAGTACCCACAGCTATTCGACCAATAAGGTAAATTTCGAGGCGAAATTTTTTTCCATTATATTGTGAAACACTTCATATATACATTACATATATACATTCATATATACATTCCATTATATTGTGAAACACTTTAACTGTACCTTAAAATAAATTTTAGGACAAAATTTCCTTAAGGAGGGAAGAATGTAATGACCCAAGTTTTCGAAAGAATTAAAATAACAATTTAATTAATTATTTAGTAAATTACGTGATTTATTATATTGATAAATTAATAATAAATAATCCGTAGAGAATTAGTTTAAGATCCCTTTATTAAAGTTGCTCAAAATGTACCCTAGAATAGCGTAGAAGTGTTAGATTTCACAAACTCACAAATTTACAATAATTACGAAAATGCCATTAGTAAAACTTAAGTTAAACTGACAATTTTAAGTATACCAATTTCTGACGATCTGTTTCATGCAAAACTTCATATAATAGTTTAGGAACATATTTTAACCGTACACGTCAAATTTCAGCCATCCAATCATCCTACAATTACCCTAATAAAAAATCGGGCCATAAGTGGGCCATCTAACCTCAGATCTGCCTCATTTTTGGTGTCATGCCCTAAAACTTTGTGGCCTACCGGATGATCGGAGTAGATTTCATACATACATCACGGTGGAACCCACATGCACAACGTACGCACACTCGACCAGTTAAACACGCCTTGACCGCGTATATAGAAGGCGAGCCGTCTTCTTCGTCCTCCATTGCTGCAGCGTACAACGCTGTCCGTCTGAAGTATCCACGCCGTCCGTTTGTGGGCCCCACATCTAAAATCCAAGCAGTCCATTCGATTCCCCTACCCCACGCATAGAGTCACCTTGAATCTTTTTCACACTAATCGTCCATCCGATCCTCCTCAAGTCACTATCTGAATCTAAAGAGGCCAAGATCCAGACCGTTACTTTGCACGGTAGCCTGGGAGCTGCTTCGTTAGAGTCGTGTGGACCCCACCTAGGTTTCTAACGTTTCACTTGTGGCTTAGCTTGCAAGAAACGAAGTTCGAATCCAAGTTACATTCGGAAACCTTCAAGCGTCCGTATAATGCGCTCGTGCTTGGCTATAAAAGCCGACCCTTGGCAACGTTTTTCTTTAAAAGAAATGTTAGAGAGAAAGAGACAGAGACAGAGACAGAGAGAGAGCCGTGAAAGAGAGGAGAGAGAGAGAGAGAGAGAGAGAGAGAGAGAGAGAGACGTTAGAGAGAGAGAGAAAGAGAGACAAGAGAGAGAGAGAGAGAGAGAGAGAGAGAGAAAGTGAGACAAGAGAGAGAGTTAACGTAGGGGGGGTTTTCAGTTGCTGTTTGCTGCTCCTGTTGCTGGGGCAACATTCCAATAACAAGGAGAAGAAAACGAAGAAACAGAAAGAAAAGGAAAAAGAAAGAAAAAGAAAAAGGAAAGAAGGAAAGAAAGAGAGAAGAAGAGGAGAAACAGTGAGTTTCTTTCTCATATTTGTTTTCTTAAATGATAATTCTGATTCGTTTATTTATTTTAGAAATTTTTTGGTATCTACTTTGCTTTAATGGGAAGTTTAAACGTCATATCTCGGTTTGTAATTGTCTCTTTCAAGTGATTATGATTTGCATCAATTTGAAATATTTATGTGGAGATTTTCAGTTCAATTGTGTTGTACATGTATTAACTGAGTGTGGATTTGCTTTAAGGGGATTTGAAGTAATAATTTGATTCATACATGGCATGATTTGAGAACTCCAGTTATTACCATAGGGTGAGCACCCTAGTGTGTGCAATAGACCCATTGATGATTGTTTAGGTGAGCGCCCAAGTGTGTGCAACAGTCCCTGGTTGAGCGCCCTGTGTGTGCAATATACTCTTCTGATAGTCCATCGATTGTGGACGGGTTGGTTGAGCTCCCTGGTATGTGAAAGAAACCATACTAGCGTACCCGGTAGATACTAGATGATTTTGGCAGGTTGGGTGAGTTCCCTGCTGTGTACAAGAGACCAACTCTGCAATTGTGAAACAGTGTAGGCCCGACTATAAACTGGCCCTGGATGTTCTACTGATAATCGTACTGAGATCGTTGTAGCATACTTGCATACCATGCATCAAGTGCATGTTTAAGAGATTTTGGTTTGATGAAATTACTATTGGGATTGTAGTGATTTATACTTTAATGGTCAAGTGATTTTCTATATCGAATTACATGTATTAAACTATATGAGAATGCTCACCGGCTTTTATAGCTGACGTAGTGTTATGCGATTAACCGTAGTGACAGGTGATGATTTAGAAGAGTTCGAGGAAGCGGTTCTAGATGAGGGAATACTCTAGAAGATTTTTTAGAATTGATTTATTTTGATTTTTAGTTTGAAAATATTGATATAATAAGGCCCATTAGATAGTCATTAGTTTAGACAGTTTGGAACAATTTCGTAGACCCATTGATTAATAGTTTAATTTTCAAAGTTTAGTTTATTTTGATTTTATATATTTGGTACCTTGTGAATGGAAGAGAAAAATATCAGTTGTGATTGTGAAAGACTCATTCATTATTTACACAACACCCCTGATTTCGGAATTTGAGTTTATATATTCGAATGTTGAATTTTGGGGGCGTTACACCACTCCCCTGACCTTGATGACAATTTGATTAGAGAGTTGGATGTTTTACTTGATGCGGTGCCGGTGCTTGAGATGCACATTTCCACTGAATTAAATCATCACCATCTATAGTGGAAGTACCGAAAAATACTGAATTTCTAGAGAAGACACCTTTACAGGAAGAAAAATTAAGTGAAGTCTCTCCACCATTCTAGGTTTTTCAATCCAAAATTGTATATTGACGAGCAGGATTATGGATGATTCTAATACATAACTTGTTGCAATTCATGATGATCCTACTCCAATCTAACCATGTGAAAAATTTGCATAAAGTAGAGTAAGGTAGGTTACGTTTTATTTTCTGTATTGCCTATCTGAATTGAATAGCAAGACCAAGGCTCAAGCAAACCACACTGTGGAAATTAAATTTATACCTTTAAAAACTTCTCGAGGTCACAGAAGTTTTGGATCAAGTTAATACTTGTGTTTTCCCTTTATCCACATATATGTAACCCTTTTTTATTTTTGTCTCCAAATGTCCTCTAATTACCAAACATTTTATGGACAGGTTGAATGGTAAATAAACATTACTATGGGTCCTAGAAAGGTTTCAACGGTGGGAATCATGATCCTTCTTATGGTATGGTCCACTTGAGCCCTGGATCTAGGGCATATTTGTGCTCAAATTTTAAAATGATACTGGAAAATGGATGGACAGTGTAGATAAGACCCATACATCATGGCTGCCCTTCCTAGCCTATGCCTGTGCCGAGCTCGGGAGAGGCAGCGGTAGTGCCCAATCCGCGTTCTTTGTAGATGGACTCAGATTGCTGACTGTAGAACACAACACTGTGGTCATCGCACTTTTTGGACCTCACCATGATGTTTGTGTTATATCGATAACGTTCATCCATTTTTCCCTGATCATTTTAGGGGATGAACAAAAAATGAGGCAGATCCAAAACTCAAGTGGACCATACCACATGAACGCCCACCACTGGGATCCGCCTCATTTTTGGGCTCTTACCGTAAAATGGTATGGAAAAAGGGATGAACGATGTAGGTATAAAACATACATAATCATGGGCCCACGGAGCTTTGCCACGTTAACACAGTAGGACCTCTTTCTGTGCTCTACACTACGCAATCCTCAAGTCTCGTCAGATGTGTAGATGAAAAAGAATGACTGACGGTCTCCATATCTTTCATGCTGGGGTGCCCATCTCATTATTATATGGGCTTAATTCTTTGAGGCAAGCATCTACACGATCAGGATTGACTGATTAGCGTCTCAATGTCAAAGTCTACCCATTATTCACTTTTAGGGAAGGGTTGGGCAATCTAGGCCACACAAAACCTACATCTGGCTTGGATGAAGGGTTGGGCAAAAAATCACTCTTTCACAACACAGGTGGGCGCCGGTGAGAATCAAGGGTCCACATCCCCTCCCATCTTCGCCGACACTGTTGACTCTTCAAGTTGCTTCTTTGCCCACTTGTGAGGAAGACGTAGGTAATAGTGTGAGGAAAACGCAGGTAATAGTATTTCATTTGCCCATTTGTGAGGAAAACGTAGGTAATAGTGCTGATGACAACATTTTGGGTATATGTGTGTACATTAATAAGTGGAAAATTGACAAACGTAAAGAAAATTTTCTTTTAAATATTGTGTCACAATAAAAAATGTGAAAGGTGTTGAGGACAACATTTCTTGTGTACGAGTGATAGATAATGCATTACTTTGCCAAGTATTGCTATTTGTCAATTAGGCTCAGTAACATGATGTGACGAATAAACTCTGTGGCCAGTTACTTGATTAGCTTTGCTATTTACAATCCAACTAGGCTCAAATTGAGGTATGGTTGAAAGATGACAAGGCCATATATAGTAGGCCAAGGTTTGAGTATGAGAATGAATATCATAATAATAATAATAAGAAGAAGAAGAAGAAATAATTGATGAAGGATTACCAGTAACAACCGATGAGCAGTGATCATTTGGAGAAGGGTGTCCCAAGGAATGCATAAGGCCTATTGACCAACAAAAAAAAGAAGCCTATAGACCAAATGGTCATTGAGGTATGTTTCAACTGTGGGTGTCATTGTCCCCACTGTTTCCTGCAGTATGGTGGTCGACTTGAGCTTTAGATCTGCTTCAATTTGGGGCTCATGCTCTAAAACAAGCTGGCAAAGAGGACGAAAGGCATGGATATAAAACATATATATATATATATATATATATATATATATATATATATATATATATATATATATATATATATATATATATATATATATATATATATATATCACCATGGCCCCACAGTGCCTGCAACAGGTATATACCAGAATCCGCTACCATTTTGTAGATGCCTTGCCTCACATGTCAAGCCAGCCAGATACGTACAGAAAAGGATTTAGTGATAGAATTGAACGATGCTCTCCATATTCTTCATGTGGGTGTCCCCGTCTCATTATTAGATGGGCCTGATTCCTTGAGACACGGAATCTACATCTTCATGGCTACCTGATAAGCAGTTCAAATCACGCGTCTACCTATTATTCACGTGTGAACTGAGTGCCCAAGGGAAGGGCACGGGCACTTGCCTCAGCGCACTAATGCATTGGCATGCACTAGTGCAATCAGATTACACTGTCATCAACTTGTAAATCAACTCATGAAGTAAATAACCTGATTTCTTAGCCCATTCTAGATGCACGTCTGCCCATCTAAATCAAAGATAGGCCTGATTCTTTTGGGGACGGCATCTTCACCATCATGATTGTCTGAGGAGCGGCTCTGATCAGCATAACAAAGATTATAGCCACCTCATGCGGTGGTCACCACTTCATCTATGCCCTTTCTCACTAATTAACCTCAGACGTGTACCAAGATGTGAATGATCCATCCACCACCTCATAGACCCCACCATCTTCTCCTCTATTATAGACTTTCCAAGTTGCTAATTTGCCTTATTGTAAAGAAAAATTGGTTCCTGGTAGTTTGAAAGCTACCTGGATAGGGACTATGGAAAAGTATGTTTCACACTCTACTTTTTCATTGACTCTTCAAGTGGCCCCCATAGACTTCTCTATTCTCCTCCTCCATTATTGATTTTTCAATTCACTAATTTACCTTCTTGTGAGGAAAAAACTTAGCCGCGGTGGGTTGAAAGCTAGTATACTAGGAACCATGAAAGGTACCTGACATTCATCCATTACGTTTGTGGGCCCCCCTTTCCTACTGACTCTTTTAAGTCACTATTTTGCTCTCTTGTCAGGAAAAAGTTAATCATAAACCCCACCCCGTAATCCCTACCACCTTTTCCTATATTATTGACTCTTCAAGTCGCTTACTTGTTTCTAAGCAAAAAATTAAAATTGTCATAGTAGTACAAAAGTTATTTAGGCACAAACCATGAAAGGTATAGACATCCATCCCTCACACAGTAAGCCCACTTTTTCTATAATGCTAAGTGTTTCATGCTCTTATTTCATCATCTTAAGGGTACTTATTATTCACCTATAAGCTGAGTGCCAAAGGGAAGGGCACTCCCTCGTTGCACCGACTGGTTAGAAAGCACTAGTGCAATGAACTTTGATCTACACAGTCATCTACTTGTGTGGACCCTCGCCGTTCCGCGCTCCCACACGACGTTCTCGTCCCTTTCCTTTCGGGAAAAGAAGAAGAGGATGCGTGAGTGCGAATCGCCGTTTGTGCCACTGGCTTGCCTCATTCTCGAGGGCTTTGTTTGGTAGTCGTGTTTAAGCTGGATGTGTTTAAATGAGTTTATATAAGACCAGAGTCGCCACTAGCCAGTTACTTCGAATCTACAATCGGCTAGACCCCATAGAACCGTTAGAGAAGGGGATCCGAAGATAACTTTCCTCTAAAATGACTCCTATTGATCTGTGGCCAGAGATTCGAGGTGAGGGATCACGGTTACAGGGTGGGAAGAGGTTAAGCACCCCACACACTGCCCGTACCGAAGTACGGTCTTTACTTCACAGAATCGAACTAATACTTGAAAGTCTGTTTTAGTCCTCGTATATTCTCATAGATGACATGATGCATGAATGCAGGTCTGAACAGTAAGAGTTTCTGATGGGCAGGTTCCACTAACAGGCAAGCCCAGAGCATACGCTCGAACTGACAGGTGCTTTATGCGGAATGCATGCTGTGTGTTTGAATGATCAAAGTGCTTGTAGTGATATGTACATGAATGCAGGTCTGAACAGTAAGAGTTTCTGATGGGCAGGTTCCACTAACAGGCAAGCCCAGAGCATACGCTCGAACTGACAGGTGCTTTATGCGGAATGCATGCTGTGTGTTTGAATGATCAAAGTGCTTGTAGTGATATGTACATGAATGCAGGTCTGAACAGTAAGAGTTTCTGATGGGCAGGTTCCACTAACAGGCAAGCCCAGAGCATACGCTCGAACTAACAGGTGCTTTATGCGAGATGCATGCTGTGTGCTTGAATAATCAAAGTGCTTGCAGTGAAGCAGGGAGGTTGGAAGAAAAGTAAATGTTTCACTTATGCTAGATGCGAATGAGATGATGCTAGTAAGGAACAGTTAGGTGGACGGAGGTGTCGCAAGGATTGGCTTCGAGTGGCTGGATCAAGACTTGGATGGCTTGGGAGACTTGGACCAGTGGTCAGGCTAGGCTGGACCAGGATTAGATTCTTCTCACTCGGGCTCTCCTTGGTGGAGGAATGGGCTAAAGGATGGAGAGGTGGACTCAAAGCTCTGGGACTGAAGAGAGGGGAAGTGGCTGTTGAAATGGGAAGAGGCTAGGGGTATTTATAGCGTTGGAGAGTGGCAGTTCTCGGGACCGCCCGTACAGACGCTCCTCGGTTTCCAGCGCATGGTACGGTCATGTCTCGGGGCTGCCGTTTTGACTCGGTGGGTTAACTCAGTGAGTTGACTCAGCGGGTCGACTCGGTGTTTTGACTCGACAGGTTAACTCAGCGGGTTGACTCAGTGGGTTAACTCAGTGAGTTTGACTTTTTTAGGATTTTTTTACTGGCTTTTCTTATGGGGGGTTTTTTAGGCTGATGTTTAGGGATGGGTTGACTGGGTTCAGGCTTGAGTTGGGCTATGGATTGGGGCTTACAAGAGTGAGTTTGGCTGTGGGGGGTTTTTTAGGCTGATGTTTAGGGATGGGTTGACTGGGTTCAGGCTTGAGTTGGGCTATGGATTGGGGCTTACAAGAGTGAGTTTGGCTGTGGGGGGTTTTTTAGGCTGATGTTTAGGGATGTGTTGACTGGGTTCAGGCTTGAGTTGGGCTATGGATTGGGGCTTACAAGAGTGAGTTTGGCTGAGTTTGGACTTGGGATTTGGGGGTATGGTCCTCCATTCATCCAGCTATCTCTACCAACAGTGTAGCCGAAGGTGGGGTGTCTACAGATGCCCCTCTTTGGCATAGGTTGCGTGCAACTGAATGCCAAAGCGAGTGGACACCCCACTTCTGACCCGGTTATTCATGGATCATGGTCTGAAATCTTTGCTTGCCTTTGCATCTGTGCCAGTTGATCGTCTGGAAATCGATCACTCGCACATACCGCGGAAGTTTAGAGAAAACGTTGCGATTGTCCCTGCAGTTTGCTGCAACCTGGGTACCCAATCGCAACCCTTCCATTCCCGATCGGTACTAACATCGGAAAGGTATAGCAGAGCCTCTGCGTCGCTAGTCTTACGAGGTTGCTGACCCTGAGATTGATTGTGTGATGTTTGATGTTTTCCCAGATCACTCCAGAAGTACTTGTTTCGCTTGACTGTCAAAGTGGTTAGATGCCCTGCGTCAGATAGTCTTACGGGATTCTACTACGCCGACTTGGAATCAGTCAAGGTACTTCAGGCATCCACGCCTAGGTATGTGCGAGTGGACTCTTTCCACCCGACGTGCTGGTTTCGATGCTTGGTTTGCAATTCATTCTTTCCTCGATTGTGGTCTGGAATCTTTGTTGTCCTTTGTATCTGAGTTAGTTGATTGTTTGGAGATTGATAACTCGCACATACCGCGGGAGTTTGGAGAAAACGTTGCGATTGTCCCTGTAGTTTGCTGCAACCTGGGTACCCAATCGCAACCCTTCCATTCCCGATCGGTACTAACATCGGAAAGGTACAGCAGAGCCTCTGCGTCGCTAGTCTTACGAGGTTGCTGACCTTGAGATTGATTGTGTGATGTTTGATGTTTTCCCAGATCACTCCAAGAGTACTTGTTTCGCTTGACTGTCAAAGTGGTTAGATGCCCTGCGTCAGATAGTCTTACGGGATTCTACTACGCCGACTTGGAATCAGTCAAGGTACTTCAGGCATCCACGCCTAGGTATGTGCGGGTGGACTCTTTCCACCCGACCTGCTGATTTTGATACTTGGGTTACAATTCATCGTTTCCACCTGTTCAAATGGTTTCTTTAACTGAGCCTTTTGGCTTTCATCTTTTCGTATCTTAGCATGTAGTACGACTGCACTGACACTGGAGTTCAGTTCGACCGTACTTTGAGTGCATTGGCTCCGATGGTCTCCGGGGAATCCGCGAGACATCGGATCTTATTTGATTTTTGCGTCGGCTCCTACCCAGAGATATGGAAGATCACCTAGTGTTTTGGAGGCAGAACGCTCTACTGGGAAAATATTTTTTTTTATTTTTTGAAAGATACCCACTCTAGCGAGTGATACTCCGTGGGATTTTTATTTGCAAATAGGAATATTATTATTATTTTTTTGTCTTTTGAAATGGAAATCTGGTCTGCACGTGCCTCCACTAGGGATGCCTGTGGGGTCTTTGGCTAACCGACTTTATTTTGAAAGCAGGTAAACATGAGGATCGATGCGATTGATGCTGATGCATGGAGATGCATGATGAATGCATGACTTGGCTCATTCTCTTTCAGTTTGATGATTTTGCTTTTGCTGCAGATGCAAAGAATTTTGAGCTTATTGCTTGCAGGGTTGTGCTTCCCTGGGGTTTTTCTTTTTTTATACGGGCGTTTGGTCAGCGGGTTGGTCAAGATACCGACCCGTGATCGATCAGGTCCATCGTCCCAAGATGCTGTTTCTTTACTAATGAGAATGTACGAGGATGTTATCTGACTTCAAGATGTTCTTCTGGGCATAAATGCGATTGAGACGGTGCTTGGTCGCCAGTTCTGGTCAAGATTCCAATTTGTGGGCGATTGGATCCATCATCCCAAATTGTGAAGAGAGTGGAGTTCAAGGCTCCTGAAGTGTAGTGCTGGGGGATAGTGACAATTTTTGTGATTTTTGCAAATATTTGGTCCGAACCTTTACCTGAGTGGTCAGGATAGAGATCGGTTATTGAAAACAAAGGAAATATTTTTGTGATTTTTGAAAATATTTGATTTGAGAGTAAGGGAAATATTTTGTGATTTTTGCAAATATTTGATTTGAAAGCAAGGGAAATATTTTTGTGATTTTTGAAAAGGTGATTTTGCAATGTTTTGGTATTTTGTGATTTTTCTGAAATGCAAGGAAAGATGTGGAATTTTCATCCACTTCCAGCTTCTACTGCTGGTAAGGCACCCGATCCATTTTACGTCAGCGAGCAAGACGAGTCTCACACAGTTAAGTGCCGTAGTTTTACATCTTCAGATGAGGAGATTTTTGAGGATTTTCAGTCAACACACCCACAAAGTTGCCTGTTCCTCATGTGCAATGCACATAGACCACGTATCATCTGATGGACTCCTTCGGCCATAAAATGAGCCACATCCTCACATTTTCCTTAGTCAATCTAGTTTGGGGCCTTACGTTGCTCACAATTCCGCGAGAGTGCGCTCCACCTCCCAACAGCCTTAATCCCCTTCATAAGTTTTAGGAACAGGGAACATCCGTCAGATTTAACAGTGACTTCCAAATCAAGGTTGTCTATCACGGTGCGTTCAACACGAACAGGATTTCGGGGCTCTACCCGCCTCAGCCTTTATCTGTTTAAAAGATTCCGGACACCCGTACGATCAACTGTCAGCCATATCTGGAACAGGTTAGGAAAGAAAGCCCCCGAGAAGTTAATCCCAGTGTAGTTTTAGGTCTTCGGACCGCTGGGGATGAATTTGTGCGGTTGAAATTGATGGCAAATTTTTTTATTTATTATTATTTTTTTTTGAAAAGGTTCCAGAGTTCAACTCAAGTGGTTGAGATTGATACTGGCTTTTATGGAAAACTCAAAAAATCTTTTTGGTATTTTGGAAATGATCCAGGTCATCAGATCCTGGCTTGAACGGCTGGGATCGATGCTGGTTTTTATTAAAAATCTCTCGGGATGTTGATCCCGACGTAGTTTAAGGTCATCGGACCCTGAAAACTTTATATACATGCTGAAAGTACATTCTTTTTGTGATTTTTAAAAAATATTCTGAGTCATTGATTTTGATTTTGAGGGTCGAGATCGATGCCCATTTTTATTAAAAATCCATCGGGATCTTGATCCCGACGTAGTTTAAGGTCTTCGGACCCAATTTTTGTATGGGCTGAACATACATTCTTTTTTGTGATTTTTTGAAATGATCTAGGTCATCAGATCTTGGCCTGAACGGTTGGGATCGATGCTGGTTTTTATTAAAATCCCTCGGGATATTGATCCCGACGTAGTTTAAGGTTTTCGGACCCAATTATGTACAAGCAGGGCAAACATATTTTTTCATTTTTGAAAAATGTCCGGTGTCAGCGGATCTTGATTCGAACGATCCAGACTGCTACCGGTTTTTATTTAAAAAGTCCCTCGGGATCTTGATCCCGACGTAGTTTAAGGTCTTCGGACCCGATTTTTGTACAAGTTGAACATACCCTTTTTTTTTTACAATTTTTTTCGAAATGATCCAAGTCATCAGATCTCGGCCTGAACGGCTGGGATCGATGCTGGTTTTTATTAAAAATCCCTCAGGATATTGATCTCGACGTAGTTTAAGGTCTTCGGACCACAACTTTGTGGTTGGGCATACTTACCTTGCTTTATTTGGCTTCTGACGGGGCTGATTGTGATTTGAGTAGTCCGAATTGCTTGATTTGGCCCTGTGGGCCCTTTCCAGACTTCACTTTTGCTTTGGAGCACCTTTTCTTGATGTTTTGTGAGGCTAAGAAGACTTCTCATGGTGTGGATGATGACTTGATCGGCTCAGATCACTTGATCTGACCTTGTGGGCCCACTTGATGATCAGATCTTGGATTTTGACCCTTCTTTTGATGATCAAACCCTTAGTCTTACTATTTGATGACCCATGCCAGCTCTTCCATGGTTTGGATCATAATAATCTAGTCTTCGAATGGCTCAGATTGCTTGTGGCCCTCTCTTGATCATCTTTCCCTCTCTTTGACTTGATCAGACCCATTCTGTCCGCAGTGCTTCGTGATTGGACAGGTGGGGTACCTTCCAAATGATTTTGATCGATCTCAATCGAAGTCTGAAATCGATTAAAACCTTGGGTGGCCCTCAGGGTGCCATCTGCTGATGTGGACTGTCAACCTTACCTACCAACAACCATGGAGCCAATCCCGCGAAGAGAGAGGGAGCGCGTCTGTACGGGCGGCGCAGAGCGGGCCGCCCAAGGCTCACCTCTTATGCAGCCTGGGCTGGCTCGTGCTCGGACATTCTTCACAGTCCACTGTCTTTGTCCCCACATTCCCTGCACGTCCGGGTTCGATTGCAGCCATGAATATTCTCCTTGTCTCATTGTCCCTTCTTATTTTGTCTTTTTCTTGGTTTGTCTTTTCTCAAGCAATGGACGGTGGAGATTTAGGGGCTGTGGGGGCTGTTCATGGTGGGTCCCACACTTTAGGAGGTGGTGAAGGCTTTAATGATGGTGGAATCTCTTTAATAGATGGTAGAGATGGAGCATTGAATGGGTGTATTGATGAGCGGTTAGGGATGGTGGTTGGTAGAGCTTTGAATGGCCCCATTAATGGCAACCATGCTGAATTTTCATATTGGAATGGGTCTTGGATTGTGGGAGAACTGGATGGTATGGATGAGATGAGGAGATGGGAAATAGGTGAGGCTATGCATCCCTTGAATGTGGGCCACCTAGATGATGTGTTTGATGGAGGTGATGGGACCAGGATGGACATAGATGGGCTAATCTCATGTCTGGATGGTATGGACGGTTCAGATGATACATTTGATGGTTTGGATGCTCTTGATGATGGCCGAGATGTGCGGCATACTTGTTTGGGTGGACTTGATGTGATCATTGATGATGTCCCCCTAATGATGGACGGTGTGGATGCCTCGATGATCCCTTTGATTGACCAGGATGATGACTGGACTCATGATTTCCTGTTGGAGAGGGCCGCAAGTCCTGATCTGACCGTTGATTCTTCGATCGGGGTTGTCGGGACCCTTCTTGATGGTTCAGATGCATTCTTTGATGGTCAGATTGGCCAGGATGCCACGATGTGTGGTGTGATCTTCGCTGGTAGCCCTTTTGATGGAGAGTGTCGTCCTTCTCCTAATCGTCGGTCTTTTGCGCACTCTATTCATGAGGTGGGCGAGTCTTCTCATGCGGCTAAGGTTGTGACAGTTTCAGACAGTGATGCGACTATATCAGACATAGCCGTTACTGAGGGCAGGTCAGGGGCTGTCGAGTCTGCAGAGGTTCCAGCTTTTCCTCCTCCTTCGCCCGTTGATCTTCCGATCCTTGATTCGCCCGTTGATCTTCCGATCCTTGATGAGCTGTCATTGATTTCTGGGCCTTTTGTTCTGGAGGGGGTACCAGTGAGGACTTGTCAGCTGCTTCCTCGTCCTTCTTGCTCGCCACGGCTGCTTGCTTGGCTTGATAGTTTGTCAGCTTATGAGACTCGGGATTTGGAGTCCTATGGCTTCGGCAGTCTGATCCATATGGCTAGAGTTGACATTGATTGGAGGATGCTTGGAGCTGCATAGATTGACTGGGTCCCTTCGTTGAACTTGTTCGCGTTCAACGATATGGAGATGGGACCCTCTTTGGAGGAGCTTGCACGCTTGACAGGCCTACCTTGGGATTATACTCAGTATTTCTCGCCGAAGACATCGCCGAAGACTGCCACACCGCAGAACTGGTTCGGGATCCCCTATCTTGCTCGGCCTGCAGCTGCCGGCAAGGATGTTGTAGTGTTCTCCTTGGACTTACTGTATGATCTTTTTTCGGGTCCTCGGAGTGTGGCCGATTCTATCCTTGCTCGGAACGCATTGATATTCTGCTTGATAACTGAGGTGCTGTTCTCGGGATGGCGCAGGTCCCAGACTCCTTTGCTTTTTGAGATGATGAGCCGAGCCATCCGACGGCAGGGGATCATTTCTCTCATCTTGGCCGAGCTGTTTAATGGGCTGACTGACTGTGCCCTGGGCCGCACTCGTGTCCTTAGCGGTTGTTGTGCATTTCTTCAGGTATCTTTTCTGTACCTTTCCTTTCTTGCTTTTTAGGAATTGATTAGCTGAACTTCTTTTCCTTCTTATGATCAGATTTGGCTATGGGAGCGTCTTTCTCTGACCGTTCCTGTACCCTTTCCTGACACCCATCGCCCAGACCTTATGCGGCACATCATGGAATTTCTTCCTCCTACGGCTAGGATGAGTGAGCCCTTGTATCGCAAGATGTTTGCTGATCTTCGTGATTGGAATGTTCGTTGGGAGTCATCTTGGCTTTCACTTCCTCCAGTGCTTTGCGATGCACATCGCCTTCCTCTGATGCTGTTAGGCTTTCGGTCTTACTTTTCTTACCATCCTATCCGGTTCCTGTGGTAGTTTGGGTATGAGCAGGATGTTCCTCTTTTTGCTTTTATGGGTATCGGGCGCCGAGCGCTTCCATCTAGGATCTCTGACTTTAAGACTCGGGTCGATGGATCTTGGGCGAGTTATCTGACTACTGATCTGCTTGGTTTTGAGTTGCGGGCCTTTCCGATGGCAACCGCCCTATATCAGTACTGGGTTGCTGAGCAGTCTTTGCATCGACGTATCCCTTGTTGGCACCAGACTGCTGATGAGGACGAGCAGGATATCCTTGGAGATGCCGACTTTTCATCTGGTTCATATGAACCCTTTGAAGAGCGCCCGTTCATTGATCCTGGTTTCCTTTTGGCCACTCATGGCCATTTGTTGTCTGAGATCTCTACACTTCGGTATCATTGTGAGATGATGTCGAGGAGGTTGGCTGCCGATCAGAGGTTATCTGATGAGGAGGCCATGATCCATACCCTTGAGCGCGATGAGGTGCATTAACTGCGTATGGAGGTGAGCAGGTTGAGAGCGAGACTACTTCATTATGAGTTAGAGGACTTACCTGATATGGCCGAGGAGGAGGGTAGAGATTGATTGTGTTGGCCACCTACATATTCTTTTTTTGCATGGTATGTGATTGATGATGATGCATTTTTTGTATTTCTTTTTGAAAAAGTTGACATGATATGTGTAAAAGAAATATGATGCTTTTAATGAAAAAAGAAGAAAACTTTTTTGAGAATCTATTGTGCCATGAGTTATCTTGTGAGTGTGTCTGGATTTTGTGTCAGGATATAGGAATCAGAGTTGGGGGCTCAGCCAATGCTTTGACTGACGTCTCGAGATTTGACTTGTGTGATCCTTTGGTTCCCTAAAGGTGTAGGCAACGGAAACTGTTGCCTCCTGAGATTGTCAGAATTTGTAGAGCTCTTCGTTCCGAACTGCACTTCTTCTTGTTCTTGAACTGTGACTGCTCGAACCGATTTGGTTTGTCTGGTTTCCTGGTACCTGCACTTTTATTTTTTCTTTTTCCATTTGAGCCATTTTTGCCTGCGGCACTCTTTCGAGTTTTCACCACAGCCGGCCTTTTCCTGTCATTTTTGCCCGTGGCGCCCTTTCGGGTTTTCACCACGTCTCGGGTGTTTTTACCCTCGGTGCCCTTTCGGGTTTTCACCAAGTCCGCTGTATGCCCACTGTTTTTATTCGAAGCGCCCTTTCGGGTTTTCACTGCTCCCTCTTTGTTTAGGCATACATTGTCTCTCTGTTTTTTTTTCTTTTTTTTTTGGATCTTTGGATAACTGCGGTGGCTAGAGATCGGGAATCCGTCGTTGCCAACCGATGGCAGTCTTTCAGCCCGTATCCTAAGCTACGATGATAGAGCTATTGGTCTTAGCTAAAGACCCTTTTGAGATGAATGGATGGATGACTGTGTTTTTCCTTGGGTTGACTTTTCTCGGGTGTCTTGTTTTAGCTTCCCTTTTTTCTTTTTCTCCCCCTTTTTTTTCTTTTCTTTTGTATTCTTTTTCTCTTTTTTTTTTCTTTTTCTTTTGAATCCCCTTATTTGAAACACTTGTTGGTAGACGGAAATGATTTCTCAGAGGTTTTAGCTTCGACTTTTGACTTCAGCTCTATTAAAGTAACTCTTGATAAGGTCAGAATGACTTACCAATGAAAGATCTTCACTTTGTCGCCGTTGATTGGCTCAGGAAGATCCACCCCTCTCATGCTGGTGAGTCTGAGAGTGCCTCCGGGAAGTACTTCTTTGATGATCAGCGGCCCGTCCCACGAGGGTTTGAACTTTCCTCTGGGATTCGAAAGGTGCGATGGTAGAATCTTCTTCATGACCATGTCGCCTACCTTGAAACTTCTTTTTCGAACTCTCTTGTTGTAAGCCCGAGCGATCCTTTTCTGATAACACTGGGAATGACTTAGCGCACGCATGCGCTTTTCATCTGCTAGCTGCAACTGATCGAATCTGGCCCGTTGCCATTCTCCTTCTTCAATTCCGCTTTCAAGTAACACTCGTAGTGATGGTATTTCCACCTCGACTGGCAGAACTGCCTCCATTCCATAAGTAAGCTCGAAAGGAGTAACGCCCGTAGTAGACCGTGCAGACGTTCGATAGGCCCAAAGTGCATATGGGAGCATACCTGACCAATCTCGATAGGTCACGACCATCTTCTTGAGTATCCTGACGATTGTCTTGCTTGCGGCTTCTACACCACCATTCATCTGAGGACAGTAGGGGCTTGATCGATGACGTTGAATCTTGAATTTGCTGAGAAAGTCATCCACCTTCTTGTTGACGAACGGGGTCCCATTATCTGTAATGATAGCATTGGGGATTCCATACCGGCATATGATGTTGTTCCTCATGAATTTGATCACCTGAGATGCTGCAATCGTGGTGTAGAAGGCTGCCTCTACCCATTTGGTGAAGTAGTCGACTGCCACAAGTATGTACTCATGACCGTTTGATGCCTTGGGACTAATTTTTCCGATGATGTCGAGTCCCCACATGGAGAAGGGCCAGGGGGTGGTCAGGTTGTACAACTCTGATGAGGGAGCATGAATTTGATTCGCATGCTCCTGACATTTGAAGCATTTTCTGACGTGCTGGCAGCAGTCTGTCTCCATGGTGAGCCAATAGTAGCCGAGTCATAGAATCTTCTTTGCCATCATGTGCCCGTTCATGTGTGGGCCACAGATTCCTTCGTGTATTTCTTTCATGATCTTTGCAGCTTCTGTTTCATCGACGCATCGAAGGAGGATGTGATTGTAGGATCGTTTGTAAAGAACTTCGCCACTGATGGTGAACCGGCTGGCTAAACGCTGGATGGTTCGGTGATCTGTTGCTGTTGCTGACTCTGGATACTCCTGGGTTTCGAGATATTGCTTGATGTCGGCATACCAGGGTTTGTCAGGGATAGCTTCGGCTTCTTCTATTTACAGGCAGAAAGCAGGTTCTTCTTAAATTTCGACTGTGAGCTCCCATTCTAAAGCTCCTTTCGGTATCTCGAGCATTGATGCAAGTGTGGCGAGAGCATCTGCAAACTGGTTCTTGGCTCTGGGCATGTATGAGAAGGTGACTTCTTTGAACTCCTCGATCAAATTTTCAAGATACACATGATATGGTATCAACTTCTCATCCTTGGTTTTCCATTCGCCATTGGTCTGATGGATGATAAGCTGTGAGTCTCCAAATACTCGTAGCTTCTTGACGCCCAAGATTATGGCTTCCCTCAAGCCAGCGATGCATGCTTCGTACTCTGCCATGTTGTTGGTGCATTCGAATGCTATGCGCCTTGAGATAGGAATAGGGACATCATCTGGAGAGTAGAGGATCGCTCCAATACCACTCCCTTTAGAATTTGCTACGCCATCGAAAAATAATGTCCACTCATCTTTCTTCTTCTTTTCTTCCCCTTCGATAAGCAAGAGATCTTCATTAGGGAAGAATGTCTTGAGCGGTTGATAATCCAGGAGAGAGTGAGCGGCAAGATGATCGGCGAGGGCCTGCCCCTTGATTGCCTTCTGAGTGACATAGGTGATGTCGAACTCAGACAGGAGTAGCTGCCATTTAGGTATCCTTCCAGTGTGCCGGTTTCTCGAATAGGTACTTGAGCGGATCCATGTGAGCGAGGAGGAGAATCGGGAATGCAATCATGTATTGGCGGAGTCGTTGAGTTGCCCAGACTAGGGCGAGGCAAGTCTTCTCGATCGGGGAATACCTGGTCTCGTAGTCGGTGAACTTTCGGCTCAAATAGTATATTGTTTGTTCCTTCTTCCCGGTCTCGTCGTGCTGGCCGAGGACACAGCCAATGGCTTCTGCTGCTACCGAGATGTATAACAGTAGCGGTCGTCCAGGAGTGGGTGGCACTAGGACTGGAGGATTCATAAGATATTTCTTGATGCGATCGAAGGCGACTTGGCAATCATCATTCCATTCTTTTGGAACGTTCTTCCGTAGGAGCTTGAAAATGGGCTCACAAATAGGTGTGAGCTGTGCGATGAAGCGACTGATGTATTGAATTCTGCCGAGGAAGCCACGAATTTCTTTTTCTGTTCTAGGAGGGGGCATCTCGATGATTGCTCTGGTTTTGGTCTCGTCGACCTTGATGCCATCCTCTCTCACCATAAAGCCGAGGAGCTTACCTCCCATTGCACCGAAGACACATTTCTGAGGGTTGAGGCGGAGCTTGTACTTTTCTAATATGTTGAATAACTTCCTCAGATCTTCAAAGTGCCCTTCAATTGTGCGAGATTTGACGATCATATCGTCCACAAATACTTCAAGCTCTTTGTTCATCATGTCGTGGAATAGTGCTGTCATTACTTGCTGATATGTTGCTCCTGCGTTCTTCAGACCGAACGGCATTACCCTGTAATAAAAAGTTCCCTAGGGAGTCATAAACGATGTCTTCTCGCGATCTTCGATGGCCATCTTGATCTGATTATAACCTGAGAACCTGTCCATGAATGAGAAGACCTTGTATCCAACAGTGTTGTCGACCAGAGTGTCGATATGTGGCTAAGGGAAGTCGTCCTTAGGACTGGCTTTGTTGAGATCTCGGAAGTCGATGCACATTCGAACCTTGTCATCCTTCTTTGGTACTGGCACGATGTTGGCGAGCCATTCAGGGTAGTTGGAGACTACCAAGAATCCCGCATTGTACTGCTTCATGACTTCATCTCGGACTTTCAGGGCCCATTCTGGCTTCATTCTTCGAAGTTTCTGCTTCACTGGCTTCATATCTGCCTTGGTTGGCAGATGGTGTATAACGAGCTCTTCATCGAGCCTCGGCATGTCTTCATATGAGAATGTGAAGTTGGACAATCTTGGAGCTAGGAACTCTATCATTTTCTGCTTCATCTCTGGTGGCAATGATTTTCCAATGCGTACTTCCCTAGGAATCTCAGGTGTCCCCAAGTTTACTATCTCGAAATCATCAGCTACAACATTGGCTTTGGATTCGAACTTTTTGAGGAGATCCTCTAGTTCGGGAGCTGGATCATCATCTTCCTCATCCCGAGCTTCGTCCAGACCCATGAGCTCGAAGTCTAATTCGATGTCAAAGTCATATGATTCGACTTTAAACTCATGTGACTTTTTAGACGAACTTGGCACACTATTGAATCCAGGAAAAGAAATGTTTTTTGGTTTTTGAGAATTTTCTGAAATGGAAATGCTAGATGTTTTTGGCTTTTGAAAGTTTTCGATTTTTTTCGATTTTTGAAATTCACAGGACTTTGAACAAGCGGGCATTACAGACCATGATTGATCCCAGCTTGTTCCAAAGTTCCGATCGCTGCTTAAACATGCATGTTTTTTTGAAAGCCAGAGCCCTCAGATGGCTCTTTGCCTGATTCAAGAGTTAGGGGAATGGATGACCATTCAGGACCCCACACTTCCTCCCCTGAAGAGGTGGGGGTTGATGATTCGGGCGAAGAATCACAGTCTGGCCCAATGACCATGATTTCTCGCTGGTTGGGTTCGAGATCTAAGTCGTACTCAGTCCCTCCCGGATCACTTACCTCGCATTGCAGTTCGTCTGGTTCCACTGTGAGACACATGTTTGGGATCTGGACATCAGACCAATCCAGGGCTGGCCATTTCCCTTTCCTGGTCCAATGGATGGGCTGCTTTTGCCCCTGGCTGATGATTGATGATGTTGATTCTACAGAGATGGGCAAGTCGTGCCCCTTGCTGATTGATGCTGAGATGGGCAAGTTGTGCCCCTGGTTGGCTGGAATTGAAGCGGGCAGGTTGTGCCCCTGGTTGATTGATGCTGAAATGGGCAAGTTGTGCCCCTGGCTGGGAGCAGGTATCAGAGTAACCTAGTCCTGAAGCTGCTGTATTTGACTTTCTTCTTCATCTTCATCATTTCCTTCTTCTTATGGAGGCTTAGACGGTTCGAGAATCTGATCCCATCGAATGGGGGGCCACGTGGCCCAAACTAGGCTCATCGGGAGGCCTTTGTGTAGTGTAGTCGGTTGATTCCCTCCTGGATCTTTGCAAAGTTCTCCTGGCTTGACGAATTGGATGGGTGAGCACCGAAATTTCTTCCTTCTTTTGTCTATGAAGATTGCCCTGTATCCGAGTCCCCATTTGTGTTAGTTATATATCAGCGGTATCTTTTTGGACTTGAAGTGATTCTTCATGCGGTATTTGAGGCTCAGACGTTCTGCCGATGAAAAGACACGGTCCACCTTATCGGTTCTGGATTGGCGATAGAGTTCACAGTCTCGAATTCAAAACTGTGAAACGGGATGTCTTCTTCAGAGTGCTGGATATCGATGACCGGGATGCCTGGTTCAGTGGCAGCAGCATTGGAAGGAATGATGAGCTCCTTCTCTGCATGGATAGAGATCACTTGATTTCCACAGATGTATTTCACTCGTTGATGCAGGGTTGATGGCACAGCTCCAACCTTGTGCAGCCAAGGTCGTCCGAGCAACATGTTGAAAGATGCTGATATATCCAGAATTTGGAATGTGATGGTGGAGATTTCCGGACCTATCTGTACCTCTATATCGACCTCCCCTTCCACTGATCGGCGGGTGTTGTCGAATGCTCTAACGCATACGGTGCTGGGTCAGAATGAATAAGGACTGATTCCCAAACGTTCCGCAGTCTTGAGTGGGTAGACGTTTAAGCTCGAGCCATTATCGACAAGGACCAGCGGGACACAGAGGTCTTTGTATCGTAATGCTATGTTGAGGGATCGCCCATGATCGCGTCCTTCCGGTGGCAACTCATTATCTGTGAAGGTGATGGCGCGTGGAGCCAGGAGCTGTCCAATCATCAATGCTATCATCTCTGGTGCCGTATCGGAGGAGACGTGAGCATCGCTCAAGGTTTTGGCAAACATTTCTCGGTGTATGCGAGATGTGCAGAGCAGCTCCCATACTGAGATTTGAGCAGGGATTGACTTGAGCTGAGTCGCCACATCGTATGCGGCTTCATTTTTGTTGCCGAGGCCTGAAAGAGCGCCTTTAGGATCTCCTTTATTTTGATTATCTCTTCGGATGCAACGCCCATTGGGATTCATATTCCCTACTTCCGCACATTCTGGATAGTGCCATGGGACCTCTTTATAATTTCCTCACCTTTGCCTTCTAGGACCAGCGGTTCTTGCAACGGTGCTGGTGTGGGTACCAGATCTTCCTCGTACGGAGCTTTTGCCTTGAGAACTATATTGTTGCCTGTGCTGAAGGGGTAATATCGAGGCTTGTCTTTATAGATCCACTACAAAAATTCCATTTTTACCGACGAATGATTTCGTCGGTAATCAGTAAAATTTCGTCGGGAAATGTTTTTCCCGACGAAATTTTTCGCGGCTAACATCGTCGCAGAAAGGCCGTCGGTAAAGGTTTTTACCGACGAAATAATTTTTCGTAGGTAATAATTGCACCATTACCGACGAAATTATTCGTCGGCCAAACATATGAATTTTGTCAGGATTGAAAATGATACGTCGGTGAAAAAACTTTTACCGACGAAATAATGCGTAGGTAAAAACATGTTAAAACTTTTACCGACGAAATATTTCGTCGGTAAAAGAAAGGAAAAACTTTTTACCGACGAAATAATGCGTAGGTAAAAACATGATAAAACTTTTACCGACGGAATAATTCGTCGGTAAAAGCATCTAAGAACTTTTTACCGACGAAATATTTCGTCGGTAAAAAGTTTTTCCTTTCTTTTACCGACGAAATATTTCGTCGGTAAAAGTTTTTCCTGTCTCGGTTCCATTTGTTTTCAAAAATTCAGGAAAATTCCTGACATACACCTCTAAAAAAACCTATACATTTTGAATCCTACTCACATCCACAAACATACAAACAAACAAAAAGTACATCATCCATACACAAATAATCCATTCCACATCCACAAACAAACAATATTCATCCACACACAAATATATACAAGTTAAAAGTCGTATATTAAAAAAAAATAATCAGGAAGATGAAGGCGGAGGTGGGGGAGGTGGCGGGGCATCGGCGCCAAGGTGTGCAGCGAGAGCCTGAAACATCTCCTGCATCCGTCGCTCATGCTCCTGCCGCAACTCCTCGATCCTCCTCTCCTGATCCTCCCGTCGCCTCTCCTCCTCCTCCCTCTGCCTCTCCAGCTGCTCCCGAATCCCATCGACGACGACCCATAGCTGCTGAACCTCTCTCTCTGCGATGTCAGCTCGGCGTTGAGCGCTCTCACCAGCTACGGATCGGCTGGAGCCAGCTCTAGTTTGTGCCATGAGCTTAGCACCATGGCCAAGCCCACGCACATATCCAGAAAGGGTGCCAAGCACCTCGCTCAGGATTTCTGGCTCACTCCGCTGACTACCATCGGGAGTGGGCTGACTGCGTATGGTGTCCATCGCCGCCTGTAATGAAAAGATATGAAATTTCATAAAAAATGACATGAATGACATTATTATCAATCAATGCGCAATTAAATTTAACAAAGTAAAGATTTTTACCCAATGCTCACTGGCTCTAGGATGAACCCAAGATCTCGTCGCCTGCCGACAGTGAGTCCCTCTGTAGAGGTCTACTGGTCCAGGCTCCTGGCCGGTGACGGAATCCCGCTGCGCAATCGAAAGGAAAAAAGACTTATAATAAATGCCAATCAAAATAATATATTAACTTAATAATCATCAATAATTTCTTACCATGTCGTAACGATGTCGTACAAATGACTTTGAACCAGCTACGTGGTTCACTTGTAACTTTTCCCTGTTCGCAGAATTTATTCTGCTCCTCTTCTGAACACATTATACAAAATACATTTCTATTAATTGCGAAATTAATTGCGAATTTAATTGTTACCGTAAGATATCGTACATGTAAATATTACCTGAAAAGCCTCCGACGAAAATCTCTCGCAGAGTATCCGCCAGTCGTCTGTACTAATGTGTGGCGGTGAGGACTGTACGGCCTCATCGTGTGTCCTGCACCGCTTGTACCGCTGGTGCAACTCTCCGCGGTACTCCTTGAACCGCTCCCTAATCATGTCGTCGACGGCATGAGAAATGTAGGGAACATTCAAATCGAATTCAAATTTATCCTGCAGTTTCGTAAATAATAAATTAAGGGAATAAACTTATTAACAATAGGACTTAATCGTAAATGAACTTTCACAAAAGAAAATTTCAATTTACTAAACTTTACCTGAAGGCGCTGACGGATGAGCTGTCGCACATCATCTGTCACGTCAGTCCAACGGGGGGTGGTGGCGGGGATCAGAGATCGGCATAGGACACCGACCTCAGACGTAAACAATCTGGCACTGTCCCCAACAGGTCTAAGGCAGTCCTGTGGAAACTCTACTGCTACCCTACCCTCACGCGTAAGTCGCTCTAAACTAACCCACGCGTGGGTCCACGTCCTCGTCGGCTGGTAGAAGATGCTGCTGCGAAAAGATATATGTAAGTAACAATATAAACAGAAATCACTAAATAAATGTCTAGACTTACATGCAGTGCCCGGTGTATGCTGAATCGAAGGATCAGATGACTGTGATGCACCGTGCGACGTCGATGCTGTCTGCGTCGCATCACGGGTGGAAGGGGTAGATCCAGTGCGCGAACGACCTGATCTCCCACCTGGTGCCATGACTGAATATATCTGAAATACAAACTTATAAATTTAAACAATGTCAATGCAAGTTTATGAACATCATTGCAGAGTGAATTTGTGCTTATGCTTAGAGAAATGATAAAAATATGATTAGACCATTACACTATAATGCAAGCAGGATATAATAATATAAAATGATTCCTTCATGCACAACCAAGGAGGTAAATTGTAGGGCATAAGTATCACTGGCCACATACTGTACGAGCTACTCATATTATCAAATGGATTAAAACCATCACTTGCAAGACCTAGCCGAACATTGCGAGAATCCTCTGCAAACCAGTCATATTGCTTATCAAAATGTTGCCAGGCTTCAGAGTCAGCGGGATGCCTCAATGTATTATCATCATGAAGGCGTTTCTCCTTATGCCACCTCATATCTTCAGCCGTCTTGCTCGACGTAAACAATCTTTGTAATCTGGGTTTCAATGGAAAGTACCTTAACACCTTTTGTGGAATTTTCTTACGCTTAGCTTCGTCATATTTCCACCTAGACTCTCCACATTGTGGACACTCCTCAACATTTTCATGTTCTTTCCAATACAATACACAATCATTTATACATGCATGTATGAGGATGTAACCAAGGCCCAAGTCTCGCATTAACGATTTTGCCTCGTAATGAGACTTAGGCAATGTCTCACCTTCAGGTAATACTTCTTTCAACAAGCCAAGTAACATGTCGAACGATTTGTTACTCCAACGATTTATTGTCTTTAAATGAAGTAACCTTGTAAGGAAATTCAACTTGGATAAGTTCCGACACCCCGGATAGAGTGGGCGTTGCGCATCCCTCAACAACCTACTAAACTTTTCTGATTCGGCATCACCCATAGGAGGAATATCCTGGCTAGTACTTGTCGCTGCAAAATCAGTATCCGCAATTGTTCCCCTTAACACATCCCCAATAATATCTTGCATATCGTCAATATCTTCATCCTCGTCATTACGCACAATTGGGTCAGCAAGGACTTCAGTGGCCTCAACTCTTTGGTGGAAGTCTTCACCATGATGAATCCACCAAGTGTAACCCTGGTCAATCCCAACTATGAACAAATCATCTTCCACTTTGTCCAATGTCTTGTGAATCATGTTCTTGCATTTTCGGCATGGACACCTAATTCTATTACCTGAATCTGCCCGATCTCTCGCAAATTCCATGAACTCCTTAACACCTTCTTTATACTCTGGGCCAAACCGATTCTTAGCTTGCATCCAACTCTTATCCATATCTACAATGCAAAGATTAGAGTCAGGTTTAGTTTATGTGACATGAGTTTAGGATTAGGTTTAGTCATAGGTTGAGATTTTCGGGTTCGGGATTTGATTTCGGGTTAGGTTTTCATATTTGGGTCTAGGTTTATGTTAGGTGAATGGATTCAGGAATAGGTGTAGGTTTAGTTTAAGTGATTTGAATATAGGATTAGGCTTAGGTATAGGTTGAGATTTTCGGGTTCGGGATCGGGTTTCGGGTTAGGTTTTCGTGTTTGGGTTAAAGTTTAAGTTAGGGAATGGATTTAGGAATAGGTGTAGGTTTAGTTTAAGTGATTTGAATTTAGGATTAGGCTTAGGTATAGGTTGAGATTTTCGGGTTCGGGATCGGGTTTCGGGTTAGGTTTTCGTGTTTGGGTTAAAGTTTAGGTTAGGCGAATGGATTTAGGAATAGGTGTAGGTTTAGTTTAGGTAATTTGAGTTTAGGAATAGGTTTAGGCATAGGTTGAGATTTTTGGGTACGGGATTGGATTTCGGGTTAGGTTTTCATGTTTGGGTCTAAGTTTAGGTTAGGTGAATGGATTTAGGAATAGGTGTAGGTTTAGTTTAGGAGATTTGAGTTTAGGATTAGGTTTAGGCATAGGTTGAGATTTTCGGGTTCGGGATTGGATTTCGGGTTAGGTTTTCATATTTGGGTCTAGGTTTATGTTAGGTGAATGGATTCAGGAATAGGTGTAGGTTTAGTTTAAGTGATTTGAACATAGGATTAGGCTTAGGCATAGGTTAAGATTTTCGGGTTCGGGATCGGGTTTCGGGTTAGGTTTTCGTGTTTGGGTTAAAGTTTAGGTTAGGCGAATGGATTTAGGAATAGGTGTAGGTTTAGTTTAGGTAATTTGAGTTTAGGATTAGGTTTAGGCATAGGTTGAGATAGTCGGGTATGGGATTGGATTTCGGGTTAGGTTTTCATGTTTGGGTCTAAGTTTAGGTTAGGTGAATGGATTTAGGAATAGGTGTAGGTTTAGTTTAGGAGATTTGAGTTTAGGATTAGGTTTAGGCATAGGTTGAGATTTTCGGGTTCGGGATTGGATTTCGGGTTAGGTTTTCATATTTGGGTCTAGGTTTATGTAAGGTGAATGGATTCAGGAATAGGTGTAGGTTTAGTTTAAGTGATTTGAATATAGGATTAGGCTTAGGTATAGGTTAAGATTTTCGGGTTCGGGATCGGGTTTCGGGTTAGGTTTTCGTGTTTGGGTTAAAGTTTAGGTTAGGCGAATGGATTTAGGAATAGGTGTAGGTTTAGTTTAGGTAATTTGAGTTTAGGATTAGGTTTAGGCGTAGGTTAAGATAGTCGGGTACGGGATTGGATTTCGGGTTAGGTTTTCATGTTTGGGTCTAAGTTTAGGTTAGGTGAATGGATTTAGGAATAGGTGTAGGTTTAGTTTAGGAGATTTGAGTTTAGGATTAGGTTTAGGCATAGGTTGAGATTTTTGGGTACGGGATCGGGTTTAGGGTCGCATTTTCGTGTTTGGGTCTAAGTTTAGGCTAGGTGAATGGATTTAGGAATAGGTGTAGGTTTAGTTTAGGAGATTTGAGTTTAGGATTAGTTTTAGGCATAGGTTGAGATAGTCGGGTACGGGATTGGATTTCGGGTTAGGTTTTCATGTTTGGGTCTAAGTTTAGGTTAGGTGAATGGATTTAGGAATAGGTGTAGGTTTAGTTTAGGAGATTTGAGTTTAGGATTAGGTTTAGGCATAGGTTGAGATTTTTGGGTTCGGGATCGGGTTTTGGGTTAGGTTTTCGTGTTTGGGTTAAAGTTTAGGTTAGGCGAATGGATTTAGGAATAGGTGTAGGTTTAGTTTAGGTAATTTGAGTTTAGGATTAGGTTTAGGCATAGGTTGAGATAGTCGGGTACGGGATTGGATTTCGGGTTAGGTTTTCATGTTTGGGTCTAAGTTTAGGTTAGGTGAATGGATTTAGGAATAGGTGTAGGTTTAGTTTAGGAGATTTGAGTTTAGGATTAGGTTTAGGCATAGGTTGAGATTTTTGGGTACGGGATCGGGTTTAGGGTCGCATTTTCGTGTTTGGGTCTAAGTTTAGGCTAGGTGAATGGATTTAGGAATAGGTGTAGGTTTAGTTTAGGAGATTTGAGTTTAGGATTAGGTTTAGGCATAGGTTGAGATAGTCGGGTACGGGATTGGATTTCGGGTTAGGTTTTCATGTTTGGGTCTAAGTTTAGGTTAGGTGAATGGATTTAGGAATAGGTGTAGGTTTAGTTTAGGAGATTTGAGTTTAGGATTAGGTTTAGGCATAGGTTGAGATTTTTGGGTACGGGATCGGGTTTAGGGTCGCATTTTCGTGTTTGGGTCTAAGTTTAGGCTAGATGAATGGATTTAGGAATAGGTGTAGGTTTAGTTTAGGAGATTTGAGTTTAGGATTAGGTTTAGGCAAGGGGTTGAGATAGTCGGGTATGGGATTGGATTTCGGGTTAGGTTTTCATGTTTGGGTCTAAGTTTAGGTTAGGTGAATAGATTTAGGAATAGGTGTAGGTTTAGTTTAAGAGATTTGAGTTTAGGATTAGGTTTAGGCATAGGTTGAGATTTTTGGGTACGGGATCGGGTTTAGGGTCGCATTTTCGTGTTTGGGTCTAAGTTTAGGCTAGGTGAATGGATTTAGGAATAGGTGTAGGTTTAGTTTAGGAGATTTGAGTTTAGGATTAGGTTTAGGCATAGGTTGAGATTTTCGGGTTCGGGATTGGATTTCGGGTTAGGTTTTCATATTTGGGTCTAGGTTTATGTTAGGTGAATGGATTCAGGAATAGGTGTAGGTTTAGTTTAAGTGATTTGAATATAGGATTAGGCTTAGGTATAGGTTGAGATTTTCGGGTTCGGGATCGGGTTTCGGGTTAGGTTTTCGTGTTTGGGTTAAAGTTTAGGTTAGGCGAATGGATTTAGGAATAGGTGTAGGTTTAGTTTAGGTAATTTGAGTTTAGGATTAGGTTTAGGCATAGGTTTCGGGTTTGGTTCTCGTGTTTGGGTCTAGGTTTAGGTTAGGTGAATGGATTTAGGAATAGGTGTAGGTTTAGGTTAGGTGACATGAGATTAGGTTTAGGGCATAGGTTTGGATTTGCGGGTTCGGGATCGGGTTTAGGGACGCATTTTCGTAGCTTATAGGGCCCTGGTTTAGAGTTAGATGAATTGAGTTTAGGTTTCGGTTTAGGTATAGCTTATAGGTTTTAGTTTTAGGTTTATGGTTTCGGGTTTTAGTTATAGGAAATGGACAGCTTCATCATGGTCATAACAGCGGTTCCCACCTTCCAGGGACCCCCGCTCAACAACCGGATAGCTCCGACGCACATCCGGGTCTGCTCCATTAATTTCAAGCTAATACATAAACACGGGCCTGTCCAAATGGCCAGGCCACCCATATTGCTGTCCATAGGAAATGGACATCTTCATCATCATGGTCATAACAGCGGTTCCCACCTTCCAGGGACCCCTGCTCAACACCCGGATAGCTCCGACGCACATCCGGGTCTGATCCATTAATTTCGAGCTAATACATAAACACGGGCCTGTCCAAATGGCCAGGCCACCCATATTGCTGTCCATAGGAAATGGACAGCTTCATCATCATGGTCATAACAGCGGTTCCCACCTTCCAGGGACCCCCGCTCAACACCCGGATAGCTCCGACGCACATCCGGGTCTGCTCCATTAATTTCGAGCTAATACATAAACACGGGCCTGTCCAAATAGCCAGGCCACCCATATTGCTGTCCATAGGAAATGGACAGCTTCATCATCATGGTCATAACAGCGGTTCCCACCTTTCAGGGACCCCCGCTCAACACCCGGATAGCTCCGACGCACATCCGGGTCTGCTCCATTAATTTCGAGCTAATACATAAACACGGGCCTATCCAAATGGCCAGGCCACCCATATTGCTGTCCATAGGAAATGGACAGCTTCATCATCATGGTCTAAACCGCGGTTCCCACCTTCTAGGGACCCCCGCTCAACATCAACATCAATCAACTACTCTTAATCACAAGTATCATGTTCGTCATCTAATTTGCCACTAAATGATAATATAATAAAATCAGTCGCCCATCCAAGGATGGATAGATTGAAATGCTATCATTATTTCCATTTAAATGCCCAAGCCTAAATTTCCACAGCATCTCCCCCTATCTCTCCAGATATATTTATCTTACATTTAATTTCCACGTCAACTATCCACACATTGTGTGGATTAAATTGACAATGGAATTAAACATAAGAAACATATCCAGAGAGAATAGGAGAGTTACCGCACGAAACTAATGACAGAGCATGTAAATGACAAACAACGATAACATTCCAATCTATCCAACCTTGGACTATCCAACAGGACAATTTGGCAGATTTCTATACCTCCAAAACACACTTTATCTATGCTCGGCAATATAGAAATCTCCAAATGGGCTAACTGATTCTATTATACTACCATTTGTGGATAAAAAATAACTATTAATAATAAGCCAAATACATCCACAACATACATCCACATAAATCAACCACGGGTAGCTCCAACGCACATCCCGGGTTTGCTCCATCAATTCCAGATACACAAGCACATAAAATGACAGAATCATCAACACCATGAATCAAGTCTAATCAAATACCTAATGACTGCTACTTTCTCAACAAATAAGTATGTATGGGGCCCACCATGGGAATCGGATTGCGTGCAGAGTAACTCTGCACGCTCTTATCATGTAGAGTAAATTCAGTTGGGCCCACCTAGAATGTATGTGATTTATCTATTCCGTCCTTATGTTTTTTCAGCTCATTTTAGTGGTTGAGCCCAAAATTTAAGCATATCCAAATCTCAAGTGGACCATGCCATGGGAAATCGTGGGAATAATGATTTCCACCATTCCCAGGACCTACAGTGATCATTATTTGTCATCCAACCTGTTCATAAGATCACATGGATATGGATGAAGGGAAAACACAAATATCAGCTTGATCCAAAACTTCTGTGTCCTCTAAGAATTTTTCAATGATAGACATTCAGTTCACACTTGTGCTGTGGTCCACTTTAGATTTTGATATGCTTCATTTTTTGGCACCAGCGGTTCCCATCTTCGGGGGCCCCACAGCCAG
Organism: Liriodendron chinense; assembly: GCA_003013855.2. Classification (NCBI taxonomy): domain Eukaryota; kingdom Viridiplantae; phylum Streptophyta; class Magnoliopsida; order Magnoliales; family Magnoliaceae; genus Liriodendron; species Liriodendron chinense. Next base: position 144,618 of record ML058501.1, on the reverse strand, counting down.
TGGACAGCGACGGTGGGCCCCACAGGCACTGGACAGCGACGTGGGCCCCACAGGCAGTGGACAGCGACCGTGGGCCCCACAGCCAGTGGACAGCGACCGTGGGCCCCACAGCCAGTGACAGCGACATGGGCCCCACAGCCAGTGGACAGCAACGGTGGGCCCTACAATTACGTATTTTATTTTTTTTTAATTTGTAAAACAAAATTTTGGATTTTAAATTTTTAAATCCCTAATTAGGGATTTTAATATTGAAATCCCTAATTAGGGAATTTTAATTTCGAAATCCCTAATTAGGGATTTAATAAATCAGTGGGCCCCACCAAATTGTAGACAGCTAAGGTGGACCCCACATGCAATGCACTATGGAAAGCGACGGTGGGACCCACATGCAAATAGAAAGCGACGGTGGGACCCACCAACATGCATTGGACAGCGATGGTGCGACCCACATGCATTGGATTTTGGGAGTGGGCCCCACAATCAACAACGAGGAGAGAGGGAGAGAGGGGAAATGGAGCAAGAAGAAAGGGGGAGAGGCTTACCGGAGGAGGCGGCGGCGTACGGAGGTCGGTAGAGGCGAGTGGCTACCGGCGACACTGGTCGGCTGGGGGGGGGGGGGGTGGTCGGCTGAGGCGGTGGGCCGCCGGTGACGTTGACGGCCGGCGGTCGGAGATGAGGGAGAGCCGAGATGGGTGGGCCGGCCGGAAGCGCGCGCGCGAGAGAGAGAGGAGAGAGAACAGAGCGAGAGTGAGAGAGAGGAGAGAAATGAGGGAGGCCGATCGGGTAAGTGAAATAAAAGACTTTTACCGACGAAAATTTTCGTCGGTAAAAGCATAGTTTTCGTCGGTAAAAGTCCTCTTTTTCACTTGGGCGGGAAACATCAATATTATTACCGACGAACATTTTCGTCGGTAAAAATGACTTTTACCGACGAAAAATTTCGTCGGTAAAAGTCATCTTCCTTAACTTACGCAGATACCATACATTATTACCGACAGACAATAATCGTCGCCAAAAAAAAACTTATACCGACGAAAATGTTCGTCGGTAAAAGCCAAATTTCTTACTTTTTTTTTAGCGACGGGTAATTTTGTCGGTAATAAACTTTTTACCGATGAAATCATGATTTCGTCGGTAAAAGGGTGTGCTGGTATGTATTTTACCGACGAATACTTCATTTCGTCGGGGAAATGGCTTTTTACCGACGAAAACAATTTCGTCGGTAATACTTTCGTCGGTAAAACACCGTTTTCTTGTAGTGATCACATAAGGTTGCGGTCCTGGCTTGACCGTTCCTGGAGCAGGAGGCTTCCATGGAATGAATACTGGTCCTCTTGATATGGCAGGAGGTTTCTCTGTTCGTTCCAGCTATCGTAGTGTGATTGACACGCCTCCAGGATTTGCTCCTTGTAATATGACTGGCTCAACTGGAGGAGCTCCTTCCAAGACAATAGGCTCTTGTTGCTGATGAGTATAATCCCTCCATTGCGGATTGGATTGTTCTTGAATTGGAGTGGCCCCTTGCAAGATGACAGGTTTATATACGGGCTCGATGTATGACTGTGCTCCTTCCAAGACGACTGGTTCCCAACATGAAGGGCCGTAAGATGCCCCTTGAACAACTGGCACATCATATGGAAGTGTTCCTTCGAGTATTACTGGCTCCGAGACTGAAGGAAGAAAGGGACTTGCCCCTTGCATGATCGGAGGAGGATTTGTTGGCCCATAAGTGTAGGCATGAATGGACTGGATAGGAGAGAAGAATCGATCGAGGCGCTCTCCTTCTTCTATGCTGTTGACGGTGGGGCCTCGAGACGAACTGGGGTCCGTCTGATGCTGAGGCAGAGGATTCTGAAGGATGTTGGTGGACGCCGCTGGAGGAGTCCCAGGGACCGAGATGACGATCTTGCAGTCATCAATCAGATCTTGTATGGCATTCTTCAAAGTAAAGCATCGATCAGTGGTGTGGCCACGCCCTTGATGGTAGGGACGTACTCATTTTCTCGGTAGTTCGGAGGCAGAGGATGAGGAGGAGGCCTGGGTGCCATTAGAGTGAGTAACTGCTTTTGTACCAGCATAGTCATGACTTGACTAAGTGGTTGAGTGAGTGGAGTGAACTTCCTGAGCTCCCTGTAATTCTGCCTATTCTGGTATGAGTATTGACCATTCCCTCTGAACTGCTGCTGTTGTCGAGGTGGTTGTGGCTGTGGTTGAGGATTCGGTCGTGGTTGATACCTCTGAAGTTGGTACTGAGCCTGATTCTGTTGATGCTGTTGATGTCCCTGTGGGGGAGCGTATTGATTACCCTGAGCAGTGGTGCTGATGTTGTTTACCTCTGTCAGGCGGGGAGGAGAACCGCTGCAATTTCCGTTCCCATATCCGATGGGTCTTCCCTCCACTCTGTTCCTTTTGACTGGAGTGGCTTGATGAGGCCATGGGGAGATTGTCCCGGCACGTATTCCTGCTTCGACTTGTTCTCCAGCATGGATCAACTGTGAGAAATTCGCGTATGAATGCGAGATGAGATATCCAGATATGCCCGGATATGTTGAATGAACAATCATGGAGATTTGTTCTTCATCGTCGATAGGTGTTCGCATTTTGGCTGCCATAGCTCGCCAACGTCCCACGTAGGCAGATAATGTTTCATCACTCCTTTGCCTGAGAGCTGCGAGGTTGGCTTTTCTGGGTGCCATGTTGAGATTGTATGCGAATCTGTCGATGAAAGCCTGGGAAAGCTGTTCCCACATCCTGATGCGGTGGCAGTCCAATGAGGTGTACCAATCTAGGGCATCGCCCTTCAGAGATTTTTGGAACAAACGAATGAGGGCCCCTTCATTCCCTGAGATTGCACTCAGCTCTCCACAGAAGGCCTTGAGATGTGCTGTGGGACAACCGCTGCCATCGTATCTTTTGAATTTTGGTACCTCAAAGTTTTGAGGTACTTGAGCATCTGGAAAAGGACACAAGTCTCTAAACTTGGTCGAAGGTAGATCGACTCCTTGTTGTCGCTGAAGCTGATTTTGCAAGATCTGGAACTGCTCCCGCAACTCGTCCAGTCCTGAATGATCTGTTCGAGCGACTGGTGCCTCTTGGAGTAAGGCACGTTCTTCTTCGGCATAGTGGTCGATGTCTTCAACCCTATGGGTTTGCTGAAAGCAACCGCAGGTTGCTGAAGTTGATTTGATGATTGAACTGGATTCGGATGAACCTGTGCTTGAAAGGACTGTAACTGAATTGGAGACTGTACTGAAGGTTGAACTGGAACTTGCTGGAAATTAACTGGAGTTTGCTGAATTGAAGATTGCTAAAAATTAACTGGGATCCTATTGGCGGGGATGTGCTAGAATTGAAAAGTGCTCCTGTTTGCAGGAGGCTGAGATGCTGGGAAGTGACCCCCTTGTTGGGTATTCGCCACTGTCCGCTGATTGATGTGGGCTTGACACTGACCCCCATTGTGGGCATTCGCCAGTGCTGTCCCTGTTGCTGAAAATTGAATTGAAATCCCATCGGCGGGTATGTGTTGAAATTGAAAAGGGGTCCCCTCGGTGGGGACATGCTGAGATCTACTGAGACTGTTGTTTGAAAGATTGACTGGAAGCTGACTGGAAGTCCCTGCGACAGGAGTGCTCTGAGACGGTCTTGTCGTCGCGGGAAGGTATTGAGGAGGATGCCCCATAGCGAAGGGCTGAGACGGCTGCTGTCGGTAGTCTTGGGCAAACTCCGATGGTTGAGCTTGATTTGAACTGGAGGCCGGAGGGACCCGGCATGGCTGCTGAGATTGCTGAACCGGGCCAACCTAATTGTTGGCTGCTGTGGTGGCTTGTGCTTGCATGAATTGCAAGAGCATTTCTTGCATTGCTCTCATTCCTTGTGCCAATTCTTGTATGATTGGCGTATTATCAATGGGCTGTTGCGCTTGAGGCTGCGCTTCGGTCATCTCAAGAGCAGGGAAGAGATGAGTTTCTTCTTCGTGGTCGGACATGGCTTGCTGTGCCCGAGTGCGGATTATGCTGCGGAAGGGAAGTTGTTTCCGAACACGTTGAGCTCGAGGAGGCGCAATGGTGAGGACTATACTCTACTCTTTTTGGGTTTTAGGATTTTTTTTTCTTTTTTGGGTTTTGGGTAGAATGCTATGCAGATAAGATTGTATGAGGACTAATGACTTTCAAGTACGGGAAGGATTCTGTTTTTCAAGTTGGATCACGACTAGTGGGACTAGTTTATCCCCAGCAGAGTCGCCATTCTATGGACCCTCGCCATTCCGCACTCCCACACGACGTTCTCGTCCCTTTCCTTTGGAGAAAAGAAAAAGAGGATACGTGAGTGCGAATCGTCGTTTGTGCCACTGGCTTGCCTCGTTTTCGAGGGCTTTGTTTGGTAGTCGTGTTTAAGCTGGATGTGTTTAAATGAGTTTATATAAGACCAGAGTCGCCACTAGCCAGTTACTTCGAATTTACAGTCGGCTAGACCCCGTAGAAATGTTAGAGAAGGGGATCCGAAGATTCCTTCCTCTAAAATGACTCCTATTGATCTGTGGCCAGAGATTCGAGGTAAGGGATCACGGTTACAGGGTGGGAAGAGGTTAAGCACCCCACACACTGCCCATACCGAAGTACGGTCTCTACTTCACAGAATCGAACTAATACTTGAAAGTCTGTTTTAATCCTCGTATATTCTCATAGATGACATGATGCATGAATGCAGGTCTGAACAGTAAGAGTTTCTGATGGGCAGGTTCCACTAACAGGCAAGCCCAGAGCATACGCTCGAACTGATAGGTGCTTTATGCGGAATGCATGCTGTGTGTTTAAATGATCAAAATGCTTGTAGTGATATGTACATGAATGCAGGTCTGAACAGTAAGAGTTTCTGATGGGCAGGTTCCACTAACAGGCAAGCCCAGAGCATACGCTCGAACTAACAGGTGCTTTATGCGAGATGCATGCTGTGTCCTTGAATAATCAAAGTGCTTGCAGTGAAGCAGGGGGGTTGGAAGAAAAGTAAATGTTGCACTTATGCTAGATGCGAATGAGATGATGCTAGTAAGGAACAGTTAGGTGGACGGAGGTGTCACAAGGATTGGCTTCGAGTGGCTGGATCAAGACTTGGATGGCTTGGGAGACTTGGACCAGTGGTCAGGCTGGGCTAGACCAGGGTTAGCCTCTTCTCACTCAGGCTCTCCTTGGTGGAGGAATGGGCTAAAGGATGGAGAGGTGGACTCAAAGCTCTCGGACTGAAGAGAGGGGAAGTCGCTGTTGAAATGGGAAGAGGCTAGGGGTATTTATAGCGTTGGAGAGTGGCAGTTCTCGTAAATATGTTTGGGCAGCCCCCAGGGGGCCGCCCGTACGGACGCTCCTCGGTTTCCAGCGCGTGGTACGGTCATGTCTCGGGGCTGCTGTTTTGACTCGGTGGGCTAACTCAGTGAGTTGACTCAGCGGGTCGACTCGGTGATTCAACTCGGCGGGTTGACTCAGTGTTTTGACTCGACGGGTTGACTCAGCGGGTTGACTCAGTGGGTTGACTCAGTGAGTTTGACCTTTTTAGGATTTTTTGACTGGCTTTTCTTATGGGGGGTTTTTTAGGCTGATGTTTAGGGATGGGTTGACTGGGTTCAGGCTTGAGTTGGGCTATGGATTAGGGCTTACAAGGGTGAGTTTGGCTGAGTTTGGACTTGGGATTTGGGGGTATGGTCCTCCATTCATCCAGTTATCTCTACCAACAGTGTAGCCAAAGGTGGGGTGTCTACAACTTGTAACTTGATGAATTGAATCCCAGATTTTTTAGCCCATTTGAAGAGATAATTTCTCATGAAACTAGTTGAGGGCAAATGGATTTAATGTGCCCTGGAATTTCATTGGACCACATCATTTCTGCAGATGTCAGCACAGCAATTAAGAAAAGAGAAAAAATTAACAAAAAACTGCCTAATATGCGTGGAATTTAATATTACGGTACCTTTGAAAATGATATGAGATCATAGAAAGGAAAATTCTAACAAAAACTACATAATAAACATGGAATTTTACATTCCAGTACCTTTGAAAAAAGTTTGACATCTTTACCTTACATAACAAGGGCATGCAAGCAAATGGGTGGTGGCTCGGCAGGTGCCACCAAGATGATGTTTATGTAAAATCAACTCTAACCACCAGGTGTCTGACCCTATGTTAGGCCAAGGGCATAAAAATCAGCTCAATTTATGATTTAGGTGATCCACATGATTGGAAACAGTGTACAAGGCAACACTCACCATTCAAACTGTTTTCTTTAGTGTTACCCAAGTCATTTACATATATGAGTATGATTTTTGGACCATAGGCTTTGTGTGCAATCCAATGGTCGGAAGGGATTTCGTACAAGTATCACAGTGGGGACTATAAAAATCAAGAGTGGACATCTCTCTCACAATTTCCTTTGGTGTGGCCCACCAGAATCACGTGTCAACCTGATTTTTCTTTTTTATCTCTATGCCTAAAATAGGACTCAATATTCAGAGTGGGTCTAGTAGCCCCATCAAAATCAACGGTAGTAACTCCCACAGATTTTTTTTTTCTAAAATATTCTCTCTCTACCGGTGTAGAGCACGGAATTGATTTTTTTTGTGGGCTCCATGATGTGCATGCCGTATCTACTTCCAGTATTAAATGCTTAATTCTAGTTTAGGTCAGATCCAATAATCAGGCTGAATTGTAATTCGTGTTAGCCACAAAAAAATAAATAAATAAATAAATAAAGAGAAATGTCCACCCTTGAATTTACAACACCCTCCGTGATGATTATATACAATCCAACTCAACAATTAGATGTAAAACCGAGCTTCATACCTGGCACCTAAAATTCAGGCCTATCAATGATTTAGGTTGGCCATATCAAGGGAAATAGTTTGGAAGGTACTCATTGTCTTGAATACTCTTTCCAATTATGAGGGTCCACCTGAAATAGTTTGGATTATTAAAAGGTAGGCCCAATTTAACTTACAAAGATTGTGGCTTACATATCATAAGCTTTTTCAGGTTTAGATAACTCCCCATAGAGATAGGTAGAGGCGTACGCAGTAGATTCAGTTAGGCTGCGACAATGGGCCCACCTTGATGTATGTGTTGTATATCCAAGCCATCTGTATGTTTTTTCAGCTCATTTTATGTCATAACCCAAAAATAAAGTAGCTCCAAATCTCATATGGACCACACCATAGGAAACAATGGTGATTCACCATTAATAACTTGTAGGCCACAATTCTCTCCACCATACTGGGTTTTTCAATCCAAAATTGTATATTGACGAGCAGAATTATGGATGATTCTAATACATAACTTGTTGCAATTCATGATGATCCTACTCCAATCTGACCATGTGAAAAATTTGCATAGAGTAGAGTAAGTTAGGCAGGTTACGTTTTATTTTCTGCATTGCCTATCTGAATTGAATAGCAAGACCAAGGCTCAAGCAAACCACGCTGTCGAAATTAAATTTATACCATTAAAAACTTCTCAAGGTCACAAAAGTTTTGGATCAAGTTAATACTTGTGTTTTCCCTTTATCCACATATATGTGAACCTTTTTTTATTTTTATTTTTTTTTTTTTGTCTCCAAATGTCCTCTAATTACCAAACATTTTATGGACAAGTTGAATGATAAATAAACATTACCATGGGCCCTAGAAAGGTTTCAACAGTGGGAATCACCATCACCGCTGCTTCCTTCCTATGGTATGGTCCACTTGAGCCTTGGATCTGGGGCATATTTGTGCTCGAATTTTAAAATGATACTGGAAAATGGATGGACGGTGTAGATAAGACCCATACATCATGGCTGCCCTTCGTAGCCTATGCCTGTGCCGAGCTCAGGAGAGGCAGTGTGCCGAGCTCAGGAAAAGCAGTGGTAGTGCCCAATCCGCGTTCTTTGTAGATGGACTCAGATTTCTGACTGTAGAACACAACACTGTGGTCAGTCACACTCTTTGGACCTCACCATGATGTTTGTGTTATATCTACAACGTTCATCCATTTTTCTATATCATTTAGGGGATGAGCAAAAAATGAGGCAGATCCAAAACTCAAGTGGACCACACCACATGAAATGCCCACCACTGGGATCCGCCTCATTTTTGGGCTATTACCGTAAAATGGTATGGAAAAAGGGATGAACGGTGTAGGTATAAAACATACATAATCATGGGCCCACACAGCTTTGCCACGTTAACACAGTACGGACCTCTTTCTGTGCTCTACCCTACGCAATCCTCAGGTCTCGTCAGATGTGTAGATGAAAAAGAACGACGGACGGTCTCCATATCCTTCATGCTGGGTGCCCATCTCATTATTATATGGGCCTGATTCTTTGAGGCAAGCATCTACATGATCAGGATTGACTGATGAGCGTCTCAATCTCAAAGTGTACCCATTATTCACTTTTAGGGAAGGGTTGGGCAATCTAGGCCACACAAAACCTACATCTGGCTTGGATGAAGGGTTGGGCAAAAAATCACTCTTTAACAACGAAGGTGGGCGCCGGTGAGAATCAAGGGTCCACATCCCCTCCCATCTTGGCCGACACTGTTGACTCTTCAAGTTGCTTCTTTGCTCACTTGTGTGGAAGACGTAGGTAATAGTGTGAGGAAAACGCAGGTAATAGTATTTTATTTGACCATTTGTGAGGAAAACGCAGGTAATAGTATTTTATTTGCCCATTTGTGAGGAAAACGTAGGTAATAGTGCTGATGACAACATTTTGGGTATATGTGTGTATATTAATAATTGGAAAATTGACAAACATAAAGAAAATTTTCTTTTAAATATTGTGTCGCAATAAAAAAAAAATGTGAAAGGTGTTGAGGACAACACTTCCTGTGTACGAGTAATAGATAACGCATTACTTTGCCAAGTATTGCTATTTGTCAATTAGGCTCAGTAACATGATGTGACGAATAAACTCAGTGGTCAGTTACATGATTAGCATTGCTGTTTACAATCCAACTAGGCTGAAATTGAGGTATGGCTGAAAGATGACAAGGCCATAGCAGGCCAAGGTTTGAGTATGAGAATGAAAATGATAATAAATAAAAAAAAAGAAAAAAGAAATAATAGATGAAGGATTACAAGTAATAACTGATGAGCAGTGATCATTTGGAGAAGGGTGTCCCAAGGAATGCATAAGGCCTGTTGAAAAAAAAAAAAAAAAAAAAGGGGCTATTGACCAAATGGTCATTGAGGTAGGTTTCAACTATGGGTGTCATTATCCCCACTGTGTCCTGCAGTGTGGTCCACTTGACCTTTGAATCTGCTTCATTTTTTGGTTCATGCCCTAAAACAAGCTGGCAAAAAGTATGAATGGCATGAATATAGAACATATATATCACCGTGAGCCCGACAGAGTCTGCCACCAGAGATATCCCAGAATCCGCTACCCATTTGTAGATGCCTTGCCTCACATGTCAGGTCAGCCAAATACGTACAGAAAATGATCTAGTGTTAGAATTGAAAGACGCTCTCCATATTCTTCATGCGGCTGTGCCCATCTCATTATTAGATGGGCCTGATTCCTTGAGACACGGAATCTACACCATCATGATTACCTGATAAGCAGTTCCAATCTTGTCAGCCTATTATTCACGTATGAGCTGAGTGCCCAAGGGAAGGGCACGGGCACAACATAGTAATGCATTGGCATGCACTAGTGCAATCAGATTACACTGCATCCACTTGTAAATCAACTCATGAAGTAAATAATCTGATTTTTTTAGCCCATTCTACATGCACGTCTGCCCATCTAAACAACAGATGGGCCTTATTCTTTTAGGAAGGCATCTTCACAAAGATTAAAGCCACCTCATGCCGTGGTTACCACTTCATCTATGCCCTTTCTCACAAATTAGCCTCAGACATGTACCAAGATGTGAATGATTCATCCACCACCTCATAGACCCCCCATATTCTCATCTATTATAGACTTTCCAAGTGGCTAACTTGCCTTCTTGTAAAGAAAAACTAGTCCCTGATAGTCTAAAAGCTGCCTGGGTAGGGACTATGGAAAGGTGTTATTATATTCGTACTCTACTATTTTATTTTTTTTTATTGACTCTTCGAGTTTCCCTCATAGACTTCTCCAATCTTCTCCTCCATTATCGACTTTTCAATTCACTAATTTACCTTCTTGTGAGGAAAAACTTGGCCACAGTAGGTTGAAAGCTAGTATGATAGGGACCATGAAAGGTACCTCACATTCATCCATTACGCTGTGGGCCCAGCTTTTCTACTGACTATTTAAGTCACTAATTTGCCCCCTTATGAGGAAAACGTTAATTATAAATCCCACCTCATAAACTCCACCATTTCTTCCTTTATTATTGACTCTTCTAGTCACTTGTTTACCCATTTCTAAGCAAAAGATTTGTCATAGTTGTACAAAAGCTATTTGACGCAGGGGGACATGGTGAGGTCGATCACCGTCTTCCTCACAAGATAGCTACCTTGAATCCACATGGCTCCTTAAACTCTTCAACAAGGCTTCTTTGAATCCAAGAGGGAAAATCTCGCATCCACAAGAGAAAATTAGTAAAAATCATAATTTTATTGAATAATAATATAAAAGTTAATATTAAAAACGAATTTGACAACCTTATATATTCCTAAAAAAAATCTTAATTCGTACTTATTAAAAAAGTAAGTTTTTCGGAATAGAAAGTTACTAAAAATAGTAAAATACTAATTAAAGACTAGTACTAAGTAAGCTCTTTCTAAACTCATTACTCAACAAAAATAGAAACTCCTAAATAAACAAAAACTCTAAAAAAGGAGGAAACAAATTACTAAAAATAACATGTTTCTTAAAATTTCATTTTTCTGCTGTAACCATGCGTTTTCTAGATAAACGGTCAGTCACGTCCCAATTTAGTAGGTTGGTTCTCCCCAAAGTGAAATTTCAGTTGGAATCCATATGTTATGTGTTTCGTAACTCCTCCCGGATCAAAAGTTATGGCCAATTTACGGTTTGCCTTCTCTTGGTCTATCTATGCGAAAATTGTCAATTTTGTCAACTTTTCCTTGATCTTTGTCCTGTCTATATTCGATAGGAATGTCCTTGATTCCCGCCCTTCATTAGGAGTTCTCATCCTACATCACTATTCATGTAGAAACCATGAAAAGGTACTTGACATCCATCCCTCACACAGTTAAGCCCACTTTTACATCCATCCCTCACACAATTAAGCCCACTTTTTCTATGATGCTAGGTGTTTCATGCTCTTATTTCCTGATCTTAAGGGTACTTATTATTCACCAATAAGCTGAGTACCAAAGGAAAGGGCACTCACTCATTGCATTGATTGGTTAGAAGGCACTAGTGCAATCAACTTTGAGCTAGCTACACAGTCATCTACTTGTAACTTACCTGATGAATTGAATCCTGATTTTTTAACCCATTTGAGGAGATAATTTCTCATGAAACTAGTTGAGGGCACAAGGATTTCCTGTGCCCTAGAATTTCATTGGACCACATCGTTTCTACTGATGTCAACACATCAATTAAGAAAAGAGAAAAGAAATTAACAAAAAACTACCTGATAAGCATGGAATTTGTTCTGGTACCTTTAAAATGATATGACATCATAAAAAGGAAAATTTTGACAAAAAGTACCTAATAAACATGGAATTTTACATTCCAGTACATATGAAATAGGGCTCTCAATGGGTCAGATCTGGATTGGATCCAGTTGGATTCGGCTCCAAGTCCGAAAATTTGTAAACGGATTCGGATTGGATTTGGATCCAACTCGGATGCAAAAGGTGATATCATATCCGATCCATTTATAAATAGCCAGATCCATTTCCAATCCAAAATCCATATAACTATCGGATTTTGGTTGGATCTAGGTCCGAATCCACCCCATCACAAATCTAAAAAATATATAATATAATATATTTAATTTAGTAGCAAAATGATGCAAATCCCACTATTTATTATGATATAGTCAACCTAAGATTGGCATATGTCTCAATTTTGAGACGTGGCCTAAATTAATCTGGAAAATGGATGGCCGGCATGGATACAACATATACATTAAGATGAAAATGAGTCGGATCTAGATCGGATTTAGTTGAATCCTGCTCTTAAGTCCAAAAATCTATAGATGGATTCGGATCTATTTCTGTGAATCCGAATCCGATCCATTTAACTAATCAAACCTATTTTAAGATCCAAATATGCATTATATGGATTTGGAACAAATCGAATCTCGGATCTGACTAGCTCCATTGAGAGCCCTACTTTGAAAAAGTTTTGACATCGTTACCATCCATCACAGCGGCATGCAAACAAATGGGTGGTGGCTCGGGTGGGCACCACCATGATGATGTTTATGAAAAATCAACTCTAACTACTAGGTGTGTCACCTTATGTTAGGCCAAGGGCCCAAAAATCAGCTCCATTTATGATTTAGGTGGAGCACATGGTTGAAAATAGTGGATAAGGCAACACTAACCATTCAAATTGTTTCCTTTAGTGTGGCTCAAGTCATTTACATACGAGTATGATTTTTGGACCATAGGCCTAAATTTTTGTGTGCAATCTAATGGCTGGAAGGGATTTCATACAAATATCACGGTGGGACTATAAAAATCAAGAATGGACATCTCTCTCACAATTTCATTTGTGGTGTGGCCACCAGAATCACATTTCAGCCTGATCTTTTTAATCTATTGGCCTAAAACAGGATTCGATATCCAATGGTCAGAGTGGATCTAGTGGGCCCCATCAAAATCAAGAAGTAACCCCCAAAAAAAAAAATTCTAAAAAAAATCTCCATACTGGTGGAGAGTCGGGAATTGATTTTTTTGGCGGGCTCCGTGATGTGCATGCTGTATCTTCTCCCACTATTAAATGCCTACTTCTATTTTATGTCAGATCCAACAATCAGGCTGAATTGTAATTCGTGTGGGCCACACAAAAAAATTTGGAGAGAAACGTCTACCCTTAAATTTACAACAGCCACTCTTATAATTATATACAATCAACTCAGAAATTAGATGAAAAACCAAACTTCATGCCTGGGACCTAAAACTCAGGCCCATTGGTGATTCAGGTGGGTCATACTAAGGGAAATAGTTTGGAAAGCAATCATTACCCTATACACTCTTTCCAAACATAGTCCACCTAAATCATGAATGCAGGTTGAGTTTTGGGCCCTTGCTCTGTCATGAGATGACTCAGCTAGTGGTTAGGATGGATTTTATATAAATATCATGGTGGGGGTACCCAAAGCTGCATATGATCCCAAGTGTTACAAGACCTTTCACGAAGAGAACCAGGTCCAGCAGCTCATGTCAGGCTCTATTCCAGCAAGCCTCTTATATGATAGATCGCCGTGAATTTTTGTAACATACACACATGGCCTAGTTGGTAATCCAGATCACTGGTCTATTGTGTCCAACCAATGATGGGCTAACCCTAAAAAGTTTGCTCCATCTAATTTATAACCTTCCAATCTTTGGTCTAACATTGGTCCTGTTGAAAATAGGGGCACCGACAGCCGAAGCGGAAGTCGAACAACACCACAGCAAAATATAAAATCAAACGATAAACACAATGTAATAAAAACCACACAAGCATTCAACCACAAGAGACAATCCAATTTTATGTGGAAAAATCCCTCAACGGGTAAAAACCACGGCACAAAGCGATCTACTATGATTAACAAAATATTACAGAGATTGACAGCCCACAAGCAAGGAAAACCGAGAAAACCCAAGCTCTCTCCCACTCAAAATATTCTCCCCTCTTCCTAATGCAATTAGGAAACCTTGGACACCTTAGGATTACACATAATCCCGGATTTATGCCATATATATAGCAACCAACCCTGAATTGAAACATCTTGCGCAAATCAGTGCAATAGCGCAAGAGAAACCTTGCTGCGCAAGTGATCACGTGTAATTGGCCGACTGATCTTGACCGGTCGGACCCATGGCCGATCGGTCCAAAAACAGTCCAGGGGTAAATTCACACTGAAACACGCTACCTCATACTCTAGCCGACCAGTCTTGACCGGTCAACTCCCACTGCCCGATCGGTCATGACCGGTCGGTGACAGTCCAGAGAGCCCAATTTGAAGGCTCTTCTTCCAACAAACTCCACCGAGGCTTCAAATGTCAAATCAGAACATCCTCGCTTCATCATCTCATCTTCATCATAGCTACACCGCTTCTTGTCCCATCATCAACCCTAACCTTGCATTTTGACGCCTTTTTTCGCTCTTCTCATGTGGTCCTTGGGCACTTGCCACATACGAGCAACTATGAATCTCACTGCTGATCTCGTAACTCCACCGTGAACTGCGCTCCAGATCAACTTGTAAAGATGGTCACACCTTCATGCCTTCATACACACGAGTGCCCCCTTTATCACTTCACAACAACGATCGCGGTCGATGGACACTCACCCTTTCGCCTCGAGTGCACCAAGAGAAATCACGTTCATTTTCATCTTGGGGACATGCTTCATATTTTTCAGGACTCGTTCGATCTCATCGAACATCCTAATGTGTACCGTACCAATACCCACCACCTTATGAGCGTAGCCATCGCTCACAAATACCGATTCATCACCATACTCCCTGTATGTCGTGAATGAACTCCGGTCAGGACAAACGTGACATGGAGCCCCTAAATCTAGGATCAACTCCCTACCGTGAGATCCCTTGCCAGATACATTCAGAACTTCACAAAGATCGTCATCATCCTCTACGGTATTGGCTCCCTCTCCAGAAGAATTTTTATACCTCTCTTGCTTCAACTTGGAATTCTAATAATCTCCCTCATATGGCTTTCCTGACCACAACTCTAGCACTTTACCTTAGCTTTTCCTTCGCCCTTGGCCTTAGATCCCGATTTCAAATATCTTCCATCCTACTCAAAAAAATTTTCCCTTATAAACAGTGACTCTGAGGAAGAATGAGAACCCACGTCACCGCTCTTTTTTCTCATCGCCTTCGACCGGAGGGCTGAGATAACGGTCTCGACGTTGATGGTCTCCCTTCCTGCGTACACAGAGTCCCTAAATGACTCATATGAATCTGGAAGAGAATTCAACAGGATACATGCTTGATATTCATCCTTCATCGGCTCATCTATCTTTACCAACTTGTAAATTAGCCAATTGCACGTGCTTAAGTGATCCTCTACATCCGTCCCCTCAGCCATCCTCAAGGTGAACAACTGCATCAACAGATACATGCGAATCTCTAGAGACTTCTTGGCATAAACATTCTCTAACTTCGTCATCGTATCAGCCGCAGTCTTCTCTTTCGTAACGCGATAGAGGACATCATCCGTAAGGCTTAACAAGATCGAGGTTCTAGCCTTCTTGTCGAGCTTCGTCCACTCATCATCTTTCATAACCTCAGGTCGCTTTCCAAGAGCTTCATCAAGCCATTGCTGAATTAGAAAGGATTTGATCTTCACATTCCATAGCTCAAAGTTATTTTTGTCAGAGAACTTCTCTACATCAAACCTTGTACTTGATCCCATCTTCTCGTCTCAGACCCGAATTTTGCTTCACCCCAACTTTAGCTCTAATACCACTTGTTGGGAATAGGATCACCGGCAGCGGAAGCGGAAGCCGAACAGTACCACATCAAAATATAAGATCAAACGAGAAACACAATGTAATCAATACCACACAAGCATTCAACCACAAGAGACAATCCAATTTTATGTGGAAAAACCCCTCAATGGGTAAAAAACCACGGCACAAAGTGATCTACTATGATTAACAAAATATTATAGAGATTGACAGCCCACAAGCAAGGAAAACCGAGAAAACTCAAGCTCTCTCCCCCTCAAAACACTCTCCCCTCTTCCTAATGCGATTAGGAAACTTTGGATACCTTAGGATTACACCTAATCTTGGATTTATGTCATATATATAGCAAGCAACCCCAAATTAGAAACGTATTGTGCAAATCCGTATAATAGCATAGGAGAAACTTTGTTGTGCAAGTCACGCATAATTGGCCGACCAGTAGGACCCCACGGTCGACCGGTTGGACTGGCCCAAAAACAGTCCAGGGGCAAATTCACACCAAAACACGTTGCCTCATACGCTGGCCGACAAGACCGGTCGGCTCCCACTGCTTGACCGGTCATGACTGGTTGGTGACAGTCCAGAGAACCCAGTTTGAAGGTTCTTCTTCCAACAGGTCCCACATCCATCAGAAAAATAATCTCTTATTGGTGGACGATATTTTTCAACTGTAGAGCATGCTTTGTCCACAAAGGACCCAACAAACCGAATGTGTAGCTTCCTGTATTCTTCTCCTGGCTTAATAGTAATATACCTTTATATAAAAAAAAAATACAAAAAATAAAAATAAAATAAAATGATTTGAATTATTAAAAAGTGGGCCAATTTAATTTACAAAAATTGGCGCTCACATATCATAAACTTTTTCAGGTTTAAATAACTCTCAATAGAGAGATATAGAGTCCACAGTAGATTCGGTCAGGCTGTGACAGTGGGCTCACCTTGACGTATGTGTTGTATATCTAAGCCTTTTATATGTTTTTTCAGCTCGATCATTTTATGTTATTGCCCAAAAATGAAGTTGATCCAAATCTCATATGGACCACACTATAGATGGACAAGATAAATTTCTTACGAACATGATTTAGATTTCTTACAAACATGATGGTGGGCCCATCTAACTTCTAAGTGCAGGAACTTTTTACGATGGGAGTTATTAGACAGCGTGATTGGGTCGCCAAAAAGTGTTAGGGGTAGCACTAGACAAAATGATAGAGTTGTACTAGATAAAATGGCAGGGTTACGCTGGATGCCCTTGGCTGGCATCCGCATTATATATAATAGAGACATGGTTACGGTACCATGCCAACCATAGCTTCTATGGTTTGGTGTGCTTAGTCCACCATCTGCGGCCAATTCCCAAATGATGTTGATTCAATCGCTGTCACTTGATATGCATATACTACCATCCAGACCATCCAAAACATGAGCCCCACTGTGTTGGACCATATCCTGAAGATCACTCTAATTGAACAATCTCAATCATTCGATTTTGTCATTTGAGTTCAGGCCACAGATCCATTTGATGACGCCAATAAACAAGTTAGGATAATTCATTCGGTGTAAGCTTCTATCTTATGCTCAATCTATGATGGGGCCCATAAACTGAATGGTCACGATTGAGCTGTACATATGCCATGTGACTGGCGGTGAGTCCTCACCATTTTTAGAAAAAGGTGATGATTTACCTGCCCAAGGAACCCGACCAGTACCCAACCCAACCCAACCCAACCTATCCTCGCAACAGACCCTTATGATGACCCATGCGGAATGCTGGGGAAGCGGATTGCTTGGACGGGGTCGCAGGAAGTGTTGGGTGCGTTTCACACAAGCCTCAGGATCTCGCCCCCCAATACACTAGAATTATGGACTATGATAATGCAATAATCAAAAGCAAATCAACAATCTCACGACACAAGAGGTTTTTATGTGGAAAACCCTCAAAGACACTACGCCAAAATTGCATTTTTGCGACGAACCAAGTTCGTCGCAAATCTATATTAGCGACGGACTTGGTCCGTCGCATGGGCCGTCGCAGTTTACTGTGGCAAATTTTAAACGACGGATTATATTCGTCGCTTTTAAACGACGAATTACGTCCGTCGCTAAATTATGTAAAGCGACGGATTTAGCGACGGGCATTGGTCCGTCGTTAAATTTATGGGCGACATTTATTTTAGGAATTTTAGCGACGGGTTTGATCCGTCGCTAAATTTTCTGCACGCACACCTACGATTGAATTTATTTTTAAATCTATTGCACCTGATAGTCATCCAAATTATTTAAAACAAAAAAAAAAAATTAAAACCTAACAAATCATAATTATATCATATATGAAACTTAAAGTCCTTACATTTCTAGTGAAAAATGATATTACTATTTGTTACAAATCTACACATTGAAGTGAACCATTCTCCACAGAATGAGCAACTAGGCTTTATTTTGTTCCCAATATTGAAACCAATCTCTTAACCACACGTGAAGCTAGCCTTCATTTCTAATCTTTCCTTTATAGCTACTTCCACCTCATACGTTAGCAAATCCATCAACTGGCCCACCTGCAAAATCCAAAATATAAAACATAAAGAGTATCAGTATTATAATGTAAGAACAAAAAAGGAAAAACAACAACAAAAGACAATGAAGCACCACCTACTCGTAAGAAATGCTAGGTGACAAGCTTGATAACTATTATATATGCATGATGAAGCTTCAATACTGGGATGAAATCGGAAACCTGGAGGCAATTCCATTTGATCCTCTTTGGATAGAGCATTCATAAACAAAGCCAGCAAGCAGAGAAATTTTTAGTCAGCAGAGTCGAAGTAAGAGCTGGACTGATCTGAAAATAAAAATAGAAATCCAAAACTGATAAGCATATAAATGTAGTCAGCATCACTGAAACCAATCTACAAGCAAGAGAAACGATAGTTACTTGGATTGGAGGTAACTTGGGTCGAAGTCCTCCATACTTTGTCTTCAGCTCTTCCTCCTATAGAATACAAAACTCCTAAAATGATCCGGATCCAAGACTCAAATGAGCCGCACTAAAGGAAAAGGCGATAGAGAAATTCCTACCATTGAAATCTCCTTGGAGTCCATAGTGATGTTTAGTGCCATTATAATGTCATTCTTGTGGTGTGGTTCATTGGAGATTTACTTGTGGCTAAACCTTGTGATTTGTCATTTGTGATATGTAATTTATGGAATGGGAAACTTTAAACCTTGTGATTTGTCATATGGACGGAGTGGATTTTACATAAACAACATGGTGGGCCCTATAGAGCTTGGGTGTTTTCGGCTCTGCGTTTAATGTGTATTATAGACTATTCCGGTCAATGAGAAATCCCTGCATTCTAGGGGGCTGGTACCAACTAGCAAGCAGTGTATACCCGCCGATATAAACAACATGTTTACCCTTACGTCAGAATAGAAGTACATGCATACCATGATATGTCATCCCAATCATGGTACAATCAGAGAGATGGATCATGGTACAATCAGAGAGATGGATTAGCTATGATACTTACATAGCTTGGAAGGTCTTCTGCAAGATCTGACTGATGGAAACCATAGTTCTTCAGTCCACTGACAATCTCTAGAAGTAGAACGCCAAAGCTGAAAACATCCAATTTTATTGAAAATTTTCCATGCATTGCATACTCCGGGGACATGTATCCGCTGTATAAGATCATGAAAAAAGATAACGGTCAGATTGATTCTCTTTATCAAGATTTGTTTTAGTTGATATAAGAAGGATTGCAAGTAGCAATCTGGCCATCGGATCTGTTTTCTACACGACCTCATCTACATAGCGATTTCGACCATCTGATGCTGGGCCTCAAAGGTTGCACTGATCAGCCCGTCCGAACATTGAATATGGTTGATATGAAATAGCAATGGGTCTATGTTCGATGGGCAAAATTCCTTGGAATCAATAAAGAGTTAAAAAAGGCCATTTCCCATTGGTGGTGTGGGACAGCTGATGGACAATATGTGGATCAAATGGTAGAAACAATCATATAATAACCACCTGAAAGTAAATGATAATGAGTTAATTTGGTGCTAACCCAATGACATTAGATGGCACGTTTGGTTATACCAATTGAATTGAATTGGAATATATAATTAGTCCAATGGAGTGCAAACAATCAAATTCCTATTTACTTGGCATTATTGAAGATCTAGGCTCCAAAAAAAAAAAGGAAAAGGAAAAAAAGAGGACAGTACCTGATTGAACATAAAACAAAATGACATGCAAAAGGATGACTCAGGTTCAAGAACCCCAAGTGCCCCTATTTGTGCCTTTACTGAAGAAGGACGACTTAGATTCTATATGGTACATTTATCAGGCAGACCACAGAATTGAAAATTACAGAATTAAATTGCAATCAGTCTTAATTGAAAAGGTAGGCAACCAGACTCTTGTGACAAGCAGTTTCATGAAATTACTCCCTTGTGCAGATCTTCATTGCTGAAATATAACCGGCCACCCAACAGATCTTCCAAATGCAGTCCGTAGCACACTCCAAGGACTGCCTTGTGCTGCACAATACAAACACCCATCTTTCCCGGAAGATCTCCAACATGCATAACTGCATATAATATAATAAGACAGCCTCGAGGCTACAATCACTGCTATTATGCAGCAGAACAAATGCCCCACAACCCAAATGACCCATCGCGCCATTCTCACATGCATGAAGAAGATGCATGCACAAGGAACCTACTGTATGGATAACAGTCAAACAAATATCCACCTAACATTTAAAAATCGATGGGATATATCGTGAACGCTTGGGAACAACAAGTTCCGTAGAAAAGAATCTCATGCAGCATCGAAGGAGGTTGAGCAGAAAACATGGATACGTCCATATACGAATCTGTCCTATATCAGAAAATTCAGGCCAACAATTGTCAAGATTTCAGATTGCTTTTATTCAAGTAGAGTAACTAACAGAGTTCACCCGTGAACATGGATATGTTCAATAAGAGGAAGTCCAACTACCCGCTCCCAAATGGAAAATCAACTTTCCATCACCAAGTACTGGTGTGACTGCAGAATTTCCCAAATTCTGCACCATTGATATCAACTGTGCCTTATTCCATAATACAACATGACTCAATCAACTTCTTTGCAGAATTCCCAAACTGCACCATTGAGATCAACTGGGCTTTATGCCATAACACATTACATGACTCAATCAACTTCTTTGCAGAATTCCCAAACTGCACCATTGAGATCCACTATCATAATACATTATGTGACTCAATCAACTTCTTTGCATCCACATTACTGGAAAAGACTACTTAGTGACAACCCTAAAAGAAGGGAAGACACAGCTTCCCATGGCAAAACATAATGGCTTTACGCCACATCACCCATTGCACCCTATAGTTGCTCTAGTGTTTCTCTTAGACTGATATATTACATGATAAATGCGATATTTCCCAACATTTCTCATGATATTTTCAGATCCCAAGGACATGATCATGGTATGATACCGGTACATAAAACCTTGCAAGTAATCTCAAGGTGAACGAGGCAAAGACCATAAATCAATCAGTCAATTCATCTAGGCCAAAAGTGTATATAGAACAAGAGCAATTGGTCGGATCCTTTTAACCCGTCCATTTTCTCTTATGCATTTGAGGCCAACATGAAGACTAGACTGGCATGAATTTGAGTTAGGGCACATTCACTACAGAGCCCACCGAATTAATGGCCTGGATCTCTCACACAACGCATGTGCACCAAATTAGCATGTACAGGGTGCTTGCAAGTAACATTCATCAAGAAAACGTACCTCTGGTTGTATAGTTGCACCATTCTAGCTTCCATTTTTTCTGATCTCACCACAAAACCGCCATTAGCCAACCTGAGCAGAAAGGTGGATATATTGTTGGAACTACTAGATAAGAACAAGAGGGATCCCAATATAATATGATCAGTTACAAATTTTTTCACCTCTCCTCGTATAGAATAGGATAAATTCGTGTCACCCCAACCAATGTCCTAGGAATTGGACCCCCTGCACACTTGATGCACCTAAAAGCCAATGGCGCACCAATGCCCTTACCTAGAAGCATAGATAAAAGGTGAATCAAAAACAGGATATGAGCCAAATGTTTATATGTAGTACACTGAAAATAAAGTCACAATATCCACCATGCAACTTAAAAGTGCATACAGAATCCCAACCAGTCAGCCCAGTGTGCTCGACATGTCCCATTTATGTGCATAACGAAACTGATTGTCTTGGATGACTACAAATAGAAGCATCAGCCAGCAGCATTTAAGAAAATCAATTAATTTGATAAGATGAAAGGTTTTGATCTTAGAACAAAAGGAAACAGAGACAACAAGAACCTCTAGAGGTGAAACCGGTGCAACCCATCCACATAAGCTTGCTCCCCAAATCTTCAAAAGACAATCCCCATTAACTGTCAGCTGAAGCCAAGTTCCACCAAAAGAGAGAGAACCTTGCTATGGCTACTCACAGGACTTCAAATCTTACTCTCCCTGCAGCTTCCAATGTGTTACTTGCATGAGAGATCCAGGCATGTGTTATGGTCTTTAGGCCAAAAATCAGGCATGGTCTTCACAGGAGCTGCATGTACAACAAAGCTGGACAGTTGGTCCTTTCTGACCATTCATCCTTTTACCCAAACTGATGACTGGACAAGCCTCATTTTTTGGGCCATGATACATGGAGTGCTTCATAAGATGAAAATCCCATATCTCACACACGTACCACATTGACAAGTGAAGGGGGAGTAGGATTCAAAGTCCTACTCTCTTGAATAGACCTTCCATTCTCAGTTATATTTCAAATACTAAAAACAATGAGTACCCGAAGTTTCTGGCCCACAAACAATTTTCCAGCAACAAGATGCTTAGTAAGTGGCACATCCAAAAGGGCATCCAATGAATACCTACACAACAAAATTGCATTAGAGCCTTCAGAATTGCACATTTGTTGCATTGAACATAATAATCTGCATGTTACTCACCAACCATCAGTTAGTTCTATTTTCGCAACATGATTATTTTTATTTTATTTTTTGTATATTAAATATCATTTTTCTTTGCTTTTTATATTTATTTTCATACATATGAAGCGTTATAGAAAAGACGATACAAAGAGGTGCACGCATTAAAAAAAAGTAGGTGAAAATATCAATCCAGGAACAAACAAAGGCCCTAACAAAAAGCAATAACCAATGAACCTTCTCTAGCTTGCTAGATTCATTTTTTCTTTTCTTTTCTATTTCTTCTACAATTATAGACTTCAATCCCCATTTATAGATTCCATTAAAGCAGTTTATTTATCTCAAAACCCATCATTCTTCAGTGGTAATTTCTTACATTAGTGTCATGTTTACACATGACCTAGAATCTTACAAAACAAAAGAACAAGAACACTACATAGAAAATGAAATAACTTACAAAATTGTGGACACATACTCTTCAAGAAGAGATCATACATTTTAGGAAATCCCAAAACTCAAAACATTTTGTTTTTATTTTTATTTTAATTAATTTGGTGGAATATTCATTCATTACCTCCTAGAAGTTCTGGACAGACTCATCCTGGATCATGCCTGGGGAGAGTAGGTGTCTTAACAAGCTTATTGAGCTAGAGACCACAACCAACATTCTTTTTTCTTGTCATCCCCATCCACAGCATGGCTCAGTAGATCAATACAACAATAAATGTTTCAATGGCAAAATGAAAAAGGCAAAAGGCAAAAGATAAGAGGGTTAGTATCTTCCAAAATGAGATAATCATCTTCATGCCATCCCAATGTGTGTGAAGAAACAATAGAGAGCTTACATATAACCAAATAAAAATATTTTATACTTTGCAGCAGCTTGATGCATGATACCAAGGCACTGAAAGATGGTACATATGACATAACAACAATACAAATTAAACTAGCAAAATTACATAAGTAATTCAAATTAAACTAACAAAATTATGTGTCCTAATTTTATGTGCCATAAACAAAGACCTACACTTACTTAATTATATAACTATTGGATTTTTGGAGTCTTTGGAGGATTTATTGGACGGTTGAAATGAAAAATATCAAACGGCCCTGTTTCAGCAAACAGGGTCATGAATCAGAGGTTAGGATTGTTTAAACAATCTGATTTTGAGATTTGTGGTTTAGTTACAATGGATTCCACAAGTTATGCGGTTTAATCTGACAATGTATGTAAACAAGTAACCTTTTAACTACTGAGAGAACATGAAATCTCATAGAAAATTAAGACAACTGAAGATGGGAGTTTACATTACGATGGTCAAAGGTCGCAGCCAAGTTAGCGCTCCATTCATCAGGCTGCTTACATTATTGAAGTGAACAGAAAATCGATGGTCTAGATTCAATTGGTCTTTATGATGCTGCTCACATTTACAAGGTTATAAATTTGTTCCATATGCTGAGTAGGGGCTGAGTCTCCTCGAAGACTCGAAGCCTCGCCGGTCGTGTAACGAATGTTCATAAGGTGAAGGGAAAACACATATATCAGTGTGATCCAAGATTTATGGGACCCCAAATGTTCAATACCCACTGTCTCTTGCATTGTGGTCCACCTGACTTTTTTATCAATCTCATTTTCAGACTCACATTCTAAAATGATCCGTAGAAACTGATGTATGGGGGTGGATGCTTGGGGACATCGCCGTAGGCCCCACAGAGTTTTATCCTCAGGTTGCTGGACGCAATTGGCATCCTGCCATAACAGCTAATCTACTCTCAACCATCTCATCGATGTGGGCCCGCCATACAATGCATGTGAAAACAATCGTGTTTGGTAAACATGCATTGGGCCCGTGAAGGTGTTAAAAGTGGGGGCCGTGCATTGTTCCCTTTAGCATGGCCCACTTAAGTCTTGTACCTTCCTCACTTCTTTTTTCTTAGTTGAGGGAAGGGTCTTTTTCAATGGATGCCTCTTGTTCTTGTCCTTATCCACACTAATCCAACCCATTTTATGAATAAAATGTAACACCCAACAATACTATTTAGTGTCACATGGTCATTGTGGTGGCCCCACAATGCTATAAGTTAGGGTTATAAGAAAGTTCCTTGACTTCTCCATCATGGCCAGACCTAATCCATCCATTAGAAAGGCACTTTTGGCCTTAATGGTACTGATGTCCTCCACATGTGGTGTGTTGGCTGGAAAGACCCTACTGATGTTCCCTTAATGGGGTTTGCCCATGCCAGTCGTGTGTGAAGCCCCCTCCCCATCCACAGGCACATGTGGTAGTATGGACATGTGTTAAGATCTGAGCTTTCATTCCTATCAGAAGCTCCTCAAGACACAGTATTTTCTGACTGTTCATTTATCATTTGTTTTACAAGTTGAGGCTCACCTGAGATGTGGAATTTTGATTTTAGGCCAAAAGATCTAACAGTGTAGCCCACCTGATATACAGATCTGATCAAGCACGTGCATTCTACAGTGGTAAGTGTTTCTACGTGTGGGGGGGACAGGGGACAGGGCAGAGTTGGAAAATGCCTAAGAATTATAAATCATTGGCCTGTTTGGGGGTGGTAAAGGAAAAGAAAAGAAAAGAATTCAACTTTACTGATTACCTAACGGTGACTTCGGAAAAATTCTCATTCCAGAAGTCATCTCTTTTCTTTTTTTTTTCTAACCATCCAAACAGGCCCACAGGATTTTCATACTTCCAATCCAAGGCAAGAAACCACGTTCCAAAACAGAGATAGATGGGAAGTGTTCATGTCTGCTCAGATGTGCTAGATCTGAGCCATCTATCAAGTGTGGCCCACCGTTAACTTGTCGTGTCCGGCTGGTCCACCCTAATTAGGGTTTCAACATTCAATGTTGGAGAGAGAGAGAGAGAGAGAGAGAGAGAGAGAGAGAGATTTCATACCAGCAGGCAACGGCCCTTGAGCTTGGAAGCTGAAAAAAACAACGGGAGCGGGGATGGGAGGCGTGGAAGCTTGGAAGCTGCAATGGCCACGAGAGCAGGATGGGAGTAGTGGATTTTTGGAGAGAGAGAGAGAGAGAGAGAGAGGAGGGGCGGGAGATGATTGAGAGGAGGAGGGAATGAGGGATTTGGGGGTTTTTTTAGGGTAAGGGGATGGGGAATCGGATTTTCATTTTCCCTCTCTGTCTCTCTCTTTCTTCTCTTGAGAAGGGAATCGGATTGTGTGCGGAGTTACCCGGACGCTCTTATCGTGCGGAGTAAACTCAGTTGGGCCCACCTAGAATGCATGTGCTTTATCTATTCCGTCCATATGTTTTTCTAGCTCATTTTACTAGTTGAGCCCGAAATTTAAGCATATCCAAAATCTCAAGTGGACCATGCCACGGGAAACAGTGGGAATAATGATTTCCACCGTTGAAACCTTCCCAGGCCCTACAGTAGTTAGGGTAACACCCACTAAGTTTTATCATGGGACCCATCATGATGTATTTGTTTAATCCATGCCGTCCATTCAATTTTCTAGATCATCTAAGCCCATGGCCCCAAATTTGGAGAAGATTCAGATCTTAGGTGGACCATACAATAGGAACAGTTAAGTTGTGTGTCCACCATTGAAACCGCTCCAAGCTCGCTGTGATGGTTAAAAGCCACAAAATCTACCAAAATAGGTGCCTTTGGGCCTGTCATGGACTGGCCGGACTAATGAACGGAGTAGATCATTTGTACATGGATACCACTCCTCAGAAAATCAAGAATTACCGTGCCATAAGAAACAACAGTGATTTAATGCTCACCATATGTATGAATATAATATAATATTATATTACTATAATTTAAGGGAAGGAAGGACGTCCAGTCCGTCCTTGTAAAGGGGCTGTGTGGCCCAGTCGTGGGACCCACCGTAATGTTTGGGTATCATCCAAACCGCCCATCCAGTTTTCCATAGCATTTTATAGTCGTGGACCAAAAACATAAGCCGGTCTCCAACGAAGGTGAGCCATATCACATGAAACAGTGGTGTTGAGCGTCCACTATTGAAACCTTTCCAGGACGCCTTGTTTGGGCGTTAATTGGGTGGTCCACTCGTGGAACCCACCATAACATACATGTTTCATCTACGCCATCCGTTCGAATTCCCAGGTCATTTTAGCCAATGGGACAAAAAAAAAAAAAAAAGAGGCCGATCTAAATCTTAGGCGGACCACACCACTTAGAAAAAGAGGGCCCCACATGGTTAGGGTAACACCCACTAAGTTGTTCCTAGGGTAACACCTAATTCGCACCCCTTGGCTATTGATGCTTGGCTATAGGGCCACTGGCCGGTGCTTTGTTGGCCCCACCATGACGTATGTGTTTTATCCACGCTGTCTAGCCATTTCTGAAGATCATTTTAGTCCTTAATCCAATAAATGAGCCAAATCTAAATCTCAGGTGGACCACACCATCGGAAAGTAGTATTGATTGAATGTCCACCATTAAAAACCTCAGAGGGCCCACTATATTAATTAGTTGACATCCAACCTCTTAATTAGGTCATACAGACCTGGATGTAGGTAAAAAATAAATATCAGCTTGTTCCAAAACTTCCGTGGCCCTCAATAAGTTTTTAACAGTGGGTGTTCAATTAAAATTGTTTCTTGTGATGTGGTCCACTTGAGATTTGGATCTACCTCAAATTTGGGCTCATACCATAAAATGATCTATGAAAATGTATGGATAGAGTGGATGAAACACATTCATCATGGTGGGGTCCACAGAGCACCGATCACTTGGCATTGACTGGTGGCAGGGTCACTAACCAATCTGCATCCGTTATCCCAACGGTATGACCCCAAGTTGATATATTTTATGTATATCTAATTCATCCATATGTTCTTTTATATCATTTTAGGATGCAATAGCAAATATTAGAAAGATCAAATTCTCAATGGCTAGATTAGAGTTTGGGGTCCAATGACTATGCATTTATTAGGTTTTCACGAGGTCAACAAGTTGCAGCGCAATTTGGACCTAAAAATTTAGCCTAATTTGGAAATCTAATCCATTCACTCTATTATATTCATCAATAACTTTGATTTGACTGGTCACTTGCCCTGATCAAGTTTAAGATGAGAAAGATACTAAATAGATAAAATTGATCAATGATGGGCCATATCTTGTAACCTAACCATTAGATTTGAGTGAAATTTAATCTAAACATCTAAAGTCATTTACTTTTCAATTTGGACCAATCAGATTGTCCAAAATTTGTCTAGCTCTAGAAAAAATGATTGTGCACATTTAAAGAGTCTTTTATACGGATATGATTTGGGCTTAATTTTGTTTTCAATAATAATTACCACGTTCTAAACATATCTGACCATTCAGATCAAGTTTAGGATGACTTGATCATAGAATTTGATCAATCTCATCATTATAAATTTTCCTTGCAATTAATTAACATCATTATATTAGGGGCTTCATTTTTTGCACCAATGAACATGTATGTATGCATAAACCAATCTGATAACCAGTTAACTAAATGAGTGTAATTTTTCATTTACAACTATCCAATAAATATCCACCAATAAATTTGGCCCACTCATTTCAAATTTCTCGCTTTTATTTAAACCACAATTTTTTCCAACTTTTTTTTTCAAAACTGATAAAATCTCTTTTTCTTTTTATCAAATATCTCAACTTTTATTTCTTTTCAAAATATCATTTTTTTAATCAAACTTCTTAATTGTTTCGAAATACAAAATCTTAATTTCTTTATAAAAATTTTAATTTTTTTACAAACTTATCAATTTTATTCGAACTTCTCACCTTTTTTTTCAAATGGCCATTTTTTTTTTTTAAATCTCAATTTTTTTGATCTTATTATTTTTCTAAATCTCAATTTTACTAAAAAAATGTTAATTTATTTTCAAACCTCTCAACTATTTTTGTTTGAAAATCACAAATTTCTTTTCTAACTTCACAATTTTCTTTTTCAAAATATTTAATTTTGTGAAAATTTGAAAAGAAATTTCAAACATATTAATTTTATTCAAATTTCTCAATTTTGTTTTTAAAATCTCTTAACTTTTTCTTTCAAATTACTAAATCTGTTATTTTAAATATCAAATTTTTTAATTTTTAAAAAATATCAGTTTTTTTCAATATCTCATTTTTCTTAAATTTTATTTTCCGAAGGAGGGCAGCTTTTCGGGCTGGATTAGCGACGGGCCAAATCCGTCGTTAAATAGCGACGGGCTAAGTCCGTCGGAAATTAAAATTTTGCGAGTAAATCCCGTAACGAAATCCCGCCTTAATTTTGCAAAAGCGACGGATATTTTCAAATACGACGGATCAGATCCGTCGTTAAACCAAGCAATTTTTGCGACGGTCAATATTCGTCGCAAAATCCGTCGCAAAAATGCGATTTTGGCGTAGTGAGAGGTAAAAACCACAAGACTTAGTCTGGATCAACAATCCACTATCTCAGAGAACTGTTACAACCGATCACAAGCACACACCGCTTGGATCAAACCTTCTTTACCCACGCAGGAATGGATAAACAACAAGAGAACTATAAAAGTAGGAGGATCTCACCGATCACGAGGACGTAGAAGCGCTGAGACAACGGTTGAGCAAAAGAACTCCTCTTCAAGCAACTTCTCCCTTCTACAAGCTTCCTCTCTCTCTCTCTCTCTCTCTCTCTCTCTCTCTCTCTCTCTCTCTCTTTCTCTCTTCCTCTTTTTCTCTCTCTCACCTTGGATGTGAAAACACCTTAATGGGATACCCTAATCCCGATTTGGAACCCCTTAAGTAGGAAACTGGAGGAATTAGAACCCAAATAGGAAACTGCGTATAAGCAGTCCGTGCAGGGTCAGGTGCCCGGTTACCAGACCGTCGGGCGCCCACCCAAGCCAAAAACAGTCCAGCGGCTTCAGAGAAAAAATCTCGAATATCGGGCGCCTGGTCACCTAACCCGTCGGGCACCCGACTGTTGAAAAACAGTACAGCAGTAAAACTACTTCATCTGGTGGAATTTCGATCGCCCGACCAGAATATGGTCCGGGCGCCCGACCTCACCAAGTTTCACTTCTCTCATCTGGCTTTGAGGAGGAAAACCCCATCAAATCTCCCCCTTTCCGACTCAGGAGAAATTCGCCTTCTTCAAGCTAGCCAGGTTTCTACAAACCTCAAACTTGCCCTAGAGCAAAGCCTTGGTCATCATGTTTGACCCGTTATCGTCCGTATGGACCTTCTCAAGCTGTAACACCTTCTGTTCCAAAGTATCCCTGATCCAGTGATACCGAATCTCTATGTGCTTCGACTTGGAATGCTAACTTGGATTCTTGCTCAAGCGTATAACACTTTAGCTATCGCAATAGACCACGTGCTCCTCCTACTTCAGGCTGAGTTCCTGTAGGAACCTCTTCATCTCTTTGCATGCTTCTGAATTTTTTCCTAAAAGATCACGTGGGTGCTCTGCCTTAGGTTTTTCTTAAAAGATCACGTGGGTGCTCTGCGTTAGGTTTTCCTTAAAAGATCGCGTGGGTGCTCTGCCTTAGGTTTTTCTTAAAAGATCACGTGGGTGCTCTACCTTAGGTTTTTCTTAAAAGATCACGTGGGTGCTCTACCTTAGGTTTTCCTTAAAAGATCACGTGGCCTTGGGTTTTTACTAAAAGATCATGTGGGTGCTCTGTCCTGGGGTTTCCCTAAAAGATTGTGTAGGTTCTTTGCCCTGGGTTTTCCCTAAAAGATTGTTATAGGTGCTCTACCTTGGGTTATTTCCTGAAAGATCAGTACAGGTGTTCTGCCTTGTATTACTCCTAAAAGATTATGAAGAATTATTTTACTTTAGTTTAATACGCTACTGTAAATACAATTGTTATTATGGAAATGTTGGCGCAAATTTATTTCTTTTAGGGATTGTAGTTTTGTAAATATAGTTTGGGTGTATACATTCATAGGCCATGATCCCCAATAGGTATGGGACTATTCGGGATCAGAAATCTATTATCCTGGAATCCCTTCACACATTAAGTATGGGACTAACGTGAGACTATGCACTACAACTTGATCTGTCCTATTTATTTTATTTGTAATTGTTCTTGCTTATTTCATTGAGATATACTTCTTGTTAACATAGCATTTCTAAATGTAGGAATGATGTGACCCTAGGAGCCGTCACAATCACACCCCCTTAGATTGTTTTGTAGGATTTGATAATGAAGAGTAAGTTGGACAATTTTTGAAGATATTCCTTTTTGTGTTTTAGAATTAATTTAAACTCCAATGTATCTTGATCTTTTAGTTAGTTTGATTCAGAATTTAATGTAATAAAGTTTCATGATGTAATAGTACATTAATGAGAATACTTTAGTTGGGTATATGATAGGTGTTGTTGTTGTTTTTTTGTGGTGCACACTAAAATGTTGTAGCTGTTCCTATCTTGAATAAAATCTCTCTTTCTTAAAAAAAAAAAAAAGGAAAAGAAATGAGAATACTTCAGTTTATTCCCTTTTAGTTTGTCTTCGATTACCTTGAAAATGAATGAAAATTATGTGGTTTGCGATGCATTTTGTTTAAATATAACTCACAGTCCTGGAATTCAAGTTTGGGCCTAGCCAACTCGGGTATTAAATTTCAAGGCATGACATAATTAACATGGAATTAATTGTAGGAAGAAGAGGTTTTCCAAATTATATCTGTCGGAGCGCGTGATTCCCCAAAGACCCTAACTCGGAAAGGTGAAGATCTACCCTTGAGCGTTCGCCGTGGCATTTTAGTAATGACTAATCTATTTGAATCATGACTCGAGTTATGATTAGTTTTGATTCCATTAGTTTGGGTGGTTATAACCAATTTCTCTTTTACCCTATGGATGTGATATGCTTAGTTGGCAATCGAAATTAGAACATGTAAGGTAAAGAGCTGTCCGAAGCATACCTGGACTTGTCGCCCGCCCTTGTCGAATTTTCAGAATATAAGCTGGATCTAGATTAGAAGTGTGGACCCGTGGCATTTTCTTGGGGATTCCTCCTTTTTATGCTTTGGTATGAACTTCCTTGTCGGGGGAAAGATGGGCAGTTGTGACATATTGGGTATGAATCATACTACTTATGTAATGGACGTGTGTAAACTAGACTAATAATGATAGGGCTAATTATGCATTCATGACATGCGAATTTTACCGGGTGGACAGCGTAAGACACGGGGTTTCCTAAATCACTATGGGTGCAACTTGAGAGTATTTTAACGGGTGACTCTTAATTATTAGCACGTGCTGTCGTTCACTATGGGTGTCCTTTTGCATGGATTTTATCGGGTGGTTGATCAATTTATTATAGGTGTACCAGAGCGTATTTTACTAAGTGACTTATCCGTTTACTATAGGTGTCGTTTCTACATGGACTTATACTAGGTGGCTAGCCAGTATGGATGTACCAGAGTGTATTTTATCAACTGATTAATCTACTATGGGTGCCCTTTTCAGCTGGATGTATGTCCCCCAATCTGATTGCATTCCATGCATCTAAACAATTAAAAAACTATAACATGCTTAGTATAACATGATTAGCATAACATATATAGTAGAACATGCATAGTATAACATGCTAATTAGCATAACATGACCAGGGTAGCATTCTTAGTACAACGTACTGCGGTTATATGATGAGTGTCGTAGGCTTAGTATTACTTGCCAATTATAACATGTTTTATGCATTTGTAGCAAACTCCTAATTGCCATTATTTTATGGGAAAATCTTGTGAGTGTATCTTCACTATGTTGGGGGCTAACGCCTTCCAATTAACATATACAAATGATTCGACCATAGCTAATTAGGATGCAAGCCATATTAAGAGTATCCTTGTGGAGTCCAATGAGAAGTTGGGAGACGTAGAGCTTGCAGAGAGTGTGACCGAACTGTATGAGCTTAACCAATAACAGTTAGCATCCTGATAGTTGTAGTTGCTTTTGATTTTTAAGACACTTGGGTTGTACACACCCTAATGGGGTTACTGTATATTTTTGAACACCATGTTTTAGACCGGGCCTAGCAGGCCATAGCATGCCAGAGTTATCTCTATCATCTCTTGATGATCACCTTGCTGCTGCCCGTGACTCTGATTTTTATTGATGTGTAAAAGGGTGGATTTGACCAGTTGATACGTGGGAATTCATCCATGTGTACCACTCACACATAGTAACTCTCCAAGCCTCCGCGGCCATGTGGGCTCAGTACTTGGGGGCAGAAACTCTGGGGTGTTACAAGTGTATGGTTCACTTTAGAGTTTGAATCTGTTTGCTTTTGGGATTGTGTACTGACACGAGCTGAAAAACATGGATGGATTTATCACTGACATCACGGTGGCCCCACTTAGCTTCCACCACAGGAACTTCATGTGGGTAGGGACACAAGCAACTGGCTGTCCTAGAAAACATCTCAAATTGCTACCGAAAGCGTTAAAGAAGCAAGGGTTTTGACAGGGGACGCGGCTGCCCCATGCCTGGACGGACGGACTCAGTCCAGTCAAAGCTCTGTGGGGCCCACCCTGATGTATGGGTTTTATCCACGCTGTGCATCCGTGTCGCCGGACCATATATAAGCCCAAAAATGAGGCAGATCCTAGGCTCAAGTGGGTCGGAATGAACGAGACTGCATAGCATCTATTGTGGGTCCGCTTGAATGGACTGTATGCTGAAAATTATTACTGTAAGATCTTAAAATGGACGGCTCAAAGTTAATATATAAGTCAGTACTCTAATTTAGTAATTGCAATTTTTGGCCTATGCTCCTTTCACAAGAGGGCCAGCAGTATAGATGGTTTAGATTCCCATGCAATATGCCACGTGTACAGTGAATGAGCCACTGCCACCACAAAATGGTGATCAAAACCGAGAACGTCTTGCTTGTATACAGTGTGTTTGGAATCTCAGATTTAGACTCTATTTAAAAATTTTCCTTACGTGGATTGCCAAACGATATGATACATGGCCTGAATCTTGGACCGTCTACACGGCTTTGTCATTCTGACTAGGGGTGCACACGGTACGGTTCGGTCCAGGTTCTAAGGTGAAACCAGAATCGAACCGTTCCAATAGTTCCAGAAAATTTGGAACCCGACGGACCGTTAGCACCCTAGAATCGAACCAGAACCAGACCGTAAAAACCGGTTCAATTTTAGTTCGGTTCCACGGTTCTGGGCTTTTTATATTCCAACCCAATTACATTAGATTCCTTGATGTAATGCAATGTGTTTATTAGATCTACACCGTCTATCCTCATTGGGCCATATTAAAAAATCAGATACGTCCAAATTTTAAGTGGACTACTCGACATGAAACAATGAAGGTTGAACACCCACAGTTCGATTCCAAGGTTCGGTTCCAGAGTTCGGTTCAAGGTCTGGTTTAGTTCTAGAAAACTCTAAACCAACAACCGAGCCAAACTAGCCAATTCTTTGATTTTTGGAACTAGAATTAGAACGGTCAGGTTTACCGGTTCCATGTGCACCCCTAATTCTTACAAGTGGGGTTCATTGGTTAATCCAGACCATTCTACGGTGATTGGAGCAGTCCTCCACAGGACAATCCCAATCTTTCCCTTCCTGGCCCACAGATGGATTGTAAACAATGAGAAATACAACATTAATCGCCCACGTTCAAATAAAACAGGTCCTAACATTGATCGTTGGGATCTTCTAATCTGATACACTAATACAACATGCAACTAACATGATAAGTCTAAACAGATGAATGGTCTGGATTACAAAACTAAGGGTCCCATTTGTCAGAATTGAAAACGCATGGACTTCGTTCAAAGATAGGAGGGTATCTTGTTATTCGTCTTCCTCGCGTAGGAAATCGTAGCGCGTATCAGACCAGTGCGTTGGACTAAATTGTGATTGGCTGGTATTCGGTGATCAGGTCCTTTCATCTCTTGGGGCCACCGTAAACATGTTAAATGGGACCATTATTCAGGTGGTCCTGCATCAGAAGAATGGGCTGGTAAAAGAAATTTCCCACAGTGTGCACCACCATATGAGTGGCTGCCCTGAATTTAGGCCAAGCTGCACACCTGATGAAAGTCCAGATCACGCACCACTTCATGACGTTCGCACGGGTGCGGTAATCGCTTCTTCATTTTCTACTGAGTAGGGGGTATGTATAGTATCCTCGCATCCTCTGTTTGTAGAAGCAGTGGGCCCAACGGTTGGGTGATCCGGACCGATGATCTGATTAAACCCCACCTGGCAAGGAGTTTGTGGCAAAAATCTCCTCATTTGCACAATCCTAATCCAATTGGTAGCCTGCAACAAGGAGATTAAGAAAAGAAATACAGCGATGGTCTATTTCAACTGAAAAAAGGCCCCACATTGGATAGCTAAGATCTTCCAAACTTGGCAGGCTACGGTCCATTAACGATCGGCCCACAACATGAATAGTATGGTTCACCAGAACCATGGGCCCCAGCATACCTGTGTATTGTGTAATCCGCTTGAGCAAGTAGTCCGCAACTCCATCATCCACAACCTTCACCACATTGAGCTCAGCTAAGCCACGTGCGTGTACAAAGTAGGTCATGTGGCTAAGATGCGCAATAGTCAAGCTGTCTGTCAGGTAGGTATGACCTTGTAGATGTTCCGGCCCATTTGGCAGGTGGTCGACAACGTTAGAAACAGTTCAACGGCTAAGAAAACTTCAGTCGAGTTTTCTCAGCCGTACATTTGTTTAGTAAGCTGTGCCCACTTGAGAGGTGGACCAAATTGATTCTTTGGAAAGACCATCAACATATTGGTATCCCTCCAATGAATGGATTAGATACAGCACCAATGCGTCATGCTGGCACCCGTGTGGCGCCTACATGACGTGGGTCACGCATGTGGGCGCGGCAAAACTCCCTGGAATACACTTGTTGCACACTATTCTTCAGTCACACGTGTGAGGTATGGGTCTTGCCTGAGCCGATTGTACGGCTCAATTCCAACCAAACAACAATGAACAACGATGACCTCAGGGGCCAAAATAGGGAGATATGCTGTAACAAGCGTTCCTTCCAACCAGACAACTGACGGTTGAAGACATTGACCACCCGTTTGCTGCAGGTAGGTAGGGCTACACACGAGCCGAGCTCAAGCTAAGCTTGACAAAGCTTGAGCTTGGCTTGATCAGTGGCCCACTGAGCTTGAGCTTGGCTTGGCTTGAGCATCGAGCTCAAAACAGCCACTTGAGTTTGGCTAGCTAGTTGAGCCGATCAAGCTTTGTTCGAGCCAAGTCGATCGAGCTCATCGAGCCAAGCCAAGCTAAGCCGTGCTTTGACTTTTTTTTTTTTTTTTTGGAGTGTATAACTACAATCCAATAACCCCCACTCACCCAACCCACTCACCCGACTCAACTCAACCCAATAACCCCCACTCACCCAACCCACTGACCCAACCAAACCCTACTTGACCCACTGACCTGCTCGACCCAACCCATTGACCCCATCTGACCCAACCTGCTGACCTGACCCCAATCTTCCGACCTAAAACCCTAAAAAATTAACGTATTTTATAATTCAAACAAAATAAATCACAACTAATAAAACAAAAAAACGTAAAGCCTACTAGGTAGTGGTGGATGCTCACTCATGAGGTAGGCTTAAAGGTGCGGTGCAGTCTGACATTCGCTGTTGGGCATCCGATGTGGCAATGCCAGGTGCGGTGCGAGGAGGAAGACAGAGAAACGAGAGAGAGAGAGAGAGAGAGAGAGAGAGAGAGAGAGAGTTGAAAAAAGAATGGAGGGAGGAAAAGAGGGAGAGGGGTAGCCAGGCAAGGGCACGGCGGGCTGTGTGGCGTCGGGTGGGAGTGAAAAGAAAAAGAAAAGAAAAATGTTGGGTGGGGTCTTAGGGTTAGTTTTTTTAATATATATATATATATATATATATATATATATATATATATATATATATATATATATATATATATATATATATATATTATAAAAATATCGAATTGAGTGTCGAGCTTCGAGCCGAGCCAAGCTCACTCATGCTTAAGCTTGGCTTGTTTTTGAACGAGCTTTCAAAAATGAGCTTAAGCTTGATCGAACTGGCCTACGAGCCAAGTCAAGCCGACCTTAAATGAGCCAAGTCGAGCAAGCTTTTCGAGCTAGCTTGGCTCCTGTGCGACTCTAACTGCATGTAGGGGATGTTGCAACAAAGTTGGACTTTTTTCAGCAATGTTTGTTATATTACCTTCATTGAAGGCCAACCTACGTTGGGGAGGGCAGTTCTCTGGTGGAGAGAGGCCTCGTCTAATGACTGTCTCTCCACATTGAAGGGGATGCTTACTAGCATCTATTTCTGAAAAATCTGGTTAGAGAGGAATGGTCGTCGTTTTGACAATCACTTTGGTAGTGTGGAGAGGATTATTTCTAGAATCAAGTGGTGGATTAAGTCCCTTAGCCATTGCCTTCCTCCCACCAGAGCTAATCATCTCTTAGGTTAGATGGCTCTTCAGGTGTTGGGGATTGAGGAGGGGCCCCCAAGGTTTAAATCCGTTTCCATCCTCAAATGGGAGAGGCCCCCGGAAGGTTGGGTTAAAATTAATGTACATGGGTCAGCCCGGGGAAACCCGGGAGCTTCGGGTGGTGGTGGTATTTGTAGAGGAAGGAGTGGGAACTTCTTAGTTGCTTTCTCTACAGGCTATGGGCTGGGAACCAATGTCAGGGTAGAGAGCAAGGTGATAGTGGAAGGCATTTCGTTTTGCATGGATCGAGGTTTCTCTAAAGTAGTTGTTGAGAGTGACTCACAATCAGTGGTGAATTTCTTGAATAAGAGCATTCTAACCAATTGATGTTTGTGGTATTGGTGGACCCGGGTTGCCTACCTCTCGAAAAGGGTGGAAGTGGACATCTCTTATGCTCCTAGAGAGGTTAACGGAGTTGCCGATGGTTTGGCCCAATTGGGGAGCGAGACTCAATGCAGGAGGGCATTTCAAAACATTAGTGAGCTTCTTAGATCAGTCCGTGGAATCCTTCTTCTTGACCATATGGGTCTGGGTTGTGTTAGGGAGGATTGAAGTTCACATGGTTGCGCTCTCTCTGTTTTGGTTTCCTTGCTTCGGTTGTGATATATGATAGGGGTTTGTGGCATTTTTTTTTTGGGGTGCCTCGACGGCCCAAATGTAGAAAAAAAAATAGCTCTTGGGAGATGAATATATAGAGCAAACCTCCCTAAGAAGATCAGGGGCCTCATCTCCCTTGTCCGTATAGGTGTGGGATCCAGTAGGCAAGGGCTTCAGTTGGCCTAGAGGGGGGATCAGGTTTTGTGTGTAGATTTGAGTTTATGATAGGTGTGGCTGCCAGGTTTTTGGGGAGCCCGCCCATTTGTGGTTGTTTTTGTTCTCTTCTTCAATGAAATCTTTAAAATATATATATATATATATATATATATATATATATATATATATATATATATATATATATATATATATATATATATATATATATATATAAGAATCTATGTAGATCAGTTTCCTATTTAACCACTCTCTGAGTTGTTTAAAGGAAAATTAGGTGATACTTGGAGGGTAGGGTTCGTCCTCCAAAGATGGGTTACACTCTTGCTTCCCGTAAAAGGACTTTTTGATATGGATTAAAATAACGTAAATCAAATAGCAAAAGGGAAGACTTACAATTGGCCACTTTGAACAGACTGTAGTTCACCATTCAGGACTGAATAAATTATTGAGCTAAGTCCAAGGTATGGGTGTAGACTTTCGTTATAACTATTACTACTACTTACCGAATTCTAGCTCTAGATTTTCTACTATGGAATGTAATTCCAAAATTTAAACTAGAGAAAGTCTTTACTAAGAAAAATAAAGATAAATTATGCTAAGAAACGCAAATAACAGGATAATAGGAAAACATGATAAATTGAGATATTTTATTTAATTTAAGTAATTACTAATTACGTAACTACTTAATTCTCTCGGCTGATTGATCTCCTGGGCTTTTCTTTTCATTACTACCTCTTGTAACTGACTTAGTGACTTGTCCACGCCCGTTTGTCTGCTATAGTGTCGTGGCATCATCCCAAAATGCCAGCTAGATCACCACAAAATTGATTGTAACTCCGACTACTTCCTTTACTTCTCCACTTCATAAAGCTATGCAACCACACGTGTGTACTCATATGATTGATTCCCTCACACCTGTCAAAAATAGGGTACAACAACACTAATCCATGATCCTATTTAAGCATTTTTACCATTATTAATTATCAATTGAAAACTGCAGGGTTACTGATTAAGGGGCCATGTTTTAAAAGTACAAAGCATTGATCTGATGGGCCTTGATCATACATGGTGGATAGTCCAATATATTCCGTAGCAGGTGGTCTCATCCATCCCTAAATGTGAACTCTTTACACCACTTATTTGCAAAGGGCTAACTAAATGGCTGGGATCAGCTAATGGATGACATTTAAGATGCGGCACATCTCATAGAATCAGCCCCATTTATTGCCTTCTTAAAAGATTAGCTGATGCACGGCTCAACATGTGGATCGGACCGTCCAATGCGGCATTAACTATACGCAGCGGTGGCAGGAGAGATGGTGCGCCAATGGATCTCCTCCATCCATTTCCATCCATTCATGGAAGGTGAGAATCTCCACGCCATTCAAAACTGGATTCTGAAAGAAAGAAAAAAAAACCCTCATTGAATTTTCAGGAAGTCGTCCTGTGAGAGTCATCAATACAATCCTTTTAATGTGATCCCTACTGAATTTTCAGGTGGCCAGCCCGAATGCCCGCAGGTTGTATAGCTCTTTATAAATCTATATTGATCTGAAATTAATGAACTGTTATATATGCATATTGTTGGGAAATGAGAAAAGAGAAGCAAAGTTATATGATTTACCTCTCATATGGTGAGATGGGTTGTTGGAGGTGGTTTATCTCTAATATAGAAATAGATGATTGTACTGTGAATCGGACATGTGCATTATATGCTCCATAACTCGTTTATCATGATGAATACAAGGGGGATCTTTCTTGATGACCTGTAAGTACGTAAGTACCGGGTGGCCTAGGGACTTATCCTAGATGCCCATAATAGGTGGAAGCCTACCCTAGGGGTAGATACTAGCTCAAGGAGGGTTGATGCGAGTTGATGGAGTCCAACTAAAGAAAGTGGCCGAACTTTCCACTTGATACATGCATCATGTATTGCACTACATGGCAACAATACATTTAACATTTGTGCATCTAAGTTTGGTTCACTATTTTAATTGTTCTTTGTGTGAACTATGATAGGGTTGCTTATTGGGCTTTCCAAATGATGGTTTGTGGATGAAAAATAAATAAATTATGTGGAAGGTAACCACCAGAGTTGGTTCCCAAAAATGAAGCCGAACCGGTGGAGGATATGCGGGATAGATGGCCTTATTTGACTGAAGAGGAGCTAGCTGCTTTAAATCAATTTGCTTCGACTTTAATATTCTTGACAACTTATGTTATTTACTTTTCTCACTTTATAAATTTCAGATTTGGTAGGATAATGTTTACATTGAAATAAATCCCGAATGAGTGGACTTTAGGATATAAATGTTGTAGTTGAATTGAGTAAATGAATGAATGGATGGTGTTTGATCATTGTGGAGATGTATATGTAATCCTATGCCTCTATAACTGTTTGACACTTGGATTAAGTGCACTTAGTGCACAAGTCATATGCCATAACTTAAACCTGAGGGTACACACTCTGTGTCTGAATTGCGGAGCGTGATAGAATGATATCAGAGAGAGGCCTCTTAAAAAAATAAAAATAAAAACACTAGTCGACCTGTAGGTTATGTCCCCAACATTCAAACGCGTAAGTGGTATACCCCTGGAACTAGAAATATAACCGTTAGGATATCTTAAATTGATTGTAGTCTATGATACATAATTTATAAATTAAAATTTAGGGATCCCTATATATTGTAGATTCACACAGGAACTTAAAAATCATATTAGGATGGTCCAGAGAAAGCCCGAGAGGAGGCAGAAACAATCTAGACCATCAGACCCTTCAATTAATCGTATCTTGCGAACCAGAATGAGTTTTTAGACATATAATATATGACTTTGGGGTAGCTTGAGTTAGTTAAGCCAATCAACTCACCAAGACAGGTTTCCCAAATCGGAATTGCAAAATTCCATTAGATTGATGGTTAAAAGACGAATTTAATTATATTTTTACTATAAATAGTGAGTTTTAGGTTGTCCATAACTTTTGATCCTTTGAGTTCTAGAAATTATGCCCAACATGAAAAAGGCTTAGAAATGTTAGGGGGAATAGAGTGGTTAGGCCAAATTAGACACTTACTATTTTTAGGAAAAAACCATGAAGTATAGTAGGAATAACGACCGTCTATAAATAGTAAGTTTACTATTTATAATAAGTCACATTTTATGGTATTTCAAGTTGAAGACTAAGGGCCTGTTTGGTAAAACTTAATGCAGTGCTTAATGCTGAAATAGACATTTTCAGTGATTTTCCCTAATTTAGATCGTTTGGTAAATTTAAAATTTTAAGTGCTTAATTTAAAATTTACTGAAAAAAAAGAGTTAATTTTTAAGCTTTCCTCCTCTAACTTAACGCTTAACATGGAATGCGGTAAGAGATTTTAATGTAAAATATTTTTTAAAATCACAAAGTTACCCTTTCATAACCAGGAAGCATTATCTAATTCGTTAGTAATAACCTTGGGCATAATTTGTGCCAATGACATATGTTGTTGGTAATAAAATTAATTAGGTTTATACTGATGACATTGAATTGTCAATAAAAATTGTGCAACCTTT
This sequence comes from Liriodendron chinense, assembly GCA_003013855.2. NCBI lineage: Eukaryota > Viridiplantae > Streptophyta > Magnoliopsida > Magnoliales > Magnoliaceae > Liriodendron > Liriodendron chinense. The sequence goes on along the minus strand of ML058501.1, from coordinate 103,258 downwards.
TTTCCGACGTATCATTTCATTAGTATTTATTTTGATTATTTATACCAACAAATTATTTCGTAGGTATTTTTGTACTTTATTGACGAAATTCGTATTTTTTGGCTACCAAAAGTTATATATTGTACCGACGAAAGTTATCATTGGTAAAGCGTTTACTATTTACCGACGAACTGTGAATTCGTCGGTAAAACTCTTTAGCCATGGCCTTATTGCGATGATAGTAGTGATGGAAATTTTCTTTAGTAATTGTTTTTACCAACGAAATATATTTAATCTACAACGAAAATGGTCATCGAAAAAAAAAACTTATTTCTTGTAGTGATAAAACCACGAAAATAGGTCATCGGTTGAACGGTCGAATGACTCCCCTTCCAAATTTTCTATAGTAGCCGAGAATTGCCCTCTGAGTGCATAGTAATTCCCTATGTTGGGGTTTTTTGACCGAATGTGTAACCTCCCGACTTGGTCATTCATTAGCACCGCTGGTGGCGAAATCTCTACTTGTGCCTTAGTTCCTCTGGCGATTTGTTGCATATGTTCTTCCATCTGGAATTAAGTTTATTGTTGAGCAAGGTCTCGTTAATATTTATGTAGAAATTGACTCTCACATTGTAATGAAAGTGGTATCTTGCAAGAATGGCGAAGGCCCGTGGAACATTTGGTACAGAATGAGATAAGTGAAGCGATGAAGCAACAATTGAATCTGGAATTTGTGCATTATTGAGAGAAGGAAATGCGGTTGCTGATGAACTCGTTAAAATGGGAAGCAATAAGGAACCAGACAGAATATTCTACTCTAGATCTGAGCTCCCAGCCCATATTCGGGGCTTTTTAACATTAGATAATGTCGAGATTGGAGCAGTCAGAAAGGTTAAGAATTAAGAGGGGTATGTATAGTTGCAAGGGTTGTAGGTTATGGGATGCCAAGAGGGGCTACTAGAGAGTTTGTGTTTCTATATACAGTCCCTCCTCTTTTCAATAAAATTTTCTCTTTTCAAAACAAAAAAAAAATGTTCTTCCATTAGGAAAAATGTGTGGCAAAGTCATCGAGGAACGATTGGGAAGATGATCTGCATCCACGTCGATGACGGGTGGGCTCATATTGATGGCTCAAGTATTGTAGTTCTTCTGCAATGTTAGCAACAAAACTAGCATTGTTATTTATTTATTTTTACTTAGGAGGCATCTTATTCTTTTGCGAAATAAAAGTGCTAGCTTATTGTAACACCCCATCCCTCTATTACTCGGGTATTAGATGTCCTTGATTGTTATCTAAATTTTTTTTTTCCCAATAAACATATAGCCGCATGTGAATGCACACGTGCCAGCCCAAAAACCCAGGTAGGTTAAGTGTAACCTTAAAACTTAGGCAACCAATCTTAATTAGGGTTCATGTATAGCGAGTCAATCAAACATATCAGTTGTAGAAACTAAATCCTCATATCCCCAATTCCTTCGACTTAGATGTCTGGCTAGGTAATTAAGCCCTACCCTGAAAATACATCAAATTGAATATTCAACACGTAAATCTACCATAAAGACCATTTGATTAGACCACGGTGAAGGCCAGGTGAAACCTTATTATTAGACCGTGGGTTAATCAATGAGATCCGTTCAATTGGCCCTTAATGCCCATTTGAACGAAGACATTATCATGACCTTGCCTGAGGACTAAAGCCCCTAGGTTCAAAACTAATGACGAACCCTGACTCCTTATCCTAAGAAACCTTAGGCCTAGAAGCAATAAAAAACATGTACATTCAACCCTTAGAAACCAAGATATGAGAATTAGCTAAGTCAAGGTAGATTTTACGTATATCGGTTCAACAGCTAAATTTCCGGTCCGATTGACAGTTCGCACTTATGTGCGAGAGCTTAGACGAATTTGAAAATTTTGTGTGGGGCTATAAATACCCTCTCCTGATCTCTCTCTCTCTCTCTCTCTCTCTCTCTCTCTCTCTCATTCAACTAGTAAGAGAGAGAGAGAGGGAGAGAGAGAGAGAGGGAGAGAGAGAGAGAGAGTTGGTCCGGCATGCCAAATCTTGTTGTAGCTTGTTGTTGCAAGCCATTTTGTTGTGGTTTGTCCATTTGATTCTCCTAGTTGCTTATGTGGGTTCATATATATATATATATATATATAAGAAAAAAAAGAGGCTGCCGGAGACGGTGTGCCAAACAAATGTATTGCAAATGATCATCCCTGTCCGTGCATGCATGAATGCATCAGCTCCAGCGAGTGTACTTTCTTTCGGCATTCAACGCACACAGAAAATGTCACACATGTGAGATCAGAGCCATGGTGAAGATGCCTTGACTCAAAGAACTGGGCCCACATATTCATACAGAATATAGTGACCATAACTCACTTTATCAATCACACACTTCGGGGCCTGATTTGTGAGCCAAAGTGGTGAGCGCCTAATGAGTGGTTCTCGTCTTTGTTAGGCTGATCAAAGCTACTCATCAAACCATCATTATAGTGTATATTCTTTACCTAAAAGAATCAGGCCGATCCAAATCACACATGCATATAGAAAGTGGTGATCATCAGTCAATTCTATCAATTATCCATTTTCCTGTACACAACTGACACACGCAATTACCTCATCGTATCTACGGAAGAAGTGCGGATCGTCTGTGTTGAAGGCACAAGAAGTTCCAGCCCCGTTGCTTCTCATTAGTCCACGTCATTTTTCGATGACTCCCATCTACCAAGATACGTTGGATTTTTCTCTCCCACATACATTGCTAACTACACAACTAACTTTCAACGTGTGAAACTTTTTCCACCATGATTTTTTAGTTAAATCTATACCGTCCATCAATTTTTCCAGATAAATATAGAGCACGATCCCAAAAGCTAGGTACATCCAAACATCAAGTGGATCACACCACATAAAGCAATGGGGATTGAACAAACTTCTGTTGAAACTTTTCTAGGGCCAACATCGAGGCTTATTTTCCATCTGACCTGTTCATAAGATCACACATGCCTGGATAAAGTTAAAATAAAAATATCAGCTTGATAAGAGCATTCTGTGGTCCCAAGAAGTTTTCAATGGTAGCATCAACTCCTACTATCCTCAATGATGTGGTCCACTTTAACTTTGAATCTGCATTGTTTTTTGGTTTATAGCCTATAATAATATGCAAAAATGAATTGGCGGTGTGGATCTAACAAATACATCATCGTGGAGCCCACGTAATTTTCACACCTCCATTGCTTCCTGTGTGATGCAGGGGAGCGGATTAGGTGAGACCGGGCATCATCCAAGACGGTGCAACCCTTACCGTGGGGCCCACCTTGATTTATTTATTCTATATCTACTCCGTCCATCTGAATTTTCAGATCATTTTAGAGCATTCTACCAAAATTTAAGCATATCCAATTATCAGGTGGACCATAATCTAGGAAAAAGTTGTGATTGAACACTACTATTAAAAACTTGTTAGGGATCACCTTAATGTTTCTATGGTTTTTATTTGACATCCAATCTGTTGATAAGTTCACATAAGCCTGGATGAAGAGGAAAAACATATATCAGCTTGATACAAAATTTTGTGGCCCGTTATTGGTAAGTCACCACTTTTTCCTATGGCATAGTTAATGGTAAGCCACCACTGTTTCATTTTTTCGATAATTTTTTAAAATGATCCGGAAAAACAGATGGACGGGGTGAATATAGAATGCACATGTCAAGGTGGGCACCACTATAAGGATCGCACGGTCTTGGGTGAGACCGGTGTCTCGCCTAATATGCTCCCTTGGTGCAGCACATTCTCGTGAGAGAAGAAAACCAGAAGTATTTACATGTGAAACTTCAGTGGGCCCTATTATCATGTATTATCAGATCCACACAGTCCAACCATTTTTTCATACCATTTTATGGAACTAGGCAAAAAATGAGGCAGAACCAAGTTCAACCGGGCCATATTATAGAAACAATCTGAATTGAACTTCTACAATTGAAAACTTCTTGAGGCCATAGGAGGTTCTGATCAAGCTTATATTTGTGTTTTACCTTCATGTGGGTATGTGTAAGATTATTAAGAGGTTAGATAGCAAATAAACTTAACAGTAGGCCCTAGAAAGGTGTCAACGATTTCCATTTAATATCGGCTACTTTCTTTGATGTGGTTTACTTGAGCTTTAGATATGCTTCACTTTTGGGCTCATGCTCTAGAGTCATCCGTAAAAATTGATGGACAGTGTGGATATGAATCATAAATCATTAAGAGACCCAAAGAAGTTCCACACGTTAAAAGTGTTGTGCAACACGCCATGTATTTGAGAGAGAGAAATCCCGCGTATCTGGTCAGCCAAAGTCCCCTACGATGACGTGGACCAATGAGAAGCAACAGCCCTGGAATATCTTGTGCCTTCAGCACATATGACCCGCACTCCAGAAGGTGATTGCGTACTGAGTAAATTCTGTAGTGGCCAAATATGGATGTATGTATCTTATCCATGCCATTCATACGTTTTTACATATCATTTTAGGACATGATAGCCAGCCACTGTGTTATTTTTGCGTGCAGATGACAACCCGAAAGAGGTCTTGTTTGTTCCAAAGCTATGCCCTTTTGTGAATATCCAAAGCTAAAGTAGACGAAGAACAATAACGTCCACTGGAAACCTTCTCAAAGTGATGTTTATTTGTGATATATCCTGTTTATAAGCTCAAATAGACATGGATGAAGAGGAAAAAACAAATATCAGTTTGATCCAAAACTTCTGTGGCCTCATGAAGTTTTCCATGGTAGGCGTTCAATTCACACTGTTTCCTGGGGTGTGGTCCACTCTTGCTTTGGATATGATTCAATTTTGGGGTATTTCTTTAAAATGAGATAATAAAGCGGATGTACGGCGTAGATAACAAACATACATCCGGGTAGATAACAAACATACATTCAATTTTGGGGTATTTCTTTACTTGCGCAATCTGCTTCCGGCATCTGCAAAGTGCCGACCGCCCCACGAGTGGTTCCAATGTCTCACGCATGTGGCAGTCGAATAGTTGGGAAACCGAGTGGAAAGCTCTTCACTTGTGTCTATAAATAGCCACAACGCTCTCTCTTCCTACACATCCCAACTTTCCTCATTAGCAATTAGCAATTAGCAATGGCTCTCCTCTTCTCTTCTAAAAACCCATCATTACTAATATTGTGGTCCGTCCTTTTCGTATCTCTGGTATTCGCAACCCAGCAATGCAACCATCTTCATTTCTCTTCTTTGCTCCACCTCAGGCATGGCTTTAACTTCACTGATCCCACCATCTCTACTCTCCCCTCTTGGAATTCCAACGATACCGATTGCTGCTCTTGGGAAGGCATCACGTGTGATGTAGCCACTGGTCACGTGATCAGCCTCAGCCTCAGTAGCCTCCATATCTCTGGTCCGTTTGATTTTGAAACCCTCTTTCGTCTTCGGAGCCTCCAGAGGCTCAACCTCGCTTTCAATTACTTCGATCCCTCTCCAATCCCATCTGGGTTTGGCCAGCTCACCAGTTTAACCCATCTCAACCTCTCTCATCTGTCCTTTTATGGCCAAATCCCACCAGAAATCTCCCGCTTGACCAGCTTGGTTTCTCTCGATCTAAGTCAAAATTATTATAGCAATGGTTCTGTATTTCAATCCATGAAACTCGAAAACCCAAGCATTGGAGCACTCGTCCAAAACCTATCGAGTCTGAGTGAACTGTATCTGGATGGGGCATACATCTTAGAGCAGGGTAGTGAGTGGGGCCAGGCCTTATTCTTTCCACTCCCTCCTCTCTGCAAGTTAAGCTTATATGATTGTGGTCTTTCAGGCTCCATCTATTCTTCCCTTTCACAACTCCATTTCTTATCTGAACTCGACCTCAGCTACAACAATCTCCCCTCTGCGGTGCCCATCTTCCCAGGGAATCTCCGCAAGCTGAGTTTACAACGTTGTAGTCTTTCAGGCTCCATTTATTCTTCCCTTTCACAGCTCCATTTCTTATCTGAACTCGACCTCAGCTATAACAATCTCTCCTCTGCAGTGCCCAGCTTCCCAGGGAGTCTCCACAGGTTGATCTTACAAGAATGTAGTCTTTCAGGCCCCGTTGATTCTTCTTTTTCCCAACTCCATTTCCTATCTGTGCTTGACCTCAGCTCTAACAATCTCTCACTTGTAGTGCCCAATTTCATAGGGAACTTATCCTCCTTGACGTCCCTGGTCCTTAAAGACTCTGGATTGGATGGAAAATTCCCTGAGAGTGTTTTCCAGCTGCCAAACATACAATTCATTGACATATCAGACAATCCACTTCTAGCTATCAATTTGCCAGAGTTCCCTCAAAACAATACCCTACAGCAATTGATCCTGACAAGCACAGGATTGTCAGGAAAGTTACCAGATTCTCTCGGTAATCTCAAATTCTTGACCCGATTACACCTTTGGAATTGCAACTTGTATGGGTCATTACCATCCTCACTTTGGAACCTTACCAAACTGCAATACTTGGATATTTCCTTCAATAGATTGAGCGGCCCAATTCCTTCTTCCCATGGAAACGAACTTCTGAATCTCAAAAGGATCGGGTTACGGAATAATTGGCTTAATGAGACCATTCCATCATCGTTATGGATAATTGATCTCGGTGGTAACCAACTTAGTGGGACCATTCCATCATCATTGTTTTCAGTGCTCCCATCATTACTGATTTTGGATCTCTCAGGTAACCAACTTAGTGGGACCATTCCATCATCATTGTTTTCACTCCCATCATTACTGAGTCTAGATCTCTCAGGTAACCAACTTAGTGGTCAACATGGCGAGTTCTACAATGCCTCTTCTTCACAGCTAGAGTTCTTCTATTTGAATAACAATAACTTGCAGGGGATGATACCGAGATTTATCTTTCAACTTACAGAGCTTCAATTACTTTTCCTTCATTTCAACAATTTGAGTGGTGTCGTGGATCTAGGCTTATTTCAAAACCTCAAAAAACTTTATTCTCTGGATCTTTCAGATAACAACTTGTCATTCCAAGACAGCAGTGGTAATTCCACCTTCGTTGACTCTCTGAGGTTGCGTTCTTGCAACATTAGCACATTTCCAAGTATCTTGAGGAATCAAGTGTTGCATGAATTGGACCTTTCCAACAATAAAATTAGTGGTGAAATACCCAAATGGATATGGGAGGTTGGGAATGGGACTTTACAATATTTAAATCTTTCTCACAATGCTCTCACGGGAATAGAACTACCATCTCCCCATCTTTCGATGAGTGCCTTGTATTTTCTTGACCTTAGCTCCAACGTGCTAGAAGGCTCACTTCAAATCCCATCAGCCTCCATCATTTTCTTTTCAGTTTCGAACAATAGCCTTAGTGGCAAAATCCCTCTGTCGGTTTGCAACGCAACATCTCTCGAAGTCCTTGATTTATCTGACAATCACTTTATTGGTCAGATTCCTCCTTGTTTGGGTGAGATTGGTGATGCCCTTACTGTATTCAGAGAGGGATGTAATATTCAAACGCTTGATCTCAGTGGAAATCAATTAGAAGGCCAGGTGCCAAGGTCTTTGTCCAATTGCAAAATGTTGGAGGTATTGAACCTTGGAAACAATTGAATACATGATGCCTTCCCTCTATGGTTAGAAGCTTTGTCCCAATTGCGTGTTCTAATCTTGAGATCCAACCAATTTCATGGCACCATTGGGCATTATCTAACAAATCAACCCTTCCCGCTGTTACAAATTGTCGACCTCTCTTCCAATAGCTTCACGGGTAATTTTCCATCAAATATGTTCAAGAGCTGGAAGGCAATGATGGAAGAGGACAAATCCCAATCTTCGATCCTTGGCAAAATGATAAACGGAAGTTACTATCAAGACAAAATGTCTCTAGTCAGCAAAGGGTTGCAGATGGAACTGGTAAAGATCCTTACTGCCTTCACCGTAGTAGATCTTTCGGAGAACAAATTTCACGGGGATATTCTAGAATCAATTGGGGATCTGAAGTCACTCCATGTTCTCAATATGTCCAACAACTATTTAACAAGCCAAATTCCAACATCACTTAAGAACCTCAGGGATTTAGAGTTATTAGATCTCTCACAAAATAAATTGTCAGGGGAGATCCCTTGGCAGCTAACAGAAATAACATTCCTTGAAGGTTCACTTCCAATATTCCCATCGCCCTCCACCATTTTCTTTTCAGTTTCGAACAATCTCCTCAGTAGAGAAATCTCTGTATCAGTTTGCAACACAACATCCCTGGCAGTCCTTGATTTATTTAACAATAACTTCAGTGGTCGGATTCCACCGTGTTTGGGTGAGATTGGCAATGCCCTTAGTGTGTTGAATCTTCAAGAAAATGCTTTTAGTGGCACCTTGCTTCAGACATTTAAAGAGGGATGTAATATACAAACACTTGATCTTAGTCGAAATCATTTAGAAGGCCAAGTGCCAAGGTCTTTTGCCAATTGCAAAATGTTGGAGGTATTGAACCTTGGAAACAATCAAATACATGACACCTTCCCTTTATGGTTGGAAGCTTTGTCCTAGTTGCGCGTCCTTGTTTTGAGATCTAACCAATTTCATGGCACCATTGGGCATCCTCTTACAAATCACACCTTCCCACTTTTACAAATCATCGACCTCTCTTCCAATAGCTTCGAGGGCAATTTTCCATCAAATATGTTCAAGAGCTGGAAGGCAATGATGGGAGGAGACAAATCCCAATCTGTGGTGCTTGGCAAAATGATAAGAGGTTCCATTTACTATCAAAACAAAGTGTCTCTAGTCAGCAAAGGGCTACAGATGGAACTGGTAAAGATCCTTACTGCCTTCACTGTAGTAGATCTTTCGGAGAACAAATTTCATGGGGAGCTCCCAAAATCAATTGGGGATCTAAAGTCACTCCATGTGCTCAATATGTCTTACAATCATTTCAAAGGCCGAATTCTAGCATCACTCGGGAGCATAAAAGATCTGGAGTCATTAGACCTCTCACAAAATGAATTGTCAGGTGAGATCCCTCAGCAGCTTACAGAGCTAACATTCCTTGCGGTATTAAATCTTTCACAGAACCTCCTCATGGGAAAAATACCACAAAGTCGACAGTTTCTTACATTTAACAACGAATCATTCAAAGGGAACATAGAATTGTGTGGGCTTCCACTGTCGAGGAAATGCGAAGATGACAAGGGTACACCACCATCCCCTCCATCAGCATTGCGATCTGAAAGGAACTATGATTGGGAATTAATATGGATAGGATTTGGAGTTGGATATGGAGCAGGAGTGGGAATGCTTTTCTGGACTCTAGCACTTTGGAGGAATGGAAGGAGAGAATTTTATATATTTATGGATAAAATGCTTTTCTTGATTTTTCCTTCCATGGTATTTGCTAAATAGTAATGAGGGTAAGAGCATTGGAGCTAGGTAAACATGTTTTTATAGATTATGTTTGCAAGAAAAAAAATAGTTGTTTTCTCCTTTTTTGTATTTTTGTGTATTTTGCTTGTTCTATATGATAAGAGTGGCAGTTGTTTCTTGTATTTGCACTTGCCTAAATGGTTGTACAGAACCATTTTCAAATCAATAAAATTACAGGTGGTGTGCTCCCACCTTTCTACCAAAAAAAAAAAAAAGTCTCAATTATCTCTTTATTTTCAAAATTTGGCTCACCTCATCAACATGATAACCTGATCTATGAGTTGGATGATCTAACCAATGTACCCTACCTAACTGGTGGTATTTTTTTCTTTCCATCAGTCTAAGAAAACATTCAGACGAGGAAGAGTGGTGTTTTATGTATTTTTTTTTTCAATCATCATACACATAGAGTTTTTTCACCTTTCGATATCTATATACATAGTGTGTAAGAGTAATAACTTGTTACTGTGTGGTAATTTTTTTACTTGGACTTTTGTGATGCCAAAACGATGCCTGGAAATGATCATCTGCTCTCAAGGTACCATAACATGTAGTTTTCTACTTGCAAGGGAACACTTGGTTGGTCTAACCAGGCTATGGGTTGTACCTTAGGTCCAAAACACATTTCTTAGTCCACCATTGCAAAAATCCCACCAGTAAGAAGATTCATACCATCCGAACGATAACTATTTAGTGGACAATCAACATAATTTGTGGGGAAAGTAGTCCTATTCAGCAGCAAGCCATCCATTTGTTCAGCCCATCATCTATTGCTTACAATTCTAAAGAATTAATTCTATCAGAAAATCCTAATTGTCCCATCCATGGTTTGGCAATAAATAAATATGCAAAAGAAAATCCACAGATCTATCAAGAAGGACACGCAATCTTCCTTAATTCTTCAAGGGGCAACTCGAAGAACACGAGCCAAATAGAGTATAAACTCAATTTCATTAATAATTTATCAAAAGCTACATAATAATGATCTAAAAAGAGTTTAAATAGATTAAACATAACCCTAATTTTGTGCATAACACTAACTTGCAAAGAAAGAAAAGAATCCTAATACAATTAGAAAAGAAACAGAAAAATCTGCGCAAACTGTATGACGCCTGTCGGGCGCCGTCTTCCTTCCGCTGATACGAGCAATCCACATATCTAATTGCCACAAAACTTTGTGGTTTTGCTGACATCGACGTACTCTTCAAGATGGTCGGTTCAGATTCTTCACATCAGTAGTACTGGGCCACCTGGACCATCTCCAGTTTTAGTGGGCGAAATTCGAAATTATCTCGACAGTTCATACCATTTTGGACGCCATGATCAATTAATCCATAACTCGGATCGACGTGAAACTTATTGTGTTTTCTTGGTGTCGAGCGACTCTACGAAATAAATGGAAAGGATCATCATAAATGATCAAGATGGGCCCACAAGTTGGGCCGAAGTCTAAAAATGGGAATAGTAGTTTCCTGTTTGGTTGAGACTCCAAAATTGAAAATTCCTTAGTTTCCTCTTGTTTTTCATCTAGTCCATCTCCTCCAAGAAAATGGTCGATCCTCACCCTTGACCATGGAATTCTCTCCCTACATCTATAAACCTTAAGTGGGCCACAACATCAGGATCAGTACAAATAGAAACTCTCATCATTGACACTTTTTCTTGGGCCTGCTTGATGTTTATATGCTATTCAACCCCTTAATAAGGTGATTCCCATCAAGATGAGGGAAACAATTTAGCATATACAAACTTCCATAGCCCAAGAAGGTTTCAATGGTGGGCATTTAATCTCACTGTTTCTTATTGTGGACCTACTTGAATTTTGAATCCACATGATTTTTAAGTAAATATTCTAAAAACACTTGACTTCATGGTAGGTCCCACATAGGTTTTGGTTACTCCCCATGGGGAAAGTTGCTGTGGTTGGAAGCTTTGGGAGGCCAACAGAGATGCTCGGGAGAAATCCACTCAATCCATTAGTTTCATGCCCACAACAGGACAGGAGTCCAAGAATCAGGCAGATCCAAAACTCAGATTGAACGCTTACCATTGGAAACTTTATGGGCCACGGAAGTTTTGGATGAGGATGATGCTCGTGTTTACCATTTATCCCAGAGATAATTACCTTATGAACCATTTTGATGGCACATAAACATCATGGTCTGCTACAGGAAGGTTTCAATAGTGGACATTTTCATTCTCACTATTTTCTCTTGTGTGGCCCACTTGAACCATTTTTAGTGGGACCATTCCATCATCATTGTTTTCACTCCCATCATTAGAGAGTCTGGATCTCTCAGGTAACCAACTTAGTGGGACCATTCCATTATCATTGTTTTCACTGCCATCATTACAGTGGCTGGTTCTCTCAGGTAACCAACTTAGTGGGACCATTCCATCATCATTGTTTTCACTCCCATTGTTGATGTTGAAAACTGGTCAACAGACGAGATGAGGTGACCGCCAACTGGTCAGCAGATGATATGAGGTGACCTCCAACTTGGACGGATGGATGCAACTGATCTCCTGCAAGTGTGTGATCTAAATCTGGACTGAAGGTTTCCTAGACCTTGTAGAGCACAAAGGAAAGCTAAGGGGGGTGGCTGGGGTCCAGCCGTTAGCACTCCGATGCCTAAGTTAGTTGGATCTTGAAAGATTAAATATCTCTCTTTAGATTAGTTTTTGTATCGTACCTTGATAATCAGGAGGAATTGTCCATTTGTAGACTTAGGTTGCAGAGTTATATTCCCTTTTTGAAATCGTAATTTCAGGGGAGGGATTCTCGGATTAGCACGATCCTTGGTTTGTTCTATAGTTATGGGAGATGTTCCCGTATTCCCCAACGATTCTTCAAATCTTTCGCCTATTTTCCTGGCTGAAGCATAAGATCTCAGCAGGTCGTCAGGTCATTAGGTCGTCTCAGGTCGTCCTGGAGGTCTCAGGTCGTCAGGTTGTCCTGGAGGTCTCAGGTCGTTAGGTCGTCTTGGAGGTCTCAGGTCGTCAAGTCTCAGGTCGTCAGGTCGCCCTGGAGGTCTCAGGTCGTCAAGTCAGCTCGTGACTTGAGGTCAACTCGGATTTACCTACAACAGAAGCCCCCCTACTCTCGAGCTTGACTTGCTTGGCTTGGGAGTAAAGAGAAATGGATGAGCTGACATTTAAATTTGGCCAACTGCATGAGGTCGGCATGGTAGGGTGGCCCGTAGGCTCTGCCAATTATACGAGTCGACATATAGAGGTGTCCTTTGGACACTTCGCGTTTTGATCCGACTCTTTCGTTCATTCCGACTCTTGGTCTAGGGCTATTCCTCGATTGCCCAAGTCAGTCTTTCGACTCTTAGTCTAGGACCATTCCGACTGCCCATGTCGGTCTTTTGACACTTGGTCTAGGTCTCTTCTTCGATTGCCCAGGTCGGTCCTTCGACTCTTGGTCTAAGGCTCTTCTGACTGCAGGTCGGTCTTTCGACACTTGGTCTAGGGCTCTTCCGACTGCCCAGGTCGGTATTTCGACTCTTAGTCTAGGGCTCTTCCGACTGCCCAGGTCGATCTTTCGACACTTGGTCTAGGGCTCTTCCGACTACCCAGGTCGGTCTTTCGACACTTGGTCTAGGGCTCTTCCGACTGCCTAGGTTGGTCTTTTGACTCTTAGTTTAGGGCCATTCTAGCTCAGCTCGACCTCGTTGGCCTCTGTGCTCTAATAGCTCAGCTCGACTTCTAGGCGCTAATAGCTCAGCTCGGCTTCGTCGGCCTCTGGGCTCTAATAACTCAGCTCGGCCTCGTTAGCCTCTGTGTTCTGATAGCTCAGTTCGGCTTTGTCAGCCTCTGTGCTCTAATAGCTCAGCTTGGCTTCGTCAGCCTCTATGCTCTAATAGCTCAGCTTGGCTTCGTCAGCCTCTGTGCTCTGATAGCTCAGCTCGGCTTCTGGGCTCTGATAGCTCAGCTCGGACTCGTCGCCCTCTGGGCTCTGATAGCTCAGCTCAGCCTCGTCAGCCTCTGTGCTCTGATAGCTCAGCTCGGCCTCGTCAGCCTCTGTGCTTTGATAGCTCAGCTCGGCTTCTGGGCTCTGATAGCTTAGCTCGGCCTCGTCAGCCTCTGTGCTCTGATAGCTCAGCTCGACCTCGTCGGCCTCTTACATGTGCTATGTAAATGACCTCAGACAGGTTATCCTGGGGAAGGTCATCCTGTAGCAGGGCTTTCCACAGACGGTGCCAATCTGTTGATGTTGAAAACTGGTCAACAGACGAGATGAGGTGACCTCCAACTGGTCAGCAGATGAGATGAGGTGACCTCCAACTTGGATAGATGGATGCAACTGATCTCCTGCAGGTGTGTGATCTAGATCTGGACTGAAGGTTTCCTAGACCTTGTAGAGCACAAAGGAAAGCTAAGGGGGGTGGCTGGGGTCCAGCCGTTAGCCCTCCGATGCCTAAGTTAGTTGGATCTTGAAAGATTAAATATCTCTCTTTAGATTAGTTTTTGTATCGTACCTTAATAATCAGGAGGAATTGTCCATTTATAGACTTAGATTGCAGAGTTGTATTCCCTTTTTGAAGCCGTAATTTCAGGGGAGGGATTCTCAGATTAGCGCAATCCTTGGGCTGTTCCGTAGTTATGGGAGATGTTCCCGTATTCCCCGACGATTCTCCAGATCTTTCGCCTATTTTCCTGGCTAAAGCCTAAGATCTCGGCAAGTCGTTAGGTCATCAAGTCGTCTCAGGTCGTCTTGGAGGTCTCAAGTCGTCAGGTCATCCTGGAGGTCTCAGGTCGTCAGGTCATCCTGGAGGTCTCAGGTCATCAGGTCAGCTCGTGACCTGAGGTTAGCTCGAATTTACCCACAAAACCCATCATTACAGTTGCTGGTTCTCTTAGGTAACCAACTTAGCAGTCAACTTGGTGAGTTTCACAATGCCTCTTCTTCACAATTGGGGTACATCGATTTGGGTAATAATAAGTTGTGGGGTGTTGTGGAGCTAGGCTTATTTCAAAACCTCAAAAACCTTTACAGTCTGGACCTTTCAGATAACAACTTGTCAGTCCAAGATGGCAGTAATAACTCCACATTTGTTTCCATCCCCGAGATTGGACGCTTGTGGTTACGTTCTTGCAACATCAGCACATTTCCAACTTTCCTGAGAAATCAAGTGTGGTTAAGGGAATTGGACCTTTCCAACAATAAAATTAGTGGTGAAATACCCAAATGGGTATGGGAGATTGGGAATGGGTCTTTAAACTCTTTAAATCTTTCTCACAATGTTCTGCAGGGAATAGAACCACCATTTCCCCATCTTTTGTTGACTGCCTTGCACTATCTTGACCTTGGCTCCAACATGCTTGAAAGTTCACTTCCAATCCCATCACCCTCTGTCATTTTCTTTTCAGTTTCAAACAACAGCTTCCATGGAGAAATCCCTCTATCAATTTGCAATGCAACATCCCTAACAATCATTGATTTGTCTTACAATCATTTCACTGGTCGGATTCCAGCATGTTTGGGTGAGATTGGTAATGCCCTTACTGTGTTGAATCTTCGGGGAAATGCTTTCAATGGAACATTGCCTCAAACATTTAAAAAGGGATGTAATATACAAACACTCGATCTCAGTGGAAATTATTTAGAAGGCCAAGTGCCGAGGTCTTTGGCTAACTGCAAAATGTTAGAGCTATTAAACATTGGAAACAATCGCATACATGACACCTTCCCTTTATGGTTGGAAGCTTTGTCTCAGTTGCGCATTCTCGACTTGAGATCCAACAAATTTCACAGCACCATTGGGCATCCTGTAACAAATCACCCCTTCCCACTGTTACAAATTCTCGACCTCTCTTCCAATAGCTTTGAGGGTAATTTGCCATAAAAAAATGTTCAAGAGATGGAAGGCAATGAGCGGAGAAAACAAATCCCAATCTTCATTCCTTGGGAAAATGACAAATAATTTTATATATTATCAAAACAAAGTGTCTCTAGTCAGCAAAGGGCTATAGATGGAACTGGTAAAGATCCTTATTGCCTTTACCGTGGTGGATCTCTCGGAGAACGAATTTCATGGAGATATCCCAGTATCAATTGGGGATCTAAGGTCATTCCATGTGCTCAATATGTCCAACAATCATTTAACGGGCAAAATTCCAACATCACTTCAGAACCTAAGGGATTTGGAGTCATTAGATCTCTCGTCAAATAAATTATAAGGAGATATCCCTTGGCAGCTGATAGAGCTAACATTCCTTGTAGTGCTAAATCTCTCACAAAATCACCTCGTGGGAAAAATACCACAAAGCAGCCAATTTCTTACATTCAACGATGAATCATTTAGAGGGAACTTAGGATTGTGTGGACCTCCACTATCAAAGAAATGCGAAGATGCCGAGGGTGCACCACCACCCGCTCTGTCACCATTGCAATTTGAAAAGAAATATGATTGGGAATTAATATGGATAGGTTTTGGAGTTAGATATGGAGTAGGTGTGGGAATGCTTTTCTGGACTCTAGCACTTTGGAGGGAGGGAAGGAGAGAATTTTATACATTTGTTGATGGAATGCTTTCCTCAATTTTACCTTTCATTGTGTTTGCTAACCAACAACAGTGGTAAGAGAATTAGAGCTAGGGTAAGCAAGGTTGTAGAGTGTGTGGCTAAAAAAATATTTTTTAATTGTTTTCTCTTTTCTCTCTGTTTCTTTTTTCTTTTTTTTTTTTGTAATTTTGTGTATTTTGCTTAGTCTATATGATATGCGTGGCAGTTGTTTCTTGTATTTTCACCTACTTGAAGGGTTGTACAGAACCATTTTCAAATCAATAAAATTACAGGTGGTGTGCTCCCACCTTTCTGGAAAAAGAAAAGCTCTCAACTATTTGTTTTCAAATTTTGGTCCACCTCAGCAACATGATAACATAATCTATGAGATGGATGATCTAACCAATGTAGCCTACCGAAATGGTGGTATTTTTTTTTCAATGTTTGAGACAAATGTGGGTAAGCAAACATTCAGACGAAGAGGAGTGGTGTTTTATGGAAATTTTTATGCTTTATATTTTCAATCATCACTCACAAAGTTCGTTCACCTTCCTATATACATAGTGTGTAAGGGGCAATCATTTGTTACTATGTGGTGATTTTTGAGTTGGACTTTTGTGATGTCAAAAAGATGTGTGGAAATGATGATTTTCTCTCAGGGCACCATATCATGTAGTTTTCTACTTGCAAGGGGATACCCAACTGGTCTAATTCCTAGCGCTATTAATGGAAATCTAGTACTTAATGCTTTCATATATGTATGTCTCTAACTCCTCCCTTTGAACTTTATCTACACCAAACATGATATGGTTGCCACGTGACATCTTCTAAATGGTTTGATTTGGTTGTATGTGATCGACTATGTGTAAACACATGTTAGAATATGAGGCGAATCCAATATTCAAGTGGGCCATATGACAGAAAACACTAGGATTGAGTGGTCACCGTTGAAACATTCATGAGGCCACAAAAGTTCTGTATCAAGCTAATATTTTGTGTTTTCAGTTCATCCGGATGACAATGAGCTTGTGAACAGTTTGGCAAGGAAATACAGACACCTAGAAAGTTTCAAGTGTAAGCATTTTTTCCCCTACCTTTTCATATGGTCTGGCCCACTTGAATTTTGGATCCACCTGCCACCTCATTTTTTAGCTCATGTTCTTTTATGAGCTGCAAAAATGGATAGATGGCAGATTTCTCACAAACATTACAGTGGAACCCACGTACCTTTTTGACAGAAGTGGGATCTCTTAACACTCATTGCTTTTTGGTCCATAAGCCATCAAGGTTGGCCCATCTCATCAATGCTTTGAAGTATTGAACCATGGACCCCACTAATCAATGCTCTCGCCCAAGAATCAGGTTGGTCTACCTTTCAGGTGGGCCACAGGTTATGAAACAAATGTACGGCTGAGAAAACTTGGCTGAAGTTTTCTTACTCGTTGAACTGTTTCCACTATTGTCGACCACCTGTGGAATGGGCCGGAAAATGTACAAGGTCATGCCGGCCTGATGGTCTGCTTGCGCTATTGCGAATGTTAGCCACCGTACCACAAGTGGACATGACCTTCCTTGGCTCAGAAAAGCTCAATGTGCTGACTATTTGATTACGGAGGTGCAGACCACTTGCTCCAGCTGATTACTCAATGTACGACTATGCTGAGCCCATATTTCGATGAGCTATACTATTCATGTGATGGGCCCATTGTCGATGGATGATAGGCACCAAGTTTGGAAGATCTTAGCCATCCAATGTGGGGCCTTTTCAGTTGAAGAATACGATTGCTGTATTTTTTTATTTTCTTAACCACAGCGCCATTTGCTCACTTCTAAATAGGGGTGTCAATGGGCTGGGTTCAGGCCTGAAAAATCAGAATTTCGAATAGGCCCAAACCGACGACCCAGCCTGAAGCAGTTCAAAATCCAGGCCAAGACCACTCCAGGCTCGGTCTGTTGGCAGCCCTACTACGTTGGGAGGATGCGAGGATGTTATAATACCACCTCAGGAGAAAATAAAAAAGGTGATTATGTACTGTGTTAACATCATGAAGTTGTGCATAGGGCTCTCAATGGGTCAGATTTGGATGGGATCCAGTTGGATCCGGCTCGAAGTCCAAAATTTATATATGGTTTCGGATCCAACTCGAATCCAAAAGGTGATATATATCCATATCCAATCTACTTATAAATAGTCATATCCATTTTCGATCCAAAAATCCATATAGCCATCAGATTCAGGTCGATCTAGGTATAAATCCACCCCATCAAAAATTGAAAATATATATAATATAATATGAATCCGGATCCTCTGCTCTAACTGAGTAGAAAAATCTTGCTTTTCACCTCTCTCATTGGTTCAACTTAGCAACTCTGACGTAGGCTGAGCTGGACCAATAAGAGAGGCAGTAGTAGAGGATCCAAATTCATATAATATATTTAATTTAGCAGCAAAACTATTCAAATCTCGCGGTTTACTATGATATGGTCGACCTGAGATTGGCATGTCTCAATTTTGGAACGTGACCTAAAATAATTTGCAAAATCGGATGGCCGACATGGATATAACATATACATCAAGGTGGGTCCATGAGTGGGACCTTCATTCACACCCAAAAATAGCGTACGCGGTACACCTCTTGCTCACGGATGCTGGGTAGTAGTGTCCTTTACACTCCAATGTCTCCACTAGGACCACCTCTCTGTTTTTTTTTTTTTTTTTTTTTAATCTTTAGCCAAGTTAAATTCAAGTATGGATGATCCACTCCGTTCATTAACTCGGTCAGCCTATGAATGGCCTAAAGAGACCTATATTAGGTAGCTTTTGGTAGCATAAACACATCACAGTGGGCCTAGAATGATTTCAATGGTGGATACACAACTTCATTGTTCCTTGTTGTATGATCTACTGAAGATCTTAATCTTCTCCAAATTCGGGCCCATGGCCTTAAATGATCTTTCAGGATGGATGGACAATATGGATGTAACATATACATCATAATGGGCTCCATGAGTAAGCCCTAGTTTGACAACCAGCCTATTACCTTGCTGGTTTGTGTTCGAGTTTGACAACCAGCAGATCTCAGGTTCGAGACACCATGACAGCACCTCCGGGTGCTATGGGTAGGGTCGGGTCTGGTCGGGTACAGGTCGCGATAAAAAAAAAAAAAAAAGAAAAGAAAAAAGTAAGCCCTAGGACTACTTTTCTCAAAAGGGTTCGGTTGAATGCTTGAACCATGTAATAATAAGGATCTGATTGGATTCACAGCTAGATCCGCATCCAACCTAACTATGATTTGGATTTATGTGAATCTAAATCCGATCCATTTAATTAATCGGACCTATTTTAAGATCCAAATTCACATTATATGGGTTCGGAGCGAATTGGATTTCAGATCTGACCCACTCCATTAAGAGCCCTGTTTGTGCATGATCTGGACAAAAGGATTGCATGCTGAGTAAAATCTGTGGGGCCCACCATGCTTTATGTATTTTATCCACTCTGTACTTCCATTACCATATAATTTTAGGGCTTGAGCCACAAAATGAAGCGTATACAAAACTCAAGTGGAACACACCACAGCAACACAATGTGAATTGAATGTTTACCGTTGAAATTTTTTTGGGGTCCACAGAAGTTGTGGATCAAGCTAACATTTGTGTTTTCCTTTTATCCATGTGTGTGTGATCTTATGAACATGCTGGATGACAAATAAAAATCACTGTGGGCCCTAGGAAGGTTTCAAGTGTGGAAATCATTATTCCCACTGTTTCCTTAGTATGGTCCACTTAAGCTTAAATTTGGGCTCAACCCTAAAATGAGCTTGGAAAAAGGGACGGCTGGTGTAGACAAACCACATATATTCATGGTGGCCCAACAGAGTTTAGTTAGTATGATAAAGTCATGTTGAGTTACTTGGTACGCAATCCGATTTGGACATGGACTTTTATCAGGTGGGCCCACCTCGATTATTCCCTGGCCCAAAATCAGACTAGCCACTCATCGAGTGGTACACAATTTTGGAAGTTTCTTATACTAGCCCATTCTTTTGATACTGGCCCACCTAAAGAATGGTCTCAAATGCTTACGGTGGACCCCACGTGATCAAAGGGCAGATCATCAAATACCAGCCAATCACAATTTAGTAGAAACGCATTGATGTGGATATACAAACCAATCACAATTCAGTCGAAACACATGGTCCGCAGTGATTTCTTATGTAGGAAAGAGGAATAATATGATACATGGTCCGCTGTCTTTGCACGCAGTCCATGCGTTTTCAACTCTAACCAATGGGGCCCATTCTTTTTTTCTTTTTTTTTTCTTTTTTTTGTTATTTTTTTGTAATCCAGACCAGATCTGTTTAGATTAACCATCTAACTAGCATGTTGCATGGATTTATTGGATTAAAAGATAACAACGATCAATATTAGGACTTTATTCATTTGAATGTGGACAATTGTTGTGTTTCTCTTGTTGGTAATCCATTTTAGGATCATAAAATTAATGTATAATTTTACAGGATACGATCCATACAAGCGGACCAACAATTTGGACGATGTAGGTTTGTATATATAGTTTTGGTAACCACCATTATCCTCGGTGTTAAGTATACGGTTGATCATTATCAACGGTGTTAAGTATACCATTGATAATGATTGGAGGGCATTGGAAGGAAGGATTGGAGGGCATTGGAAAGCGGACCAACAATATGGATGATGGTGCACAAACTGCGTTGCACAATTTTTTATTTCGGCTCTAATTCTCCTAGAGTGCTATATAAGCACATGCTAGTCGGGATTAGGGTATTCTAATAGAGACTCCACACATCAAAGGTGAGAGAGAGAGAGAGAGAGAGAGAGAGAGGAAGAAGAAGATGAAGAGAAGAAGAGAGAGTGAGAGGAAAATCGAAGAGAGAAGGCGTAGTGCTTGTGACACTTCATCCACACAACCGGTTCGCTTTAAGCCTCTTCTCCATCATCGAATCGGTGAGATTTCTCTAGTTTCATTCTCTTTGATAGTTATCCACCATTGTGGGTGGAGTTTGATTGGATCCAAGCGAGTGAAGCTTGTGATCACTGTGTAATTGCCTTTACATAGTGGATTTGTTCATCTAGACAAGGTCCCGTAGTTTTTACGTCTATTAGGTGTTTTGTCATGTAAAACTTCTTGTATGTCTGTGTGATAATTGTTTGATCATGTTTTCCATATTATCATGTCTCATAATTCACGGTAGTTGGGGCGCGAGATCCTGAACTTTTGTGCATCTACCCCAACAACTTCAACCGTGGGCCACTTGATCAGCAGACCAATATTTTTTTCCCTGAAGCAGAGCATGTTAAGTTGCTTCCCTTCCAATGAATGTTCTATCTTTCTCACGTGTCTTGTTGGCACCTTTGTCATGAAGCTCCTTCACGATCTCAGTAGCGAGCCTATCATAGATGACAGCAGTCTACTGGCATGGATAGCAGCGACTCTGCTACTCTGTCTTCAAACCGAGTAAAAACCAGATTTAGATTGAATCCAATCTATCTAGTCATTGATTCCCAAGTCTCACCAGATGACGTTAATATGGAAATTGTTCACCCATGTCTTTAAGCCGTGGTGTCTCACCCACCACACAACAGAATAAGACAGTGAAAGCTGATAACATTATAGATCGACCATATATCCATAAAGTCATGCTAAGAGGTTAACTACCCAATTCAAATGGGCAATTAAAAATAAAATGCTGAAGGACCTGAATTCGAAGGGTGAAAAGACATGGTTAAAATTGTTCAACTGATGTAATTTTGGTCATGTTCCATGTATAATCCCACCTCTGATTCTGAGGATTAACACTACTGTATATTCGGACCACATGCATTTGATGGATGGGATACAACAACTAAAATGGCAGGGAAACATAGTACGTTGGAGACTTAGTTCAGAATCCATAACTGGATTTGAGTATCACAAGATGTAAGGAGCAACTTGACATCTCTGTGTAAGGAGACAGCTCCGGATCATCTGGATCGCTTAACCATGAGCCCCATTCAACAAAAATAAGCTCCGTTTCACAGGTTCGGGTGGACAAGCAAGAGGCTTACAAATGTACATTAAGTGAGCCGTACTGCATATATCCAGGATACACAGACTGAAAAATCAGTGTCCACTCATAAGGCTAACCATGTGTGTGTTGGAATTCTAGCCATTCATTTTTTTGGGGCAACCCCATTAATTTTTATTTCAGAAACACCTTATAATGATTCTACGAAATCATGTGGGGCGATGATCATTTGTTGATGTGGATGGAGGATCTCATGTGGGATCCACCTCGTCCATGAGATGCGCCACCCTGTGATTTGATTGGCCCAAAAGGCAGGCCAATTCAAAACTCAGGTTAAGATGATAGTCCCACTGTAACTCATCCAAATTGTATTTGGTGTCCACCGCTGCGCTTACATGACATCCAATCCACTAATCTGCAGGGAACACTAGGATGAGTGGATTCTCTTAAAATTAGAACATTCTAAGATTCAGGTGGGCCACACTATATGAATTTTAAGGTTTTAGTCATGATTTTACACCATTTTCTGTGGTATGGCGCCTAAGTCTCAAATTTTAACCCCAAGCCCATCCCAACTGTGAGCTCTGTAAAAGCTATAGGTGAACGTCTCTCACCCAACTATTTTTTTTTGTGTGGCTCACAATCACAAGTTAACCTGATTTTTTGAGCTCTGCTCCTAAAGTGAGAATACATATCTAATGGTTGGAGTGGATTTCAAATAAAAATAAAGGTGAGCCCATAAACAATCAAGGGTATAATCCTTCTGCCAGCTGTTCTAAATATGGAAACAGAATTTGATGGAGGCCTAGCAATTACTCTTGATGGGGCTCAGTGTGATGTGTATGTGAAATCCACTTCACCCGTTAGATGTGCAATCACACTTTAAACACAAGGAAAAAAACTAAGGCTAGCACGTGATTTATGTGGGCCAAACCAAAGGAAACAGTTGGGGGAGAGACATCCACCCTACATTTTTGCAAGGCCCAGCTTGATGTTAATTTGAAATCCACTCCGACCATTAAATGCCACACCAAATTTTAGCCATGAACCTCAAAATCAGGCCCATATCTAATTTAGGTGAGCCACACTAAGGGGAACAGTTTAGAACGTGAGCATTTCCCTTTGTACTATTTCTGATCGTATGGATCATGTGAATAATGGATGGGGCTGATATTTGGTCTCTAGGATTAAAATTCGGTTCTACAATGGATGGTTGGGATGGATTTCAAATAAACAATACGATGGCCCCACCCGAGCCAACCACTCCTTTCCTTTACTTCAACCCATGCACCTTCATTTTGGAGCCTCCTCTCTCTCTCTCTCTCTCTCTCTCTCTCATAAGCACTCAAGCTCAGGCTGGGCTCAGCATAAAAATCTTGGGTGTCCTTGGGCTGAACTTTTTCGGCCCATATGGGCCTGGGACAGACTCAGGCCTAAGTTGAAAAAATGTGGCAAATATTAACCATTTGATCAATTGTTAAAAGTACAGATTTTAACAGGGAGTTGCTTTGCTCTCACAGCACTATAAGTTATAAGTACCAGTACAGTCGGCCCTTAAACTGTCCAATCTATTGATCGAGACTGTTTATTACTTCCATCACACATTTTATGGGCACCGCATAAACATCACACCATTTTGGCAGATATTAACCATTTGATCAATTGGCTTCAGTATGGACAGTCAAGATTGTTTAGAAAAAATAGGTCCAATTAACAATTTGATAAATCTATTTGTTAGAGCCTATCAAAGATTGCTTATGATTTGAATAATCACTTTTCTTAGGTAGTCATAGCGATCCCATCTTGGAAAAGGGACGTCATGAACATGTTTAGATGGCATGTAAACGTCAACAGTCCTGGAAGGTTTCAAGGGTGGCCATTTCCATTATCATTGTTTTGCGTCGTAGGGCTCACCTGAGTTTCGCTAATTGTGTGGCCCAGCCTGATTTCTGAACTTTTCCTGGTTGAAAGTGAGCCGTCCACTGCATTTTCACTAATCAGACAACTAGGAGGAGTGAGGATAGAAAGGGGCCCAACCCTTGCTTCTCATCACCATTCAAATGTCTAGTGTAGGATGGAGATCGAGAATGGATTTCAGCTGCTCCACCAATTAATGCCCATATAATTACTTTGAACATGGCAATCTCATGCGTCCATGTGTTGTGCCCCGATCTCACCAGTTAAATTATCAACGTATTTACCATTGATGAACCATTGATCCTTTTTTCTTATTGCAACTGTTCATTTGTTAACGCTTTGGAAATAAACATTACAGTGGACTAAGTAGTGTTCAAAGTTTCGGTATCGTTACAAGTTTCGCTAACCGGAGATACGTAAACAATATCGATATCATCGATAATATCAATGATAACCGAAAATGCGGGGGAAATGAAAAAAGTGATGGAATATTTGAGTGAAACTTCAGGAGATGATAAAATACGCATATTTGCATATTTAGGGGTAAAATAATTGCAAAAAGAATGCATATATAATAGGCTTCTATTTAATGGGAGCCTAAAAGCATGTGCTACTGTAAGAAATCAGTCCAACCATCTCATCCATCTAATATCTGACCTTCTATCAAAACATTCATTAATATTTCAGAATATTGGCAACACATGATATTTTTCAACAAATTATTAACAATTGAAAAGGAAAGTAAAGATTGTGGTATCATTGTTGCCATGTCGCAATAATATGATAATATCGAGATGTTATCAATATTATGGTTAACAACTTAAACATTGCATATAATCATGCGCCCATAAAAAAACATGAAATGGAAATTTTTTAATATACAGATTTTTAACAATATCGATACATTGGCAATATAATTAAAATATTATAAATACATTGACAATACAAACAACATCGGGAATTTACACACTAAAAAATATTGGCAATAGACTAGCGGTATCAATGCATTGGCAATACAAACGATGCTGGAAATTTACACGATTGAAAATATTAACGATATCGACATATGGGCGATATTTAGTGATACATTATCAATACCTAGAATTTTTTTATATTATTAGTGTTATCGTGATCGCTACTAGTATTATCGATGTCGCTGAGCAAGATATTTGGATAATATCGGAGATAATTTAAACACTGTCGTCAACAAATTGAACGTTGCATACAACTATGCGCCCATAAAAAATACGAAATGATTTTTTTTTTAATATATAGATGTTGGGCAATTTCAATACATTGGCGATATTATTGAAATATTGCAGATACATTGGCGATACAAGCAACACCTGAAATTTACATAATCAAAAATATTGACGATACACTAGCGGTATCAATGCATTAGCAATACAAGTGACGCCTGGAATTTACATAGTTGAAAATATTGACGATATCAATACATTGACGATATTTAGCGATACATCGTTGATACCTAGAATTTTTTATACTATCAGTTTATCGGTGTCACTACCAGTGTTATCGGTATCTTTGAGCTAGAAATAGAGATAATTTCGGGGATATTTCGATAATATCGGAGATAATTCAAACACTGGACCATAGGAAGGTTTTAATTGTGAGCATTCAGTCACCACTATTTCCTGTTGTGGTCCACCACATAAATCTTGATGGGCCCTCAGAGCTTTTGGAGCACTACTAGCGGTCTCACTACAGAATCTCGATCAGATTGGTGGTGACTCTAACACCATGTGCGCAGCTAGCAGCTAGCAGCTAGGTGGTGTTAGGTGCTACAGGGACACCATGATGTATGTGTTTTATGCCTACACTGTCCATTGGTTTTGCCAGCTTATTTGAGGGATGAGCCTAAAATTGAAGCAAATCAAAAGCTAAGTAGACCACACCATAGGAGATAGTAGGGATAATGACATGCACTGTCAAAACCTTCATAGGGCCCACTGTAATGTTTATTTGCCATCCAACCTGTTGGTAAGGTCACGCAGACCTGGATGAAGGGAAATATATACATCGGCGCATCTTTATCCAATACTTATGTGTGCCCCCGAAATGTATTAATGGTGGGCATTCAATCATCACAGGTTCCTCTAGTGTTGTTAGCTTGAGCTTTTGATCTACTTATTGTAGGGCTCATGCCCTAAAAATAAGCTCGTAAAATGGATGGATGGCATGAATATAAAACATGTATATCACAGCGGCCCAACACCACCTACTGTTGGGGTCACCACACAATATGCTTCCCATGCACGTCAAACTCATCATGCAGTTATCTAGGGACTCAGTCCCTATGAGAATGGGCCACGATCAAGTGATCCCAAGCCATCTGATACGAGGACATGGATTAGGTGTTGTTACCAACATCACGTAAAAAGAAGAAAAGTGTTGTTGCCAACACTACACCAGCATTGGTGTGTGACGTGTTGTGCACTGTGGTGCCAACACCGTGTATGTGTTTGTATGGATGCCCTGAATCCAAAAAATAAGCAGATCCCAAGCTTAAGTGTACCACACAATCAGAAACAGTGGGGATAATGACACCCACCATTGAAACCTTTCTAGTGCCCACATGATATTTATGTCCTCCACGTGTTGATAAGGTCACCTAGACCTGGATGAAGGGAAAGCAGAAATATCCACCTGATCAAAAACTTATATATCCTGTGCATTGGTGTGGTCCACTTGAGCGTCAGATCTGCTTCATTTTTTTATTTCATGCCCTAAAATGAGGGAGAAAAATCAGATGGACAACATGGATATAAAATACATACATCATGTTGAGCCCCACAGTGCACAACACATTGGACATAGAACTGGGGCTGGTCGTGTCCTAGATATGATGAGCACCAGATACATTGCTTGAATCTATCTTCAAAAAGCGCAAACGGGTGATACCAATATTGCAAACGGGTGATACCAATATTACGTCACCGACCTTGGAAAAGCTCTGTGGGCCCACCATGATGCATGTGTTTTATCTACACTGTTCATCCATTTTGCCAACTCATTTTAGGGCATGATAAAAAAAATGAAGGCAATCTAAATCTTAAGTAGACTACACCATCAGCAACAGTGGTGATTGATCGCTCACTATTAAATACTTCATGGGAGCAACAAAAGTTCTCCCAGGCTGACTCCCCAACATCTGTGTTTTCCCTTCATGCAGGTATGTGTCACCTAATCAACAAGGTGGATGACAAATAAACATTATAGTGGCCTTAGAAAGTTTTCGATGGTGGGCGTACAATCACTATTGTTTCTTAAGTGTTGTCCACCTCAGATTTGGATCTTTCTGCTCAGTTCCTAAAATGAGCTGGCTAAATATATGGATGGCATTGATAAAATACATATATCAGGGTAAGGCCAAAGCTTTTCTAGCACCACTACCTGTGTGTTGCTCGGTACATTCTAGTCTGATTTGATTGGGCCACACCCACACACGAAGCATGTTTGAAATCGAGCACCTATTTGGTAATCGTCTTAGGTCACGATATCCGCGTGATGATATTTTTCTTGGTTCTCATGGAAGATGGAAGGAAACCGAATAAGGTTGAGCCACCAATCGATCGATAGCACATGTAACAGGGTAATCTGTAGATTGGGACAGTTCATCCAGTTCCTCGTATAGCTGGTTCAAATGATCCAAAATAAACGTGCATCTAAGGAACCTATCAATCAGATCCGCATAGAAATTGAAACTGATTAACGGTCAAATATTCGGTAGAGGTGATTGAAGAAAGTGATTAATAGGATCGGGAAATAGGCTTGATTTTCTAAACATAGGCCATCCAATGGTAGGCCTTGTAGGTGGATGGACCCGATTGATACATAACATTCCACATGGAATGAATGGAGAGGGCTGTAACATATATTCTAAGGCTCTACTGATCAACTTCTTGACCTCGGTGAAGATTTATGTTTACGACCCAACTACCTAAGGAATCAGACGCAAATCAGACTGTTAGCATACCAATTGAACAATTCAAAGTCACACACAAGATGATTCCTTAGTAAGGTTCCATCTAAAGGTGCAAATGATCAGATGGTTAGGATTGTTGAAGTAGTAGCTACTTTTTGAGTTATGACCTATGTAGGACGGTGGTTATCATATTTGACACGATACATAGCTATAGACGCATGCTACATACACTTACCAAGCTTGATTTGAGATCCAACATACCCACCTAACCCAAATACATGGAAATAATAAGTTTTAGCCTAGTTCTCTTGGTTCATGGGAGCTCAAGCTAGCTGCTGAGGTTAAGGGTGGATTAAAAATCCTGACCCATGTTCTCATCACTGCACGAGTTTGATGTGGAATCATTAATCACTCTTTTTTAACCATGCATTACATTCTCACATGAATCCTCGACTTAATGCACCACTACACCATGTGGCTTGCTGCTTGATAGATTTCACCTATTGTGCCTGGTGCTAGCCCGTTGCTTGGTATATTTTATTGATTGTGCCTGGTGTTATCTTTTTCCTCCCAAAAGGAGGAGGTAATGATTTGAAGGGCCAATGAGATTCTAACTATTCATGATAAAAGTAGTGAAAGTTTGATGTGGCTGCCAACTCGATGCAATTGTCCTCTATCCAGCCTTGGGTCGGTAACATGAACATGAAACGCCTAGTACAATAAGAAAAAGTGAGGCCCATAACATGATAAATGGATGTTAGGTACTTTTCCAGTCCCTATATACCCAAGAAACATTTTTGCACTAATACCATCTAATTTTTCCTCACAAGAGGATGAAATAGCAACTTAAAGAGTAAGTAAAAGTGAGGTTCACAACGTAATAGATGGATATCAAGTACGTTTCCTTGGTCCCTACCTAGACAACATTTAACATCATGACCGACTTAAAGTAGACTTGAAGGCTCAATAGTAGAGAGGACAATGTAACTTGAAGACTTAACCGTGGAGGGGAAGATGTAAAGTTTTTGAGGTCGTGGATGGATTATTACTTTAAAGGCTTTGATTTTTCAAATCACATTGTAAATATATGTAAATGAGCAGTTATGATTTCTGATGCGTATTTAGCAAGAGAGGGTAATAAGTGAGTATTTTCTCATCAAAAATCGCTTTCGGAAAGGGCTGCCTTAAATTTGTGGGCCCTACCGTGATGTATGTGATTTATCCATGCCATTCATGCATTTCATCGGGACATTTTAGAGCATGAGCCAAAACAAGAGGCAGATCCAAAGCTTAAGTGGACCACAGCATTGGGAACAATGATTCCCCCCCAAAAAAAAAGAAAAAAACACACACAAAAATTTTCAATGGTAGCCATTCAATTCTCATTGTTTCCTATAGTGTAGTCCACTCGAGCTTTGGATCTGCATCATTTTTTTGCTCATGCCCTAAATTGAGTTGGTCAAAGGAATGGACAGCATGGATAAGCTACATGCATCACGGTGGGCTCGATAATTTTTACCTCTTTCACCTCGGCTGTGGAGTTAGGAAGGCGTGCCTATCAATCTTCAAATAAGAATATTGTTGCAATTACTAAGGTAAATAATCATTATTTATTTACCAATATTTATACATGTAAATGAAAAATCAACCTCAATAACTTTCCATACTACTGTGATTGGGGGAAAGTCACTGTGACTTGAAAAGTCAATATACAAGTGGATCGCATAGGGCCCGTTTGGATCATAAGTTGCTTAAGATAAGTTACTTTATGTGAGAAAAAAAAAAAAAAGGTATAATTTTTCGTGAGGCTCATTTTTTTTAAACTTTTCACTAGAAATTGTAAAACGTTTGGTTGATAATGCCATCTGAGCACGGACAGGCTTACGTACGAATCCTTCCGAAAGTTCAAATGAGCAGTTGGCCCACCATGGCACACAACTCTTTTGAAACTTGCTGAAAGCCCAACTCAGTTAGGAATCTAGTAGACTTGTCAGCTTGAAAACCCGGTAGAGGTAATACAATTCAACGTGATTCAACTGAGTTGACTCAATCAAATGTGTTTTTTTTTTTTTTTTTCACATAAAGTAAGAGTCTAATGGGCATCAGAATATGCTTCCGGCAAAGAAATTCAGACGTGTGAATCTTATTATTAGTAAAAGCTCTTCCCTTGTGTTTACTTGTGTCTATAAATAGATCCCACTGCCCTTTCTATTGCTACACATTCCAACAACTCCCCCCAATTAGTAATGGCTCTCCTCTTTCATAAAAGCCCATCATTATTCATAATCATCTTCCTTCTCCCTTCTTTTCTCATTCCCACTACCCAACAATGCAACCATCATCACTTCTCTGCTTTGCTCCAACTCAAGCATGGCTTTCTCTTCCATGAGTACACCCAGTCTACTCTCCCCTCATGGAATTCTAACAATCTCAATTGCTGCTCTTGGGAAGGCATCACGTGTGGTAGAGCCACTGGTCACGTGATCAGCCTCGACCTCAGTAGCCTCCTTATCTACAGTCAGATTGATTTTGAAAGCCTCTTTCGTCTTCGGAGCCTCCAGAGCCTCAACCTCGCTTACAATGATTTCGAACCCTCTCCAATCCCATCTGGGTTTGACCAGCTCACCAGCTTGACCCATCTCAACCTCTCTTATTTGAATTTTTATGGCCAAATCCCGCTGGAAATCTCCAGCTTGACCACTTTGGTTTCTCTCAATCTTTCTTATAATGAATATTGAATGGTTCCTACAGTAAATACCCGAAACTGGAAAACCCAAGCATTGGAGCACTCTTCCAAAACCTGCCGAGTCTGAGAGAGCTACATCTTGACCATGTAAATATTTCAGCGCAGGGTGGTGAGTGGGGCCAGGACTTATTCTTCCCACTCCCTCCTCTCCGCAAGCTGAGCTTACAAGGATGTCTTCTTTCAAGCTCCATCTATTCTTTCCTTTCACAGCTCCATTTCTTGTCTGAACTCGACCTCAGCTCTAACAATCTCTCCTCTGTAGTACTCAACTTCACAGGGAGTCTCCACAAGTTGAGCTTGCATGGATGTAGTCTTTCAGGCACCATCTATTCTTCCCTTTCACAGCTCCATTTCTTATCTGAACTCGACCTCAGTGGAAACGATCTCTCCTCTGCAGTGCCCAGCTTCACAGGGAGCCTCCGCAAGTTGATCTTACGAGATTGTGGTCTTTCAGACTCCATCTATTCTTCCCTTTCACAGCTCCATATCTTATTTGAACTAGACCTCAGTGGAAACGATATCTCGTCAGCAGTGCCCACCTTCCCAGGGAGTGTCCATAAGTTGATCTTACGAGAATGTGGTCTTTCAGGCTCCATCTATTCTTCCCTTTCACAGCTCCATTTCTTATATGAACTCGACCTGAGTCGAAACAATCTCTCATTTGTAATGCCCGATTTTATAGGGAACTTATCATCCTTGACATCCCTGGCCCTTACCAAGTGCGAATTGCATGGAAAATTCCCTAAGAGTGTTTTCCAGCTGTCAAGCCTACAAATCATCGACATATCAGGCAATTCACTTCTAGCCATCAATTTTCCAGAGTTCCCTCAAAACAATACTCTACAGCAATTGATCCTATCAGACACTGGATTTTCAGGAAAGTTACCAGATTCTCTTGGTAATCTCAAATTCTTGACCCAATTAGATCTCGGTTATTGCAGCTTGTCTGGATCATTACCATCCTCACTTTTGAAACTTACCAAACTGCAATACTTGGATCTTTCATCCAATAGATTGAGCGGCCCAATTCCTTCTTCATATGGGAATGAGCTTCTGAATCTCAAAGTGATCAGCTAATGGAATAATTTGCTTAATGGACCATTCCATCATCATTGTTTTCACTCCCATCATTACAGATTCTGGATTTCTCAGGTAACCAACTTAGCGGTCAACTTGGTGAGTTACACAATGCCTCTTCTTCACAGCTGTAGACCATCGATTTGGGGGGCAACAACTTGCAGGGTATGATACCGAGATTTATCTTTCAACTTGCCAAGCTTCAAGAACTTTACCTTGCTTCCAACAATTTCAGTGGTGTTGTGCAGCTAGGCTTATTTCAAAACCTCAATAAACTTTATAGTCTGGATCTTTCAGATAGCAACTTGTCAGTCCAAGATTGCAGTGGTAATTCCACATTTGTTTCCATCCCTCAGATTCTTGAATCTTTGTTCTTGCGTTCTTGCAACATCCGTGCATTTCCAATTTCTTGAGAAATCAAGAGCAATTGGGTGAATTGGACCTTTCCAGCAATAAAATTAGTGGTGAAATACCCAAATGGATATGGGAGGTTGGGAATGGCACTATATACTATTTAAATCTTTCTCACAATATTCTGCAGGGAATAGAACCACCATCTCCCCATCATTCGTTGATTGCCTTTCTTGACATCAGCTCCAACATGCTAGAAGGCTCACTTCCAATCCCCTTACCCTCTTCTTCTTTTTCAGTTTCGAACAATCGTCTTAGTGGAGAAATCCATGTATCAGTTTACAATGCAACATCCCCAGCAGTCCTTGATTTATCTAACAATCGCTTCAGTCGTCAGATTCCACCCTGTTTGGGTGAGATTGGCGATGCCCTTACTGTGTTGAATCTTCAAGGAAATGCTTTCAGTGGCACCTTACTTTTGACATTTAAAGAGGGATGTAATCTACAAACACTTGATCTCAGTAGAAACCAATTAGAAGGCCAAGTGCCAAGATCTTTGGTCAATTGCAAAATGTTGGAGGTCTTGAACCTTGGAAACAATCAAATACATGACACCTTTCCTTTATGGTTGGAAGCTTTGGCCCAGTTGCAGTGTTCTCATCTTGAGATCCAACCAATTTCACGGCACCATTGGGCATCGTCTAACAAATCACCCTTTCCCACTATTACAAATTTTCGACCTTTCTTTCAATAGCTTTGAGGGTAGTTTGCCATCTAGTATGTTCAAGAGTTGAAAGGCAATGATGGAAAAGAACAAATCCCAATCTTTGGTCCTTGGCAAAATGATAAATGGAAGTTCCATATACTATTAAAACAAAGTAACTGTAGTGAGCAAAGGGCTATAGTTGGAACTTGTAAAGATCCTTACTGCCTTCACTGTGGTGGATCTGTCCAAGAACAAATTTCATGGGGATATCCCAGATTCCATTGGGGAACTAAAGGCACTCCTTGTCATCAATATGTCTAGCAACTATTTAACAGGCTGGATTCCAACATCTCTTCAAAACCTAAGGGATCTTGAGTCATTAGATTTCTCGCAGAATAAATTGTCAGGAGAGATCCCTTGGCGGCTGGTAGAGCTAACATTCCTTGAAATGTTGAATTTTTCATAGAACCTCCTCACTGGGAGCAATACCAAAAAGTCGGCAGTTTCTTACATTTAACAATAAATCATTCGAAGGAAATTCAGGATTATGCGTACCTCCACTCTTAAGGAAATGCGAAGACAGCCAAGGGTTCACCGCCGTCTGCTCTATCAGCATTGCAATCTGACAAGAATTACGATTGGGAATTAATGTGGATAGGATTTGGTGTTGGATATGGAATAGGAGTGGGGATGCCTTTCTAGACTTTAGCACTTCGAAGGAAGGGAAGGAGAGAATTCTATATGTTTATGGATAGAATGCGCTCCTTGATTTTTCCTTCCATGGTGTTTGCTAAATTGCAAGGATGGTAGGAGGATTGGAGCTAGGGTACGTTTGTGTAGTTTAAAAAAAAAAAAAAAAGGGTTTTAGGTGTTTTCTTCATTTTGTAGCTTGTGTATTTTACTTGGCCTATATGATATCTGTGTAGCTGTTTCTTGTGTTTGCACTCACCCAAATGGCTGTACAAAACCATTTTGGAATCAATAAAATTATAGGTGGTGTACTCCCACCCACCTTTCGCAGGAAAAAAAAAAAAAAACTTTAGGTGTTTGTTTGTTTTCACATTTTGGCACAACTCAACAACGTGACAACCTAATCTATGATCTGGATGATCTAACCAATGCAGCCTACCTAGCTGATGGTCTTTTTTTTTTCCTTCCAATGGTCTAGACAAATGTGGGCTACACAAACATTTAGATGAAGAAGAGTGGTGTTTTATGTATATTTGTATATTTGGTCTTATATATTATTCAATATTGATCATGCAATATGAGTTCTTTCACTTTCCCATATCTATGTACGTAGTCGGCAAGAGCAGTGATCACTTATTACAACGTGGTGATTTTTAAGTTTGAACTTTTTGCGATGCTAAAAACATGTAAAGAATCACCATAACTTGTGATGTTCTAACACCTGGTCAACCTACCCAAGCAATATGAACATTTCATAGGTCACCATGAAAAATCACACTAATAAAACAATTCATACCATCCAAACACTAACCACATTAATGAACTGTCAGCGTCATTTATGGGAAAGTAGGCCTAACCAGTAGTCAGCCATCCATTTGTTAGGCCCCATCATCAATTGCTTATGGTCCTAAAGAATCACTTTTATTGGAAATCCTAACTGTCTCATCCATGGCTTGGCAATAGATAAATAAAAAAAAACAATTCACACATACGGATGGATTAGATCATCCAACCGATGTGATTTTCACATTGTAGCCCATGAAATGTTTGCTAAAACCAGTGAAAACCCAGTGCAATCGATTGGACCGTGCAAGTGTCCTACTACAATGAGGAGTTATTGATGAGAATAGGAAAAGCTTGTTGCCTATTGAAAATTGTGATTGTTGAATGCATAGGTTAAAAATTGTACATGTGATAAGTATGGAATTAATTAGATACCGGATGAAACCTTTTTTAATAAGCCATTTGGTTTTTCTCACTTAGCCTCATGGCCCATGGGCCCACTTAGAAACTTAGGAGCTACATGGATATTGCAACATGTAAGCAAAGTTGTGCCTACAGTCGCAGTCCAGAGCAGACTTATTGTCCATGGTTTATGAACCTATTTATGTATAAGAGCATATAAAAATCAAAATAAATATAATAATGACAGTATGCATTGAAAGGTTGAATAAAGCAAGGATAGATTTGTACCAATAATAATAATAAGGATGTATAGATTTGTACCAAAAAAACAAAAAAAAAACAAAAACAGGGATAAATTCTCGTGAAATGGTGGAATAAACGTTCAGTGCACTCCGAAATAAAATGTTTCATAAAAGTATCACATGTTTAACCGTCCACGTGTGCAATTTTTAAGGCTCTGTTTTTTGTA
This sequence comes from Liriodendron chinense, assembly GCA_003013855.2. Taxonomy (NCBI): domain Eukaryota; kingdom Viridiplantae; phylum Streptophyta; class Magnoliopsida; order Magnoliales; family Magnoliaceae; genus Liriodendron; species Liriodendron chinense. The sequence continues at coordinate 68,208 of ML058501.1, read as the reverse complement.
GACACTCCAAAATGAGTTGATCTCATTTTAGTTACCGGCAATTATATATTAATATCATGATTTCTAGTACATAATTAGTTCATGCTAACAGCTATTACATATTAGAGATCAAGATCCCTAATACATAATTAATGTTAATTAAAATGAAATCAACTCATTGCCAGTGTATCATCCATCATACCCTACCAGAGTATCAACCCCTCTTTCTCTCTCTTCCTCCCCCCGTTTCAATTTTATAGAAGTGGATCCATGGTTTGGTGATTCCAATCATTGTTGTGTTGGGCTCTGCTAGGGGTGTCAATGGGCCACTAAGCTTCTGAATGGTTTTTCGGTTTAACAATAAGGTTTGGCTATGGCCTATTTAGCAATCTCGCCCTCAATTTCAGGCACACTCCAACCCACTAAGATCATAAATGAGCTCGTTCCTTGGCTCAGGCCTGACCTTAATACAGAATTTTGAAAAACTTAAGCCTAGGCCCAACTCACAGACACATATCAAAATGCATGCCTGACGCTTGTCAACATGATTGTTTGACCTGGCCCATTTCAGCCTTAGGCCCACCATGGATGATTCATGCCCCAAATGTATCCTTATGGAACACTCCTATCCTTTTAATTTGTGGCTTACAAAAACAATATTAGGGTTGTCAATGTGCTGGGCCAGGTCAAACAAAATCAAAATTTTGAATAGGCAGAGCCCAAGCAGTTTAACTCCAGCAGGCCCACCCATAGCCATAAAACCATACAGTTAAGAAGAAATACAAAGGGTCTATATTCAGCTAAAGAAAGGGATTGTCGCATGAGGAAATGTTTTGAGACACCAAGCGGCTCACTGGATCATTGGCCTGGATCACTAAGCAATGGGCCCCACCTGTACATAAGCTAGCGTTTTGGGGGCAGAATTTCTCTAATCCACCAGACAGAGAACTGCATCCAACATTCAAGAATCCTACAAGTGCATGTTGACAAGATCTGGACCGTTCATGAAGGTCCATATCTTAAAAGACCTCTCAGTGAGGGGATTATCCAAACCATCCGACTGGCGATCAACAAAAGTAATGGTTTACATTGAGTGGGCAAACGTCTTATGTTTGAGTGTAATGACTGTACAATAAGTGTTATATTTTTTGAGGGCCTGTCTGATGAACAGTCTGGGTCTCATACAAGTTTGTCCTAAGCAGAAATTGACAGATACAAAAGCTTAATTTCTCCCATGTTCTGATGGAGGAACACAACACTAAACATTATTAGGATTTTTTTTTTTTTTTCCATATAAACCCGTCTTTTGTTCCAATACCATATAAACACCGAGAGCGGATTCGGTGAGACCCTGGCCTCACCCGAGACGGTGGGGGCCCTTAACATGGGGTTACCGTGGGGCCATCTTGATGTATGTATTATGTATCCAAGCCGTCCATCCGTTTTTCCATATCATTTTAGGCCATTATCAAAAAAATGAAGCAGATCCAACTGTTAGGTGGACCATACCATAAGAAACAGTGGTGATTGACTGTCCTACCATTTAAAAATTCTTAGGGCGCACCTTAATGTTTCCGTAGTGTTTATTTACCATCCAATCTGTTGATAAGGTCACATGAGCCTGGACCAAGGGGAAAAAACAAATATCAGCTTGATCCAAAACTTTTGCTGTCCATTAATGGTCAATCAACACTGTTTCCTATGGTATGGTCCACCTGATAATTTGATCTGTTTCATTTTTCGGATAGGCGTGGATACATAATACATACATCAAGGTGGGCCCCACGTCAGAACCTCACTTAAGATGATGGGCCCCACTGTCATTAGTAATGGCATTGCTTGCAGCATTTCTTCCCTTCCTTTCAAGACCCGTTATTCCCATCATGACAGAATTGCAGATACTCCTGTTTTGCTACAGTTTATACTAATCTCAGTTGCAATGTTAGTTACACTCGGACTGCTCGACATTAGAATCTTGATTACCTTGATGGCCCCACTGTCGTCATTAATGGCATTGCTTGCAACACTTCTCTCCCTACCAGAAATTTCAGTTTTGTTGTGCTTTCTACTAATCTTGGATATAATGTTACATTTGGACTTCTCTATATAAGAATCAATCAATGGATGGACCATGTTATTTTCTGTTGTGTTCTTCCTATGCTTATTCTGTTTCATTGAAAATTCTACTCCAGTTGTATGACCAACATTATTGGTGCATTGGGTTTCTACTAATTTTTTCATTTGGGGGTTTACAGATTGCTCAGCCAGTTCGTTAGGGTCTCTTATGCTCTCAGCCTGGCAGTTGAATATGTTTTATTCATCAGATTCGGAAAAGTACCTAGTGAGGATACCAGTCACAGATATTATCTCAGATGAACTTACACTAGGATTGCCGCTAATCGATTGAGAAATCCTGTCTTTTGTTTACCAACCATAGCATTGCTGATATCGGTTGTGGGTGCTGCTTGACTATGTACATGCTTGACCTGAGTTGCACTCATTCGAAGAAACTAAGACCCTTTAAACCCTTGAAAAGCATTCTTTATCAGAAGTGAGTCGAAGGTGATAAAAACATGATTTCGGCTTCACCTAGAAGAGTAACCAAAGGATGGTGACAAAGTAGAAATTTTCAAAATTACAATTAAAAAATAAGTGAAATAGTTGGAGCCTGGAGGTACCATCAATGCATGAACCTTGACCTCTCCAAGATTTGGAAAACAAAGGTCGTGCTCCCTCCCGAGTTTTCATAAGCCATAGTTCTGCACTGGTTTTTTTTTCGAAATCTATAGCACAAAAAGAAAATATAGCACCACCGATCCAAAAATAAAATAAAATAAAATAAAAAATAAAAAGAAAGAAAGAAAGGAAAAAGAGAAAATTAGAAAAGAAAAGGCAATATATCACCATAAATACTAAAGGTGTGTTTGGCTGTACCATTGAATTGAATTGTAATAAGTCTAATAGAAATAGACACGTTGTTTTTTCCTTACTAATAGCATTCATGAGGGCTATTAGAGCCGAGAAATTGCAAGTAGAAATAGACACATGGTTTGGGATCGAAATTGCAAGTATGCTACTTTCAAGTTAGAGCCGAGAAATTGATAATTGAGGGCTACTTCCTCGTATAATACTATGAAAAATCGTTAATTTTCACCAATTCCTCTTAGTTAAACGGAACGTTTTCTATTTGTTGATAGACCATGATGATCTCACATGTGGCCATGTGTAGCCCACTTTGCATGGGGATTATGGTTTCTAGAGTTACACCTTATTATTTTTTCCTTTTAGTCCTTAAGATGATGAATTAGAAAAAATTTCATGGGCTTTATTTTACATAATAACTTAAGTATGGAGGTATTTTTATGCTTTTACATTTATTATGAAAGCCCTAATAAGAAGGAGAGGCTAGAGGCCTCAAAACCTGTTGAGCCGTCTCTCTCTCTCTCTCTTGTTTCTTCTCATATTCCCTCTCTTTCTCTTTCTCAATCTCAATCAAGAACACCATTCAATTGATTTGTGCATCCAAATTCCAAACACAACTTAAATATTTAGGTACAAATATTAAATGACTATCAGTTCGGAAGGAAATGGCAGAAGTATCAAGATGAAAGGAAAATGTTCTACAAACTATTGGTTTTAGTGACTAATAAAACTTCTAAACATCATTTATCTTTTTGTTAATTAATGAGATAATAAACATTGCTTCTAGTCTCATAAGTCAACCTAAAATTATTGTGCAGTACCCTGGCCTCCCTCTTGGGGGATACAATTGAACAATTCAAGAAGGAGAAGAAATTAGTGTCACGGAAGCGTCCGTACCTCTGCTTTGGTGGGTACAATACTCTTATAACATCTACTCTTGCTTACTTGCCACCAGATTATATATCACTCATCCAAATCCACTTATCAGTGTAGGAAAAAATATTAAGAAATCCAACGAAACTCATTGTGGAAAGGGAAAGATAGGCACATGTATCATCCCGTGATTTTTTTTTAATAATTTTATATGGATAAGTATCATCAAGCGAATTGGGAGGAAGTCCAACGGAAAAAGGATGAACAGTGGCATATGGTTTGGGCATACTAAGGAAAGAAATTGGGCTCTTCTTGCAAATGGTGGAGGGTTAGAAGTGAACAAGATGCATTGTAGAGGAAGGTAGTTGCCTCAAATACAGGAAACTAGGAAGATGATGGTATTGGGGCAACATAAGTCAGCAATGGATCCTATACGTGGAAAACCATCTCGAAATTTGGCCTTTCTACTAGAGGTGTAGGTGAAATCTTTGAGAAAGGACCAGGTTCAAAGTGGGCTGCAGCAATAGAGTTTGCTTTTGGGAAGCTTTGTGGTTGGAGGTCAGCCCCTAGTTATAAGGTTTACATGACTCTATACTCTTGTTGTGTGAAATATGCTTGCGAGGGACTCTTATGAACTCGATGATGAAAGAATTGTTTGGAATCTTGACTTTATCTATGTGATTTTGTGGTCAATGACCTTTGGACCTCCCAAATTGGGTTGTCTTAATACCTGTTTGAAAAAGATGATCAATGGTGGGTCCCTTGCTAGTTGCTACAAGGTTGTTTATCCTTGAAGAACATTCTGAAAGAACTATGTCCAGCTTCATCTCCTAAGCCCCCTTGGGAAAAATTTAGGGGTACCTACACCCACCTTGTCAAGGCATTCTACTTGGAATGTCACAACTATAATGATCCTCAGAATAGAAAACCTTGTGAGAAGAAAGTGGTTGCTTTCAAATATGCTTTTCTTGTCTCAAGAAGAGGAATGCATAGACCAATTTTTCTTTGATGCTGAGAAACTTCTTCCATTTAGTCTTACTCTCTAATTTTGAAATAGAGCGGGCTCTTCCGGAGTCAATTTTGAATCTTATAGATGGTTGGGGTGGTGAGCCTTTGAAATCAATAGGTGAGAGCCTTGAAGGATGCTTCCTCTTGCCATTATGTGGAACGAAAGAAAACATAAGATTTTTAAATTTAAAGCAATCAAGCTTTTCCCAAGGGATTAAGAAATGTCGTCGATAAATTGGGGTTGTATTGCCCAAAATTTCAACAGTAGCTCACAACCTGACCTCATCTATAATCGATTGATTGTCAATGGCAATTACCAGAAAACTTTCCCTACAGTAGTCGAATGGAATGCTCCCCCTTCAGGCAAGTATAAATTAAACATTTATGGGAGCCCAAGGGGAAATCCTTGGGTTTTAAAGATAGGTGGGATTCTAACTTATAAGAGATTAGCAGGACAATATGAAGCTCACTTTCTTTACCCTGGTGGATCGTGGAAGTTCAAACAGGGCAGAGTTATTGGCCATCTTAATTAGATGTAAATTTTTGTTGATCAAGTTGGTGGATTGGAAGTTGTGGGAGAGATAAACTTGTAATGAAATTGCTTGCATGACAAGGAAGGGTGATCTTCCATGGCCCATGGGACTTAGTTTTGATAGCTAACTTCTAAAGCTTCAATTGCAAACATTAGACATCTCATTTAGGAAGTTCTAGGGATGTGATTGTATTGAGAGATCTCCTTCCTAAAGAAGGGGTCCTTAGGCCTTCTATCCATATAACCTCCAACACACTGCGTTAATGAATCTTTGTATCTTGCCACCTGTTTGGCTTGTCTAATAAAACTTCTTGTTAATGATAAAAAAATTAAAAAAAAAATTTAAATAACAAAGAAAACATGATGTGGGCTAGCCATATTCCCAATGCAAAGGCTCTCCCTCTTCACACATTATGTTCAAGGTATCCCAAAATGGTTACGTATTAGCCGTATCGGCCGATATGTAATGGAAATGGTCATGACCGTTATGTGTTACAGGGTCGAAACAGCCGTAACGGCCGTTTCAGAAAAAACAGGCCGTAACAGTCCTATAACAGTTTTTTTCAAAAAATAAAAAAGGGCCATATCGGCCGTTACGGCCCGTATCGTAACGGTAACAGTGGTGGCCGTTACAGCCACCGTTATCGTTATGGGACACCTTCATTCTGCTATCTGAATTTTGCAATATGCAACAAATGGCCAATGGGCCAAGCTATATTCCATTCTCAATTGAGGCTGCATCCCAACATGGGCATCATTATAACCAATTAGAAAATCATGGATTTCACCAAAGATGAAGAAGTCTCCATGATTCAGAGTGCCTTAATTGAGGTCCATGAAAACACATTACTTGAGTCACCCGGCATAATGAATTTGCCAAAGTTGATTTTGAGAAATCCTCGACCCTACCAAACGTTCTTTAGCCACCTTGTTTGGAATCTCTCTATCCACCTAGTTTGGAAAACAACAATATAATTGGTCGCTTATAGTTTGTAGATGCTATGCTAACTTGAGATCCCTCTGTCATAACAAAGGAGTTGGGGTGGCAATGGGTTGGGCATAGCCTTAAGCTAGGATCAGCCGAAGTGCAACCCAATTAGTAATTGGGCCAAAAGATCAGGCCCATACTGGGCCCATTTAGTAATCAAGTCCCTAATTTCAGAACGAGGCCTGAACATTAACATCCTAAGCAGGCATGTTCTAAGGCTCAGGTTGGGACACGATAGAAATTTAATATGGCCCTTTGTTACCCATATAAAGGACTGATTACAAACATCCTAATAGGCTGGCATGACCCTTTGTCACCCACGAAAAGGACCAAACGAAATTTAATTTCAAATATACAACCAGTGCACATTTCCAAATAGCTTTTACCGAGATTTTGAAAGGCTTTTAAGAATTTCAGAGGGCTCTAACTTGTTCTAAACAATAGCTCCAAATAATTGTTATAAATCATTTCCATTTTTTTATGCTTCCACATCAAAATTAATATTACCGCACACTATAGATTTTCTATGAGATAATATGTTCAAAACATCCAATTCCAAATAAGAATGAAAACTACAAAAAGAAGTGAGAAAAATCTTAGAGAGTGCATCTTAACATGCAAAAAATTAAAAATAAAATGCGACCATTATTTTTAATCTTAAAGAAAACAAAAGACAACTAAAACATTAACATGACATAGCCTGAGGCCCTGAGCAGGATTGCTATTACGATGTGCTCCCCACATGGAATTACATGAAGCAATAATGGAAACATCTACACCATTGTTCAGAGCCATTGACATGGTGGGGGCATCATGCGGGTGAGCCACATAAATAATAAATAAAATAATCAAGGTGATTAGACTGTGATGGCCATTCGATCAGTGAATTGCAAAAGGCCAGTTACCACAAAGTGTAAAAAATTGGGCAGCAGTCCACATTTAATGGGTATAACCTACAATGAACAGATGGTGGGGATGGTCTACCCACCGCAATTTTTTGGCTGTGGCCTGATCGCTTAGTGGCCAGCCAGATTAAGAGTCCCAATCACAACACACGCTTGCTACATAGGAGATTCCACTTCATTGAGTTTCCATGATCGTAACATCTCTCTAATCTATATCTTAGTGAAAGTGAAAGACAGGATCAATGGGCTACCAAGAATATCATTTGGGCAGGGCACACCTTACATGGGCAATTGAGCCAAGACCGCTTGCACTGAACAATCCAGCTATCCGATGTTGCTCACCGACTGTTGGTTGTACTTCTAACCATCCATTTTCAGACCGAAACTCTGGATGCCTAGGATTGTAAGTGGGGAGTCTTTGCAGAGCATCCCCATCCACAACAGGGTCCACCAGACTGAATTAGAGAAATGCACTTGGACCCCACTTGTAAGAAAAATGATGTTAATCTAATTACATTGCACCCATCAGTTTTGCTCTGGCATTCAAAATAAATTATAGAAAAATGGCATCATCAATGATTTCCAACCGGATTCAATCATATTTCTAGCACATGGCATGAATAGCCAAATAACAAAAAATGGTTACTACCCATCTCCAAAAAACAACATCAAGAACCCATTTTCACATAAAAAAAGCAAAGCATCAAATGATAAAAAAAAAAAAAAAAAAAAAAGCTCCATACACACCAATAGACGTCAAACCAAGTAAAAATAGAGATGATCCATCTCGAGATATGCATCAAGAACCGACCTTTATCGATCAAACCAAGGCATCAGATGTTCAGATGAAGGATTCCAATCAAAGAAACAGAGAAAGATAAAGGAAGGGATTAGGAGGTAATGGAGATGATGATGATGGGATTTTAATCTTACTTTTGAGGTCTCCGGAGGTAATATATGGAGGAATAGATATTGCAATGCAGGTTCCGAGGTTGGTTTCTTTAAATACAGGAAATTCAATGGAAGAAGCCATTTGAAAAGAGGGAGAGCTTTTGAGCTTCTTCTTCCTCTTTTAAATTCGAGGGAAGTTGGGATTTGATTAGAATCCCAGGCCGCTACTTGTCTTAACCCCAAGCTCTGTGGGGGCCACTATGATGACTTAATATTATATCCACTCCGTCCATCCATTTCTTCAGCTTATTTTAGGACGTGATAGAAAATGAGGGAGATCAGAATCATAAATGGGCCACGTAACAGAAAGCAGTTGGGATGAAAACACCTACCGTTGAAACCTTCCTGGGTCCCACCGTGATGTTCATGTAACAGCAAGCCTCCACACACTCGTGGAATTAGTAAGTGCGCGTTTGTGGGGGGCCACTGTGATACATATGTTTTATCTAAGCCGTCCATCCATTTTAAAAGATCGTTTTAGGACCTGATAAATAAGGAGATAGATCGAAGGATCGAGTGGTGTGGACCACACCACGGAAACAGTGGCGACAATGATTCCCACTGTTGAAACCTTCGTACGACCCACCACCGTGATGTTTACTTTCCATCTGGCCTTTTTCATAAGGTCACATGGACCTGGATGAAGGGAAAATATAAATATTAGCTCGATACAAGATATCTGTGGCTCTCAAAAGGTTTTTAGCAGTAAGAATTCAATCGGCACTATTTACTGTGGTGTGGTCTACTTGAGCATTGGATCTGTCTTAATTTTGGGTTCATAAACTAGAATGATTTTTCAAAATCAATGGATGGAGTGGATAAAAGACATGCATCAAGGTGAGCAGCACAGATCCCCTGACAGCACTGTACGTGTCTATCTAGGTCTTGGTGACGTGTCCCCCTCCTCTGTTATGCTTATGGCCGTTTGGCACCATGGATTTGAGGAGAAGTGAGGAGAAGTGGATTCCATGATATGAATTCTCATCAATTCCAATTCTTACCAATTCCAGATTTTCTGTTTGGCAGTCAAGATTTGGAGAGAAATCAAACATGAAGGAATGGATGGTGTAAATTTTAATCCCACTGTACGCCCACCGTATTAGCCTCGATTTTTAAATCCATGCCATTCATCTATTTTTACCGATCATTTTATGCCAAGATCCAAAAAATAAAGCAAATCCACATCTAAAGTGGACCATAAAACAAGAAAAAATGGAGAGTGAAACCTTTATGATGCACAAAGTTTTGGATTAAACTGAAATTTATGTGGTCCCTTCATCAGGTCTTTGTGACCTTATCAACAAGTTGGATGGAAAATATACATCATGTTGGGTTCCATAGTTAGGGACACATTAGGGTGGGTCCCACGTTGGGAAGGATTTCTCTCAAATCTCACCTTTTTTTTTGGGGGATTTGAAAAAGGGCTAAAAGTGCCTTTTTGAGTTCTCGTGGATTCCTCGCAAATCCACTTCTCATCAAATCCATAGTGCCAAACAAAGTAAAGTAACTAGTTTCTCCTCCTTTCTCCTCAAATCCATGGTGCCAAACGGGCCATTATTATCTGTTTCTCTCCTCTCAAATCATCCTCCGTTTTTGGGAGCGAATTAGTGTTATTTGGTTGTAAAATCCATATTTTAGACAAATTTCAGATTCCAATGTTGAAACTCAAGATTACAAATTCATTTGGAAACCAGATTCTATATAAAATTCATTATTTGGTTGAAAACTATGTAATTCAATTTCTGATCCATAATCCACATTCGAGACAGAATTAGGTGTTTGGTATACAATATTGTCAATAGAGTGGTTAGGATAGCTCAATTGTACAAGCCCATCAAATGGAGGATTGGGATAGGATGTGTGCTGTCAGTCATCTCCCAGAAAATTATATTTCCATGGGCCACAGTTCAATGATCCGAACAACTGATATCATGGCCCACTATGGCACTATGGATGGCTCATGGACCAAAAATCCTTCGAACTAAAAGAACCTTGACCGTTTCTATAGGTGGTCAACAAATAGACGGTTAGTAGTGAATACCATGTCAACATTCAACAACAAATGATCAATCTCAATCGTTCATCTAGTTTTTCATATATTAGCTATAAATTATTTAAAATTAGAAGTAGATCATATGATCATAAGCATCTAATTAGTGGCCTTTAAAACAATGATAGACAACAATACAATTAAAAGGCTGGCGTTCAAAAGTGGGAAAGTGAAGAACTAGCGGGCCATGTCCCATTCATCACTAGAACTGCACACAAGCCAAGCTAGCTCGAAAAGCTCATTTGGCATAGCTCATTTTAGCTAAGCTTGGCTTGGCTTGTATGTCAATTCAATCAAGCCCAAACTTGAATTAGTAAGCTCATTCAAAAACAAGTCAAGCTCGAGCATGAGTGAGCTTGGCTCAGCTTGACTCGAAGCTCGATAAAATCTTGGCTTGTTTGAGCTCAACTCAACTTGAGCTTGAAACATATATATATATATATATATATATATATATATATATATATATATATATATATATATATATATATATATATAATGCACCTGGCCTTCCAACTTTCATTCTTATTAATTTAAGTAGGTTTTCTGAAAAGAATTTCTTATTTTTTTATTTATTTAAAATAGGGAAACCCTTAAAATGTGGTTAATTTAGGGATCTTTTTTGGGCTAGATTGGGTTGGATTAAGACGAGGTCGGGTTGAGTTAGGTCGGGTTGGGTGAATAGGGTGGGGTGGCTGGGTTGGGTCTAGGTATACACTTCTAGATATATAAAAAATAATAATAATAATAAGAAATGACAAAGCTCAGCTTGACTCGACTTGGCTAGAAAGAGCTTGATCAACTCGACTTGAACAAAATTTGCTCGGCTTGGACAACAAGCCAAGCTCAAGTTGTTGTTTTGAGCTCGATGCCCAAGCTAAGCCAAGCTAAAGCTAAGGTGCTCACTAATCAAGCCAAGCTCGAGTAGGGTAAAGCTTGTCTCGTGTGCAGCTCTATCCATGACATGGCTCACTAAATGGACGGTCCTGATTGAGAAGTTACCAAGCAAAGTAAATTATGCATATTCTACCGACTCTACCGAATCATATACCTAATTGATGACTTATATGTCGAAATTTAACAGGGATGAATTATGTCACCCTATGCAACTATGGAGTGGGCCGCATTGCTGTTGACATTTTAGATGGTGAGATCCCTACTGTCGCTTTCGGTCACCGTCAGATCATTGGATGATGATAAGATCACCTGCAATGAACGTTTGCTGATTTCGTAATTGATCATATGACAATCCATGATATGCGAAGCGATGTGGAGTGGGCCCCACTTGGTTTTAACCTTATTGATGGTAGGATACAGTAGTGGTGTTTCTTGCTACCGTCCAGTTGTCATTGGACAACAATTTGATGGGTTTCTTCATGGCACACGTGACTTGAAAAATGTGCACGAGATCTTAGCCGTTCATTAGGTGTGGATCGTTGTGAACATGATCTGGTCCAAGAGACGGGTGCGCCAGGCGTGCATGTGTTTATGAAGAAATGGACAGTTGGAAGATTGTAACAACGGTCCATGTTTAATGCATATGAGGTGCACTTGATGAGTTCACTAGCCGATTTTTTTTCCCATAAGCAAACTTCCGTGGAAGCTCCTCCTTTTTAGTAGGGCTGAAAGCTAGGCGGGTTCAACTTGACCGACCCGTGACCGACCCGACATTGGGTTGGGCTTGGGCAAGAAGTATCGAAATCTTAAGCTTGGACTATGCAAACACGAACTCTATAAAGCATGGGTCGGGCTTGGGTTGAGGTCTTGGGTTGCTCGACTCAACCCAAACCTAATCTATATATAAGTTACTTATAATTTTTTATACTTTAATTAAGTAAACTAATTAGTTTATATTACTTTAGTAAGTAAACTTATAATGTTTGAAATTTGATATGCTTCAGTGTGAAATGAGTAATTATCTTATTTTTTAGCTTATTTGTTTAGAAAAAGTAAAGTTTTTTACAATAAATAACTACATACATAATTAATAAAGCCATAGGTACAAAAAATAAGACGTGTATTGAAATGTAATAGACTAATGTAATAATGAAAATATTAGCATGTACCAACCCGATCAACTCAACCAAGCCCACTTGGGTTGAGAATTCCCAACCCGAGGTTGGGTTGGGTTAGGGTTGAGGTATAGGAATCTTGGGTTAGGTTAGGGTTGAGCACCAACCTGACCCAACCCGCCGGACTTGCAACCCTACTTTTTAGCAATAGATATTCCAATAGAAACAGAGTTGGTTGCCATTTCCTGGATCTCGATTATAATCTAATTTGATTTCAACATAGAAGTTAGTTTTCGCCCCAAACACGCTGGTTTGGTCTAGAATTAGGATTCCAAGTTGGAATCCAGATTCCATATGCATAGGGCCCGTTTAGTTGGCATCTGAAAACCTGTTTACAACTTAAAATCTAGATTTTGGTGAAATTCGATTTTAACTGGTGTGTTTGGCGACAAATTTCAGTCAAACAAGATTCCATCTGAAAACCTAAATTGGCTGGAATCGGGATTAATATAAACAATGTACGGAAGAGAAAAGAGGGGGAATAAGCATCATTCAATATTGACAATAATATCCCCACCTCGATCTATGCATTGTACGTTTAGGATGTATTTGTATCCATGCGGTCCATCCGTTTTGAGAGCTTAGTTAAGGGCATTAGACAAAAAATGAGGTAGATCTCAATCTCAAGTGGAACACACCTCAAGAAAACAATATTGATTGAACGCCCACCGTTAAAACCTTCCTAGGGCCCACTATAATGTTTGTTTGCCATTCGCCATCTGTCTTGCTGAACTACCATAGGCCAGGGGTCAAGTTCTTAGGCAGATCCAAAGACCAAGTGGGCCATGTCACAAGCAAGGGTTGAATTGAATAATTTTCAACCAAATAAAATCTGAATTATACCGTTTTCAACCGAGCAACAAATTTCCAACTCAGTTTCTGTAATTTTAGATTCCAACACATGAATTTAGATTTTCCACGAAATCTAGATTATGCAACCAAAGAAGCCTTAGGAACTGCTTAGTGCCGTGCACAAGAATGTTATTTTGTACATCGACGCTGTACATCCGCTTCTCCAGCCCATTTAAGTAAGGGGTTCAAAAAATTATGCAGACCCAAATCTCAGGTGGACCGTACCACCGGAAAAAATGGTGATTGAGTGCCCCACCATTAAAAATTCCAAATAGCCCATCGTATGGTTTTAGTAATGTTTATTTGCAATCCAAGCTGTTGATAATGTCAAGAAGATCTTGATTAAGGTAAAACATAAAGATCATATTGATACAAAACTTTTGTGGCCCACAAAAGTTTTTAATGGTCATTCATCACTTTTTCTAGTGGTATGGTCAACTTGAGATTTGGATCTTCTTAGGGTTTAGGAGAACGTCCTAAAATGAGATGTGAAAACAGATGTACCGAGTGGATATATAAAAATTACATAAAGATGTACCCCCACACGGTTAGGGTAACACCCGCTAACTTGTTCTCCGTTAACAGCTAATCCGCTCTCGCTGCTTTTCTATGTGAGAAAAATGGATGGGCGCGGTTTGGGTGGTTCCCCGGATCCACTGAGGTCGGTGGATCCCCAACTGTGGGTCTACTGTGATGTACGTACCTTACATCTTCACCGTCCATACATTCTGAAAGCTCATTTTAGGACATTATCCAAAAATATAGGTAGATCCAAATCTTAGGTGGACCATACCACATGAAATAGTAGTGATAGAATCCCCACCATTAAAAACTTCATGGGCCACTGGAATGTTTATTTTCCATCCAACCTGTTGAAAAGGTCACAAAGTCCTGGATAAAGATACCAAACAAATATCAGCTTGACCCAAAACTTTTGTGACCCACAAGAAGCTTTTAATGGTTGAGTAGCATTGTGTACTTTATTATGGTCCACCTGAGATATGGATCTAATTCATTCTTTGAATCATACTCTAAAATGAGATTTCAAAATGAATGAACGGCGTGGATGTAATACACACACATCACATAGTGGACGGGACGGTAATGGATCCACCCACCTCGGTGGATCCGGGGATCCAGCGAAGCCGCGCCAAAAATGGATGGAGCTCTCGCTCTCTCTCTCTCTCTCTAGGTTTTCTTTCCTCTTTTTTCTCCTCACTCGAATTTCTTCCTCCGCGAGAAATCTCATCTCCAGAAAATCCCATTGAAATCCGACGACCGTACGTTTCCAATCACAACCGTAGATTCTGTAGACAGGAATGCAGCTTCGAGGATTTCTCCTCAAAGAGCAGGTAACAGCACTCACCTCCTCTTCTGCCTTGTCTTTCTTCGCCACTGCCTCATGTTAGCCCTATCCCCTCTGCCGTGCTAACGTGCGCCGGGGCGGTCGGGGGCTAACAGCAGGTAGGCGTGTGCAGATTTCCCTTTGTGTTTGCTTTCGTCGGCGGTGTGCTGTCGTCCTGGTGCAGGTTAGTGGCGTTTCCTTCCTGGCATGCTACCGAATGTGGATTTCTAACAGAGTAGTTTTGGAATTGCAGGACCGTTGAATCCCCCGAGGAAAACACAGAAGCTGAGTCCGGAGTTTCCGCCTCACAGAGTAGGTAAGCATGGTCGCCTCTTTTCTGTTCATACCCATCAACAGGCTGGCGCCTGTGCTCAGGTTAGCATCGCACCCAGCGTCTTGCTAGCATGGGTCGGGGTCATGCTGCCTGTATGGGTGGTGATGGGTTCAACTGAGAGAGTCCTACATTTTCAGGGCGTTTCGACCTGCGAAGAAGATGCAGAATCTGAACTCAGAGGTTTCTCCTCACAGTGCCGATAAATGTAATCCTCTTCTTTGTAGTTCAGTTCTCAGTTGGTGTTGGGTTCTGTAATTTTGTCCCACCGGCACATGTTAGTGTCCCATGATGTGATTTTGCTAACATGCACTACTAAAGATCGCAGGTAGAACTCTGCCAGAGAGGTTAATTCCAGTTCATTGCGTGATGAACCAGTCTTGTTTGATTGCCACTCTATACAGGTGGCAGTATGCCAGGTCAATCCCAGATGTCTATCAAGTGGGCCTTACTGTGTATTGTCCATGGTAAATAAATGTAGTGCCCCTAATCCCTAGGAGTTTCATCTTTTGCCCATTCAAGTGGGAAACATCCATGAATCAGGAGGCTAGAATCAAGGTGTCAAAAACGGTTGCGTGACAGGTGTTGCAGCTATTACACAATGGTAATGATGGGGACTGTTAGGTGTTATGGGGCCATGATGGTCTGTATCATAATGGCAATAACGGTGGGCGTTATGGCCACCATTATCATTATTGAATACATTGGCTAGATTTGTCCAATTGTTGTGGATTTTGTGGAATGGACCATCTGCAGTAGGGCCAACCGGACGGATGTTTCTGTTCAACAGCACATATGGTGGTGAGTGGCAATGAACACTGAATGGTTTGTTGGGATGAACCAGAAAACTATTTGTTCTGGAAAATGTGGGCAGAACTGGTCCAGCAGATTTGTTCATTCGGTGCTGGAAGTCAACTGTTATGCGATAGAATTTTTCTTCATTGTGTTATTTGGATTTTCATTTCATTTTTTTTTTTCAAAATGTTTTTATTGCTATAGTTACTGCGTTGAGATTGCTGTGGATAGATCAAGGTGGTGCTTTCGCTGACCTTTTGAATGACAGAGAAAAACATTCAAGTGACAATGAGATGTGTTATGTGGAAAGAACTCTTGGGTTTCACACCTGTTCTTTGGATGATAGAGATATTAGACTGGTATCATTTCTTATATTTTTCCCTTTTTGCTTCGATCTATTTATAATGTATTATTTGATGTCATCGACCAATTTTTTTTTATTAAGAGAGTATCTTTACATGTGTAAATACTTTGGATTAATTGTTTGATTGGGTTTGCAGTTTTTCAAAGAAAGGAAATTGTTTGCAATTATGTTTTCATTTTTGCATGCATCCATAAATGCATCAAACACTAGAAGATCGAAAATAGTGTGGCCCACTGTCCACCATATTGAAAACTAGGATGTCACACACCTTTGTTGTAGTGGCACATATGTCTGTATTCAGATGGGCAGGCTTGCATGGGCATTTGGGTGGTAGCACAAACAAGAAAATAAAATTGGACGTACAGGCATGTCTGCTTCTTTTTCTTTCTTTTTTTCTTCTTTCTCTTGACAATCATGCAATATTCCTTTGTCTGTCAAACAGGACTCAAAGATGGGGAGTGTTTTGATACATGAGAGAATGCGATTGTTGATGTACATGCATTTGAAAAGCGTACATGTGGCATACTTAAACTCTGGTTAACCGTCCATGTTGTGGGATTCAGTGTAAATAAGTGGTGGACTAAACATCAGTTCTGGTACAAAGAATCTAAACTTTGGTTCATGGATCCTTATTTGCTTAATGTGCACCATTGGCCATTTCCATTCTTCCATGCATTAAATGGCTACAAAATTTGATGCTTAAGTAATCAAGTTAGTCGTTGTCATTGTCATCGAAGCCTTACCCCAATCTATTCTGCCATTTGGGCCAGACCTTCGGTTTGACCATAGGTTATCTAGTCTTTTCTTATTACCTCCATATCCTTGTGGGCCTTCCCCTTGCAAGTCAAGTTCAATTTGAGTTACTTTATATGCCAAGCTTACCTTTTTTTAGTGCCTATGTATCAACCTTAGCCAGAGTATTAAAGTGGTTCTCCTCAAAGACAGTTCAACTCTGTTGGACTGGTTTCGATTGGACTGACCACCCACTAGAACAGGTTAGCATCCAGGTCCGGTTTGAAAACATTGCTCTCAACTGTGCTTGCCCTTTAAAAATCTTGATGCTGCTAGGAACTTTTTTTTTTTTGAAAGGTAACGCAATTTATTAAAAAGCAAAAAAAAAAAAAAAAAAACCACAAAAGGAAGCAGAAAGAAAAACAAACCAAGCCGCTGAGCTAGCTACCCGGCTAAGCCCCAAGGAAAAGAGCATTCCAACTCTTAAGAAAATCTACAACGGAGGCCCACTCAATAGTCAGGAGTCTTGCCCTTTGAGAAACAGATTCTGATGGTGCTAGGAACCTATCAGATGGATGTTCAACATATGTGTTAAGAACCTATTGGATAGGTGTTGGGCATATGCCAAGACAGCTATTCACAACTTATTTCTGTAGACGCCAGTTAGGCATATTTCTCTGGTATATGTTAAGATGTTCTGTTTGGACATAATCGTAATTAACTTGTCCTTTCTCTGGTGCTATTCATATGTGAAAGTTCCAATGCTTTGGTGGGTAATATGTTTTATATATTTCTTTTTTACTTACATGAACTAATAAAATCCGCCAATGGAAGTTTCGTGCTCCCATTGCTCATCCCGAGCCTGTGTAAAGGAGGGTTGCGTAGGTTGGTAGCGGTGTCAAGCTTTTGCCACATTTTTTACTGATGAATCCTGACATTTCAAGTAGAGTGGAACAGCATAACAAGATTTATGTAGCAGCTCGAAGCTATTCACCACAGTATCCTATAGTATTGAGTACTCATGCCAGTATCATGTACATGTTTAACATGGTACATTGAGCCATTGAGCATATACAAGTATGCGGGTATAGTAACTCCACAAGCACATCAATGCACAACCACATGTATAGGATCTCCTAGTTGTGTTTCAGGTGGGACCCACCGCTTAGATCATTTGGCCAAGAACTCAAGCTCTTTAACGATCAGGTAAGAGAGTAAGTTCTTTCAGCCAACTACTATTTTCATGTGTGTGTGTGTGTGGCCTACCTCATGGTTAAATGACAGTGGGTCCACCCATCACAGATGTCCAACACACATGGTGTAGTCCCAAATGGCCTAGTTGGGTTGCCGTTCGAGAATGCAACAATGAAGAAGAACACACCACGTGGTGTAGTCTCCTGCCTGTTATCCAGGCTGGTTGACATGCCACGGCCTCTCCAGCCAGGTTTCAGGTTCGAGACACGTTAACAGTGTCAATGGGCGCTTTGTGTGATTAACTGGGTGCTTGTGTTGCGGTACTAACAAGCTGTGTGAGTTGCATGACTAACGCAATAAAGAATTACCTCTCAAAAAAAAAAGAAAAAAAAAAGAACACACCACATGAGGAAAGTCAAGTAGCTATAACATGCTTTCTGCGAATTTCTAATAGGGAAAACCATGTTCCAAAATAAAAGAAACCAGGTTGATCACCTCTTCTTTCTTCAGCAATATTTGAATTTGAAAAGAAAAACCTCCCTCTTGCATTGGGGATTGCTTTTAATCATAAATTGCAACGTGCTGCATAACTTCAACTAATAAGATTCGATCACATTTTACTCTTAAGTCTCTAACCAATAGAGAATCATCTTAAGATCAACGTATATTGAGAAATAAGCTACTAAACTATCAATCAATATGAAATAGCATCTAAAAGAAACAACAAATATAATTTAACTAACACCCAAGTAAAGAAGAAATCCCAATAGGACTGCTGAGATCATGTCATTGTTGTATGTTGTCCATAAAATTGGTCGTAACTCGAACAATATCAAAATTATGTGATCTTGGACTCATTGCAGAGCTAGCAAATTCAATCAGCTTTCAAACAGGGCCAATTTCATGCTTTTCCAACATTGTTTGATATCTCAAAAGTGGGCCACAAGATAAGTGATGGAAATAGTAAGTGAGACTCTAAAATTATTTCGGTAACTAAAAACTAGGAGAAAATCTAAGGCAACTATCTTGAGCTAGGAGACACTCAAAGGAATCTTTATGAGGGACCCACAATAGTGGCCCACTCTCTAGGCGACCATGATCAGTCTTCTAGGGTCAAAGACATTGACCCTCGTGTGATGTGCAAAAAGTCTAGGCCTTTGGATGGTTTGATCATGGGACGTAGGAAAATCAACAATGGAGATTTGTTTGGCCCAGATGCAGCCTGCATCAGCATGTAACATGTGGTTGCGTGGAGTTCTTTTTTTTTTTTAATTTTTTTTTGTTATTAATAATATCATGCTACCTTGCTGAATGATGTGTCTGCATGTTGAGTTTGCCTAGGCTGCCACATCATGGCACTAGTGTCATTTCTTACACAGCCATGCATGACTAAGTCAAATAGATTAATCTGCTAGAAATTGTAGATCATTATGTCTTTGGGATTACTTTTGTCTGCTTTTCCTATTGAAAATCTATGAGTACTTACTATATTCATCTTTCGGATTAATTGGGTTGGGATTTGGGGCTTCTGGTTATATTTCCTAACAGATCTAGACTTAACTGCAGGTCTGGTGGTGTCTGTTGTTTATCCACAACCTGGAGAGACCATTGTTGACTGTTGTGCCGCACCTGGAGGAAAGACTCTTTTCACGGCATCACTTTTGAGAGGCCAAGGTGATCTTCAATGAAATCCTTTTTTTTTTTTTTGTTGTATTGGATGGGTGAGGAATTATTGAGTCCTGAATCTCTTGATGCATTAGGATGTGTATAATGTCCAAACTCCTGATGGGCCATGTCATATAAGAGGTCCAATGGAATGGTCAAGTCCGTAGATGTAAAGGGCCCTGCCATGGATGGGAATTCTCCCCAAAAATCTCATATTCAAATATCCTAATTTTTTATTGGTCGTTGACGGTAGAAAGAAGACGATCCCTGCTTCAGTCAAGAAAAAAAGGTGGCAGATTGGACATCTAGAGTCATCAAGTCTGAATGATTTTTGGATTCACCATCCACAATGCGGCCCATTCATGCTTTAAATTTTTATTTCAGTCTGCATCAAGTCTTCTTGCTTTTGGTCCGTCTAAGATGAGTGGAAGGCCTAAACCTGCTAAAACTACCTAAAATAGTTGCTTGTTCAAGACTGAAACCACATCAACTTGGTTATGACCGTAACCGAGTCGATTCTTTCTTCTTCTTTTTTTTCCTGATATTTGATTTCTAAGATCTGGGGATCTTGGGCTTCAACTGTATGGATTGCCCGCATCAGTACACTAATCCTGTCCTTATGCACTGGATCCTGTAATTCCCATCTATGTGTGAATATAGCATTTGAAATTTTCACTCAAAGCTTTATCAGCCATACCTGTGTACAAGGCATACCATTTACATGCCACCATGCATGCTACCGTGGCAGACGGGTACAATATCCAAGCCCTTCATTAAGTGGGTGCAATAGTACTGTTCTTCTTACCTGAAATTAAAGCTGGTCCAGGTGGACCACTATATTAGAAAACATGTGAATGGTTAGAAAACTTCAGCCAAGTTTTTATCAGCCATAAATTTGTTTCATAAACTATTGCCTGGCTGACTGGTGATTGACCCGATAATGGGGCCAGGGCATCTGTATAGAGGTAGCCCTTTGATGGATAGATTGTATCTCATTCGTACGTGCATGCTTGGTACATCTGGTGTGTACATGAGCTACCTTAGACATGTCTGTGGGTTTAACAAAGCTCTTTCACTAATGCCTTGTCATGATGTAGGTATGGTGTCTGGAATCGATATAAACAAGGGCCGATTAAGAATTCTTGAAGAGACAGCCAAGTCGCACAATGTCAATGATGTCATCACTGTTGTGCATGCTGACCGTCGTATCTTTTCTGTAAGTCATTCATCAACAGAAAATTAATGAATGAACTAAAAGAAATTTGGAGTTCATTGCACTCCAGGACAATCCACATTTTCAATTTTCTCCCAACCATGCTTGCAATGTTAAGTCATGTACTACATATTAAGATGGGGTACATTGTTGTTTGTATTCTCAACTTCTATGCATTAACCTTGGGGCATGTACCATTGAGATGCATCTATTTTTTGTTTTTCACCTTTTTATTATTTGGTGTTTATTATTGTAGATATGCATAGAAGGGGCCATGCCATCAGCAGCAGATCATTCACTTTCGTTTTAATTCTCAGTTATGTGGCTGAAATGCTGCATTTTCTGTAAATAGCCATGTTGGGATCACGTCTGCAACATAGTAGGAAAGCATGTTGGATTCACATTGTCATGACTAGCATGAAAAACCACAATTTAACGCTTCTCTTTAGTTTAGGCATATACATTATATGCAATTTACCCACACTCTGTTTAATTCAATTTCACGCATCCTTTCTGCTTTTGGTTTATAAAGTAATCCAAATTCTCACTATTGTACAATAGTCTCTGATAACGAATATTCATGGTGGAAAGAGTAACTGTGACTAGAAAAGCTGAATATTAGTCTCTCCTTTTATGTTATAATAAATGTCTCTCAGAACAAACATTTCTAGATTCTTATTCAGTCACTTTCTCTGCATGGTATGTTATGACAAATGTCTCTCAGAATTCAGAACATCCTTGCAAACATTTCTGGATTCTTATTTATTTGCTTTCTCTGCGTATTATGCATTAGTAGGGCTTAAAAAGCTCTTTCAACTCATATAGCCAATAGATGAATGAGCATCTCCCGAAGTTACAATAGATTCTATTGTGCGAGGGAGGGCTTCACCGTCCACTTGCCAACTCAGTGGGCTATTCATCTGATGGTGCCCACCATGAACATGTATTTGCTGTAAAATCCTAGTCTACCCACCAGTTAACTCATACATACATGTTGGATGTGGGTGTTCCGTAATTTTCTACTGACCACCCATTTTCTCATATATGCATGATAAGTGTTTCAAACAGTAAATAGCGAGTAGCTTAGTGTTCACCCCTCTTAATCATGAGGCTTAAGTTATATAGCATGTAGCATAAACTACAAGCTACTTATAAATTTTTAATTAGGGTTGTGCTTGGTTATCATGATATTTGGCACCAAAGTAGTTTGATTAATAATGAAATTTAAAGACATGTTGTGCAACCAAACACAGCCTAAAGTAATAGGAAAATTGATAAATATTTTAGTATAAAGGTAAAAAAAGAGCAACCTAATTGATCTAATATTGTTACTAATTATTTTACTATAATTATTGAAGGGATAATATAATCATTGAAACAATTAACTTTTTTTATATAAAAAAATTGAAAATGCAATAATTCATTGTAAACATTAATTGATTTTAATGTTTTGGTGAAAAACAACTTGTGTTATAAGCTATGTAGCATGTAGTGTATGCAAAATTACCATGTTGTATGAGCAACATGTGACTTAAGCTATTTTCATGAACTACGAGGCATTAAGGCTAAGCTATGCTACATAGTGTAAGCTACATGCGACATAATGAAGCTATTTAAATATTGTGGATCTACTGGAGTAACGGGCCTCGCCAATGGACCTACATGAACACACCCTTAGACCCACATTAACCAGATCAGATGCAAGCACAACCAAGAGGGCTGAAGCTTGGTATGGATCAGACCCCCACATCAACAAACCTTGCCCGTAGCTAAACCAGTGGAAAAAAAAATAACCCACAAGAATGCCAATAAACAATGCACACTTTAATCCCCGCAACTACCATCCATGCCCTTGATATAATAGTTGCACATTGGCAGAAGGTCAGGCCACTCAAAGCTCACGACCATAGATATGAATATCAGTATCCTATCGGCTGATACGGCTGCATCATATCTGTATCGGCACAAGACGATATAAGATATTTGGTCGTATCATCCTGATTCGAAAAAAAATGGCCCATATCGGCCTGTATCGTCCGATATGGGGTGTATCAAGACCTATACGGCCAATAAATGCTGATACGGCCATAAAAGTTAAAATTTGATTTTTTTGGTTTTTCAAAATTTCACTCATGTATCTTCCTTTTTTTTTATTATTATTTAAATCATGGAAGAAGCTTAAAAAAATCATTTTAGGCTAGATCTAAACCTATTTTGGCATCAAAATAAATGATGTGAGTGGGATTCAACAAATCAAATCAAAGTGGATCATTATGAAAAAATTGGAAAGAAGAGTAAACCTTCACTTTTCTTTTTATATTTTCATTTTCTTTTTGGTGTATTTCAATGTAATAGACCTAGTCCACCAAATCATACTTGATTTGTCTTCATTTAGGACCTATTTAGTTGACCATCAACAAGTCAAACCAGCAGACAACATTCTCATAGAAGAATGGTCTAATACAAAAAAAAAAAAGAAAAAAAAAAGAAAGAAAGATAGATTCATGGATATCTATTTTTCTAATATTTTTCATATTTGTTTGCTTAAAAAGAAATTATGACTGATATAGGCTGATATGGCCTTGATACTAATACGTTACGCATTATCACATAATTTTTCTGTCAGGCTGACACATTGGTCGATACCAACATTCGAAACCATGCTCACGACCAATAATACTAATGTTGTCTTAACCAAAGCAGTGGAAAATTTGGGATGACACCCCCATTCTCAGCCAGGCAACCCTAGAATCAAACCAAATTTAACCCAACGTCAATATTATTGAAGGCCCTATTCTTGTTCGACTAAAAAGCAAATGGCAGCATCTAATGTAACAGAGTTGGGGCACCTGCAAAAAAATGGAAGGGGATTTCTACCTTTGAACATGACGATCGACACCCATTCACCCGATGCAATAGCCTGTAGATAACACAACACAACCACCAAATCCATCCAACCACATACTGCCTCCATTCACTCCCATACAACCTTCATAGTAGTACATAGCCAGGCCACTAGACAACTCCACCACACAGATAACAAATCTTACTTGAGGGAAAGTAGCATTTCACTTCAATATGCTTGTTCCTCTCATGGAAGACATGATTATTAACAATGTGAATGATATATTAATTGTCATAGGAATAATATTGATATCGAAGCCAATTTTAAGGAGGAGACTTAAATCATATGAACTCATCAATATTTGCCAACTTCTGTAGATGATTTAGCAATAATACTTTGTTTCTTACTTTCCTAAAAGAAGGATTTGAGAGAAGGATAGAACACCATACACCATTTGACCATTTATGTACAACATTGTTCATACAAATATAATTTCTATTATTTTAACTGAAGTTTTCTATTTTTACCTTAGATTTTTTCACTTTGTTGTTGTTGTTGTTGTTTATATATATATATATATATATATAATTTAGTCCAAACTGTATTAAACCTGCACTTTTCATTCTCCGAATTTTGGTTTATCTGTTTTCTTGATTGAATTTTTAACAATCAAGACCGAATTAAACACGAACATTTCTCATATCCTTTTTTTTTTCTTTTTTTCTTTTTTTATGCAATTTTGCTAAAATACAATTGATCCAAATCGTTGTCACCCATAACTCCCACTGACCTTGATACAAATTGATTTCTATTACGATGGATTGTCGGAACAATAGTTTGCACCAATAACTGCTTGAATGAATTTTCAATAGATATAACAAAGATAGAGCAAATGTCTAATTTTGGTTGGAAAGAATCAAATAAATAAAAAAATGTTATGAGGTTGATATTGAACACATTCAGTAGCCATGAACCACACCATCTTGCTGGAGCACATTTGGCATATCTTTGGATTTCGAATGTCCTAATATCATGTCGATTCTAAAATCGAAGAGTTCAGAGTTACGAATATTGCAATTCTTATTGATTCCCTGTAGCCTTAACTGCAAACCAATATATTGATTTTTAGGCAAAAAATTTGTTGCTGATGGTGGTGCCCTTTATCCAGGAAGCATGGGATATCTTTTTTTTTTTAGTTTATATAGATTTATGAGGGAACGTCATGTTCTTTGTTATTTTTATAAAATAATAGATGGATGATTCAATCTTTTATTGAGGCATGTGGTTATGCAGTGCTTTGGATCTTTTTGCCATCATTTCCTATTACAATCTTTGTTTTTTTATTCACCAAGCTTTTGACTTTTGTAGGAAAAGATATCCAAGTAGTTTGATAATGTTTTGTTGGATGCTTCCTGTTCTGGATTGGGTGTTCTCTCCAAGGTATTCCTTTTCTTAAACAAGTTCATATTTCTTGAAATGATAATTAAATTGGGATTGTTTTGGAATTTGGAAAAACTTATAATAGCCAATATTGGTTTGAATCATCAAAGAGTTGCAATCACTGAAAGTATTGACTTATAATGCTATTTCTTTTTGGTTCACTAATAGCACACGTGCTTGCTTCTAAGATGCTTTGATCAGCAATGCTAGGTGTTTTACGAGCTTGATTTTTTTTTCCGGCTTTTCCGAAGTCTCAATGACTAAATCTTCATTTCCTATTCAATTTCTTGTTTAAGAGAGTGGACTTGTGATGGAACTGGAGATTAGAGGATTTGAAACAGTTGACAAATTTACAACATGAGCTCCTTGATGCAGCTTCATTGTAAGAGTTCAAGCCCTTTCTTCTTCTCTTAGTTTTCTCCTAGAGGCCTTGTGCTCTGTAACGAGTTTGATTTTTTTTATTTTTATTTTATTTTTATTATTTTTTTATGCCGGGGAAATGTTCTATATGCTCTTACTTTCGTTTTTGTTTTACATGGTTGTTTAGTTTAATGCATTTCTATGTACCTGGATTACTATTTTTGTCTTGTCCAACAATATTTTTTCTTTATATATATATATATATATATAGAGAGAGAGAGAGAGAGAGAGAGAGAGAGAGAGAGAGAGAGAGAGAGAGAGAATTTTTCAGACGCGCTCCAATGCGCAGATATCCATATCAGCACCTCTTACGAGTGAGACTTGCTCTCATGATACTTGCGCTGGCGGAGAAATTTTAGGAGGTATGGGTAGTTTACCGAAACCTAGCCAAACACGGACGACTATATGAAAGAATCTGTTGGACCCATCTTGATTTATATATTTTATCCATGCCATTCATCCATTTTGAAAGATTATTTTATGTCATGAGCGAAAAAAATAGGCATATTGAAAGCTCAAACTGACCACACCTGTTGAAGCAGTGGGGATTGTTAGCTTACTGTTGAAAACTTCTTGAGACCCAAGGAAGTTTTGGATCAAGATGATATTTATGCATTCCCTTCATACAGGTCTATGTCACCTTATGAACAAGTGAGATAGCAAAAATACATCATGGTGGACCTATGATGTTTTTAATGGCAGTAATTCAATCCCTCATGTTTCCTGGCCATGGTCCACTTGATCCTTCAATCTGCCTCTATTTTCGGCTCATAGCCTAAAATATTCGTTAAAAATGAATGGATGGCACTGATAAAACATTTAATCACCGTCGGCCACACGTATCCCCTGGTGGGACCGTCCGTGTATAGCTAGATCCCGCGTGGGTAGTATCTGTTCTAGCCTAGTTTAGCAAGAGAGAATTTTTCTCTCACCTGCGCAGGGAGACGGATTGCCTATTGAAGCTGGACAGTGTTATATGGCCCTTCCATGATGAATGTGTTTTATCCAAATTGTTCATCTATTTTTCAAGATCATTTTAGGGCATGAGTCAAAAAATAAGTCAAATCCAAATCTTATGTGGACCACACAACAGGAAACACTAGTAATTAAACACCCACCATTAAAAACTAACTAGGGCCACAAATGTTTTTGACGTGGTTCATATTTGTGTTTTCAGTTCATCCCGGTCTGTGTGACCTAATCAACAGGTTGGATGGCAAACAAAC
The DNA here is from genome assembly GCA_003013855.2 of Liriodendron chinense. Taxonomy (NCBI): domain Eukaryota; kingdom Viridiplantae; phylum Streptophyta; class Magnoliopsida; order Magnoliales; family Magnoliaceae; genus Liriodendron; species Liriodendron chinense. The sequence continues at coordinate 41,506 of ML058501.1, read as the reverse complement.
ATTACGGTGCATCAAGATTTCAATGGTTGGCATTCAATCACCACTATTTTCTTATGGTGGGGCCCAGATGAGAGTTAGATCTGTCTTATTTTTATTGGTCATGCCCTAAAATGATTCGGAAAAATCAATGGACGGCATGGATAAAACACATACATATTGGTGGGGCCCATAGCACCGTCCTGTATCCCCGTCCCAGTAGGAGGCAATCTGCTCTGGGAACGGATTAGGTGTTACACGGGCACAACTTGGGCGAGACATCGGAACTAGCACTGTGGGTGGGACCCTGACTGTAAGAGTCCTCTTTTTAAGCTTATTTTAAGCCATGGTACAAAAAATGAAGCAGATGCAAAATTTCAGGTGGACCACACCATAAGAAACAATGTTTAATACATCATAATAGGGCCCACTATAATATGGCCCGGTTAAGCTTGGTTCTGCCTCATTTTTTGTCTAGTTCCATAAAATGGTATGAAAAAATGGCTAGATGGTGTGGATCTGATAAATACATCATAATAGGGCCCACTGAAGTTTCACATGTAAATACTTCCGGTTTTCTCCTCTCACAGGAATGTGCTGCACCACGGGAGCATATTAGGTGAGACCCCGGCCTCACCCAAGACCGTGCGGCCCTAACAGTGGTGCCCATCTTGACATGTGTATTCTATATCCACCCTGTCCATCGTTTTTTCCGGATCATTTTAAAAAATTATCCAAAAAATGAAACAGTGGTGGCTTACCATTACCTATGTCATAGGAAACAGTGGTGACTTAACAATAACGTGCCACAAAAGTTTTGTATCAAGCTGATATTAGTTTTTCCTCTTCATCCAGGCTTATGCGAACTTATCAATGGATTGGATGTTAAATAAAAACCATAGGACCATTAAGGTGATCCCTAAGAAGTTTTTAATAGTAGTGTTTAATCACCACTTTTTCCTAGAGTATGGTCCACCTGATAATTGGATATTCATAAATTTTGGTAGAATGCTCTAAAATGATCTGAAAATTCGGATGGATGGAGTGGATATAGAATAAACAAATCAAGGTGGGCCCCACAGTAAGGGTTGCACTGTCTTGGGTGATGCCGGGTCTCACCTAATCCTCTCCCTTGGATCACACAGCCAGCACCGGAGGTGTAAAATTTACGTGGGCTCCACGATGATGTATTTATTAGATCCACACCGTCAATTCATTTTTTCAGATCATTATAGGTTATGAACCCAAAAACAATGCAGATTCAAAGTTAAAGTGGATCACATCATTGAGGACAGTCCGAATTGATGCTACCATTGAAAACTTCTTGGGGCCACAAAATGCTCTTATCAAGATGATATTTTTATTTTAACTTCATCTAGGCATGTGTGATCTTATGAACAGGTCAGGTGGAAAATAAGCCTTGATGTTGGCCCGGATAAAGTTTCAACGGAAGTTTGTTCAATCCCCACTGCTTTATGTGGTGTCATCCACTTGATGTTTGGATGTACCTCCTTTTTGGGATTGTGCTCTAGAATTATCTGGAAACATTGATGGACGGTATAGATTTAACAAAAAAATCATGGCGGGACTCAGAAAAAGTTTCACATGTTAAAAGACGGATGTGTAGTTAGCAATGTATGTGGAGAGAGAAAAATCGTGCATATCTTGGTAGATGGAGTCATCGAAAATGACGTGGACTAATGAGAAGCAACGGCGCTGGAATTTCTTGTGCCTTTAACACAGATGATCTGCACACCCACGGAATACCACGGGAGCCAACTAGTTGTACATATACCGGGGGTAACACCGACCCTTACTGTGTGGGGCCCACCATGATGTATTTATTTTATTTACACCGTCTATTCAATTTTACATATCATTTTAGGCTATGAGCCCAAAAAGGAGGCATATTAGAGGATCATATGGACCACACTAAAGGAAACATTGGGGATTGAATTCCTACCATTGAAAACTTCTAGGCTCACCATGATTTTTATCTGCCATCCAACCTGTTCATAAGGTCACGTAGACCTATTTGAAGGGAAGACATAAATATCACCTTGATCCAAAACTTTTATGCCTCTCAAGAAGTTTTCAACGGCAAGATTCTAATCCCCACTACTTTCGGTGGTGTGGTCCACTTAAGCCTTCAATCTCCCTCCGTCTTGGTCTCACGTCTTAAAATGATCTTACAAAATGGATGGATGGCGTGGATAAAAAATATGCATCATGGAAGGCTCTATAAAGCCCCTAATATGATCGTCTGTCTCTAGCTAGGTCGCGGTGTGAGTAATACCTATTCCGCGCCTAAAATCTCTCCACCCTGGAGTCTCTTCTAGCGAGTCTCTCCGATCGAGTTTCTCTCGTAAGAGGTGCTCATACGATTATCTGCGCATTGGAGCGCGTATGAAAAAAAAATATATATATATATATATATATATATATATATATATATATATATATATATATATATATATATATGTGTGTGTGTGTGTGTGTGTGTGTGTGTGTGTGTGTGTGTGTGTGATAATATATGATTCAATTCTAGAGTACTGATTGTGACATGTTCATGAAAGTTGGAAAGTTTATTTGACTGTCAATGCTTTTATGGGTGGCGTTGGGCAATTCAGAGGCAATGTTAGGAGTGAGAGTTTGGGATGCTGAGATGTATGTGTGGAAATGGTAGGAAGGATATAATGAAGACTTAAGTAGCCTGAGAGTAGCCCTATAGGAGACAAATTGTTGGTGAGTGGGCTGAGATGGTTTGATTATGTTCTATAAAAGCCAAATATGGTCTTGATAAGGTGGAAACTTCTATTAGAGTTGAATGGCTTGAAAGAAGGATGATGTGAAGAACTAAAAGGATTTGGATCAAGGTGGTGAGTAGGGATATGAATATGTGCAAACTTAAAATAAAGCCTTAGATTGGGGTTCGTGTGATCCAGCTTAGTGGTTTGCCTGGCAATTGCCCCGCTACGACCCAACTTTGCTGACTCTCCCTTTGGAGCCTGTTTCTAAGGATAATGTGAAGAACTAAAAGGATTTGGATCGAGGTGGTGAGAAGGGATATGAATGTGTGCAAACTTAAAATAGGGCCTTAGATCGGGATTGGTGTATCCGGCATAGTGGTTTGCCTAGCAATTGCCCCGCTACGACCCAACTTTGCTGGCTTTCCCTTTGGGGCCTGTTTCTAATGCTTGGGCTGATAGTCAATGCAGGGAGAAAGCAAGGGCCGCAACCTTAAAAAAAACGGTGGGTTGAGGGACCCCCTATTTTACCCAGCAATGGAATTACCCGAACGGGTGATATGAGTTCCAAGTTTTGAAGTGTCTGGCATGGGATCCTCCAAAGGTCAAGACATGGGGATGCTAAAAGATGAATTAAGATATAATAAAAAGTAATAAATTTAGAACCAACACGCACTCACGCGCAATCGCGTGCGTGCGCGCGCACACACACACACAAAATAACCTAATAAAAGTTTAGAATAATATCCCACCAAACAAAGTGAAAAGAATACAAAACCTACTGTAGAAAGAAGAAGAATTGAACTCTAAAAGTGGCGGAGAGAGAGTCACCCTGACTAGCCTATTGATATTAATCATCATCATCATCATCATCATCTACTTGGGGTCGGCTACACCCCGTTCCAACATTCCACTCTATCAAGGTTGTATAACTTCAGTTAGACCATAGGTTATGAAGTCTTTTCTTACTACCTCCAGTCGCATCCTTTTGGGCCTTCCCCTAGCTGTTTTAGGGCCTTCAATTTGTACCCACTCCTAACTCGTGCGGTTTCCTTGACACCAAGAGAATAGGGATGAGCTGAGTGCAAGGAATTGAGGAATCCTTTGACTTTTTTTTTTGGTTAGTAGAAACACCCAACTGTTAGTACGCCCACCCCCACTATTTGGCCTGAAGAGAATAAGGGAGAGTGGTTGCCTTTCTCCTCAAGCATCCGGTATGGCCTCATTTCTTTTTTGCATGGCTCACTGTTTTCCTCTTTTAAGAATTTTAAGGTCAGTATCTTGATAGTTCATAATACGTAACATTTCAGTTATGTTTTCTTGGATTGGTTGGCTTGTCTTCTCCTTCTTGGGGTTCCACCCTCTTTTCTAGAGTCATCATTATTCAAAGTCAGTAACTTTTTTTTTTTTTATTAAGAGTAGATACATGTCAAGACGTGCCAACCTTGCTTGTGTGGGTACATCTGAGACATGCACAAGCAGGTCCTTGCCATTTGGATGGTAAGGCTTGTCCGTTAATCGAGACAGCTGGCCGCTGGAAATTTCTTCATTTCTTGAACCACCCACTTTTTTTTGTTACATCGATAGTGACTTGATTGCTTGAGTGGCATGGTTTTGGGACCAGGTTATATAAACCATGGAGCCCACCTTATGCACGAATCAACTTTCCCTTCAAGTGCCTGTTTGGCATGTGAGTTTCCAAGTAGAGGTCCTTGTTGCGTTAGAGACGCTCTTGCTGTAATACAGCTATTCTGCATGTCTATTCCCCCAACTCGTCCAAATTTCTATTCTCTCAATTTTTGAGATCTAGAAAATTAAGTGTCCGTGTTACTTGTGGCCAACTTTTTGTTTTTGCTGTTACCTCTCCATAAAATAAAATAAAAAAAAAAAGAAAAGAAAGAAAGAAGAAAAGAACGTAACATATTGGCAGGTTATAGTTATATGCTTTTGTTATGATTGGGGTGGGTGCTTTCTGCCCAAATCTAATTAGCTTCATTTCATGTCCTACCTAGAAGGAAATGGATGGTGATTTTGAGACCCAAGGAAAAAAAAAAAAAAACCACATATATGCAATTCCAATTGGAGCACACTTCAGTTAAGTTCTACCTAACGGGCTTTTAACCAAGCACACTTTTAGTTTCACTAACTCTTCATGCTTTCACACCATGACATGTTTGCTATAAAATTGATTGCAGGAGTTCATTATAAATCCTGCTGATAGGTATGTCCCAGCTGATTTTGTTATGGACAAAGGGTTATTCTTCTCCAACCCAGTGAACATCTTCTTGATGGATCATTTACGGCCTGCCTTTGTTATGGACAAAGGGTTATTCTTCTCCAACCCAGTGAACATCTTCTTGATGGATCATTTACGGCCTGCCTGGTCCAATCTGTAGACCACAAGATGAACCCTGGGTAAGAAGACTAACAATAGTCTAATTTCTATTTTCTTGAAAATGCTTCAATTCTCGATTAGAAATTTTTTTGAGAGCGATTGAAAATCCAAATATGTTGAGCCACCACTCTAATCATATTCATCGAAATCACTTTTTTTGGTGTGTAGTTGGCAAGCAAAATGAGCCTCTCTTCTTTGATTGAATTATCTCCGATATTATCGAATTATCTCCGATATTATCGAAATATCCCCGATATTATCTCCATTTCTAGCTCAGTGATACCGATAACACTGGTACCGATACCGATAAACTGATAGTATCGAAAATTCTAGGTATCAACGATGTATCGCTAAATATCGCCAATGTATTGATATCGTGAATATTTTCAACTATGTAAATTCCAGGTGTAACTTTTATTGCTAATGCATTGATACCGCTAGCGTATCGTCAATATTTTCGACTGTGTAAATTCTAGGTGTTGCTTGTATTGCCAATGTATCTGTAATATTTCAATAATATCGCCAATGTATTGATATTGCCAAAAAATCTATATGTTAAAAAAAATTTCATGTCATATTTTTTTTATGGGCGCATGGTTGTATGCAACGTTCAATTTGTCAACGATAGTGTTTAAATTATCTCCGATATTATCGAATATCTAGCTCAACGATATCGATAACACTGGTAGCAATATCGAGAACACTAACAATATAAAAAAATTTCTAGGTATTAACAATGTATCACTAAATATCACCAATATGTCGATATCGTTAATATTTTCAATTGTGTAAATTTTAAGCATCGTTTGTATTGCCAATGCATTGATACCGCTAGTGTATAGCCAAAAAATTTTAGCGTGTAAATTCCCAGTGTCGTTTTATCGTCAATGTATTTATAATATTTTAATAATATTGTCAATGTATCGATATTTGCTAAAAATATGTATATTAAAAAAAATTCATTTCATATCTTTTTTATGGGCGCATGGTTATATGTAATGTTTAATTTGTCGACAATAGTATTGATAACATCTCGATATTATCATATTATCATGACATAGCAATAACGAGACCACAATTTTTAGTTTCTTTTTTAGTTGTTAATAATTTGTTGAGAAATATCATGTGTTGCCAATATCTTGAAATATCAATGGATGTTTGGATGGAAGGTCAGATATTAGATGGATGAGATGGTTGGACTGATTTCTTACAGCAGCATATGCTTTTAGGCTCCCATTAAATAGAAACATATTATGTATGTATTCTTTTTGCAATTTTAGTACTCGTAAATATGCAAATATGCATATTTTATTATCTCCTGAGGTTTCACTGAAATATTCTACTGCTTTTTTCATTTTCCCCGCATTTTCGATTATTAGTGATATTATTGACGATATTGATATTGTTTTCGTATCTTCGGTTAGCAAAACTTGTAGTGATATCGAAACTTTGAACACTAATGAAGACAAGGTAGGGCCATGAACTTGTAGTGATCTTAACAAAATGTAAAAGGATCCTTTAATAATTCATGCTATCGTTACCTTTCTTGAATGTAGAATTGCATTGGAAAAGTGGCATTTGATTCCATAGACTGAGGAAAAGATGTATTTTTCTTTCTAGCGATCATTGCACAATATGTGTAAATCAAGACGATTATAACCATCCATACAAACATTCTAGATGTCTAACATCAATTTGGTGTTTTGACCAGTTGAGAAGTAAGAAACAAAAAAAAGAAAAAAAAAACTCTACGGTGTAACTTTGAACAAAATATATATTATTTAATCTCTTACAATGAACAAAATAAAATAATTTTCCTTTTTCTAAATGAATATTTTTTTTTCTAAATAATTTGTAAAACCCTCACCAATTTAAAAAACATAAAATGAAAACCAGAAGCTTAAAATAGAAGAAAACAAGTATAATTTGAATCGTAATTCATGATTTTAATCATAAATCATGAGGATTCAAATCGTAAAATTGTAAGATTTATATAAAAAGTGATTCAAAGATGGGATTTAAATCGCTTTGCTTAAGATTCTACGCAAATCCTAAATTGGAAATTGTAGGATTTTGCCATCACTGCCGGTAACAATGTTCTTAGAAAATAGCATGTCATAATTACAAGTTAGGGAAGTGCAAATGGCTTCCCTTTTCTTTGTCAAATATTCTAAAATTTATGCATTGTGATTTGTGGGGTCCACTTTCATTTTCTTTTATTTATGATGATGCAAACCATTGATGATATGGGACCCATAATGGATGCACCATCCCAGAAGCCTCCCAAGATTTCTGGTGCATTGCCCGTTCATAGTAGGAGGCTAGTATCAAAGGATAAGGATAACCAAACAATGGGCCCACATGGGAACATCTACATTTTCTAATGAATGGAACGTTACAGAATTCATCCTCGGTAGTGAGGACAGGTCGCAACAGATTTCAAGTTGAAGTGGTACTGTGACACTCAAAAGGTGGAGAGGATCCTTTCACACTAGGCATACTTTAGAAGGCACCAGTTGTAGGCATCTCAAATGAAGGTGTTCCCAACAGAATTAAAACAAAACAACAAGCTCATTTCCCACCAATGCAATTTATAGTGAATGAACCGCATAAAAATTCAATACTTTCTACAGTCCAGCTGATGTACTTGATTCGAGCCATCCAATTACTTAGTCTCATTTTGGATGGACCATAACTAAAGCCCAAATTGATCTAGTATTGTTAATATGTGGGTTGATGACCTACTGTGAACAATGTCAATAATCCAACCAGAAGCAACTTCGTTAGCATACCAATTGAACAATCCAAAGTCACACACAAGATAATTCCTTTCAACGGTCCATTTGAAGGCATAAATCAGACGGCTATGATTGTTGGATGAGTCTAATTTCAGCAACAACCTATCCAGGATGGTGGTTATAACATTCTACACTAGACATGGTTACAAACGCATGTTATTTACAATGATCAAGCTTGATATGTGATCCGAATGCCCACACAACCCGAATACATGGAAATAATAAATTTGAGCCTAGTCCTCTTCGTTCCTGGGAGCTAAACTTCCACTCAGCAACTGAGGTTAAGCGTGGGTTAAAAATTCTAGCCCATGGTCTCATCACTGCATAAGTTGACTGTGGAATCATCGATAAATGTCTTTTAACCGTGCATTACGTTCTTACATGCATGCTCAATATAAAGACTCAAAGACTCAATAATGACTTAAAGGCTTAATAGTGAAGGCGACAACTTAGTGACTTAAAGACTCAATAATGGAGGGTGACTTGAAGACTCAATAATGAAGGGGAAGATAGTGGGGTTTATGAGGTGGTGGATGGATTACTACGTTAATTACTTTCCATGCTACCATGACCATGGGAGCAAAGTAGTGATTAGAAAAGTCAATAAAAAAAGTTGGGCCATAGAGTGACTAATGAATGTCAGGCACTTTTCCATGATCCCTACTTAAATAGCTTTTACCTAACATAAACAATTTTTCCACACAAAAGGACGAAGTAGTGACTTGAGGAGTCAATAGAAACGTGGAGCCCCACAGCATGACAAATGGATGTCATGTACCTTTCTGTAGTCCCTACCTAAATAGAATTCGGAGTAAGATGACCGACGTATAAGTAATGACATGAAGACCAATAATGTAGGGGACAAAATAGTGACTTGAAGACTTTGTTGTATAGGAAAAGATATGGGGGTTTATGAGGTGATAGATGGATCACTACCTTAACACTTTCCATGCTACCATGACTAACTTTTTCCTTAAAAGAGGGGAAAAGTAATAAGTTAAAGGGATGCAGATTGTAATGACCAACGTATAAGTAATGACATGAAGACCAATAATATAGGGGACAAAATAGTGACTTGAAGGCTTAATTGTATAGGAAAAGATAGTGGGATATATAAGGTGACAGATGAATCACTACCTTAATATCTTTCCATGCTATAATGACTAACTTTTTCCTTAAAAGAGGAGAAAAATAACAAGCTAAAGGGACGCAGATTGGATACAACCCCCACCAGGACCTAGTTAGAGACGGGCGGTCCTGTCAGGAGCTTTGTGGGGCCCACTATGATGTATATGTTTTATCCACGCCTTCCATCCATTTTGAAAGATCATTTTATGGCATGAGCCCAAAAATGGTCCACACCACAAAAAGTAGTGGGGAGTGAAAGCCTATAGTTGAGAACTTCTTTAGGGCCACAAAAAGTCTTGGATCAAGTTGATATTTATCATTACCCTTAATCCAAGTCAATGTGACCTTATTAACAGGTTGGATGGCAAATAAACATCACAGTGGGTCTTATGAAGTTTTCAATGGTAGGAGTTCAATCCCCCACTACTTCATGTGGTGTAGTCCATTTGACCCTAAAATAATATGCCAAAATAGATGGACGGTGTGGATAAAAAATATACATCACGGTGGGCCCCATAGAGCCCTTGACAGGACTATCAGTCTCTAGCTAGGTCCTAGTGGGGGTAGTACCCAATTCGCGTCCAACTTGAATAGTCAATAGAAAGGGGAGGCCCACAGAGTGGGTAATGAATGTCGGGCACCTTTCAATGGTGGGCCCCACAAAGCCCTTGACAGGACTGTCTATCTCTAGCTAGGTCCTGGTGGGGGTAGTACCCAATCCGCATCCAACTTGAATAGTTAATAGAAAGGAGAGGCCCACAGAGTGGGTAATGATCAGGTACCTTTCAATGGTCCTTACCTAAATAGCTTTCATACTATCATAATCTACTTTTTCTTTGAGAGGATAAATTAGCGACTTGAAGATTCAATAATGGTGGGAGAGATGGATTTAATGAGATGACGGAAGGATCATTACTTGACTAATTATCCATGCTACTATGACTGGCTTTTTCTCACAAAAGGGCAAAGTAACGACAGGAAGAACTAGTAGAGGTGAAGATGGTGGGGTTAATAGCCATTATGTGGTCACTTTTCATGGTCTAGAGATGCATTTATCCAATTCAATGATCTTTCATGGAGGTTTTATCTCTTTAAATAATTGAACAACTTTAGAGATTGTCCTTTTAGTCATGTAAATGGATTGGTGTCCCAAGGGTCCTAGATTGGACAGCTATGATTTAGTTCCGAACTGATGGCCCAGAACTACCACAAATAATATCATTCTGTTTGGAAGGCAAGGATCTAGTGTTTATGTCATCTAAATAGATGGATTACATCTGTCTGTCCAAAAATCCTTAGTGGCAATTGCGGAGTCTAAATCATCTGTTTGGTCATATCGTTATGGAGTCTAGATCATGGACAGCCCAGATCTAACAATGTTGGTTGTCTCAATGGATGGTAAGGATCCAAAAATGATGGTCAAAGGATTTGGTTGTTAAGAATGCTCTGTCAGATGGGTGGTCCAGATTCAATAATTCCATGTGGGCCATGATCCATGTGGCTTTAGATTCATAACACTGCTTTCCATGCATATTCATAACGGAAGCGTGGTGTGTCACACCCGGACCTCAGTGGTGTGTTCATATCACCAAGTTCTGCGGGCCACACCATGATTTATGTATTATATCTACACTGTCCGTACAATTTGTGAGATCATTTTAGGGCATGGGCAAAAAATGAGGCAGATTCAGAGCTCAAGTGGACAACACTGAAAGTAGTTGGGATTGAATGCCTTCCCTTAAAAACTTCTTGGGGCCACAGACGTTTTGTATCAGCTGATTTTTGAGTTTTCCTTTCATCCAGGTATGTATGACCTTATGAACAAATTGGATGGTGAATAAACATCATGGTAGGCCCTAGGAAGGTTTCAACAGTGGGTGTCATTGTCCCCACTGCTTTCTATGGTACGGTCCACTTGAGCTTTGGATCTGCCTTAATTTGCTGCCATTCATAACTATGTCTACCACAACTTTACAACAGGATTAAAGCAAGTAGAGACACCACTATTATAGCATGCACTTGGGACATGCACGATAGAAATCTTGGTGAGATGGAGCCGCTGATCAGGCAATCCTGACCGTGTGTAGATGCCTTGACTCAAAGAATCAGGCCCACCATCTAATAATGAGATTGGCACACCTGCCTAAGAGTGTCGAGACCGGCATTCAATTCTATCAGTCTTTCATTTTCATGTACATAGCCGCCTAGCTGGACCGGACTAGTGAGGCCAGGCATGTACAAGATGGTGACTACTCTGATGACCCTACGATGTAAGGCAAGGCATCTGCAAAATGGTGACTACTTTGATGTGTGGCTCCCCTATTTTACACGCGTGGCTCTTAAAGTTCTATGGGCCTACAATGTTATATGTGTAACTAACATCCATTCCGTCCATCAGGTTATGTCCTGGATTTGGGGCCCAGCTGGGAGGAAAAACCAACCAGATCCACAACTCAAAGTGGACCACACTACAGGAAACAATGGGGATGGGATGTCAAACAATGGGGTAGACTTTGATGTGTATCTTTCATCAAACCTGTTAGTCAATTGTAAATCACCCAGATCAATTACCTCGTTAGAGTCTTGGCTCATTAGATGAGCTGGTGGAGAGCAGGTTTCAACCTAATCCAAAACTCAGGCACTGTACATGGGAGGTTTGAATTCCTACGGTTCAACCTTCCTATGGCCCACCGTGATGTATATTTGCCATCCAACCTGTTCATAAGGTCACAGACCTTTATTAAGGTAAAACACAAATATCAGCTTAATCCAAATCTTATGTGGCCTCCAAGAAGTTTTCCACGCTGGGCTTTCAATTCCCACTGCTTCCTGTGTTGTGGTCGACTTAAACCTTGAATCTGCCTACGTTTTTGGGCTCATGCCCTAAAATGATCCATCAAAATAAAATAAATGGAAGGCGTGGTTTGGGGCCAGGTTATGTAAACCATGGAGCCCACCTTATGTACGAATCATGTCCCTTCAACCTGTGAGTTTCCAAGTAGAGGTACTTGTTGCCTACTGTAATATAGCTATTCTGCTGGTCTTTTCCCCTATCTCACTGCAAATTTCCATTTTCTCAATTTTTGAGATCCAGTAAATTATGTGCCTGTGTTGCTTTTGGCCAATTTGTTGTTTTTTTTTTTTTTTTTAAATTACTTTTCCATATATATATATATATATATATATATATATATATATATATATATAAAACTGAAAAGATCCAAACGGGTTATGGCGTCCAGATGCCTATAGTGCCTAGACGAATGACTTAGATCCAAACGGATGGCCCCACCATGATGGGTGGAATTCCATCTCTCTATTTTTTCAAGGTGGAATTCCATCTCTCTACAGGGTGGGTGGGTGTACTACCAGTGGGGTGTGTGTACTAAACCCAAAAAAATAAAATAAAAGATGAAAGAAAAAAGTCCTCACATTATGGTAGAATACAAACACCACTATGATAGCTTTCACTTGAAATGCGCACGTTGGCAATCTTGGTGAGATTGAGCTGCTGATCAGGACCGTGTAGATACATTGCCTCAGAAAATCAGAGAAGTGAACTGGCTGGTGTACCCTACGCTAGTGACCTTGTTGGTGTGGGTATGTGGCTTGCGCAAATGACTGTGTCAGTCCTCGAGCACCATGAATGTACAAACGATCCAAAGAAGCTCAAGGTTTTGTAGGCCCCACAATGATGTATTTAATATATCCACACCGTCCATCCGTTTGGCGAGATCATTTTAGGGTATGATTCCAAAAACGAGTCATATCCAAAGCTCAAATGGACCACACCAAAAAAAGGCAGTGGGGACAATGATTCTCACCGTTAAAACATTCTTAGGGCCCACCATGATGTTTATTTGCCATCCAAACTGTTAATAAGGTCACATAGACTTGGATGAAGGGTAAAAAAGGAGATTTTGACTGTAGAGGCCCCTTAGTACGGAGAAATTCCTTACCTGTTAGTGTCTTCAAACTAATGCCTCAACTGCCCCTGGCCACTTTTTGAATTTTCGATGATCGAAAATATCCATGCTTTGGAACCTAATGCCTATATGGACCTATAAATGCGGGAGAAGCTTTGTAGCTTCGATCCCAAGGCATGTTATGACCACTACTTGGTGGTTGGGCCCATTAGAAGGTAGATCCAATCCGTTCATCCTCTTTGTGGCCCACCAGCACTTTGGGAAGACAGTAATCTCATGTCAAGCTCTTTGTAGCCCACAAGACCCAATAAACGATAACGGTAGTCATTTATTACTAATTGTTTCCATATTGTGTAGTCCACATGATCAACAAATGTGGGTAATTCTTCGGACCATGGCCTTTCATCAAATTCCGACTTTAATGGATGGAATTTGTTCAAGACGTACCTCATGGTGGGCCTTAGAGATGTGGTCTGAAGATCTTTTAGGTACAGTTGGAGGCTATTGAAGGACCTGTTGTTGTTTTCCTGATACCATTCTTCTTCCTTTTCGAGCATGCCTTTCGGGGACCCACCACCACCTCATCCAACTACATTTTTCGATATACGGTCACCTATATCAACTTCTGTGGCGTATGGGCACTGCCAACAACTTTTAAAACTCTACAAATGTGTTATTTTTGCTCTAACGACAACATTTCTCACAGATGGCTTTCATAAAGGAATGGTCATGGGTGTCGTGAGGAGAAGTGATTGTCTAAAGGGATTTGATGTGGAGACGAATGGTTGTGGTTATCATGTGGAAGACAGTGAATGAGATAGAATCTAAATTTTGTAATATATTACCTTGGTTGAATAATTATGTCAACCTCGACCCTTAACACATGTCAACCTGTGTCATTTGTTAAGGGTTCAAAATTTTATATGCAAGGAGTCAAGGTTGTCACATGTTAAAAGACAAGGTCATGGTTGTAATGTGTTAAGGATCTATGTTGTCACATGTTGAAGGTTTAGGTTGTCATGTGTTAAGGGTCGAGGTTGACAGACAGCTTAGACCCTATCAACCTCGACCCTTAATACATGACAACCTCACCCTTACCTTGTCAAATCCGTACAATGTCTGTGGGCACCATCTTTGGCTTTTGGTAAAATTCGAACCGTCTATTCTCTCTGAAATTTGTCGGAGTGTTACTTTAGACATCGTGACCCACAACAAAATAAAGATGACTGTATTATTTCAGACACCGTTCTGCTTTTGTCATTGTTGTAGGTGATAAATAGCTCAAAACAACGTGAATTTAACACATTCAATAGGAAATCGATGACCATGAATAGTATCAACGGATTGGATCTACCATTCGATGACCCATTTGATCAACCGGATGTAAATTTTGGATTGGGAAAGGTAGCTGTTGAAAGCTTCTGACGAAAGCTATTTTTCTCAGGTACGAACTTGCGACTAACAAATAACGTACACACTAAGCTCTATGGGACCCACAGTAATGTTTATATGTCATCCAACCCGTTCATAATATCACACATACATGGTTGAAGGGAAAAAAAAAATATCAAATTTATCCAATCGGTCTATAGCCCACCAATAAATTTTTAAAGGTAGCATACAACACACTGTTTCTTGTGTTGTGGTCCACTTCATCTACCAATGAGATCGACAACTTGACTAAACACTGGGCCCCACTACAAAGTCGCTTACTATCCATCGTCAGGCCCCACTCCTGTCTGTAGGCGCTAGGCTCAAGGATGAGGGGTAGTTTTGTCCACTGAAAATTCAAAGTGGTCAGGTGGCGCAGTTGAGCCATTAGTTTGAAGCCACGAACAAGTGAGGAATTTCTCTGTACTAAGGGATCCATATGGTCAAAATTCCTAAAAACAAATATGATCCAAAACTTTTATGACCCCAAGAAGGTTTCAATGGTAAACATTCAATATCCTTTCTTCAATGTGGTCCACTTAAGCTTTGGATCCATCTGAAACTGAATAGACGGTTTGGATGTAACACATACCTCTTGGTAAGGCTCACAGAACTTGCTAATGTCAATACACCAACGAAGTTGGTGGTATGTGGTACACCACTCAATCCGCTTCTGAATAGCCCATCTAACAATGAGACGGGCACACCTGCCTAATTAAGAATGTGGAGACCGTCAATCAACTCTATCGGTCTTTCATTTTCATATAAATATCCGGCTAGACTTGACTTACGAGGCAGAGCATATACAAGATGGCGACTCCTCTAATGACCCGACGTGTAAGGGAAGGCGTCTGGAAAAATGGTGACTACTCTGTGAGCGGCTCCCGTATTTTACACGTGCAACTCTTAAAGCTCTGTGGTCCCACAATGTTATATATGTAACATCCATTCCGTCCATCAGGTTATGTCCTGGATTTGGGACCCTGTGAAGAAAAACCAACCAGATCCACTAACTGAAGTGGACTACACCACACCACGGGAAACAATGGGGATGGGATGCCAGCCATAGGTTCGTGTGTGGGGACACTATTAAGTTTATCTTTCATCAAAGCTGTTAGTCAATTGTAAATCAACCAGATCAATTGCCTCATTAGAGTCTCTGCTCATTGGATGAGCTGTTGGAGATCCTATTGTGTGAGCCAGGGTTCAATCCCTGAGAGAGAGAGAGAGAGGGAGAGAGAGACAGAATGGTGGACCTTTGAACGGTGGATCCAAAACCTTCCAGGAAAGGTCCACTGTTGGTGTGGCTTATGGGACCGTCAAGTTAGTATCCAATAAGAGTTCTCACCTTACGGACAGAGTGGATTTAGGTATAGAACATGGTGTGGCCCACAGACGTTGAGAGCTTAAAGCCGATATATATCAAGATGATATTTGTGTTTACGGTTCTGAGTGGCAATAACAGTTTGAACGGTTTGGATGGCATATAAATAGCATGGTTGGCTCTAGGAAGATTTTTGGTTCTCAATGTTTTATTTGCTATGGCCCACCTGATGACAGAGGAAAACAGATGGAGTGGATATACAAAACATACATCAAGGTGGGCCCCACATGATTAGGGTAACACCCACTAAGCTGTTACCCGAGTAGGGAATAGGAAATCCGATTGTGTGTTGAGTTACACAATATGCTTTTATCGCACCGAGTAAACTCAGTTGGGCCAACCATGAATATATGTGCTTTATCCACACTGTCCATCCGTTTTTTCAGCTCATTTAAGGCGTTGAACCAAAAATCGAAGTATATCCAAAGCTCAAGTGGACCATACAACAGGAAACAAAGAGAACAATGATTTCAACCATTGAAACCTTTTTAGGGCTTATAGTTAGGTTTATTTATATGTCATTTAAATTGTTCGTAAGATCACAAAGATATTGACAAAGGGAAAATAAAAATATCAGCTTGTTCCAAAACTTCTATGGCCCCCAAGAATTTTTAAATAGTAGGCATTCAATTCACACTATTTCCTGTGTTGTGGTCCACTTGAGGATTGAATATACTTCAGATTTTAATCTAGCCCTAAACTTATCTACTAAAATGGATGTACGAGCGGATAGTTTACTCACTACAATGCAATCTGATGCTGGGTAACGGCTAGTTCGCTCCCGCGGGCATGGCGCAATTTGAGATACCAACAGGACGGGCATTAATTACTCTTCTGCAATATAATACCTAACTTCAGTGGCGATAAGTGAAGTCATCAGTAGCCAAACCGTGCCCCACTACCAAGAGTACCAAATTAAAAAAGAACAAGAGCTGGTGTGTTATTTGCTGACGTGGATGGAGGAGTTCATATCAATGAGATCCAATCCGTCCATCAGATAGGCCACCTCATCTTAATCGTCTATACCAAACATAACATATTCAGGTGGGCCTAACTATAAAAAAAAACAATATAAAATCTGCCCAAGGCCTTTACATTCCCCTGAGTTTGAAAATAAGCCGATGCATAACAACCGGTGAACGTTTCCTTGCAACTATTCCTTATGGTGGGGACTGCGTGAGTTTAATATGAAGGAGCGCGCTTGATGGACGGCTTGGATTTCACGCGTTCTCCCCTACACAGGTTAGTGGGTATGTATGCCTGCGTAGGTGGTCAAGCCAACCGGGCCAAGCTTTGTAAGCCTGGCCCATTGCTCATCGTAGGCCTCAGCTCTGCCCAGGCTGTGACGAGCCAAAATAGTTGCTGGGCTGGGTCCGTGTGTTTCTTAGATGGATCAAGGGTTACAAAATACATATAAGCTCACAACATAATAAAATGGGGTTCTACATATTGTGTATGTTACAAAATTGCCCTTTCTAATGGGCATGGCTGGGCTGGGCTGGGCTGGGCTGGTCTGGGCTGGGCTGAATGGAGATATGGGTATGAATTTTAAGCCCAACCTAGAAGCCGGACCGTTTTTAATTGTAGGCGTTCAATCCCCCACTGTTTTCTGTGCTTTGGATCTGCCTTAATTCTTTGGCCAATGATCTAAAATGATCTCTCCAAATGGATGGACGGTATGGATACAAATATACACCATGATGGGCCCACAAAACTTTGGTGACGTCACTTCAATAACTGAACATCCTGCTTCACAGCACCCTTTTGTGCCTTCTGGAGCGCTTCCCTTTCCCTGACAGTTGCTGTTGTGATGGCAATTGCCGTATCAACTTTGGTATATTGTTATCTCTTGCTATGGATGGCGTATGATGGGCGCTGAATACGGGCGGTGATGGAGACCTCTGTCGATGAATGTTTTGGAAGCTGTCCTGTTGTTGATTGTTTGAGGAGGCTGTGTTGAATGGGCAGCTGCTGGTGGTGGATCTGATTGAATGGGCAGCTCGGAGATGTTATGAATGCTATTCGCCTTTGGTCAGCTATTTGCTGGGCTGGTGATGGATTATAGGAATCACATATGGCCCTGTTCTCGTGGGGCTGAGATTCAGCTATCTGATTTGCGGTCAGCCTTTCATCCATTTGCCCTTTTTTTTGGGGACTTTTTGCCATGTGATTGCAAGATGGAGCTGCAGACATTGTTTGTTTATGCACGGAGGTCCGTGGGTTGTTGCTGTCAGCAAATGGTGTTATTAATGGTGCTTGATTGGTATGTGGTCTGTGAGCTGTAGGTGTGGTGTTTGTTGGCTGCTGGCCTTTTTGTTATTGATGTCTGGAGGATCAGACCCTGGGGGCTGATGGTTTTCATAGGGCTGGCCAGGGGTTGACTTGTCCTGCTGCGTTTCAATCAGAGGGTATGTATGCTTCTTAGTTTTCTTCACCTCATTGATCCTTAGGCTTGAAGGTGTTGAGTGGCATGTGCCTTCCCTCTTTATATATGTTTATAATCTTGTTTTGTAGATTTTTTTTTTTAATTCTTTTTATAGCTTTGGATCCTCTCAGCTGTCAGACTAGAGGTCCTTTTCTAGTGCTTTAAATTGGTGGCGTCATTGATGACTCTCTATCTAATTCGGTGCTTGGGCTATAGGGGTTCAGTTCAGATCGAGCTTGTAATAGGCTCTCACACACCAGGCACCACACACACATATCAACAATGTGGTGCCTTTTCTTAGTTGGATGTGGGTTGTTGGTGTAGTTGTCTTAGTTCAACTGTTTATTTGTACTCCACAACCCTTCTGCTATGGCGATCTTCCTGTCATGATCCAATCAATCTAATTTGAAGCCCTGCAGCTCCGGATCTTCTGTTGGCTGCCAAGTAGGAAAACCCTGCTTGGAGCCTTTTCATTGGTCCACATTGGAGGATCCGGATTCTTGAATAATTGGCGTCCTATACATGAATGTCCTCTGTCCAGTATCAAGTCATGCCATTCATATTAGGTGCTGTTATGAACGGCGTGTAGCTTGAATGAACAAAAGTTCATGCCATTCATATTAGGTGCTGTTATGAACGGCGTGTAGCTTGGAAATCACACAGATCATAGGATAGTAACATTTGATTTGGCCTGCCAAATTCAGCTACTTGTCATTTTCTTTCTAATTGTCCATTTTTTTTTTTTTTTTTAATCACCAAAGGAAAGATTACAATTATCCAATAAGTGCAATTTTCAGGTTATACTCCTCCATAATGGTACAATATTTAAAATATTTAATGATAAAGTTCTTTTTCAATAAAACAATTTATTTTTAAATAATGATATTTTTAATTATAAATCATAAATTTAATTATGGAAATTTTAATAAATTTCCCTAAAAATTCTATAATTATTTATTTTTATATTAATTTTATAAAATTGTGGAAGTGTTTCTAGCCATCCATTGAATGTACGCATGCGCGCATTGGATTATGAGTGGATAAGCATGATTTTTGGGGCAGGTTACATACACCATAGTTCAGTAACTCAAGAACTTGACCTGGCTCCATGCCTAGCTGGGAAATAGTTGACCTCGTCTTTACCTGACTTGATATTTGTAGAAAGTTAAGGCTTATATATATAGTGGGAAGCTGACACGTAAACATATGGTAACTTGCTGCATCTCATTGTTACTGTGTATTTTCTTTTCATTACCCAAGTTCCTCCCATTGTAATAAGTTATCATCTTCCTCCCTGTTTTGTAGCATAGTTTTTAATTTTTTTTAATTTTTTTATTCCCGGCCCTACTCGTACTGGTACCCATACTCAACCCGACCCGTAGCACCCGGAGGTGCTGTCATGGTGTCTCGAACCTGAAACCTGCTGGTTGTCAAACTCGGACACAACCAGCGAAGTAACTGGCTGTTCTGTAGCATAGTTCCTGGATCACTGTAGTTGAAGTCATATAGAGCTGGCCTAAACAATTAGTTTCTGTCAACCCTTCTGAAAGCCTTGCATTGTTATTAGTCTCTGAATCTTCATTTATGTCATGAATGACTGCTTCACTCTGTATTATGGTAGTCATCTGCCTTGAGTCTTTCCATAACATATGTAAGTCGATGTTTCTGAATCACTTCAAGTTGACCTTTTCAGATTCTTTAGTCTTTCTTTCCATAACATATGTAAGTCGATGTTTCCGAATCACTTTTATTTATGTTGAATTTTAACCCCAACGCCACCTCACAAGTCAAACATGCATAAGAGCAATGAATCATCTGTATGCTGTAAATACGAGTTTTGAAAATCTGAATTATCAAATGAGTCAATGTAGCTTTGGAGTCATTTAGCCAATGTGGCCATTTTTAACTCATAGATATCAAAGTTTTGGGATTTGTTTTTTGAAGGATGAAGTTCTTCGGGACACACCGAATGCATTTATTGCCTCATATTTGGAATCTTGGGAGTTGCATTTATTGAAGTCTGTGTATATTCTTTGTAATCGACCCCTAATATTTGGGACAAGGCTATGGTGATGATGGTGATATAGTCTTTATAACTATTTATTTATGATGGAAAATTTGCCTTCTTTCATAAGGTAGTTAGATGTATGTTATTTGGATGTGGAATATTTCGGTTAATTAACATTAGTATACTATTGTATTGTTTACACCGGGAAAGGGTGAATAGAAAGTGGAATGCCACCTTTGCATTCGTGTCCATCCTCATATGGTATCAGATTACCTACTATTGTAGATTCCCTAATTCTCCCTTGATATTTGATTTGCATGAACATCTTCCATGAATTGGATTTCAGGTAACTACTTTCCTTAACCCTCTCTTCTTTTCACTTTTTTTTTTTGAACATTCCCTCTCTTCTTTTCATTTGTCCAAAGTGAGAAAAAAATGTTAAAAAATTGTCATATCAAGTTTCATTTGTGCAGTATAGGTTTATGTATTTTTAGTCTATGTCATTTCCTGGATTGTTACTTTCAAAAGAATTCATTTCCCGGATTGTTGCTTATTGTCGTTTGTGAGACACGTAGTATCATATAAAGTAAGTTACTTTCAAAAGAATTCATTTCCCGGATTGTTGCTTATTGTCATCTGTGAGACACGTAGTATCATATAAAGTAAGTTTCTTAAAAGTTGTCATGAACCATTGTTTGTTTCTGATTCTGTTTTTTCTTTCCTTTCCCTGTTCCTTTTACTTTACATTTATTTTTGCACATGCATATATTGTAATGGCCCCTCTACTTTCCTAGCTTCTCTGATGTGCGAGGTGGAAAAAAGAAGATTTATGCATGAGGGGTAAAGCTGATATGTGCATGACTAGAAGCGTCACCTTTAGAGTGTTTCTTTGGATGTGCAAGTCTGTCCTATTGGTGCAAGCTGTGCACATAAGGTATTCGCCTTAGGGAGCTGGCCCCTGAGTGCATAACCTATCCTATTTGTGCTTTGGGAGGGTGCCCTTGACTTGAGGTATATTTACCTTGAATCTTGTAAAATCATTGCCATGGACATCTCTAAAATTCTACCATACCACAGTAATAATTATAAAGGGCATCGATGGGGAATCATGTATAGTTGATGATTGAAGGCATCTTCCGTGGTTCTCTACCCCCCACTGAGTTCTCAGTCAAGGATAAAGTGAAACATTGGATCACAGTTTTCTCAGTATTCGAAAAAGTTGATGTTCAGGCACTTGAGAAGCTTCTGGCACAGAAACAGAGGTTTGTTTAAATGCTTGATTTCAACTTAATGGCATTTTTGTTTGATTTTTAGGGTTCTCTCTTTTCAATTTATAGTATTTGATAGATTTTACACAGATTTTAAGGGCATTTCATCTTGGATTGTATGTTACAACAAGAAATGCAAAAGTATCTGTCTCTAAGACAGACATATCGGTTTTGTCATTCTTCGAAGTGAATTACTCTGATAACAATATTTTAAAGTTCCATCATAATTCAATCTTGTCGAGTACAGGATGGTGACGCCCCTGAACTCCAAAAGAGAATTTTGTTCTGTTTCCAGACCATGTCTTGCTTGTTTGGTGATCATGTGAAGACTGAGGAGGGTTTCTACATTCTCAATCACCTGAAGGATGCAAATATTTGGAAGATTTTGACAAGTCTACTTGATTCTAACACTAGCTTCTAGCAAGCTTGTACTTACTGGGTATTTTTCTTCTTGCACTAGTTGTTGATAATTCAAATGAAAGAAAATTGGCATTGGAACAATTACAGCAAATGTTGTAAATGCAAATATTTGATAAAAACTGGAGATGGCATGTTTTCTATCCAAATATGTTTAGAGTTTAACATTCTCCTTCTCATTTGCAGGATGAGTTGCTTATGATACTGGGAGAGAAACACCCACTTTATGATTTTCTGGATACACTCAATGAAGTGTTCCTGCCTACTTTTCAACAAGGAGTATGTCAAAGAAATTCTATTGGAGGTTGCAACACAAAAATCTGCAGGAAATACAAAACTTACTCTGTCAGGCATGAATCTATTGGTGCTAATATTCTGCATTCCTTAACTCTGTCATCATCTTTCTCTCTCTATTCATGTTGTCTTCTCATTGCCTTTTGCTTTCGATAAAGTTCTTTTACTATTAAAGAATGTTTTGGCTTTATAGTTACATGCATTTTTTTGAGAATTGTCTTGTGTTCTTGTAACTTTGTAGAGCTATTATACAGTGCTCCAGTCAGAGTTTGTACATCATGTTCGGGTTTTCAGTTTGTACAAGTGACACCCTTGTTTAGGGATCCCGACTGCTGAGATGATGGGAATCTGATACTGAACATGCTGCAAACTTTCAACCTGAGCATCATATACTACCTCCACTGTATATATTCAAGGTCGTAGTCTTGTAGGTGATTAGTCCCATATGGTGCATCATATTATGATACTTTTTTGCTTTGGAATTCTATCAGGACCTTTTGAATTTATATAGATACTCAATTTACATGCTGACCCCAATTAATTAGGATAAGGCTTAGTTTATGATGATGATGATACTTGAATTACATCACTTTGAAGGTCTTCTTTAAGATTATTTATTTTTCTAGTTCTTTAAGGATTTGTGCAGTCACTGATTGATGCAGGGGGTCTTTCAATGTTCAAGCCCTCTGTATCCTCCTGGCACCTTCAGATTCGGTCTTCTTTCCTCATTTTTATGCAGTATATCATTATCTTCTTTCTAAGTAGGTCACCTATTGTTAGTGTGGACACTCTTGTGTGTGCATGCAGTCCACCATAATGTTAGTCTACACAGTCCTGTGTGTCCGTGCAATCCACCATACCAATAGAATATCTTGTTTATTTGATTTAACTGCATTGTGATTGTATTCTAGCTAATGAAAGATTATCTCTTTGTATCTTGGATAGCTATAAATAAATGTTATGAGAGGAGAGGATACAAGCTCTCTAATCTCTTTTCTATTTTCCCACACATTCCTCTCCTATTCTACATGGTATAAGAGAATTTCTTATCCATATTCCACTTTTCAATCTTCTATTCTCTCTCCTTGCAATCTTCTTCCCTTTCTTCCTTCTAATTCTTTTTCTTCTGTTTTGAGGGTCCAACATCTCCTCTTTTCTCCCTGAAACAACTTGTAAGATGATGAAAGTTTGGTGAAATTCCCATTGTCATCATATAGGTGTACTTATTAAAAAATGGTGATTGCGTGAAGGCTTCATAGACCGAAAGAGAATCTTTCCACCGACAGGCTTCAGTGTCAAGAAAAAGCAGCCGCAACAGAGTTCATCTGACCCCTTTTTAGGCGCCTGTGACAACTTCAGATCCGAGGTCTGACAACACCGCCTGCACCGGAACTAAAATGTGACACCAACAAGTGCTCTACACCCAAGATCTGACAGCCTCCAATGAGATGTAGGTACCTTCCAGACCCAAGATTTGATGCCTCCAGTGAGATTTGGCGCAATTAAAAGCTCCCAATCTCAGATCCGACACACTCATGTGTGTCAGAATCTTTTTCTGATGTCTTCCTTCCCACCAAAACATTTTTCAATGCCTTTATCATTGCTGACATCCATTTTCAGCAAATCCAGCATCGTCCACTAGATCTTTCAGCCCTTTCGATGTGATAGGAAGCCTATTCTAGGAATCCCAGTCGCATGAGGAGTCCTGTCATCGCTCCAGCTTCGTTGAAAGCCATTTCTGTGCACATTGTTGTGTTCTGGTACCAATTCTCAGTACAGGTACCTGCAAACTTCCTGGATCTTTGGTCTAGCGTGTTGTGGTTCATATCATGTTGCTTCTAGTTATGCCGACAGCCCTTCTTGGTGACATTGGAAGCAAATTTCAGCACATTTCAGGTTTCATCCTATTCATTTCAGCAGTAATTGGTTGGATTCATTGATCTATTTGGTTTTCTTTTACAATGGCTGATTTACCATGAAGTGATTAAAAAGACCGCATCTTAACAAGACACGTGCCCTTTAAAAAATTGTCCTTTATATATCGTAACCTGCAGCATCTCATTGTTACTGTGTTATTCTTTTGCATTACTCAGGTTCCTTCAGTTGTAGTAAGTTACATCTACCTCCCTGTTCTGTAGCATAGGTCCTGGATCACTGTAGTTGAAGTCATATAGAGTTGACCTTGATTAGTTTCTGTCAACCCTTGAGAAATACTTGCATTGTTATTATTCTCTAAATCCTCCTTGGTGTAATTGCATTGTATTCTTGCAGTTCAGTAGACCTTCTATTAGAAGGGATATGTTTAGAGGGTAGCTGGAAGCAAGCCAAGTACTCTGTGCAGGCCCTAGCAGCAATTACGAAAGATGGGCTTAAATAACTTTCTGTTCTATACAAGGGTTTTTTTTTTTTCTTTCTGAACTCTTTATCGTATCACCATTGGTTTTACTTAAACCTACCATTATGCTGCTTCTAATGACAATGTAGTTATTTACAATGGAGTTTCCTACTAATTACAGAAGCTTGTGGATATACTGGAGACAAAAACACATCTGCCTGCTGTACTGCAATCTCTTGGATGCATAGCACAAACTACAATGCCTGTTTATGAAACCAGAGAGGGTGAACTTGTGGGTTTTATAATGAGCAAAATATTAGAGTGCGTCAGCGTATGCCTTCTTTAGCCTTTACAAAAAGCGGCCATCTTATGCATGCTATTGTATGTTTCTCCCATTTTGATAAGATCTTCTCATTTGGATATATTTATCTTTGTTCCAGGAAGTAGAAGATAACACTAAAACCTCAAGGGAAGAACAAAGTGAATTTTGTTTATTGAAGGTCAATCAGGCTATTTATTATCCTCTAATTATTTCATGTTATGAATCTTAATACATGTAAGAACTTATTCTCTAATTTTTTATGATTTTCTGCAATCCAGTTACCACATAAAGTTTGCTTCACTGCTAATATCCCCACTTTATCTCTGGTTTCGCATCGCATGTATTTGGTATTAAAACCTTGATGAAAAGCTTTTTACCTCTTAAAGATGCTCTTCTGCGGCCGGGGGATAGAAAACCTTTTGGAAATCCTAAAAAACATGCTCTCTTTTGGAGAGATTTCAATGGATATAAAATCAAGGTATTATGGGTCTACCTAACATGATGGACCTTTTCATCTCTTGGCAATGGGCATCATTGCCTTCATTTTACATTTATCATTTGCATATGAATTATCTCATGTTTTAAGTAGCTGACAGTAGAATTATATCTGAGAACTTTTCTCATCTTGCAGTATCGTGGACAGACTTTCTCATCTTGCAGTACCGCGGACAAGGATCATCTAAGGCTTGCTTCATAAAATAGCTGTCTTGTGCCTGTCAAAGTTTTGGTATAAAAGATTATCGCTGGTTGGAGCTTTTCTTTCATGCGGAAGTTTGTTCAATATGGTTGTTAACTTAGCATTGTATTCTTGTTCTTAGTCTGAAGATAAAATGTGTTGATTGTTCCGTTGCCTTTTATAGTCTAAAAGCAGATGATGTTTGCTTATCCAGAGATTTTAATATCTTTCCCACTAGTAGCAGCTAACTTTTTCTTGGCATGCAGGATGCCTATCCACAAGCTCGGAAGCTATTCCTTAGCAAAGTACACCAATATATAAAGCAAAGGCTTCTGGATGCGAAGTATGCTTGTGGCTTCTTATTCAACATAACTAGATCCCATCCACCTGAATCTAACGAGGTAAGTATTTGTTATAATTTATTCTATAGAGCAATTACTTCGCGAAGTTTCTCTATGCTGCATTTCAGTGAATGTTGTGCCTTTTCTAGCCTATATGAATGGGGTTGAAGTTTCTTATACTGGTTAATGTCTTTGTATCTTTGTCAAATTGATTCCACAGGACAAACATAACTTAATGGAAGTTGTTCAAATGTGTCACCAACTGAAGGCATGCCAACTTTCTATGCGTTGTGATGTGAATTCGTCCTCCAATTATCCAGAAAAATATTCTCACATATTTAGTCCATGCACTTGCACATCATCCTTCATGTCCTAATGTTGATGAATGCAAGAAGGTTCAAACATTTGAGTTCATTTACCGGTATTCTTGCTCTTCTCTGTTGCATTTGTTGCTCTGTACAATTTACTTGTCTTTTAATTGCTCTAAATGAGGATTCTACATGGGATCTTGATTGAATACAAGTCAATATCCAGTTACGTTTAAATCTGTGTTTATATTTCTCAGTTCTGTGTATGCAACTTGGGAAAATTGCCCAGACATAGGTATTGGGTGTTACATATTGATAGAAGTGTTTGAGCCCAATTTTCAAAGGCTATTATATATGCCAAAATACATGGGCCACAAATGATTTCTGCATTTTAAAGAAGTTGCTTTTGAGAGCAAGAAATAGATTCTAGTGTTGAGTGAGCATCTTCGTGTGTTGGAATGCTTTCTGCATCTGTAATGCTTATTAGCTCTTTTAGTAAAACTTTTTACCCATAAAAAATAAATGAACTTAAAATAACAGATTTGCAGATATAGTTGTGCTTTTAGTATAAAAGACATTGTATTGGTTCCATATAATATTCTAGAATATACTTAACAGTAATGCTTATACACATAAATAGGTCATACATTATACGTGAGGGTGTTTTGTAAGTTGTTGTTGTTGTTATAATTATAATTACATAAGTTTAAATGTGCTATCATCTGTTATATTATTCTGGTAGTCTTTGGCTTCAGTTTTCTAAGATTTGGAAGGTTATCTTAAAAGAGTACATTGTGTAAGATTATGTTCATTAGCTTTAATTCGCTTTGTCATAAAAACATTAGCAGTTAGATGCAATCTACTTACATTTGATACTAGAAGTACTTACAAATATATGCATTTTGGGCATGCTGCCTTGTGTCCCTCGTGATCTATGTAAATCAAATATAAGTAGCTTGCATATTCATAAATAGGTCATAAACTATATGCAAGGGTGTTGCGTCAATTATTATTATAATTAAACATAATAGCTTGTAGATAATTTCAAGGGTGATGTTGTCTGTCATATTATAGAGGTAGTCTTTGGCTTTTATTTTCTCAGTTTTAGACGCTTTAAATATCTTCAAGAAATACATATTAAGTATAAGTTTCAGATCACTAGCTTTAATTGATTTTATTCATAAAAGCATTAGCAATTAAATACAAGCTACTTATATTTGATACTGTGAATACTTACAATTATATGCATCTTAGTCATTTGGTCTTGTCTCCCCCATGATCTTTACTGCACTGACACATGGCACTTGAAAAAATATGTGCACTACGGTCACGTTGATTTTGAAATGTAAATGCATGGTTAAAGTAGACTTCCCTTACCCTGCATGAAAATGTGAGGTTAACTTGTGTCCTTGAGCCAACAATCATCTTTCAGCCTATCTAGCCACCTCAGCTGCTCAGGTCCAGCAAGGGGATGCTATCCTTATATTTGCTTAGAATAATTAACGGATGTTACTTATGCCTCTGGTTGTAAGACGAGAAATGAACAACATGAGATGTAGCTAGGGCATATTTTTTCTTTTTCTTTTTGGCAATCTAAGCTCTGTATTTTCTAGGCAATTGCGTTTTGTTGCTTTCTGTGTTGATGCACGGATATGAAGGTGGGCAATCAGGCGTTACTCCCAACAAGGGAAAGGAAAGTCTTTCTACGATAATATCTTCCAAAGTAACAAGTATTCTAAAGATGTAGTTGATGGAATGAAATCCAAGGTAGGGGTTCCATTTCTCAAGTCAAGACTTTTCTACTGTTGCCCAGGCTAACCCTGCATCTAGGTTTAAATAATATCATGTCTCTTGTCAAACCATGATCCTGAGTGATTTTATGATGTGATCTTATGAATTTTACAGAACTCACATGCAATATGTGATCTTGGGTTGGCAATCACCAAGCGTTTAGTTCGTAATGAGGCAGACTTTACAGAGTTAATAAATACATCAGTTCCGCTACCTCTAGCATTGTGCAAGCTGCTTGAGAAGAAAGATGACGACTCTGGGTGAGTACCCTTATCTGTTAAATTTATTTAGTTTTTCTATATTGTTAACGGGGTGACCACTCTGCAAAAGGGAAATGTACTGATTGCATGTGGTATGTTTGGTCAGCTATGCAAATCCACATGTTCTTGTCATAAGTTACTTATCTAGTGCAAAGTCATCACCACCAACAAGACTGTCTACCAGAGTTTGCTCATGCATTTGTACCTCATGCCGTGAAGGTCACAATAAAAAATGTCTCGTAAACACATTATTTTGGATGAGCTATCTATTGAGGGAACCCCTTGGACACATCTAGGCAACCGTGTCTCATAACAATTTACTTGGTGTGGTACTTGTTCTGTTAGAAACACAAAGTATCCAGATAGAATCAGAGTCCATATCTTAGATATTTCTTCTAATCAGTGATTTAATGTCAGTGTTGATGCATGTATCACACCCTTGGGATACGGAAACATATTGGTATTGCATGGTAATTATTGCTTGTCTTACAGAATGCCTTGTTGTTTGAGGGGAACATTGGGAAGCGATGTACTTTTTCAATAAAACTTAAGGATATGTTTAAGAGGAAAGAGACATGATTACACATTAAGAACTCACAATATCACAAAAAAATTTCTGCACAACAAGTTTCCTTTATACAGAGTCCTAAATTGTACAATGTCTAACAGAAGTGATGCAATTATATCCAAAATGAATTCATATAATTCACAAATCATACAAGTATGAAAACAGGAAAAAAAGAGGGTAGAAAATGGATGTTTGAGGTTTTCTACAATTTTTTTTCTTTCCAAAATTCCATTCGAGGAATGTATCACAATGTACCATTGATATTTGTTGCATGTATTGATGATATGGAGGAATTTCATCAAGGGTTTTGGCAAAATATTGTAATGTAACGATATATTGCAATATATCAACGATAGGTTGCAATATTTTGTGCAATATAGGGGAATTTAATAACTCCCCTGATATACCGTATCGGGAACATGCAATATGAATAGTATTGGCCGATAGAATTGATATTGAAATCACCGCTTGTAATAAAGATGGATTTGGAATCCTTCAAAAAGAAGAAGAAGAAAGAAGAAGCAGAAGAATTGTGATGTTTTAATTATGCCCCTATCAGTGAAAATGTTGTTTAATTGGGAACTAGACCTCTTTCTCCAGGTCACCCTTGTCAACTCGAAGGGAAGTGGTGGAAGAAGAACCAAAATGGGAAAAAAAAAAAAAAAAAAAATTCCTTCCCCAAGCATGTATTTTATGCATACAAGTAGGGAAAAAGAGGACGCTCTATGATAGCCGATAAGGTCTCTAAACCATGTGATCAGTTTATTTATAGCAAACTGGAAAGAAATCCTTTAACACAAAAGACATCCTTCATATTGGATTGGTCTTGAATTAAAGATGGAATTGAGAGTTTGAATTGTGTACTCTGTTAGTGCAATGTTGTTGTATGGGGAACTAGACTGCCTTCCCAAGGCCACCATTTAGACTCATAATGGGTCCAAGTGGAAGAAGAACCAAACAAGGAGGTGGATATTTTCCTCAAGCACATCTTATATGCCTATGAGTTGTGCGAAAGAGATAGATATGCTGTGTGATAGGGACTCTAAACCGTGCAGCAAGTGTATTTATAACCAAGAGGGAAAGAACCTTTAACACAGAGACCGCGCAGCTTCTTTTCTCTCTTAATTGCTTTAGGCCATCACATGCCTATCCCACCTCAATTAGGAAACTTGTGCTACACATGTATATTTCTCAATCAAGGGTGTCTTGAGTGGAACCCATGTCTAGTTGGCTTGTAAACTTTAATACCTTCAGCTCTTCGAAGAGGATCTATAGTTAAAACATATGTATGGATGTCCCTGTTTGTATGCATGACCTAGTGACAACCATTTCTTATTATCTGCTGATTAAGATTGTAGTATCTCGTTTTATGGCGTTAGATCCCTTGATCTTGATGGTTGCAACACAAAATCCATTGATATGACGTCCTTGGGACTACCATATGTCAAACGACCACTTGATCTAAAAGCTCGAGCTGTTAGAGGATGGCGTATCAATGCATATCAAGGGACTCTAATACTCCCCTGCACGTGCCCGTGGGAGAATATATTACCGGTGGCATATTTGCTACTTCCGGGATTCGAACACAGGGCCTTCCGCTTTAATACTATGTCAAACAACCACTTGATCTAAAAGCTCGAGCTTTTAGCGCAACCGGTCAGTAACATGGTATCAGAGCAGAACGTCCGGTGTTCAAGTCTCGGGGTATACAAAATTCGGTATTATAGGGCATCAGGTATTATATCAGCTCAGAGTATCACGTGCGGGGCCAATATACCGCCCACACGTGAGGGGAGGTGTTGGAGGCGTCAGCAAACCCCCTGATATACATTGTTCTGTCGTTCCCTCTAACAGCTCGAGCTTTTAGGGAATGACAGAACATTGTATATAAGGGGGTTTGCTGATGCCTCCAACACCATGTCCTAGATTGGACAGAGAGACTCTAACAAGGATCTTTCATTGTAATTGTAACAGGGGGTATCTTTCGCTTGAAGGCATGAAATTTGTAGTGATCATTTCATTACTGATATTAATGGTTTAGTTTAGTGTTAGGGGAAAGCGGCTTTCAAGCTATGTAGTTTTAACTGGTACTCAACAACAGTAATGGTTCTAAGTCTTCAAGGTATGACTTGCACATACTTTTTTATTATGCTTATGTTTCTACTGGTTCTTGTATATCCACCATGACAGTTATAGGAATTTGTCAATTCAAATGTTGATACCATAACCTACATATGTGTGAGATTTCCTAGTAGCTTAATTTAGCACCATTTAGACATGTAAATTAACTTACGAGTGGAATGTTTTGCTCAATGTTGTTTAAATCTTACAGTTTCTATTCGGATCATATGATCAAATTGAAATCTCATGGAATACAATACAAGAGTCAAGTTAGAAAGCTTGAAATGGTGTATTGCTTCATGGTTGTTAATGATTTTAAAGTTAGTTTTATCTTATAGATAGATTGAAGCATATTGAAATATAATTGCAGTTAAAATATGTAATTGTTTTCTTTTCATGTCTAATTCATTTGGATGCCTATAGAGTCATTACTAGATAGATATGCTGTAGTCATCTATTAATTGGCTAAACTTCTGATAGAACATTATAATTTGGTTATTTTGGCCAGATCTTACTTTTCCCATTCCTTCCTTTCAGGCCAACGAAGAGAAGTCATGGTTGGCGGATGACAAAGTGTTGACTCATTTTGAATCACTCAAGTTTGAAAACAAAGAAATAGTATGTCCTACAGTCTGTTGATGACTTCTGTTATGCTAAATTTTGTTCTCTATTTGATTCTTTTGCTTTTGTTCTAACTCTGTTGGGTATCCTTACTGTGATGCAATTTCAGGTTCATACTGACGTTGGCAAAGATGAGAAGGGTTTAAAAGATAGTGATATAGAGGGGCCTAAATTGCCTTTAGGGAAGATGATGAAACTTCTGAAATCTCAGAGAACTTAGAAAAAGAAAGTAGTGAGAAAACATTCTTTACCTGTTGAGGGAAATAATACAGAAAATGATGATGATATTTTGGGAACTTCAAGGAAAATAAAATTAGACAATCAGGAAAGAGCCATGAACTTGGAATATGGCAAGTTGGGCAATGGTCATGAGCACTTTATAATTGGAGAAAAAAAAAACTTCCGAATCATGGAAAAAGAGAAAAACCAGTGATGTATTGTCTACACCAGTTCCAACACGCAAGAGATCACCTTTTGGTAAGACTTGTAGACAGTCTCATTCGAAGAATTCTATTAAAGGCCTCAGCAAAGCTTCAAGGGCAAGTTCAAATAGCATTGAAATTTCCTCCATGCAATCTCTTGAAATGGACGAGGAGCTCCATGATCTATCAGAAGTAAAATTTTCCAAGGAGAAAAGTATGGTATAGCCCACCGAGTCGTACTTTTTGCTATCACAATCGCCAACAACTAAAAGCTCGTCAAGACGTAATTAAAAAAAAAAAAAAGGCATTGTGTGACATTTGAATGACATGGGTGATTCAGAAACTCTCAGCCATGAGCTAGAGTGTGCATTTTCCTAAGATCACTTTTCAAACTGACAATTTGCTTGCCATATCTGAGTTTTGTTAGTTTGAATAGCAATTTGGTTTGGACCTATGTGTGCAGGAGTCCTCTTTGCTGTTAGAAACTGATGAAAAGACCTCGGTTGGTAATTTCAAGAGCTCCATGGGTACTAATAAAAGCGTAAAAGACGAAGTATTGCCACATTGGCAAAGGTAACTTATTTCGTTTCTTGTCTTTATAATCAATTTGCCGTGGCTTCTGTCCCATTTTGTCTCCATAATGAAGTAGAGGATCCTAGTAAAATTTGTAACCCCCTCCTTTTCCTTTTTAGAATGACGACTCCCTGTGGTTTCAACATAGTGTAATACAATATGCCTTTCCTGGCTCATTTTGGTTGTAGTTTAGTCTTTCCCTGCTGTTTTGTTTTTGGAATAAAGTGGTCGCCATTCACTAAAAAAAGTCATTCCACAATGTTATTCTTCCGTTCTCTATGCAGTGTTCAACAAAGAGAGCTGAAAAACACGACTCAGAGTTGGTTGGGTGTAGAGTTAAAGTTTGGTGGCCAATAGATAAACAGTAAGTTTTTGCTTGAAATTATTATTTTGTGAACTCACAGAATATAAGCAATGCATATTTCTTAAAAAAGAAAAAAAAAATGATATGTAGTGCACGTTGGCTGATATGTACAATAGCTGTCAGTATTGGAGAACCTTGGGTAACAACATTTAATCAATCACATCTTTATATTTTAGTTGGAAATGTCTTTCTTTTCCACCTTTTATTCTAGGACAAAATTCTGTTACTAGGATTACTGCTCCCTATTCCCAAGATAGACAAAATGTGCTACTGTCAAAGCATGGCTGAAATAATAATAGGACCTTGTTACCACTTCAATCAAGTTGGGCCGGAAAGGCTGGAAAGCAAAACAATGCTCAGTGTGGGGCCATCTTTGTTGCCCAAACCAAGCGTGTTAAATATGCCTGCGAAGCCTTTTCAAGATTCTTTAGAGTTTCAACAAGAGGTCTTGGGTTCAAAACGAGTGAGTGTGGGATTTTGTGCGTGTGTGGAGCGTGGAGCGCGTGTAAAAAAAAAAAAAAAAAAAAGCACAACTTGGGGGCACAATCAAACACACCCTGAATCATTACAATCTGGAACTCTTGGTTCTTTTTAGTTGGGATGGCTCGATTTTCTATTATTATTTTTTTTGTTTATTGTGTTTATTTTTAGCATTGAAGTTCAAATTTTTGAGATAGTAGGAAGCTAAGTTGTTATGATGGACTTGTTTGATACCGTGCATATTGTAAACTCTAGTATTCTTACCAGCAGGTTTTATGAAGGCATGGTGCAATCTTATAACCCAGGAAAGAAGAAACATGTGGTAAATTACGAGACTTGTGTACTTCTCTTAATTACCTGTCTCCAAATCGTCCCCTTTCTTGAAGACTATGATATTTGCTTCAAAGATACTATATAATGATGGAGATGTGGAAGTTCTCCAATTAGATAAGGAGCAGCGGGAGGTTATTAGTGAAGGTTCCGAGCCTAGCAAGGTATTGATCTATCTATTATAGAGCAATCTTTTCTTTGGCTAAATTGCAAATTTTTAATGCTGAATAAAATGTGTTCAACCTTTTTACAGCGACTTAAATCATTGAATGTTTCCACATCCAAAGGAATGTAAGTATCACTGTCAAAAACTTTTCTTTCCATGATTCAGTTTTATGTTGTTTTCATTAATTGAAATACAGTTTGGGGAGTATATGGTCGATATGATGCACATATGAGTTTTGAACCACAACATTATAGAAACTGATATGAGGGTCCTGAATGGATCTGTTGTGTAGGATGATTTGTCAATTTTAAACTCGTTTGGGAAGCATCTACCTTTCTTCTGGTTCAAACTAGTTCACCTGCTCTTACTTCCTAGGAGTTTGTACTCGCAATATTTCGGAAATGCTGCTTCGTTGCTCCTGCACCCAAATCCACCACTGCTTTCTCTTCCACTTAATGCAACTAAATGGTGCCAAGCCCATTGTTATTGCAGTGGGCAGAATGATGTGATGTCATACCCAAACTGACCTATGTGAATATTTTGGTTTTTGAGCAATGAGATGACCACCAGTAGGATTATTAATCTTTCTCTCTTCGCATATGCTAATTGAATGGTGTGCGCTTGATCTGGGTTGTTCATCTGCTGGGACCCATGGCCACCATATATCTGTTGTGGCCCAATGACTAGGTCAGGGTGTTCATCTGGTATGCCAATGGATTAAATAATTGACACTTAAGGTCATTATTCGGCACATGTGTGGCACACCTAATGGCCAGGTGTGCCATTTTATTTGTTCACACCAGGTACAAGGAGGGGCCCATCTGATGAATAGCATGTTCTTGTACAGGTCACAAATTGGCATGTGTTAGGGATCAGGAATAAAAAATCTAATCTCACCAGTAGCCATACCAGGCAGGGTACTTGGTTTCGAGAATGCAATTTCCATTATACATATTGTACATTGTTGTCGCCACAGGTCAGCGAAGGAGGAAAAATGTAGTAAACCTGGTGCCTCATGATGAAATAAGAATCCTTCTAAGAAGTACGAAAATTGTATGATGTGGGTTTTTACCATTTTTTTAAAGATCAAGTATCTTTCTTACTTAAGGAAAAATGTAAAGAATAGCCATAGTGGAATATCAGAAAGTAACATTGGTGCTGATGCTAACGATTACACTGAAAGAAGAGCTACCCTTGACTTATCTGATTCTCACCCCGACACTAATCCCAAAGTCAATGAAGTTAATTCAGGTAAAGCTGTGGCCACTTTGAAAATCATTTGTCTATCTCTAGTTCACTTAGGGAAATGCAAAATGCCCACAAGATATGATAGTTTCGTCCATTGGCTTACTGTTATCTGTAGTTGGAGCCAAAGTCAATGCATTCACTGTTGTCCTCACTCTTGCAACCTCACTGAGTTCCATCTGCTCTGTGTTGTGGCTTTGATGTTTTGTTACATGACCTTCACATCCTCATAGAGAAATGAGCCTAGCACTCTCCCCTGTAATAAGAGTGTAGCTGATAAATTTTCTTAAAACATTGATTTAGCTGCCTCTTAAAAAAATTATGAGTGGCATTTAACACATCATTTTGTGGAAGGATTAAATGATTTAGATTACGGTGTTAAGATTCATACTCGTCAAGTCATGGGTGCAACTTGGATGAGTCAATGCGAACTCAGTGAGACCCAACCCAGTTTTATGCCTTGAGTCATCCTCCCGATTCATCCTTGAGTCGGGTGAGTCGTGAGTCGACTTAGGGCCAAACGAGTTGATCTGAATCACCGACTCTTTTAACCATGATGGAGTTTTCTCTATTCTTTTGGTGTCTCATGCCCTGCTTTTTTCTTATTAGATGATTCTACAGAGGAACAGGCATATCCTTCGGAAGTCGCAAAGGATGAGAAACTAGAGTCCTCGAAAGACCCAAAAGAATCAGACAGAGAAGAGAAAATGGATTCTTCCGACAGAGGGGCAGTAGGAGAATCGGATGATGAACCCCTTGTAATATCTCTTTGCCTTCTCATCTTTGAACTAGATTGCTTAGCATCTTACTCGTTCTCCCCCTTGAATTTTGTTATGTTTCCTCCAATGCAGTGCATGTGGAAGCTACGAGGAGCAAAAATAGCCTAAAGCTTGGAGATTGACCTTCTCTTTGAGAACTCAAATCTTGGATTTGGCTTTGTTGCCATTGTCCCAACCATGGGCTGTCGATCTGAGATGCTGAAGGAAGATGAAAGTTGTGGTAACTACAGAATATGCTGCTAATAAACTATAGTGCAACACAAATGTGATATGGGCCATGTACATGTAATTTCCATGGCTTAATGTGAATGTAACCATGTCTCGTGTAGAATAGTTTAAGCACTCATCTTGGATAGGTCATAACTAAAAAATTACACATCCAATTATACTAACCATCTGATTTGTGCCTTCAAATGGACCGTTGAAAAGAATCATCTTGTGTGTGACTTCATACTGTTCAATTGGTATGCTAACCCCTTGGATGTTGCTTCCACCTGGATTTTTTTTTTTTTTACTTTTGTCATTGTCCACAGTAGGTCCATTGATCCAATTGTTAACATCATTTAATCAGTTTGGATTACAGTTACGGTCCATCCAACAAGCAGTTAATTAATTAGATGGTTCGGATCAGGTGCATTGGCTAGACTAGTAAGTATTGAATTTCCATGTGTGGTTCATTCATTATATGTTGCATTTTGTGTATACTCAAGAGGATTGGTTGGAAATAAGCCCAGTTGTGTTTAATTCTGCCATGGACACCTTTATTGAAATATCTGGCAACTAGGGCTTTCTATAGTGGTCCCGGTGTGAAAGGGTGTCTCCACCTTTTAGTGGCGCAGTACAACTTCGGCCTAAAATTTGTTGTGACCTAACGTTGGTACAAACGATGAATTATGTAGAGCATCCTGAGCATTAGAAAATGTATATGCTCCTGTGTGAATCCATTATTTGGTGATCCCCAACCTTTGATATTCAGCTTCCACTATAAATGAGCAGTGCACTAGAAACCTCTTAGTTTTGGATGGTCCAAAACCTAGATTAGTGGCATGTATATGTTTGAAGTATTAGCATCTTTGAACTTGGGAGGCTTCTGGGTGATGGTGCATCCATTATGGGTCCCATATCATCAACAGTTTGGACAATCGAAAATGAAAGAAGGTATCTAGCTGGTCCATAAATCATAATGCAGAAATTTTAGAAAACATGAAGTGCATTTATTTGACAAAGGAAAGGGGAAGCCATATGCACTTTTCTAACTTATAAATTGGAACACGCCATTCTATAGGAACATTGTTATAAGAGATGAGCTTCTTGTTGGATAATTGCATCAGTGTTATAACTAATATGCCTAATTTACGATTAAAAAAAGAACCAAGAAAGATTTTACTTGTGACGGTGTTTCTCACTTCATTGCTTAGAAAATATAGGTGTCCGCTCTGCACTACTTTAATGAGGTTTCTCCAAGTGTAAAAATCCTTCACAAACAAGGAGTGTCATCATCATCATCATCTAATATTCCAACCACCTGGCGTTGGCTACATGAATCTTATTATGCTATTAGACTCGATCAAGGGGGCTAGACCTTAAGTTTGATCACAAGTCATCAATATTTTCTTAATGCCTCTATGCATGTCATTTTGGGCCTTACCCTTATTTTCTTTTAAATATATGTCAAGTAAAACATTTGAAATAATTTTTTTTAAAAAAGTGAAAAAAGTGGTGGTGGTGACGTCATTTACCATGCGAGTACAAAAAAAAAAAAAAATAGTAAAATAAAATAAAATAAAAATAAAGAAGCCATCACCAAGCCTTAGGCATGGGTTGTACTATCCGTCCAAGCTCAAATTGAGGTTCAGGTTTGTTGAAACTTGGCATAGAAGGGTTGAACGATGAAGATGAAATAGAAAAAAGGCTTGAAAGATGAAGAGGAAATAGAAAAAGTTTGATAGGAGAGGGGGTGCAGTACAAGGAAGAAAAAGTAGATACATATGAAGGGTTACCAATAATAATTGATGAGCCATAATCATTTAGAGAAATTTGTCTCGAGCAATGCATGAGGGCATATTTGACCAAACGGTTGTTGAGGTGGAGGTCTTGTAGAACGTTTATCCAAATGAAAAGGGTTGTAGAAGTGAAGGAAGTTAGCATCATTATGATTTGTGCATCCACATATCTACATTGCAGCCCGCAACAGCTATGTCTACGTCTTGGAGTCCTTAGTGTATGTAAAATGGCACAACCGTTCCCTACAAGCCATAAGTAAATCCTCGACCTCTCCCTCAAGCCAGTTGAAGAGATGTTTGTTGAATCTCATGATATGATATGGACAGTCCAGAAGTGAGGGAAGCACTCCTAAAAGAGAAGGGTCAGAAGCTCTAAGAATGTGGGGAGTGGTTAGGTTGGTCTTGATAGTAGTGCAGATCATCTTATAATTCTTAAGAAGACATTAGAGAATGTAGTAGACTTTATATGTGAATTGCTAAGAGAATGCTTGATGATTGCAAGTTTATCATTCCTAGCTTTGAGATTGCCAAAGTAATCATTGATATATGAGGTTCCTTGCTTATAGTTTTGAATGTTGCTCACAGATTTGCATGGGATTCTAAGTGTTGGAAGAACATCTCAAGAGTTGCCATCCAAATTTCATGGGCTGGTTTAAGCTAGGCAATACTTGCCACAGTTTTTGGAGAGATTGTAGAGAACAAGTATGCAGAGGCCATGTAATCATTTTCCAACCATTTGGAACATTAAGGATTGGAGATTTCCATTTCTCTTCAATTTGAAGAATGCTTAATAATCATAGGATGTTATGTGCAGATGGCCCATCACTCCCTACCTCTGCCGGCCTTGTTGGTATGGCCTTTCCAAATAAGAAAGGTATCATTTGTCAATTTAGTTTGCATTAGTTGGAGAAGGTGCTTAAAGAAATTGTGAAGGAAGGGATACATTGAGGAAGAAGAACAACCCATGCAGAGAGAAGAAATTATAGAAGTGAATGGGATGATTTTGATAAAAGTTTTGGTGACTGAGATGGTCTTTGGAGATGATTTTAAAAAAGGGAATGGAGTTGTAGATGATTTTGGAGAGTGAGGTGAAGTTGGGGATTAGTTTGGAGAGTGCGATGGAATTGGAATTTATGGGATCTTTTCTAAATAGTTCTTGCACCCATACAACCCCTAAGAGTTCTAAGTGGGCCCATGGGCCATGAGACTAAGTGAGCCAAACCAAATAGACTATTAAACAAGGTTTCGTCTAGTATTTAATTACATACTATTCACATGTACAATTTTTAACTTTCAGTCTACATTTACAAATCTGATTTGATGCATTTTACAATCATAATTTTCAATTGAAGAAAACAAGTTTCCCATTCTCATCAATGACTCCTCGTTGTAATAGGACACTTGCGCAATCTGGTTGATTGGACTGGGTGTTTACTAGTGTTAGCAAACATTCCGGGGACTACAATATGAAAATCACATCAGTTGGATGATCTAATCCATCCATACGTGGGACTTTTCTTATATTTATTTATTGCAAAACCATGGATGGTACGGTTAGGATTTTCTGATAAAATTGATTATTTAGAACTGTAAGCAATAAATGATGGGCCTAACAAATGAATGGCTCGCTACTGATGGGCCTACTGCGCGCGGTGATCGAAAAATACAAAACATAAAAAGATATATAAAACACCACTCTTCTTTGTATGAATGTTTGCTTACACCACATTTGTCTGGACCATGAAAAAAAAAAAGACCACCAGCTAGGTAGGCCACATTGGTTAGATCATCCATCTCATAGATTAGGTTATCATGTTGCTGAGGTGGGCCAAAATTTCAAAACAAAGAGAGTTGAGACCTTTTTTTTTTCCAGAAAGGTGGGAGCACACCACCTGTAATTTTATTGATTTGAAAATAGTTCTTTACAACCATTTAGGTAGGTGCAAATACAAGAAACAATTGCCACACATCATATAGACCAAGCAAAATATACAAAATTACAAACAGGAGAAAACAACTCAAACCTTTTTTTTTTTTAGCCACAAACTATACAAACATGCTTACCCTAGCTCCAGTTCTCTTACCATCGTTGCTATTTAGCAAACACCATGGAAGGAAAAATCAAGGAGAGCATTCTATCCATAAACATATAGAATTCTCTCCTTCCCTTCCTCCAAAGTGCTAAAGTCCAGAAAAGCATCCCCACTCCTATTCCATATCCAACACCAAATCCTATCCACATTAATTCCCAATCATAATTCCTGTCAGATTGCAATGCTGACAGAGCGGACGGCGGTGAACCCTTGGCGTCTTCGCATTTCCTTGAGAGTGGAGGTCCGCATAATCCTGGGTTTCCTTTGAATGATTTGTTGTTAAATGTAAGAAACTGCCGACTTTGTGGTATTGGTCCCACGAGGAGGTTCTGTGAAAAATCCAACACCTCAAGGAATGTAAGCTCTGCTAGCTGCCAAGGGATCTCTCCTGACAATTTATTCTGTGAGAGATCTAATGACTCAAGGTCTCTTAGGTTCTCAAGAGATATTGGAATTTGGCCTGTTAAATAGTTGCTGGACATATTGAGAACAAGGAGTGACTTTAGTTCCCCAATGGAATCTGGGATATCCCCATGAAATTTGTTCTTGGACAGATCCACCACAGTGAAGGCAGTAAGGATCTTTACAAATTCCAACTGTAGCCCTTTGCTCACTACAATCACTTTGTTTTGATAGTATCTGGAGCCGTTTATCACTTTGCCAAGGACCAAAGATTGGGATTTGTTCTCTCCCATCATTGCCTTCCAACCGTTGAACATATTTGATGGCAAATTACCCCTGAAGTCGTTGGACGAGAGGTCGAAAATTTGTAACAATGGGAAGGGGTGATTTGTTAGAGAATGCCCAATGGTGCCATGAAATTGGTTGGACCTCAGGATGAGAACACGCAACTGAGACAACGCCTCCAACCATAGAGGGAAGGCATCATGTATTTGATTGTTTCCAAGGTTCAATACCTCCAACATTTTGCAATTGGCCAAAGACCTTGGCACCTGGCCTTCTAATTGATTTCCACTGAGATCGAGAGTTTGCATATTACATCCCTCTCTGAATACAGTGAGGGCATCACCAATCTCACCCAAACACGGTGGAATCTGCCCAGTGAAGTGATTGTGAGATAAATCAAGGACTTCCAGGGATGTTGCGTCGCAAACTGACAGAGGGATTTCTCCACTGAGGCTATTGTTCGAAACTGAAAAGAAAATGATGGAAGTTGATGGGATTGGAAATGAGCCTTCCAGCCTGTTGGAGCTAAGGTCAAGAAAATACAAGGCACTTAACAAAAGATGGGGAGATGGTGGTTCTATTCCTTGAAGAACATTGTGAGAAAGATTTAAATAGTTTAAACTCCCATTCCCAACCTCCCATATCCATTTGGGTATTTCACCACTAATTTTATTGTTGGAAAGGTCCAATTCACTCAACCGCACTTGATTTCTCAAGAAATCTGGAAATGCCCTGATGTTGCAAGAACGTAACCTCAAATATTGAATCTGGGGGAAGGAAACAAATGTGGAGTTACCACCGCCATCTTGGACTGACAAGTTGTA